>CM076579.1:1435926813-1436622097 GCA_034641835.2 Pinus albicaulis
TCGTTGGGGATGTTTGTTGTGTCTTGAAATTGCCATAAACCCAAGATATCATCAAAGGATATTGTATGAAGCAAAGACACTTGGCTTTATCATGGAGCGGGGTCGGTGGGTTTGATGGTAAACGCCAAATACTTGAGTATATTTATGTTGCATTTTTGTATCCATGTTTATATTTGTATTTTGTTGCGTTATTACATAAATTCGGATCATACTAAGCATTAAAGGGGAAAAATAGTTTTTTTTTGAGGAGCAAGTAGTTTTTCTAACGCTCCACTATTAGAGTTAGTGGTGTTCACTATATTAATGTATCTTGGAACTTTTGCTTAATTTCGAAGCTCCTTGAGCCAACACACTTTCATGCGTATGTCGTAAATATTGTAAAACTATTCTTTAAATGTTTGTGAAGTATGTTGTTTTCACCTGTACTAATAAAATTGAACTATTTCAGTGGCTATGGTACTTATCTTGTTGAAGGTGTGTTATATGTGTTTTAACAATCGTTGATTCTTTGTGAACTATTTCGCTAGTTGGTCAATGATTCATTCATATGTATATATTTGTGTGTCTTTACTATATTATTACTATTACTTGTCTTTTAAAGGATCGTTTTTCTCTCCTCTTTCGATAAAATAACCTTGATACATTTTTCAGTTGAACATTCCACAAGGAATACTCACCTGTTCATCCCAAATTCCCTGTGCTTTACTATCTCATGCTGAACATTGTAGCCAAGGCATATCTCTAAGAATATATGGTAGTTGAGCCTTATTTCTAGAAGGGCTCCCACACCAAACAATGTGAAGTCTAATTGGTACTTTTCATCGGGGAGACCCCCTTGCATGTTGGCGGTATCCAACACCGTCAACATTTTAGAACTAGGAGGAGGGTCAGATGACAAGTTGTACCCATTTAATATGTTTTGAATATCTTATCTTAAATGGCTTATCCCCAAATCATAATCCTGGAAGGTTTCTCTAACCTATCTCTAGGTAAAATTTTCATCTCCACAGAACAACTTGATGACTTGTCTCAATTTAAGTTTGATAGTGAGGTTGATACACCCATTACCGAGCATGCATATATTTTTCTTAAGTTCTATGAGCACTATGAAATTGACTGTGAATATGTGTCTTGAATTCTTTTCTACCTCGCACTTGAAGGTCAAGTTAACCGATGGTGTCATACCCTACCATTCGCTTCCATTCATTATTTTGAACACCTCATCAATGAGCTTCATTTAGTATTTGATAGGTATGATTACCAGGATGTTCATAAAAGAATTAATCAACTAAGAATGAATTCTAATGAATCAATTGAGAATTTATCTGATTGATTCCTTCACCTTTGTTATGAATTTCTTGAAGAAGACACAAATTGGGATTTATTTAAACAAAAGTTTGAGTGTTTGGTTCATATCTCTTTGCATGGTGAATTTGAACCTCCTGGTGTTTTTGCTTCCACAACTCTTGTAAATCATGAGACACCTCTAATTTCATAGGAGGAACCTATTATTCCTTTTTTTCATGTTCCTCCTCATTTTCCAGTACCGATCGAGGTGCCTCTATGCATTAATGTTGAAGTTGGGAAATCTGCAAATCAGATTACCAATATGTATATTCAACCTTCATCCACCTCTCATGATTCAAATACAATGGAGGAAATGTTGGAATGATTCATGGAGCCTAGGGGAAAGACTAATCCTTTCATTCCTCAAGATGACATTAGTGCTCTTAACCTCAATCTTGAATTTGGTTCCACTGTAAGTGTTACTTCTTCAAGGAACATTTTCTGTTCTCTATCATCTATATGCCATGAACCTTTGTACTATGATCCACTTGATCAATTTTCTACACCATCTAGCTCTTCACACTCTTTTGATTTTCAAGTTTTTGGTTAGAATTGCGATCAAGTACAAGGTGGTCATGTTACACAGGTAGAGGAGTAGAAAGATGAAGAGACTTTTGACCTCTCTTCCTGTTGAAAAGTGTAACTAGGATCGGTCTTCATATTGATGATGGAATTATGGATTTATGTAAAGTAGAAGACAAAGATAATAAAATGCATTGTGTACTTGCTTCATGGGTTTCATGGGAAAGAGTTTATTATAGGTTAATAGACTTCTTCTTCATGTCTATCTAGGGTTTTGTCTTCTAGGGATAAATGTAACTAAGTGTCATATATATATGAAGGATCTAGTCTCATGAAATGCTCCAAGACATTGTCCTAGAAACCATGGAATAATGGCTCTAATCATCCCTCAATCAAACACTGGAAAGATGTGTCAAGTCGGCCTCCCAACAGCATGTAAAGTCGGCCTCACAGCAAAAGATATGGTCGGCCTCAAGATATTGAATTTGTCTATATATATACCCTAGTTTTGTGGATCAGTTGACAATATGTTTTCGTACATCTCTGAGCTTCAGTGCAGACTTTCTGAATGTGTTTCTATGTGAATTATATCTTAAATACAGTGTGGATTATAGATTAAGTTTAGTGCGGATATTTTTGGATGAAGTTCAGTTCAGATTTTGGTCAGAGTTTCAGTGCGAATTGTTAGCAAGCTTCAGGACTGTCTAAGATACATCCTCGTGGTATCTTAGTGTAATAAATTATTGCAGCCTTCTAGAACAGAAGTGCGGATTGTCTCTGGTTGTTCATCAATGGTTGTGCATATATCTTGAGGTGGTTACATCGTATAGGTTCTGGATACATGCAGTATTCAAGGGGAAACATTCCTATGTTAAAGTGAAGATCAAACTGAAAAGGGTTTGCAAACTATCCAGAAGTGAACAAGTTGATCAAGGGCATCATTGGTATCCAGTTCCAATTCAGATAAAAGTTGGATCAGTGGTCTAGGCAATAAGAGAGGTGAATGAAAGAGTAGGAAAGTAAATTTGTGATTTACTTTCCTAACTACAACTTATATATATATATATATATATATCAAGCAACTGAAGATTCAACTGAAGGTCCAAAGGAAGTACTGGTGTAGAACAATGCAACTTGGTGAAAAGAAGAAGGATCAGCATTGAAGGACATCAAAGAAGTAAGGACAAGGTCTTGGATGCATAAATAGGTCAAGGGTCTAATTTTGGGTCATGGTACTTGTCATCTGAAATCTATAAGAAGAATTTCTCGTGGGTTTTCCTCTCTAAGAGGGAGAGGTTTTTCCCTGGCTCTAGGAGCCTAATTCTTGTGTCTCGTGTCTTTTGATAATTGACTTGATGAAAGATTTAATAAGCTAAAAAAGGGAAGACATAAGTAACTCAAGTAACCTCACAAGTAATTATCAAGAAGAGACTTTTGAATTAATCACTATCCCTCCAAATTCTCAACATGGAATCAGAGCTAAGGTGTTGAACTCAAGGGTTGCTTGACAAAGAGACACTCTAGGAAGAAAAAATCAAAGTTTGGGTGAAGAATCAAATCAGTTTGCAAGAAAGACTCTCAAGCTATTTTTGAGAGATATCTTCATCCCAACTTCTCATGAAAATAATCTTTGCCATCAAAGATTTACATTCAAGATATTGTTAGAAAATGACATCATATTTTGAAGATATCCTTTGCCATCAAGGATTCAGGAACACCTAGATTGAATATTTATGTCTTAGAATAAGCTCCTAACTCCTTCGTCATCATCAAGGAAGCTGTGAGCCACTCTACTCAAGTAAGTATCTATGACCTTACTTAATTCTGTCAAGATAACTTATTGTAAAGAGAGTAACAAGTTGGTTGGGTCATCAAACTTCAGCGCATGGAAGAAGAGGACATATTTGAATTTAATTGAAGACGAAGTTATGGAATACATTGATGGATCGAAAATTCAACCACCAAAAGAAGATGCTCCAGCTCATGCCAAGTACATGAAGGGATAAATCAGAGCCCAGAAGATTCTCATAGAATCCATTAAGGACTCACTCATTCCCTATGTATCAAAACTAAAGTCTGCTAAAGAAATATATGAGAAATTGGTGGAGCTATTCCCTGTGAGTACTACAGGAGAAGCAATATCTCTGAGACAAGAACTATATAAAATGAAATTGTCAAGGAAAGAAGGAATCACTACATACTTTATGAGGATTTCTGAAATAAGAGATCAACTGCAGGAACTGGGAGAAGTATTGTTTGACACTAAGATGACTACAATGGTGTTGAATGCTCTACCATAGGAATGGGGAAACTTCACTTCAAGTTAATACGGGAAGAAAGAAGCCACACCATTCCATGATTTATGGTCTCTATGTAAAATAGAGGAAACAAGACTGAAAGCCAAAGCTGATACAGGACCAAGTGAAGAGAATCAAGCCTTTGCAGCCACATACAGAAAGAAAGGAAGATTTGGAAAATTTGGTCCTCGGAATAAAATAAGGAATATGGACAAAGTACGATGCTTTGGATGTAATGAACTCGGGCATTATAAAAGATATTGTCCTAAATTTGACAAGGACAAGAGGAAAAGAGAAGAAGCCCATATCTCAGATATGAGGGAAGAACCTGATGCAAAGAAATCTAAGAAAGAAGAAGTGAGGGATCTCCACTATGATTGAGATCATATTCTCCTTTAAGTGATTTCTATCGGTTGTAAAATAGTATGATAGGAAGTAGTGTATATTATAGAATCATGATCGAAGCATGACAGGAACTCTCGATGAAACAACTCCCAGAAAGCCTCTCTGATAACAATACTGATGGAAGGTAGTCTTCAAGATCAAGGGTCATCATGGAAACAGAGTTCTAGTATGTGATGACATATGGATGAAGTAGGTCAAGGGAATGAAGCTCTTCATTCTAGTAAAACTTCTACAGGATGACTTAAATGATAAAGGTATGAGGTATGTATATATTTATATGCTGACACTGGATGTTGTGAAGTCATGTCATATGGTTGTAGATAATATAATTCCATATTTAGAAGTATGATCTATGAAGGAGGATCTCTCGGTGCACTGAATGATGAAATCAACATAATATATCCTCATGGAATATGAGCTGGTTGTATACGAACGAGAAACTGGAAAATTTATAATTTCCTGGGAATGAAGAATGTGCAAAAAGGAAGAGATCACGAAATTCAACCATGTCAAGAGGCAGTTATCATCCGGAAGCCAAGAGGATGTGACTAGGAGATCTCCTGGGAGGATATGTAGACTCTTACAGAAGTCTGGTAAAGAAGAATACCCTTGACAAAACATATCATTAGGAGATGTGTCAATCTGAATAAAGGATGTCGATGCCTGCAGGAAGATTTCATGATGAACTATCATCACTGAGGTAATTTTTTTTTTAAAAGTTCATATGTATATGTTTATCTGGATGAGTTTGTGCAAGGATGCTAATCATGAGAAAGGATGTATGATCCTTGGAGATGATTCGAAGGATAGCAACATGGCATAATGGTGGACCAGATGAGAAATACTGATGATTCACTTTTTGATGGTTGACATGACTCATGACTGAAAGTGATGGATGATCTATGCCCTATGAAGCCAAAAGTTGAAGATTCCTTAATATCGAAATCCCTGACATCGAGGGGAGGTATTCTTCATTAGTATTTGGATTACTACTGCAGGACCTTGGTTGAGAGGGAGCCTAGTGGTAACTATTTTACTTGGAAGAAAATTGAAGTATGTCCTTCCTGAGTTGAGAGGGAGTGATGTATGTGATTCTCTAATGCATGTGTCATGCACTAGACCAGGACTAACAATTGTAAGTATTAGTGAAGGTCGTGTGGAGAGAATGGATAGGCACACCATTCTGGTCTTCACCTGGAAGACAAAATGGAGGATTGGGTAATCATTTGGCATTCAATACTCTTTGAGAATTAGATAGGTGATTCAAGATAAGAGTAGTCAAGGACCGATATTCTTTGAGGGTTGGCTAACCAAGAGAAGAATATTCCAAAGAGGTCATTCTCTGGGAACACTTAGGTGGAGTATGTACCTTGGAGAGACAATGACTATGGTGTCTATAAGTCATGTGTCTTGCCATCACTGTAGCCCATAGTCTCGTTGAGATATGGGGTTGCTAGTCAAGGCCTTTCACTAGGAAAATGTTGGTTGATATGATGCTATACAGATGTGATTACCAATCTGATTCTTCTTATGATATTATTCAATTTGAAAGTGACCATGTACCTGTATGAATACCTCCATAGTTAAGAGGGAGTGTTGAAAAGTGTAACTAGGATCAACCTTCATATTGACTATGGAATTATAGATTTATGTAAAGTAGAAGACAAATATAATAAAATGTATTTTTTACTTGCTTCATGGGTTTTATGAGCAAGATTTTATTATAGGTTAATAGACTTCTTCTTGATGTCTATCTAGGTTTTTTTCTTCTAGGGATAAATGTAATTAAGTGTCATATATATATGAAGGATCTAGTCTCACGAAATTCTCCAAGACCTTGTCCTAGAAATCGTGGAAGAATGGATCTAATCAGCCCTCAATCAAACACTAGAAATATGTGTCAATTTGGCCTCCCAACAGCATGTAAAGTCAGCCTCACAGCAAAAGATATGGTCAGCCTCAAGACAGTGAATCTATCTATATATATACCCAGTTTTAACTTTTGTGGATCAGTTGAGGATGTTTTTTGGACATCCCTGAGCTTCAGTGTGAACTTTTTGAATGTGTTTCAGTGTGAATTATATCTGAAGTACAGGGTGGATTGTAGATGAAGTTTGGTGCGGATCTTTTTGAATGAAGTTCAGTTCAGATTTTGGTCGAAGTTTCGGTGCAGATTTTTGACAAGCTTCAGGACTATCTAAGATACATCCTCGTGGTATCTTAGTGTAATAAATTGTTGCGGCCTTCCAGAAAAAAAGTGCAGACTATCTCTGGTTGTTCATCAAAGGTTGTGCAAGGTTGTGCATATAATGTTGAGGTGGTTACAATGTATAGGGTCTGGATACATGCAATATTCAAGGGTCAATGTTCCTATGTTAAATTGTGGATCAAACTGAAAAGGGTTTGCCAACTATCCAGAAGTGAACAGGTTAATCAAAGGCATCATTGATATCCAATTCTAGTTCAAAGAAAAATTGGATCAGTGGTCTGGGCAGTAAGAGAGGTGACTGAAAGTAGGAAAGTAAATTTGTAATTTACTTTCCTAACTATAGCTTATATATCTTTCAAGCAACTGAAGATTCAACTGAAGGTTCAAAGGAAGTACTGGTGCAGAACAATGGAACTTGGTGAAAAGAAGAATGGTCAACATTGAAGGACATCAAAGAAGTAAGGACAAGGCCTTAGATGCATAAATAGTTCAAGGGTCTAATTCTGGGTCATGGTACTTGTCATCTGAAATCTATAAGAAGAATTTTTTGTGGGTTTTCCTCTCCAAGAGGGAGAGGTTTTGCCCTGGCTCAAGGAGCCTAATTCGTGTGTCTCGTGTCTTTTGATAATTGACTTGATGAAAGATTTAATAAGATAACAAAGGGAAGACATAAGTAACTCAAGTAACCTCACAAGTAATTATCAAGAAGAGAATTTTGAATTAATCACTAGCCCTCCAAATTCTCAACACTTCCCTCTTTCAAAACCCTTTATGTCAAGATGTTGCACCTTCATTCTTAGATTATTTTCAATCTAGTAATCTCAGTAGTGAATCAAATGAAATAAATTTGTTCATATTCGTAGTCTTGGGAAGAAATCATTCTAATGATTATGACTCTATTGATGTATGTGATCATCAACGCCCAAGTGCACCAACTGATCTTTCGGTTCCTCAAGAATATTTTGATTTAAAATATCTATATCTATATTCTGATTTGATTAAATAATATGTTCTTATGGAAACTTCCTTTCCATCTCACTATACCTTGTGTTCTACCATTTGTGATTCATCCACTTGTGATGAAGATACTCCATGCTCTTCAAGTTCTTCATCTCATGAGTTAACTTATCAACTGACACAAGGTAGTGATGATATCCATGATGAAAAAGAAAACAATCAAATCATTGAGTATTCTTTTCGTTCCTTGTCATCTCCTATTTTACATGAGGACAACTCTTCAAATTAACTTGCTCATTAAATTTCTTCGATTCATACAACTTTAGATTTGTTATCAAAAGAATCTTTCAACCTGAGTAACCTATTTGTTGAAGTTGTAAAATCCGATCAAATAAGTGATAGAGATGGATGCCATACATTTAGTAGTGGTATTATTGAAATCAGCAGAAGTAGCTATCCTCGCACCATGCATGATCTAATTTAATATTTAAAATGTGATTTTACAATACTTGGAAGTTTCGGGACTTGTAAGGAAGTCGAGGAACTTCAACTTCCATTGATGGTTATGTCAGGATCTCACGACTCTAGTAAGATCCCGGAACTATGTCTGATATGGTTTTCCTCGGAAAGTTATTTTCTTTGCATGGTCTCACTGGATGTAAACTATTTCTTAAAAGATGTTTGGTATTTGGGATGTAGTCTTTCAAACTTTCAAGATTTGATTTCTGATTGATTTCAATATCCTTCTTTAGTTAATCATGTCAGGATCTTGTACTTAACTCAGGTTTGGAATGTACGTCTCTCATAGAAGCATGGAACCATGAAGTTGATCATTTCAAATATTATCTTTGGACAAAGTAATCATGTCTATCAGATGCATTTCAGAATAGTCAGCTCCCAGTTTTCCTTGTGAATGATATACCGCTAATATTTTTCTTCATCGCACTTGAAATCCTCTTGAGTACTAATGAATGCATGAGTTATTTGGTGAATGAATTCTTCTTCACTCATTGCATCTTAACTGGTTTCATGTGTTTTCTATGTTGGCATTCCTTTTCACTTCTCTCAACAGTTACGATAATAGTGCATTGTGTAACCAGTTATAAGGAAATGGCTTGTTATATTTATCATGGGAAGAAGATGATTCTTTTATTCAAGGCATTTGTAAAACTTTTCAAACCGATCTATCTTTGTTGTCTTCTAACCGAGAATCTCATGCCACAAATAATCCATTTGATCATAATATTAACTGTCATTTTTTTTATCATTTTCCCACCAGTATATCTGATGACAATTGTTTCCCAATGATTAATCTTTATGTTTTATTTCACTACTCGAATACTTACCAATAAATTGAGACGCTTCAACCTTCGTTTATGGTTAGGTCAAACGCTCACTATCTTGACAAGCCTTCTAAATATGATCAAATTCATTTTCCCTTAAAATATTCTCATCCTTATTCTGCGCTTTTAATTAAAAATTCATATTCTCAAAGATTTCAGGGTTCTTAAGAGAGCTATTTTTAATTTCATGGTCCAAGCATTGAATGGTTGGAGCAATCTTTCCTAGAAAGCCCCGTCGCAAATAACAAGTTTTGATACTTTCTCATGCTTGCTAAGGAAGACAGTACAGATGAAGATGCATTCACAAGAAGCTTCTGAGGTTTGTTTGATTATGTTTTTCATTGAAAAGGTGAGATTTAATTTGATTAAAAGTAGTGGCTATGGCATATTTTTCTGCTGAAATGAAACACCTTCGATTCATTGTGCTAATTATTCAAGCTCTTTTTTTTTATCGCACATTATTTTATATATGTTTTAATTGCTTGTGTCTTTATGTGTGCAAGTCGGGATTAGTTATGGTGACTACATTGGAAATTTCATTACACTTGACCCTAACCTTCTACCTGGTTAGGTTAAGAGTAGGTCAAGGTGCATATTAGTCTCCTTTTGTACACTCATCCTGCACTCGCTCTTTGTAATATTTCTTGTGTTTTCTTAATTTTTTCTTGCATCTCATTTTCAATTAGCCTCCATTTGTTTTATCCTTAGATTTTTTTTCTTTTTTGTGTCTTGTCTCTTCTTTCATGTTTTTTTTAATAATACTTTTCCTGAAGGATGTTCTCTTCGGTTCGAAAGACAATGTGGAAAAATAGCAAAGGGTATTATGACACTGCAACATTTGGTTAACCTTTAGTAGGCTTATGCTTCGTCTTTGTTTCATACCTTTTGTTCGATGATATTTTGATTTAAAATAAGATCCTTGCGTAAGGAGATCTTTGTGTGAAACCATGATACCCGTATATATTTTAGGAGCCATGTTTCTATGCTTGGTTCTTTATTTTTCCATGCTGATCCAATCAAGTAGTGAAGGACAATGGGGACAATATGAATAAGAAATCTCTTATCATAGGTTTTATATATGTTTCTTTAAAGGAAAAAACTCTTCTACTCTCAATAAGTTGGGATCCCTCTTATGCCCAATGAAATGAATAAGTGGCAATGTAGAGTCCTATATAAAATAAATAAATAAATAGTGAAATAATAGAAAGAATTCTTGTATAGGAGGTGAAGCAAGCAACTTTTTCGAGGTAAGTGGGGAAACCAGAGTGATGAACAATGAATCCATACTCCCTAAGGAACTGGACCCTACACAAAATAATTAACTAAGGCAGAGAAGTTGGAATTCAACTAGTGTGTCACCAAGTGTTGTTGTTGTTAGAAAACCATAAAAATATTGGCCTGCATCCAAATTCCATAACCTAATTTGAATTTACATGTTGTAGTCACAAGTATTAAGAGTTATCACATGTGTTTTCTTTAAGTATTCTTGTCATGTTTGAAAGAAAACCAAAGTGTCATATTTTAGCATGGAAAGTATCGCACATCGCAAATATGTGGTTTTAGTTTGTTTCAAGGGTACCCCTTGGTGTTATTGAGTCATTCTTACCATGTAGACCTTTATCGCAGTCATTCCCAAAGTTTCAAGCATTGTCACACAAGTGTCGTCATTGTTGTCACGAAGTGTACCTTTAGTGTCGCACTTGGGGAAATTCGTCACATTAAGGGAAGTATGTTGTTCATGTGTTCTAAGTCATCAATGTTGCGTTTGCGTCACTAATTCTTCTAAGTGTGTAATAATACTTAATTTTTACCATTATTCATTTTGGTCTCACTGGTCCAACACTTAGCCAAATCTGGAAAATTTCATGCCCGAGAAACTTGGCCTCACTCAGCCTTTGAACACACTACGCAGTATCAATCCTCAAGCTTCAACCTCACCTCATGGCGCTGTGCAATGCACTGTCTCTGCCTTCCAAAATTGTGAATTATGCAGTCTCAGTGCTCAACCTTAGCCCTTGAGCTCTAGAACTACACAGCCCCTGTCTTCTAGTCTCATTCTCCTACACATTGCGTAGTCTCAAGCAGCAAGCCTCAGCCTTGACCTCTTGAACTGCGCACCGTCGTCATCAAGCATGATTCATTGAGCCCCTCAACTGTGCAGTTTTCTTTCCCTAGCCTGCCTGAACTGTGCACTGCACAGTCTCAAGGCTCATTCCTCGCCCCTGGCCTCCTAAGTTATGAAACCGCACAATCCTTGAGCCA
Organism: Pinus albicaulis; assembly: GCA_034641835.2. Taxonomy (NCBI): domain Eukaryota; kingdom Viridiplantae; phylum Streptophyta; class Pinopsida; order Pinales; family Pinaceae; genus Pinus; species Pinus albicaulis. Next base: position 1,435,938,156 of record CM076579.1, read on the forward strand.
ATCTCTCATCCTAGCACCTAGTTCTAGCTTAGTCGGTGGTTTCCATGAAGCATGATACTAGGGGTTTTATTAGATTGATACCATCTTGTCATGAGTGGATATCATATGCATATATTATCTCTATATGAAAATATTATGATGGAGCAGAAGAAGGATACCATGCTCAAAGACACCCATGCAGCTGTAAATACAATTTTATCATTGAACGGGAAGATGAAAGGACACCAAACTGTGACAATAGTTGAATATCAAGATCATATTGAAGACTCTCTGCCTTCAAGCCTTAGGGGGGAAGAAGAAGAATAAGCTTTTCTAACTTTCAAGAAGACACAAAGATATCAGCAACAAGAGTGGCTTGAGAGTGTTATATCACCATGCAGTCCATGTCATCAATGTCATCTCACGTCTTTCAAAGTTGTCATGTCAATATGTATATGAGTCATCATTTACCACATCATTAATATGTTATGTGATTTCAATATTTAAGAAATTTAATGTAAAGTGGAAGTCCAAGAGTCATCTATAGAATGTGAAAATTCATGAAGAAGTTAAAAGGTCTTAAGTCCAAGAGTCATCTATAGAATGTGAAAATTAATGAAGGAGTTAAAATTTCTTAAGTCCAAGAGTCATCTATAGAATGTGACAATTCATGGAGTTAAAAGGCATTAGAGAAGTCAAACAGTCATGAGGGTATTTCAAGAGTTATAAGGGAGGTGAACGGTCTCCCCATTTGTTATATATACACCCTCATAGCTCATGAAAATTAATTTTCACCTTGGCTTCTCCTACCATACATTAAAGAGGAAAATAATTCTTTTAAGATCAAGTGGTTGCTCTAACACTCCACTATTGGAGATAGTGGTGTTCATTGTACTGATGTATCTTGGAACTTTTGCTTAATTTTGAAGCTCGTTGAGCTAGCACACTTTCATGCGTATGTCATAAATATTGTAAGACTATTCTTTAAATGTTTGCGATGTATGTTGTCTTCACCTATACTAAGGAAATTGAACTATTTCAGTGGCTTTAGTACTTATATTGTTGAAGGTGTGTTGTATGTGTTTTAACAATCGTTGCTTCTATGTGAACTATTTCACTAGATGTCCAATGATTCATTCCTATGTATATACTTGTGTGTCATTACTAGATTAGTACTATTACTTGTCTTTCAAAGGCTCACTTTTCGGTCCTCTTTCGATAGAAGAACCTTGATACATTCTGCAACTAAACATTCCACAAGGCATACTCACTTGTTCATCTGAAATTACCTATGATTTACTCTCTCATGTTTAATATTGTATCCAAGGAATATCTCTAACAATATATGGTATCCATGCCTTATTTTCAGAATGGCTCCCACACCAAACTGTGCGAAGTCTAATTATGACTTTTCATCGGGGATACCCCCTTGCATGTTGGAAATATCCAACATCGTCAACAACTATCCAAGACATTAGAAAAGGGTAAAAAGGGACCTTGTCCTACATTCCACTTAACAATTGAGGCATATACTCTTTGAAATATTAAAGAAGCAAAAGTAGAAGTCGAGTAAATAAAAGGTTACTACTTTGTTGATATGAGATACCAAAGGTATGATCTGAAATGTGTTGCAACTACTCATTGTAAGGCAGATGGATGTGGATGGGCCTAAACACATATTAAAGAGGATGAGGAGGATAAGGTTAAGAATTTCTACAATGATTCTAGGGCATTGGGTCTGAATGAGCAGCAATAAGAAGAAGAAGATAAATTAGAAGACGAAACTAGGGAGAGCATGAGCCTCAAATACAGAATAGATTTTCTTTTAAAAAAAAGGACAGGAAAGAAAGAATGGAGAACAAAAGAAACAGAAAGTTGACTAGTAGGAAGAAACCTTCCAAAAATAAGATATAGGAGGAGAAACTCCAAAGGATCGACAAGGAGAAATACATGGAGAAGAATACCTTGAAAAACGGAGTGTAGTAATATCTTGAATAAAACAAGAAATGAAAAGGAAAAGAGAGGATGAGTAGCGCAAACAGCAAGATGAAGAAAGGAGGAGACAACCGGAAGAACTTTTGAATAAACAACAAGATGAGGAAAAGAGGAGGAAATTAGAAGAGGGAGAACAGCATAGCAAGGAATAGGAAGAGAAAAGAGCACAAGAGGCAGAATGAAAGAAGAAACAAGAAGAGGAAGAAGACAAGAAGAATAGGAATCCAAAAGAAAACAGGAGAGTCTTGCTAAACAAATTTAACAAGATCTCCTCATAGAGAAACAGAGAAAAACAACAAATGATCAGTAATTACAAGGGTTTAAGATGTAGTTATATTTTCCTCATTTAGATATTTCACCATCCACTCCAATTAAGGGTGGACATTTTCAATTACAAGAATTAGGCATCCTGCAAGAGGAAGAAGAAGAAGAAGTGTTGGAGATCAATAAACTCACTTTCGATAAGATTCAATGCAATATAATGCAAGGAAGACGAAAGTTTTATGTGAAGAATCCAACTAATATCATATTGGAGGTCACGAATAAGGATATTGTCATAAATGTCATCATGAACCCATAAATTATTGCTTCAATTGGAACTACCTTCATGAAAACAACAAAGATGAAAGTGAATAGATTCAACAAACAGGTTCTTGATCTTCAAGCCAAGCTTATTGCTTCTGAACAAAGAGTCGCACAAGTACAAAATGAAAATCAGGCCTTGCGTATGACTCATTCAAGTAGCAAATAGTTACAAGCATTTATTCAAGGAGAGGTGAAAATATTAGATGTCATGGACCTAGTCTACCAAGAAATGATGAAGCTACATCAGTTTATATCAACATTCCCAACTTTGAAAGCAGAATCTAAAGAAAGGGGAGTGATGCTTAAACTAGCCACAACAACTATCGAGAGCATACATGAGTAGTGTTATGAAACCAGCTCACAAAACAGAAGAAAAGATAGATCAACGCCTTATAAATAAACCTCTTTAAGGGGGAAACCTCCTTTACATTACATAAATGAACAATTCTTGGATGATACAAATGAAAAAACCTCCTTTCTATATATAGGAATCCATGGGGTCACAATATAATTCTAGCTGACCTAACAATAATAATGTAAGGGCACAACAATAACAATAGTGGGCTTTTATGGGGCACAATAATGACAATATCGGGACTACAGGGGTACAACAACAACATGGGGGCTACACTAACAAAAATAAGGGACTACCCTTGTAATATAGGGACCTAACATGCCCCTCTCCTTCAAAAAAGTGTTGTCCTCAATGCTTGAGAAGATCTAGATGCTTCTTTATAAAATTCTCATCCTCCCATGTGAAATCTTCAGTGGGTATGTTCTTCCACTTGATGAGATACTCTGAAATTGATTGATTTCGTAGTAGATTTCTTGTTTCTGTGATTGTTTCAGGTTCCAATATGATTTTTCCTTCCTCATCAAGTTCTGGAAATATTGTTTGAACTAGAAGTTTGTCACCTATAACCTTCTTTAAGTATGGAACATGGAAAACTCGGTGCACTTGAGAAGAAGTAGGAAGCTCCAATTTGTATGCCATAGTACCAATATTTTGAAACACCTTGTAAGGACCATAATACTTTGGAAATAATTTACTATCCTTATTAGCTTGCTTGAGGGACATTTTTTTGTATGGTTGTAGTCGTAAAAATACCCAGTCTCCTACATCAAAACTTCTCTCGTTGCGATGTTGATTTGTTGTCGTTTCATTTGATTTTGTGCCAAATTTAGGTTATCCTTTAAGAGTTCGAGAACTTGTTGTTGATGCTCGATGTGATATTCCACTGCTTGAACCTTAGAATATTCTCTTAAATATTATGTGATGGACGGTGGATGATATCCATAAAGTGCCATAAATGGGATCATTTTTTCTGCAGTATGGAAGGAAGTGTTATACCACCATTCAGCCAGAGGTAACCACTTGACCCATTGTGTTTGTTTAACAGATACAAAACAACGATGATATCCTTCCAAACATTTGTTCATTATCTCATTTTTCCCATCATATTGAGGATGATAATATGATCTATGAGCTAGTTGACTACCCAAACAAGAAAATAATTTTTTCCAAAAAATTCCAGTGAAAATGGGATCTTTGTTGCTTACAATAATCTTTGGGTTTCCATGTAGCTTTTGAATTGTTTCCATAAATGCAGTAGTAACTGTACTTGCTTTAAATGGATGAGATAATGCGCAAAAGTGTGGATACTTGGTAATTCTATCAACTACCACCATGATAACACTCTTTCCTTCGGATTTAGGTAAACCTGTGATAAAATCCATTGAAACCTCCTCCCAACGTTTACTTGGAATGGATAAAGGTTGTAGAAGACCCGAGGTCTTACTTGTCTCAACTTTATTTTTCTGGCAAACTAAAAATTTAGCCACAAACTTTTGAATATCATATTTAAGGCCATCCCAAAAAAAATTATTTCTTCAACCTGTGGTAAGTTTTTAAAAATCTTGAGTGTCCTCCTAAGGGAGAGGTGTGCAATTCCAAAATAATATTTTGTTTTAGTTGGGAATTATTACAAATATATAAGTGATCTTTGTACCATAAGGAATCATTTTTCCAAATAAATGTATCTAATGTACTCGGTTCTTGCTGCAACTTTTGAATGAGTGTTCACACTTCTTCATCATTCTTCCATTCCTCCCTTGCTTCATTTATCCAATCTGGTAGGGTAATAAAAATGGCACAAAGCAATGCTTCCACCTCCTCATCCTTTCTTGAGAGTGCATCTGCAACAACATTTATCTTCCCTTTTTTTAAGATGATTTCAAAGTCATAACCCAACATCTTTGTGACCCATTTTTTCTACTCTTCTAAAGATAGTCTTCGTTCCAAAAATTATTTAATACTATCATGATCAATTTTTACCTTGAAGTGTACTCCCATTAAGTAAGGTCGCCATTTATTTAGTGCATGTAGTATTGCCAACATTTCCTTCTCATAAATAGCTTTCTCTAAATACTTTCCTTTGATTTGATATCTTTAAAAAGAAAAGGGTCTTCCTTTTTGCATTAAAACAGCACCAATTCCATTTCCTGAGGCATCACATTCCACAATAAATGTTTTTGTGAAGTCTGGCGTAGCTAAGACTGGTGCTAGGCACATTGCCTCTTTAAGATGTTCAATGGCCTTCATTGCTTCATGATTCCGTGAAAATGCATCTTTCTTCAATAATGTTGTTAGAAGTGTTGATATTCTCCCATAATTCTTAAAAAAATTGCAATAATACCATGTTGACCCAATAAATCCTCGCAACTACTTTATGGTTATGGGGACTTTCCATTCCTTAATGGATTTAATTTTGTTAGGGTATACCTTAACACCCTCCTGAGATAAAATATGGCCCAGATATTCCACCTCTTTTACTCCAAAGAAACATTTGGAGGTGTTTGCATATAATTGTTTCTCCTCCAATAGTTTGAGCACCCTGTCAAAATATTGAACATGATCCTTCCAAGACCTGTTGTAGATTAGTATATCATCAAAAAATACTAACGCAGATTTTCTAAGGACAGGTTTGAAAATGGAATTCATCAACCCTTGAAATGTAGAAGGTGCATTGGTAAGGCCAAAAGGCATGACCAAAAATTCATAATGACCCTCATGAGTTCGTAATGTTGTTTTCAGAATATCTTCAGTCTTCGTTATAATTTGATGATATCCTGAACGGAGATCCAACTTGGTAAAATAAATTGCTTCATGTAATTCATCCAATAATTCATCAATCACAGGAATGGGAAATTTATCTTTAATAGTGAGATTATTAAGCTCCCCATAATCTGGACGCATGCGTCATGATCCATCCTTCTTGTGCACAAATACTGGAGAAGAGAAAGAACTTTGACTAGGTTACATTATACCAGCCTCTAACATTTCTGCAATCATACGTTCAATTTCACTATTTTGGACATAAGGATATCTGTAAGGATTGATGTTTGGAGGAACACTTCCTGGAATCAAATGAATAGCATGATCATGATCATGAATAGGTGGGATTCCTTTGGGAGTTTCAAACACCTTGGAATGATTTTCTAAGACTTTTTGGAGATCTGGAGAAATAGATGATTTTGATGTTGGAACTTCTAGGGATCATAATTATGCAATTATGCCTCGTTGTTCTTTCTTCAGAAACTTTGTCATGACATTAGAGCTTATTATATTTCTCAGCTTCCCTGCAATACCCCATAATTCAACTTCCTTTCCTTCTGAAAAAAATTCAAGAAAATTTCTTGAAAACTAAAAGCCATTGTCCCCAAAGATTGTAACCATTGTACTCCTACTACAACATCATCACCTCCCATTGGAATGGAAAACACTAGACTATTAAATACATATTCCCCCATGGTCATCGTGATATTATGGCATTTTCTTGTGCAATTTATAGTTCCTCCATTTTCAACCATCACTTGACACTCTGGTGTTGGGTATAGGAAGAAATTTAATTCCTTGGCTACCTTACATGAATAAAATTATGGGTACTACCAGAATCAATCAACACTGTTACATTTTTCTTCTTGATATGTATTTCTATCTTGAGATTTTGAGGAGTGGTAATTCCTGCCAATGCATTACAAGATATGGTTGGACTCAATTATTATTTCTCTAGGGTTGGTTCCTCGTTTATATCCTCTTCTTTTGAATTTTCTTGTTCATTTTCATCCTCCTCTTCACAATCTATGTAAAATAATTTCTTCTCGGCACACTTATGACTTTTAGTGTATTTTCTATCACAACTGTATCAAAGCCCTTTTTCTCTTTTTTCCTCCAATTGTTGTGGTGTCAAACTTGTAGGTTGTGGAAGTCTAGGAGTAGAAAAACTTCCATCTTCATAGATGTGAGTGGTAGGCTTCCTTGACGCAAAAATTTACTTTCAATTTTTCTTGCCAACCTGAATGCCTTCTCCAATGAATCAGGTTCCCAAAGGCGAACCTCATGTTGGATGTTATCCTTTAAATTCCCTATGAAGACATCAATCTTGTGTTCCTCTAGAATATCACTTCCCCTTATATTCAATTTTTGGAAGTCCTCAATGTGCTCCACCATTGAACCCTTTTGTTTGAGATTTATCAATTGGCTAAAGAAGGTGTTTCTCTTTGTATCCTCGTAATTGATCCAGCTAGATATTGGTGCCCACCCGCCTATTCCAATTGGGGCCCCACCATTATTTATTTTATTTTTTCAATTTCCTTAATTGTAACACATTTTACTATTTTTAGCATTTGTTCGGGTCATGAACTTTCAGAGCCGTTTTGAGGCCCTAAACGACGTTTTTTGGAAAAAAACGAGAGCAGCATGGACATTATTTTGATGTTTCTCACATAAAAAGTTGTATTCCTCGGACATATATTTCTAACGAGGTATTGTGCACGTCAAACAGAGATCGTATGCCAAAGTTGCGTCCCCAGGAATATTGATGTACATTACGAGGCCCATAGTTTTGGCGCTTCATCTCCTAGGGTTAGGTTTTTGGATGTTTAGGGTTATCCATTGTTTATAAATAATAAATAGAACCTTGAGCCTCATTTTAAAATAGTTCAGAGGTCTATATGCACCACATATTATCTCAGAGATAAGCTACTAGCACCCTAGCTAGTTTATTTCCATTTTGTCTATAAGCATATGTCAGTTATTTGTTATTAATGAAATGAAGTTTTATTTTTGCTGCATCTCTACTTTTATGTGTATTTATGTATTTCATTGTGTTCTTTCATAAATTTGTATCAGTGGTATCAGAGCGGTCTACTCCTTCTCGATCCTTCTTTGCATGTCCCCAACGAGGTCGGGGTGTAAGGATTTAGAGCTTGATCTGGTTGAACCTTTGCAAGATCACCCTTGCAAACCACGATGGTCGCCCATGGGGGAAGAAAATATAGATGAGGTACCAATATATCATATCAAAATATTGCTCAAGGATGCCCTCGAGAAACAAAGGAATGTGATGATGGATAACTTTGCCTAGATCCTTCAACGACTGCCCACTGGCGACACATCTACATAAAACAGTCACTTTGGAGGTGCCACCCATTTTAAGGTACAAGTAAAATATGACATTCCCATATTAGAGGGCCAAATATATGCATATGCCATATATAAATAGTTGAATCTATTAGAAGGATATTTCTCTGTTCATGACTTTTCCGACCGGGAGAAGATTATTTTTACACTCCTCAAAATCGTCCCCCATGTCAAGGACTGGTGGGAAACCTACTGTGAGAAAAATTACGAGGGCTAACCCTCTCTGTTCTCAGTCATACCCACTTGTAATTCTTTCTAAGACGTCATCAAGGATTAATACTACCCCGTGGGGAGCTATGAGGACAAGTACATACAATGGACTACGTTTCGGCAGCAAACTGATCAAGAAGTGCATGAGCTGACGAATTTGTTCCATACTTTGTGCAAAAATTTGGTATCAAAGATTCAGAGAAACATTTGGTGTTGAAGTACCGCAGTTGTCTGCAAAAATACATTCAAGAGGAAATGGAGTTCCTTGACATCTCCTCTCTTGGTATGGCATACCGGTATGCTGCAAAGATTGAGCAGAAATTCAAACAGAAGAAGTGAGAATTTGAATTTGTGAATCAAAAGCAAGGGAAACGTGCCCCCAAATCGCAAAAAAAAAGGAAAAATCCAAGGCACAGCAGCCCAAGACAACCTACCAAAGCTGCAAGCAAAGAAAAACATTGTGAAGTCGAAGAAGGACATGGGAAAGTGGTGTGAGTTCCATAAGAGCTCCACTCACAACACAAGTGAGTGTCGATCCAAGCAGTCACTGGTGGCTGAGATGAAGGATTTTGAATCAGATGCATGCTCCAACTCTGAATCAAAACCCGAAAATGGGAGTGAAAAAGGGAAGCAGATTATCGATGCAGATTCAAATGCCACCGTTGCCACGAATAATATCCAGAAGGAGGAACCGAAAGATCCAGAGGAGAAGTGTCTCTTCCACTCCCAGATGTGGGTAAACGTTCCAAGATACAATTCATTATCAACAGTGGGAGCCAAAATAACCTCATTTCAGCAGAGGTCGTGAAGCGGTAGGGCTTTCCGACCATAACACACCCACATCCTTACACCATCGGGTGGCTTCACAAAGGATGGAATGTCCGCGTCAGCCAGCAGTTTTGCCTTCCCTACATCATCAAGCCCTTCACGGATGAAGTATTATGTGAAATTTCTCCTCTTGATGTTTATGATGTATTATTAGGCCAACCATACTTTTTGAAGCGACATGTTGTGTATGGGTCCCGGTCTCGCACTGTTATTGTTACTTTGGGAAATAAGTTGTATAGGATACCAGAGGTACCACCGCCTATCATTATCTCTCTAGTCACTGTAAAACAATACAGTAAGCTCATTTCTTAAACCGGGAAATTTCTTTTCCTGATGATCCGCCATTAGGGAAAGAAGAAGATTGTGGCCATGACCTCCAAACAAGGCTCCTCCGCATGGCAAAAAAAAAATAACAAGGTCATGGAGGAGTACAAGTACATATTCACCTCACCCATAGGCACTGTCAGGTCAAGAACCCCATCGATATGACCCCAAGTGCGTCAATGCCCAATGGATCGATCTATCGACGTTATGTTCTGGAGAATGATGAAATCAAGAGGAAAATTCAGGAGCTGTTGCAGAAAGGTCACATCCGGCCGAGTTCATCGCCTTGTGGGAGCCCGATTTTGTTGGTGCAGAAGAAGGATGGGACTTGGAGACTCTATATTGACTATCGAGCATTGAACAAGATCACTGCCTAGAATAGGTACTCGATCCCATGTATTGATGAACTTCTGGGCCAACTCAAAGGGGCGAAATATTTTAGCAAGATCGACTTGAATTCTGGGTATCACCAGGTACCAATAGAACCCTCTGATGTGTGGGAGACTGCATTCAAATCTGAGTGCCTTTTTGAATGGTTGGTCATGCCTTTCAAGTTGACGAATGCTCCTGAAACCTTCATGAGGCTAATGGACGAAATCTTGCAGCCATTCACCAACTCATTTGTAGTAGTGTACTTGGATGACATCCTGATCTTCAGCCAAACTTGGGAGGAGCACCTCCACCACATCCGACAGGTCCTCCAAACACTGCAGCAACACAAGTTGTGTGCCAATTTGGAGAAGTGCACTTTTGGCATGACCGAGGTTCATTATCTAGGATACATTATTGATGATTCGGGGGTACATGTGGATCCAACCAAGATCCAAGTAATTTGGGATTGGCCAACCCCAACCACTCTAATAGAGCTTCACAGCTTTCTTGGTCTTGTTAATTTCTACCGTAGGTTCATTTCGGGATTCTCTCATATCACTTGGCCCTTGAGTCAAGTCACCAAGGGAGGAGCGAAAGAAAAATTCTTTTGGTCGGAATCTCAACAGAAGGCATTCGTAGAATTGAAACATCACCTCTGATCTGCCCTAGTGCTCACATTACCAGACTTCCAACAACCATTTGAGATCGAGACAGATTCCTCTGACTATGCTATATGGGCAGTTCTTACTCAACAAGGGAATCTAGTGGCATATCATAGTGAAACATTGTCTAACGCAGTCCGCAAGTATCCCACTTATGAAAAAGAAATGTACTCCATTGTGCAGGATTTCGACAATGGAAGCATTACGTTTTGGGGAAGGAAACGGTCATCCACACATACCACCGACCCCTACAGTTCATACAGATGCAAGGGAAGTTTTATAACAATCGCCATCAGAAGTGGTCCACATATCTACAACAATTTCATTTGAACATCAATTACAAGAAGGGTAGCACCAATAATGTTGCAAACTGCCTGATCCGACCACCGATTGTGGCGCTAACCACCATTCTCAACTCTTGTGGGCATGAGACTTCTGATTGGTTTCTTCTCTACAAGAGCGATCCGGAATTCGGCCACACATACAAGACACTCTTGGAGGGTACGCAAGTTCCAAATTTTCACCTCCAGGATGCACTGCTATGTCACCTGGGACACCTTTGTGTTCCTTCAAGAGAGTGTGCCAAGATGATTTGGGAAGCGCACTACAGTAGGGTCGTTGTGCATTTTAGGGTTGATAAAATAGTTGCAGTACTGTAGAAGTATTTCTATTGGATGAACCTTCGACAAAATGTCGGGAAGTACATCAGACCCTGCATTAATTGTGTTATTTCCAAACTGACCATCAATAAGCAAGGCCTCTATACTCCGCCACCTACCCGTAGTCGACCTTGGGAATCCATCTCCATGGATTACATGTTTGGCCTTCTTTCTACTAAGCATGGAAACGACTGTGTTTTCGTGGTCGTCGACAAATTCTCGAAGATGACCATTATGGCGGCCTACAAGAAGAATATCACAGCAGCAGCCACTGCTAAACTCTTCTTTGAATGAGTGTGGGTGCACTTTGGGTTCCCACAATCTATCATCTCAGATCGGGACAATAGGTTCCTTAGCACATTTTGGTCCAGCCTTTGGTCAATTTTGGACACCAAGCTCACCAAGTCCACAACTTTCCATCCCCAAACTGATGGCCAAACAGAGATCGTCAACAGGATGATCGCACACATTATGCGCATGTAAAATTCAAAGCATCCACGCACATGGGATGAGAGCCTTCCCTATGTACAACACAGTTATAACCGGGCTCTCCACAGCTCAACTGGCCACAACCCCTTCTAGGTGGGCTTGCGATTCCATCCACTATGTCCCATTGACGTAGCCATGACATTCGCAGATACTCAGGTAGATTTGGCTCATGTCCAGTCTGAAGCTGACAAGGAAAATAACTTAATTGAGTGCATTCATCACATCCTCCAAAAATTTCATGACATATTTGACAGAGCCAATGCTAAGTACAAGCAACGACATGATCAACATCAGGTGCCACACAACTTCCAAGTGGGCGACAAAGTGTAGCTACATTTGTAGAAGGAGCACCTCGCTGGACCCCACCGCAAGATTTGTCGCTCCGATATGGGTTGTACACCATCACCAAGGCTGTAGGGGCCAATTCCTTCGAGCTCAGTATTCTACCATTCCTTGGTATGCACCCAATGTTCAATGTGAACCGCCTTCATCCCTACTTCCCACCTCTACTAGACACCTCTGACATTGCAGAACAACTCACATCAACAGAGTTAAACTCAGACTGCATTGAACAGGCCACCACGGATCGTATCATGGATATGAAAATCAAGAACACTCACCAGCAGAAGATCCAACTGTATCAGGTTCTCAAAGATGGCCAACTCCTACACCAAGGCAAATGGTTCACCAAGGACCAAGTTCAGCAGAAGTTTCCTCATCTCATGGAGGAACTCAACGCAATGGGGACCATTGCTTCCTAAGGGGGCAGGAATGATCCAGGTGGATATTGGTGGCCACCCACCTATTCCACTTGGGGCTCCACCATTGTTTCTTTCTGTTTTTCAGTTTCCTTAATTGTATCACAGTTTACTATTTTTAGCAGTTTTTTGGGTCTTGAACTTCCAGATCCATTTTGAGGCCCTAAATGACATTTTTTGCAATGTTGCTCACGTCAAAATTTTTATTCCTCGGATATATATTTCTAGCGACGTATTGTGCACGTCAACCAGAGATCGTATGCCAAAGTTGTGTCCCCAGGAAGATTGATGTACCAATTTACCCAAACAGGGCTCATAGTTTTGGCACTTCATCTCCTAGGGTTAGGTTTTTTATGTTTAGGGTTATCCATTGTTTCTCAATAATAAATAGGCCCTTAAGCCTCATTGTAACATAGTTCAGAGACCTATAGCCGCCACATCTCTTCTCATAGATAAGCTACCAACACCCTAGCTAGTTTATTTCCATTTTGTGTAGAAGAATATGTTAGTTATTTGTTATTAATGAAATGAAGTTTTCTTTCTGTTGCATCTCCACTTTCATGTGCATTTATGTATTTCATTGTGTTCCTGCATAAATATGGATCAATAATGTGCTATCATTTCCTCTGTAAAAATTGACCAAGTGAAAATTGTTTTACGAGAGCAAAGTCATCGATACCATATAAATGTATTTTGTTTTAAATATAAAGTTGCAATGCATACCTTTTGTGTGTTTTTCACATTATGGAGATCAAAATATTGCTCCATATATAGTATCCATGTTACGGGATCCTTGCCATAAAACTTATTCATATTGATGTTTGGAATATGGTGGATCTTCAATCCAAAATTAGAGTTTATGAAATCATGATTAACATTTATTTGGTTTTCATAATGAGTTTCCTCTACTTCATTTTCTCCATTGGGAATCATTTCTTGCATCAACTTTGTCAAACCTTCCTTCAAACCTTCCATGTCTGCTTTTAGATCATTCTTCATGTCTTCCATGTTGCCTTTCATTTTTTCATCAATCTTAGCTTCCATGTCATCCATCTTAGCTTCGATGCCATACTTCAAACCATCTATCTTAGTTTCCATGCCTTTCTTCAAGCCATCCATCTTAGATTGCATTCAATTCTTCAAAACTTCCACTTCATTTTTTGTTACTCTTTGCGTGAGCAAAATTTGTTGTTGTTGGTCTTGTAATTTTGATATATCATGTTGCACTTCTTCCTCTTCATGAGTCATAGTAGAGCCTTCTGAGGGCTTAATGGGTGTTGAATTATTTTCAGGGTGGATTTTAGAACCCAATAATAATATATATGCTTCAATATGCCCTTGGAATCACTTCAAATTTATTTTTCAAACAAGACTTGTGAAATTTGAAAAAAAAGTACACACATTTTTCTTACTTTTGAGGAGCTTGATATTGAAACTAATGTATCTCTGTAATTTTAGATCCCCAAGATTTATCTTTGGTCCTTTATTAGCCCTCTGAATCTTCTTTCCAATGCCACGGGTCTAACCTGATTTAGATTATTCAAGGCAAAGTTATGCTCAATCTCCCATAATGACCTAATTATGGACTAGTTTAGTAGAGCGAACTTGTACGGTGTACCATGTGTCATTGTTTCCTCCTTCGGCTCTGAAATCAATATACCGAAAACCAAATTTTGTGTACTTTCGGACAGTTTTTACAGAATTCCAATTTGATGCTCAGAGAGAGAGTTATGATGATTTTCCCAAGGTTGCCTCTTTGAGATGAAATTTGGGAGCTTGAAAAAACCCTAACTTCCACAGATCGTATCTCCGAAAATAATGCGAACCAAGATTTGAAATTTTTACACAAAGCTCCTCAGTTTTTCTTCGCAAATGGGGTTTTTTTTAGCTTCTGAACCTTCGTAGAAAAAAATTTATAGTGAAAATTCCACGATGACTTGTTTGAAGCAGTGAAACCCTAGAATCCAAAGCTCTGATACAAAATGTTATGAAACCAGCTCACAAAATAGAAAAAGATAGATCAATGCCTTAGAAATTAGCCTCTTTGAGGGGGAAACCTACTTTATATTACATAAATGAACAATTCTTGGATGATACAAATGAAAAAACCTCATTTCTATATATAGGAGTCCATGGGGTCACAATATAATCCTAGCCGACCTAATAATAATAATGTAAGGGAACAACAATAAGAATAGTGGGCTTTTATGGGGCACAATAATAAAAATATGGGAACGACAGGATACAAAAATAACAATAAGGGGGCTACACTAACAACAATAAGGGACTACACTAGTAATATAGAGACCTAACAAGTAGACCACGCAATATCTTGATGCACTAGAAGCACTCCTAAGAAAGGATTAGATAACTGTAGAAAATGATGAAGTTGAAATTTGCATCAAGGCTCATTCACATGACAAGCTAAAAAAAATTTGGACAAGGTGTTAGCCTCATACAAACATTTTTTAAGTGGGCTAAAATCTCTTATTCGGGTTCATAAAGTCCCTTATATTGGTTCAATGGGTGAGGTGATGCCACAAGAAGAAGTCCTGCAGGAAATCCCAAGTGTTTCTGAATCATTTTAAACAAGTTGTTACTATGGAAAATTTACAGGTTACGAAAGAAACAATTTCCCAATATGTGGTGGAGCCTGAAAGGTTGTACACTAATCTCATGACCCTATCAAATCAAGTGAAGGTGAATAAATCCTCTTTGTTTCCAGATGCCCTAAAATGTCTTCATCGGTATGGGGATGAGCTACAACGTAAGGTTACAAATATTGAAAAGGAGTTGTTACACAGTAATTTGTCACCGTCCCTACCATTCCCCGTCCCGCACAATGGAGGACCCATTTTGTGACCTGTGAACATTGTCATGCCTTGAAAACATCATCAATGCATTCCTCTAAGCATGAGCTTCATTTTCCCTAAAGACATCTCCTTGCAAAAATCATGAAAAACATCCCTTTTTGCATTGGCGCGGGAAGACAGTTCAGCACTCGCGCCAATGGGGAAAATCCTGCAAAGAGGTTGCACCAACTGGCACTCTGTCCCAGAGCTGTAGTCGCGCCACCCAATTTGAGGACTGTTTTTTAAATAAAGATGGCGGAAGTTGAGTTTCAACAAACTCAGAAACCATTGCCTATCTTGAGTTGGGAGGTTTGGTTGCGGGAGTTCTATGGAAGGGAAGTAGTTTTGCCACCTCCCATGGAACCTTCCTTGTTGATAGGGCCAATCCCACAATAATAGGGATCTCAACTCCCTCCTTCCCCATCTATAAAAGCCTGCTCAAATCCATGGCAAGCTAGTCTTGAAGTGCCTAAGCTTTGAATCTCCAAAATTCCCAAGAGCCTTTGTGCTGTAAGAGCCCTCTTTCCTCCCTTAAGGCCGGCTCAAGTAAGGAGACTATTGTCGAGAGACTCAGGAGAGGTTTTCCCTTTCCCTGGTGAGCTTTGCGAGACGTGAACGACTGGAGACCCATCCGAAGGAGAACACGACGTCAGAACATTGGTTGTAATCTTTCTTCGGTTTTTATTTAATGAATGATTACGATTATGGTTCCACTCTGTTTTCAATGATGCTAATATGAGTAATATCCTTTCTGACTGATATTGAGTTACGTATGCCGGATTTTATGCTTGTATCTGTTTGTTTCTTGTATGTGCAAGTATCCATCCGCGGAGATCGTTGGAGGATCGTGATCTGCCGAGGCTGAGGAACGGAGACGCTCTCTTCTTCAGATCATAGCATTGGAATCCAGGTAGGCTTCTATCTCTAGTCTTTTACCGTCCATATGGACGTGATGGTTGTTCCAGGCCCCTTGGATTTCAATCTGCTCTTGGGGCGCGATTACACCTATGCCATGGGGGCGCTTGTCTCCTCCCTCTTTCGCATGATGTGTTTTCCACACGAAGGACGGATCGTGACCATTGATCAGCTTTCGTTCTTTGGTCCTGATGTGGCAGCTGGCCCGCCATCATCCCTTCCTGTTTTTTATCCGCCTGTTGTATCTGCCCCACCGCAGGTCAACTATGTGGCTACCTATCCCGTGTCTGTGCTCAGTGATGATGTCGTCGTGCATCAGGTGCTAGGGGCATTGGGTCCAGACTTCCAGAATGTTTTCCCTCCATCAGGAGTGGAACTCTTGGAAGCGATGACTTCTTGTTCATTATGACAAGGTCGTCGGAGCAGAGTTCCTTGTCTTGTGTCAAGCTCCTTAAAAAATTAAACAAGGTTGTCGAAGCATGGTTCTTTTCCTGTGTCAAGCTCCTTAAAAAATGAAACCAGGTTGTTGGAGCAGAGTTCCTTGTCTTGTGTCAAGCTCCTTAAAAAATGAAACACGGGTGTCTGAGGATAGTTCTTTTAATGTGTCGACCTCGTTAAAAAATGAAACACGTTCCCGTTCAATTCGAGTCTTTGATCAGATCTCGTAAAATACCAGTCGAGTCTTTTCCTTACTCTCGTAACTTGAACCTTCACTCCATCTGCCTTTCATATGGATTGAAGCTTGGGGGGCATGTACCTCGAATTGAGTCACCATGCTGGGGGCATGCTTACTTTTCAAGCATAGTTTGTTTCCGTTTCAAGCTTGTGTAAAAATGAAACCGGTTTCAAGCATAGTTTATCTTTGTTTCAAGCTTGTGTAAAAATGAAACCAACTTCAAGCAGAGTTTCCTGATTTCAAGCTTGTGTAAAAATGAAACCATGCCCATTTTACCTCTTGTGATGGTCATTTTATCAGCCTGTTTTTACCAGATGAGCCTTGGTTTTCTCACTCCATTGTCACTATCTGCTTGGCCGATCATATGCCTTCACTTGGTTGTTTTACCCGTTCCTGAGGAACCGCTGCGATGAGTGGTCTTGTTAGCCAGCCTCTTAACCTTTACTTGTTCTGAGCAGTTCCACCATTACCGGAACTAGTTGCTACCCTTTATGCCACTCGTTCCTCTAGGAAGAGTCATCTTTCAGCTCTTTTTTGACTCTCTAAACATGAAAAGATTGCCAAGGCCCTTGTCGTTTCGATCTCGTTAAAGTGGACACGAAATGACATCTACCCAATATACGTTTAACCCTTTTTCGGGCTGGGATGGATTGATTACGAAAAAGGAATACCCTAGCCTATCGCGACTAGGAGGTTTTCTCGGATATTGTTTTCTACCTTTTCGGATCTGAGGAACTATTGACGAAAAGGGACCTTTGGAGTTTACTTTTCTGCTCTCTTTTCAAACTCTCTAAACATGAAAAGACGTCGAGTTCTTCCTTTGTCAGACTTGTTAAACCTAAATGACATCGGAAATTGTCAATCATGACGTTATCTAAGTTTCTCCTTCCTAGGACTCGTTAAATGCACTAGGATGGATTCGCCCGAAGGGCGGACTTATATTTGCAAGCATATGCTATCCCCTTCAAGCTTGCTATAAAAAATAATTGGGGTACTCGCCAGAAATGGTGGGGGAAAAATGGAACCATCGTCGTTGTCGTCGGCAGTATGTCGCTCTTGAACGTGGCACTGGTCTGCATTCGTGTCGGGTTGGGGACATCTCATCTCGTTTCTTCACTTTGCCTCCGTGGGTTTGGATAATCCCTTTTGACCTCTCTTCTGCTCATTGCCTTGTCACCATGACCTCTGGTCCGTTGATGTCAAATACTGCCAAGTCCACTGTCGTGTCGTTTATATGTTCAAGAGAAGTTGGCCTCTGCTAATATCAACCTTCCTCTGATTCTCATACGATCCTGATTCACAACAAAACATCATGTTCCTCTGTCTCGTGTTGATGATGTGGGAATCATTATGGCCCACCTTCGATCAAGGTCACTTCCTGTCGACATCAGCTCATTATCCAGGAAGTTGATCTAGAGAATCCTTCATGGTACCTTGGAGCCTGCATGCCTCAATGGCAGGTTCGTCGCATTCGACGTGAGGTTTTCATCATTGGCCTCCGATCGAGTGATTCTGCGGGTGTTCGACGCCAACTCATTGATTCACACGTCGTAGATTGTACCTACAGTACCTTGAGGGCCATTGTCATTATTGGTGGTTCCTCTCGCGTCTGTTAACAGCTTTCATCATTGGCTGGTAATCAGACGATGTTCCTGCATGTTCGACTTCAGCTCACATATTCACATGCTCGAACTTGTACTTTGTTTGGGTCGAGATGGAGCGCAAGACCCTGGATTGTGTCTGTTGTAATCCAGGTTGCGATTGTGGATTATTATCATTATGTATATGACTCATTTCTTGGATGGCTGCGACCATACCTGAGTCTATTTGTTTGATCCTCGCTGGATGGCTGCGCCCATACCCTGGATCCGGATTATAGTGTACTCTGTTTCAGATGGCTGCGCCCATACCACATATACATCATGTACTTGAGATATCAGTTGTATTTTTCTGCGCAGGTTTTCCGACGGCGGGCCTTCAGTTGAACATGTTCTCGTAAAGAATTTCACCCCTCTCTCTCTCGGGCCTCATGCTTTAGGGGGCATCTGTTACACAGTAATTTGTCACCGTCCCTGCAATTCCCATCTCGCCCATTGGAGGGTCATTTCTGTGACCAATAAGCAGTGTCATGCCTTGCAAATACCATCATTTAATCCCTTTCCATGAGGACAACATTCCTTCTGTTGATCATTTCCTGAGCAGACCCCTAAAAACACCTGTTTTTTCCTTGGCGCTGGTAGCCCGTTATGTACCCGCGCCAATGGGGGAAAATTAACACTGAGCCCGCGCCAATTGGCGCTCTGTCCCAGTTAAGCACCCGCGCCACTCTGCTTTTGGAAAGTTTTTTAAAAAAGAGGCGAAGTTTCGATTACAACAACTTCGTGGATGAGTCATCGTGAGTGGTTTCGACTGAACCCTCGAACAACTGATTTACCTCCCTCCTTTGGCCTCTTGTTTCCACCATATAGGGAACCTCCCAAAGGATAAGGCCTCCCTTCCACTATTGTAGGGATCCCAACCTCCTCCTCTCCTCTATAAATATAGCCTTCATCCATTGATGAAGGGGCTGAAAGGCTGATAGTCTTGAAGTGCCTAAGATTTGAATCTCCAAATTCCCAAGAGCCTTTATGTTGTAAGAGCCCTCTTCCTTCCCTTAAGGCCGACTCAAGTAAGGAGACTATTTTCAAGAGACTCAGGAGAGGTTTTCCCTTTCTCCTCGGCGAGCTTGCAAGACGTGAATGATTCCAGACCCATCCGAAGGAGAGCAACAGTCGTCGAAATATTGGTTGTAATCTTCATTGTTATTTAATGAATGATTACGATTATGGTTCCACTGCTTTTCAATGATGTTACATGAGTACATCCTTTCCGATCGATATTTAGTTGCGATGCCGGGATTTATGCTTGTATCTCGTTTTTTTCGTATGTGCGTGCATCCATCCGCGCAGATCGCTGATCGTGATCTGCCGAGGCTGAGGAACGGGAACGCTCTCTTCTTCAGATCGTAGCATTGGAATCCAGGTAGGCTTCTATCTCTAGTCTTTTCATTCGTAACTAGGAACTTGCATCGTAACATTTCTGATTGTTGCTAGACCCCTGCTGGGCTAGTAGGGATCGCCTCTGTCCGCAGAGGGGATTTACCTCCTCAACAGCTGGTAAAGGTGGAAAATTTGAAGAATGTTGCAGATGCATTGATGAAGTCTGTGAGAACTCAAAAGTTCCCTTGGTGTAGAAAAAAAATGGGTGTTGTAGAGCTAGGCTAATGACTAAGCTCTCATGTGGCCCCCATGTGGAAATAAAACAACAAGTGGGATAATGTTGGGTATGTGTTATATTCTTTCCACGATTAGTCGCATGCGCGGGGGGTCATAGGGGGGGCGATAGCCCGCCTGTACATTGCACCGAGCGTAGCAGCCCCCCCTATTAGGGGTTCGGGGTAGTGCCCCAGTGAAAAAAAAATTGGACCCTATTTTTTGGTGGGCGGACTTGCCCATGGGTTTGTGCATGGGTTTGCACATGGTTTTGGGGCATGATGGTTTTTGGCCCCTGGTATTTTGTAGATCCGGTCAAGGGAACTAGGTTACGTTCTAATCTAGGGTTAATGGATCGGGGTTTATGTATGCTTCGACATGTATATGTATGTGTTGTAATGCTGAAAGGAATATAATGAAAAAATCAAGCTGGTAGTCTCGATTTGGGATCTAGGGGAAAATCTCTCTGTATATCTGTTTTATGTTTTATGCTGTCGCTATTGTTTATTTTCTATTTTTAAGATTTGTTTGTAGATAATTTATGTACAGGGTTAAAACCTACAAAATTACGCCTCATTGTTATTTATTCAGAAGCTTTGTCATGACATTAGAGCTTATTATCTTTCCCGACTTCCCTACGAAACCCTGTAATTCAATTTTCCTTTCCTTCCAATTTTTTTTCAAGAAAAGTTCTTGAAGATTAAAAGCTACCATCCCCAAGGATTGTAACCATTGTACTCCTAGTACAACATCAACACCTCCCATTGGAATATAAAGCATTGGACTATTCAATACATATTCCCCCATGGTTAGCTTTATATTATGGCATTTTCCAAAGCAATTTATAGTTCATCCATTTGCAACCATCACTTGACACTCTGGTGCTGGGTATAGGAAGCATTTCAATTCCTTGTCTACCTTACAATGAATAAAATTATGGGTACTACCCGAATCAATCAACACTATTACCTTTTTCTTCTTGATATGTCCTTCCATCTTGAGAGTTTGAGGAGTGGTAATTCCTGCCAATGCATTACAGGATATGGTCAGACTCATTTATTCTTTCACTAGGGTTTGTTCCTGGTGTATATCCTCTTCTTTTGAAGTTTATTTTTCATTTTCTTCCTCCTCTTCAAAATCTATGTAAAATAATTTGTTCTCAGCACACTTATGACCTTTAGTGTATTTTCTATCACAACAGTAGAAAAACCCTTTTGCTCTTTTTTCTTCCGTGTCAACCTTGTAGGTTGTGTAATTATAGGAGTAGAAAAAAATCCATCTTTATAAATGTGAGTGGTAGGCTTCCTTGTCTCCATAATTTTACATTCAATTTTTCTTGCCAACCTGAATTCCTTCTCCAATGAATCAAGTTCCCAAAGGTGAACCTCATGTTGTGTTGAGAATGCAGCAAGATGATGGAGCTTAGTGAAATGAATTCGCCTTCACTAAGTGGGCCCGCAGGCAAATTCTGGCGCAAAGTCTATTTTTAGACTATGTCTATTTTTAGACATATGAAGCATGGTCCAGGGGTTGCAGTATGTTATTCTTGGAGTATTGGTCATGTTGGTAAAAATAGATGGACCTCTATTTTTATACATTTAGGTCGAAGTCTATTTTTAGACTGCCTATCCTAAAAATAGAAAAGTCAAATATTATTTACCCTTAATAATATTTGGACTCTAAACTTCAGTTTACTCTCTTGGAGCACTTTAGTTCGAGCTACAGAAGTGGCTCATGCATCTGACAGAGGAATTACGCTATTCCTAAGGGTTTGGTGAGCTCATGCATGGTTGACTTCAGTTAGGACTTCAGTGGCAGAAGTTTGGTGGAGTTAATGAGACAGCTAGTGGAGTTGTGTTCGTTTTAACTTAGTTGAACTAGTTGAGATTAGTTTAACTAGCTAATCAACTAGTAATGAGTGGAGTGAATTAAATATTATTTAATTCATTAATTAGTAACTCATTATTCAACTCAAGAACACACTAGTACCACAAAGGCATGATCACTTAGTGATATCGTGAAAGAGGTAGACGAGTGGCGGGGAGTTAGCCATCGCGATGCATACCGCCTGGTGGCTGAGATTTAGACCACACTGAGGAATCTCCCATGATACTGCGCTCGTCAAGCCAAGGAGGTTCGAACCCTGGGATTCCCAGGTTGTGGCACCGATTTTAATAGAGGCAAGTATTGGCAAAGTGAGTTTTGAACCAAAGAATCGTTCAAAACCGAGTCAGTTTGTGTGTAACTTCATGAGAAAGTACTGAGTACTTGTGAAGAGTATTGTAGTGAGTTTGTTACATGATTTCTCCATTATAATATACACAATAGCTGCGGGGTTTTCAGCTATAAGCTTTCCCCATACATACTGTGTTAATGTGTATGATGATTTGATGTGTTATCGCTTGATTTTATTTCTGCATGTTTGATGATCTGAGTGGAAGAAGATTATGTGTTGCATATAAATTCGAATTGTATGTGATCAGGATAGTCTTCGGTGAAGTATGTGAAAGCCACGACGATCCTTGAGAGAGTTCACACAGACGTGTGTGGTCCTTTCTCAGTTGCTTCGACAGCAAAGCACAAGTATTATGTGATCTTTGTTGATGATTTCTCTCGAAAGTGCTGGATCTTCTTCATGCAGAAGAAGAGCGATACATTCGCGAAGTTCTGTGAGTTTAAAGCACTGGTCGAGAAGGAGTCGTGGAAGAAGGTGATTGCTCTAAGGAGTGATAACGGTGGTGAATTCATCTCGGCTGAATTCAAGGAGTTCTGCAGCGCAGAAGGGATTCGGAGAGAGCTCATCGCACCCCATAACCCACAGCAGAACGGGGTGGCTGAGCGGAAGAACAGAACGATCGTGGGTGCTGCACGGGCGATGTTGCATGATCGGGGCCTACCCCTTCACTTGTGGGCTGAGGCATGCAATACAGCAGTGTATGTGCAGAACCGTTGTCCTCACAAGGTTCTTGGCATGAGTACACCGGAGGAGGCTTATTTTGGCAAGAGGCCTGATATTTCCCATTTGCGGATTTTTGGTTCTCTTGTCTACATGCATGTGACGAAGGATGCGAGAAGGAAGCTGGATCCAACTGCTGAGGTTGGAATATTTGTGGGGTACACTGATACACCTCACAACTACCGGGTGTATTTGTCAGACAGTCGCAAGACTGTTGTGCGACGAGATATAAAATTTCAAGAGGAGAAAGCCATGCAGTGTTCGCTTGAGAGGGAGCTACACTTGCATGCAGATGAGGAGCTGTTAGTTCCTAAGGAGGAGCTTCCGGATGTGGATCAACCACAGGAGGAGGTTCAGGAGGTGGAAGAAACCACCCAGGCAGCGCCAACCATCAGAGGGCGCATGCGCACTACAGAAGCTGAGCGACTGGCTCGGGATGCAGAGAAGGTTGTAGGACCCCCTACAGCACAGCGCAGACAGAGACAGTCACCGGATCGGTACACTGGATACATGGCTCTTATGAGTCAATGTGTTGTGACAGAGCCATCCTCTTTTGAGGAAGCTGTGGAGGAATCCGCATGGGTTGATGCCATGATCGAAGAATATGATTCGATCATCAGGAACAGTGCATGGGAGATTGTCCCAAGACCGGTTGGGAAATCAGTTGTAGGTTCGCGATGGATCTACAAGGTGAAGCAGGCGGCTGACGGGAGTGTGGAGAAGTACAAGGCGAGATTTGTCGCCCGTGGCTTCTCACGGATCGAGGGGATTGACTATGAGGAGACTTTTGCACCTGTCGCAAGGTACTCTTCCATACGGACGATCCTTGCTCTCTCAGCGCAGATGGGGTGGCACATTCATCGGATGGATGTGAAGACTGCGTTCCTCAATGGAGTTATTGAGGAGGAGGTGTACATAGAGCAGCCTGAAGGTTTTGAGATCTTCAGCAGTGAGTCGCATGTGTGCCGACTCAAGAGAGCACTGTACGGGCTGAAGCAAGCACCTCGTGCTTGGTACACTGGGATAGACAGCTACTTCACCGGGCTTGGATTCTCCAAGAGTGAGGCGGATCCAAACCTGTACCAGATTGTGGTGGAGGGGAAGCTGTTGATCATCGTACTGTATGTAGATGATCTGATTTTGACTGGCGATGAGCAGTCGATACTTTCATGCAAGGAGGATCTTGCACGAGAGTTTGAGATGAAGGACTTGGGAATCCTTCATTATTTCCTGGGATTGGAGATTTGGCAGCGCAGCGGAGGACTGTTTGTTTCTCAGGGCAAGTATGCCCGGGAGATTCTGGAGAGGTTCAACATACAAAGCTGCAAGCCTGTTGACACTCCTCTTCCTGGTGGTTGGAGGAAGGAGGATGCTACTTCAGCGGAGGTAGTGGATGCCACTGTCTATCGAAAGTTGGTGGGGTCGCTTATGTATCTGGTCAATACACGACCCGATATATGCTATGCAGTTAACCAACTTTCGCAAGCTATGGTTAAGCCTAACAAGCTCTTTTGGAAGGCAGGCAAGCATGTATTGCGCTATATCAGAGGCACATCGGGATATGGTTCATGGTACAGACAGGAGGATCAGTTGAGGCAGCATGGCTTCACGGATTGGTATCATCATATCAGAGATTGTGTTCAGCGGAGAATCATGATGCTTTCATATGTTCCCACGGAGGATCAGGATGCCGACATCTTGACGAAGGCGCTCACCAGGAGCAAGTTCGAATTCCACAGAGGTAGGATAGGGGTTGCAGATAATCCATATCTTGCTGAGAGGGAGTGTTGAGAATGCAGCAAGATAATGGAGCTTAGTGAAATGAAGTTGCCTTCACTAAGTGGGCCCGCAGGCAAATTCTGGCGCAAAGTCTATTTTTAGACTATGTCTATTTTTAGACATATGGAGCATGGTTCGAGGATTCCAGTATGAGATTCTTGGAGCATTGGTCATGTTGGTAAAAATAGATGGGACTCTATTTTTGTGACCTATAGGTCGAATAGGTCGAAGTCTATTTTTAGACTGCCTCTCCTAAAAATAGGGAAGTCAAATATTATTTACCCTTAATAATATTTAGACTATAAACTTTAGTTTACTCTCTTGGAGCACTTAAGTTCGAGCTACAGAAGTGGCTCATGCATCTGACAGAGGAATTACGCTATTCCCAAGGGTTTGATGGCATCATGCATGGTTGACTTCAGTTAGGACTTCAGTGGCAAAATTTTGGTGGAGTTAATGAGACAGATAGTGGAGTTGTGTTCTGTTTATTTTAGTTTAACTAGTTGAGATTAGTTTAACTAGCTAATCAATTAGTTATGAGTGGAGTGAATTAAATATTATTTAATTCATTAATTAGTAACTCATTATTCAACTCAAGAACACATCGGTTCACTACAGTTCATGATCAGTTCAGTGGAGACCAGTGAAAGAGGTAGATGAAAGGGTGGAGTTAGCTATCAGTGGCGACATCAGTTGTGCATGAGATTTGCACCACACTTGGAGGAATTTCCCATGATGATTGCGCTGTCAAGCCAAGGAAATTCGAACCTTGGATCTCTATATAGATAGGCCTGGATTGCGCAATAGAGGCAAGGCAATTGGCGGTGAGTTTTGAACCAGTAACCTGTTCAAAACTGAGCTAGTTTGTGTGTAACTTCATGAGAAAGTACTGAGTACTTGTGAGGAGTATTGTATTGAGTTTGTTACATGATTTCTCCATTATAATATACACAATAGCTGCGGGGTTTTCAGCTATAAGCTTTCCCCATACATACTATGTTAATGTGTATGATGATTTGATGTGTTATCGCTTGATTTTATTTCCGCATGTTTGATGATCTGAGTGGAAGAAGATTATGTGTTGCATATAAATTTGAATTGTATGTGATCAGGATAGTCTCGGTGAATAATTGATCATTATTCAGCAAATTTCTACATGTTGGATGTTATCCTTTAAATTCCCTATGAAGACAACAATCCTGTGTTCCTCTAGAATATCAGCTACCCTTATATTCAAATTTTGGAAGTCCTCAATGTGCTCCACCACTGAACCCTTTTGTTTGAGATTTATCAATTGGCTAAAGAAGGTGTTGCTATTTGTATCCTCATAATTTGCTATCATTTCCTCCGTAAAAATTGACCAAGTGAAAAAAATTTTATGGGAGCAAAGCCATCAATACCATACAAATGTATTTTGTTCTAAATATAAAGTTGCAAGGTGTACCTTTTGTGTGTTTTTCACATTATTGAGATCAAAATATTGCTCCATCTGTAGTATCCATGTTACAGGATCCTTGCCATCAAACTTCTTCATATTGATATTTAGAATATGGTGGGTCTTCGATCCAACATTAGAGTTCATGAAATCACAATTAACATTTATTTTGTTCTCATCATGAGTTTCCTCTAATATATTTTCGCCATTAGGAATCATGTCTTGTATCAACTTTGTCAAACATTCCTTCAAACCTTCCATGTCTGATTTTAGATCATTCTTCATGTTTTTCATGTCGTCTTTCCTTTTTTCTTCCATGTCTTCCATGCCATTCTTCAAACCATCCATCTTAGCTTCCATGCCTTTCTTCAAAGCCTCTATATTAGCTTCCACGTGTTTCTTCAAACCATGCATCTTTGCTTACATGACTTTATTCAAAACTTCCATTTCATTTTTTGTTGCTCTTTGCGAAAGTGAAATTTGGTGCACTTGCTCTTGTAATTTTTATATATCATGAAGCACTTATTCATCTTCATGAGTCATAGTAGAGTATTATGAGGGCTTAATGGGTGTTGAATTATATTTAGGGGGAATTTTAGAACCTAATCTTGATATCTATGCTTCCATATTCTCTTGGAATCACTTCAAACTGATTTTTCAAACAAGACTTAAGAAATTTAAAAAAAAAATACACACCCTTTTCTTGCTTTTGAGGAGCTTGATATTGAAACTGAATTATCTCTGTGATTTTGGATCTTCAATATCTAAAATTCAGTCCTGTAGTATCCTTTTGAATCTTCTTTTGAATGCCATAGGTCTGACCTGATTTGGATGCTTCAAGACAAAGTTATGCCCACTCTCCCACAATGACCTAATTATGGATTGGTTTAGTAGAGTGAACTTGTACAGTGTGCCACGTGTCCCTGTTTCCTCCTTCAACTCTGAAATTGATACACAAGAAACTGCAGTTTGTTTAATTTCAGACACTTTTTATAGAATTCCAATCCGATGCTCAAAGAGAGAGTTATGGCGATTTTCCCAGGGTCACCTCTTTTAGATGAAATTTGGGAGCCTGCAAAAACCCTAACTTCCACAAATCATATCTCCGAAAATGTTGCAAACCAAGATCTAGGATTTTTACACGATGTTCCTTAGGATTTCAGCTTTGCGTGGCAAAAATTTCAGCTTCTGAACCTTCGTAGAAAAAAAATTATAGTGAAAATTCCACGATGCCCTGTTTGGGGCAGCCAAACCCTAGAATCGAAAGCTCTGATACCAAATGTTATGAAACCAGCTCCAAAAATAGGAGAAAAGAGAGAGAAATGCCTTATAAATCAACCACTTCGGGGGGGAACCTCATTTACATTACATAAATTAAAATTTCTTGGATGATACAAATGAAAAAACCTCCTTTCTATATATAGGAGTCCATGGGGTCACAATATAATCCTAGTCGACCTAACAATAATAATGTAAGGGCACAATAATAACAATATGGGGGTTATAGGGGTAAAACAATAACCATAAGGGGGCTACACTAACAACAATAATAGACTACACTAGTAATATAGAGACCTAACAATTTCCATAAGAAAGGCCATTATGCTCGAGATTGCCCCGAGAAGAAAAATGGTCCACGCTACAACACTAGATGCAACGATAAAGAGTTTGATGTTCGAAGAAGAAGATATATCCAAAGGAATGATCATAATGGAAGAGATGGAAGAAGGAGAGATACTCCAAGTTATCATCAAAATAAGTCAAGATATTCCAAGTATGAAAATAATGTTGCAAATCAAATTGAATATATTATTATTTCGGAACTCACTAGTTCCTCTCCTTCAGATTCATGGGATAGTTGGTTGGTTGATAGTGGGGCCACTCATCATTTCTTTGGGTATAAGGAATTTCTCTCTAATTTTTTACAGAGCGAGTCAAACTTGAAAATTATTATTATATGCAACTCCACTCATCCGATTAATGACTTTGGGTTTGTCAAATTTCATTTGAATTCTGGGGATTTTGTTTTTCTCCATGATGTGATGAATGTGCTGGGATTGAAGAATAATTTGGTATCTATATCTACTTTGGAAGAGAAAGGGATGAGGGGTGCATTCATCAAGGGAAATATTCTTACTTTTCCTGTTGGATCGCCTATGAGGGATGCATTTACATCGGGATCAAGATTTGAAGGATTGTACAAAGTCACTCGTAGACCTCTTCTAGCATTGGTCCATGATACTAATCATCTAAGTGAGCTATGACACCAAATATTGGCCCATATACATTATGAAGCTCTTCCAGAATTGAATAAATTCGTATATGGTATTCCCAATGTTCAAGCCCAACATGATGGAGTATGTCCAGGTTGTGCCAATGGAAAGAAGACAAGGGTACCATCCCCCTCTAGTGATAAAATACATTTGACATCCTCCATCTCATTCATTCTGACATATGTGTTTCGATGCTCGTATATTATATTGGTGGTCATATATACTACATCGCTTTCATTGACGACTTCTTAAGAAAGACGTGGATATATTATTTGAAGCACGAGCATGAAGCCTTCGAAATGTTCAAGGAGTTCAAATATTTGGTCGAAAATCAATCAGGGAAGACAATTAATATCTTCAGGTCTGACAGTGGTGGAGTGTGCATTTTGAATGAGTTCATTGATTTTTGCAAGAAGGAAGGTATCAAGAAAGGGAAGATTATGCCCTATACTCCCAAAAAAAATGGAGTAGCTGAAAGGAAGAACAATTCTATTGTAGAAGTTGTTCGTGTTATAATCCATGATCAAAAGTTACCAAAGTTCCTTTGGGGAGAAGCAATGAACACTGTCATATATGATCAAAACATGATACCTCATCAAGCATTGGATAACAAGACCCCTAAAGAAGTGTTCACAGGTGTCAAACACGATTTTAGCCATCTTTGTATTTTTTTCTACCCTGTATATTTTCATGTGTTGAATGATAAAAGAAACAAGATGGAATCCACAGGAAGAAAAGGTACATTTGTTGGATATTATAAAAATATAAGCCATTTAGAAGATATATTATTGGTCAAAGGAAGGTTGAAATTAGTAGGGATGTAACATTCGATGAAGATGTTTCCCTTGGGAAAACAAGGGACCTTTCTCCACCTCCTCTTCCTGAGAAGAAGAATGATGACATGGATATTTTAGATGGTACTTTCATGCCTGAAGCCAAGAAAACAATTTTTGATAATCCCATGGAGCCCATGGACCCATTAGATCCTCCACCATGTGATCCTCATGCCAGTTAGAGGCTACTTTGGCTTCGTGAGACATTACAAGATGAAAAGGGACATGTTCCCATTCAAATATCATTTGGAGAAAGCAAGAAGCCTTGAATGTACTGGGGATATGTTGTAGCTATGAGCACTATGATTTAAGCCAAACCTCCCACCTTTGAAGAATCTGTGAAAGGACAAGTTTGGAAGTATGCTATCATCAAATAATATGAATCTATTATGAAGAATGACGTATGGGATGTTGTGCCAATACCAAAGGAGAAATTTGTGGTGACTTTAAAATGGATATTCAAGATCAAACATGGGGTTTATGGTAGCATTGAGAAATATAAAGCAAGGTTCATGGCTCCAAGATTATCCTATAAAGAGGGAGAATATTATGATGATATATTTTCATCGATGGCTCAATATACAACCATTATTTTAATAGTTACTGTTGCCACAGGTCAAGGATGTACCCTTCATCAGATGGACATGAAGGCAACATTCCTTCATGGCATGTTATAAGAAGAAGTGTACGTTGAGTGACCACAAGGATTTCAAGTAGAGGATCGAAAGACACATGTTTGCACGTTGAATAAGGCATTGTATGGCTTGAAGCAAGCACCCAAATCATGGTATGCCTGCATATACAATTATCTAATGAAGCTAGGATTAAAAAGAAGTAATGTCGGTCCCAACCTCTAATTTAAGGTAGTCCAAGGTATGTCGTTGATTTTGGTTTTATACATTGACGAGATATTCTTGACAGGTAGTGAGTCTCTGATAATCAAGTGTAAGAGGGATTTAGCCTCTAAATTCGATATGAAGGACCTTGGACTCATGCACTATTTCTAGGCCTTGAGATGTTGTAAAGGCACAATGATATTTTCCTTTCATAAGGAAAGTATGTTGTGAAGCTATTGGAGAGATTTGGAATGATAGAATGCAAGTCCTTGTCCACACCGATGGGAATTAATTTCAAGAAGTATATGATTTGGCGAATCCATCTGAGTATAGACAATTGATTTGGGCCCTGATTTTCTTAGTGAACACCCGTCCAGACATATGCTATGCAGTTAAGACATTGAGTCAATTCATGACTGAGCCTCTCCATGCACATTAGATTGATTCCAAACACATTTAGATATATTTTCATGGGATGATCACCTTTGGTCTGAGATATCTTGTTGGAGATGTTCGAATTCATGGGTATACCGATGCTAACTGGGAAGGAAATGTTGTCGACAGGAAGAGTACATTTGGATGTTGTTTTAGCCTTGGATATGCTATGATATATTGGATGATCAGGAAGCAAAAGTATGTAGCACTGAGTACTGCTAAGGTAAAGTACATTTCCGCTAGCATGGCTAGCTATGAAGCAGTTTGGTTGAGAAATCTCTTTGGAGAGCTATTTGAGCAGGTCCTAGACACTATAGTGATATATTGCGACAACAAGGGTGGGATCCATTTGGAAGAGAATCTTGTATTTCATGACAATTCCAAGAACATAAATATTAAATATCATTTCATTCGGCACATGGTGCCAAGAGGAGAAGTTATACTCCATCACATATCAACATATGAGCATATTGAAAATATTATCACCAAGGGTTTTCCAAAAGGGAATTTCTTGGTCTTCAAAGAGTAGCTTGGATTGACGAATGTTACCCCTCCTAATAAGGGGCATTGTTGATCGATAACACTGAGCTATCTCTTCCCCCCTTTCTAAGCTCCCAAGGTGTGGAATTGAGATGGAGGGTTCCTGGGGTTGACAGATCTATGGAAAATAGGGTATCACACATAACTGTCACCCATAGGGTGTGTGTGACCCTTGTTTGTTTTGATAAGTCAAGTATGTCCGCCTATCTTTGTCTACACATAGTATACCCCAATGGTAATCATACACAAAAGCTAGGCTTTTTGGGATTACTGCTCCTCGTCTGGCCAACGGGTTTAGAGAGAGCTTGGGGGTGTGTAATCCTTACATTTGGTAAGTCGGGTATCTCACCCAAGCTGATTATGATGCATGTGTTCTACCACATGGCTCTTGATGGTCATTTCTGGGAATATCAACATGCAATAGGATGGATGTGATCCTTACCTCTTATACAACAAGTTGTATCTTTCCCATTATTTACATCATGGGATGGTTGTGATCCTTGCTTGGTAGGTTGTATCTCACCAATTGATCAATCCAATGAAATGATATAAGAGTGTCCAATAGGACCTTCCTCATTGTCTGAGAGGGTGGTAGATTTAGCTATCTGATGATTCTTCTTGTTTAGATTTGAGAATGTTTCAGCAGATAGAGTTGAGAAAATATGGGACATGATACGATGACATGATACATATGATTATTACATGATGTAGTTGGAATTTCTCCCTAGCTTAGAGGGAGTGTTAATTTGGAAGCTCAGTGACAAATTCCATCCATGAGACTAGATTCCTCTCTTTGAGAGGACCAATTTTGACTATTAAAGTGCCCAATTTGGATAAGGGAAAGTGCACTTATGAATAAAATCCCACATATCCACATTTGGATTGGTCGACCCTAACAAAAAATTGGTCACCCTTGGAAGCCTATAAATACAAATGACCTCAAGGTCATTTGGACATCACTAAGAATCTTCTTCTTCTCTTCTTCATTGATTTGTTCACATAGGTCTGAGGTTGGGTAAGAAAATTGGTTCATACAGGTCCAAGATTACAAGGTTCGAAGCTTGCACGTGTGTTAAGGTTTTTGTTTCTGACCGCAGGATGCACATAAGAAATTTTAGGCTACAACCATAGGCTAGCAGGCTAAACAATGCAGTTGGAAGGTCTCAACCTCACACATTCTTCTTCCTCCATGCAGTTGGGCTCTAGGGCTAAAATTTGACATTTAACCACATTTGATTGCAATTCACCACAAATAGGAAAAGTTGTATTTGATCTATATTGATGCTGGAACATATTTCTAAATGGTATTGGGTTAATTTTGCTGGATGATTTTGTATTGGGCTCATTGTACTCTCATGTTGATCATTTTATGAAAATCTAATAGGAAAATAATTTTCAAAGGGTTTTCCCACTTGTGGGGTTTTTTCCTGGTCTTTGACCAAATTTAGTGTCTCTAATGGATGTGTTGATTATCTCCTTTGTCATTGTATTTATTTTTCTATCTTCAATTGTTATTGACGGTTGTAAATATTAATTCTTATTGAAATATTTATAATACAAGAATTGAATTGGACTAAATTAATTGAAACAACATAGAATAATATGAAATTTAAAACTCCCCCCAACTTAAGTATTTGCATGTCATGCAAACCCTTGTAATTGGTTTCTAATGTGCCGAGAGTGAAATTCTAAAAACTTGTTGGCTCCTACAGTATCCTCTAAATCTTCCCTATAGCCCTAGGAAAGTACCAATTCGATTTCCCATAATTTATCATTGAGATGGTATGGATGATGATACTGATAAGCAGGGAGCTTAATAAGAGGGAACATGAACCTAGGTCCAAGCCAACCGGACCCACTTATCTTGATGCATTCTACATATTGAGAAACCATAGAGATTGCCTATATTAAATTCATAAAAGAATAAGGGTTCTCATCTCTAATCTCCTTCCTACATGCATCCCATCTGAGCTTACTCCCATCTAATGCATCCTATTTCATCCCTCTAATACATCTAGGAAAACACTCCAAATATTTATCCCTAAACTCCATCTTCATTTTCTTAGTATTAATATACCACCACATCATGTTGTACACCATAAAAACTCTTTTAACAGGCTTAGTTTCGTTTAAAATATGAAATTTTACCCTTTATTCATTAGTTTTTACAGTGTCACAGACAGCTTTCTTACTAACTTGGTTTTGTACACAAGACATAAAAGCTCTCAACTAAATATCTCCAACATATGGTGTAAGTTTAAGGGTTCTTTCACCGAAACATACATAATCATGCAGATACAATTCACGAAGTAAATGTTGTTATGGAAAAGTGGCTTTCTGAAGATTTTTCATAAAGTCTCTAGCCTCCTTTACGTCATATGGTTTTTTTCTCCTTAAGGGATGTTAATTGAGAAATGAAGTACTTTTCCTGCACAAACAGGTGGTAGGAAGGAGAAGGAGGTCTAAAACTTAAAATACTATGAAAAAGTTCATATATAGTCTCATTTTCCAGTTGTAACAATTATACTTCCCCTTGTAATTATTCTACTTGTAATAGTGCATGCTTCCTTTCTTTCTGGATCCTCACCAAGTCTTGAGCATTTAGATTTTCAGCCCATGTCCTCTTTAAATAATCAACAATTCTCTCATGTTGTTTCAAATGAATAACTTCATATGTAAGTGAGAGTTCTACTTTCTTCCACTCCTCTAGTTCCTTAACTAATAATGTCGATTTTAATGTCTCCTCCAATTTTGACTAGACTGTCTTTGTTACTGTTACGGTAGCAGTTTCAATAGCCTCCTAAAACATTTCTTCATCCCCTTTCTTCCTTGGATGCATTACCTCAAGTATTGGTTCTTGTGTGGAAACAACAACTTCGAGAGTTTCTTGCAGAGCAACGACAAAATTTATTTTAGTTTGCTTTGTTTTAGCTACCAGTTCATGTGTAACAACAACGTCATAAACAAGTTCATGTGGAATAGAATAATTTTTTTCTCCATCCCGCTCTTATTTAATTGTTGGTTCTTGTGTAACGGTAACATCTTCAACAAATTCTTGTGGAATAAAAATTTAGAATTCTTCATCCCGCTCTCCAACTTGGATCCCAACCGAAATATTGGTTGGCCTTTCATAATCTGCCTCCTCCAACACTTGCTTTCGCCCATCACACAACCTCATTATTGTATCACCAAGTGACATTACTTCTGCCACTTTTTCTAGGGTTTCTAATCCATTTTGTTTTCTAAATTGAAGTTTCCCTTCGACCATGGTAATTTGTTTTCTTAAATTCTCATTTTCCTCTTTAAATTTATTAATTTGTTGAATAAGGAGGTCAATTTTAGAATTACTTGGTGAAGAGACATATTCTTGTTCTTTTTTGGGCTCTTCATTTTTATGTTGTTCCTTAGATTCCTTTGGTTTAGGTGAAACAACATGGAATTCAAGTGTTGTAGTATTATATTTCATAAACTATTCTTCTTCCTCTTCTTTCTGTTGTCCGTCAACCTCGTTTGATTTTGTTGTATCAACACACTTATTCGATATTGGAATAGTCTATGGGGTAACAATTATACCCACTCTTTTCTTAGGACTCTTTCCACATAACTACTTCTTTAATGACCTCTTTTTCATCCCTATTTGCAGAGAAGTTGATTTCTCAGATGGCTCCTCGGATTTTCAGGACATTTTTTTTATTATCTCAGGGGCCCTTGTTTCAGCTGAAGCTATCCTAGTTGTCCCTATTTCAGCAGTCTTTTCCTCAGGCCTTTCTTACTCCATGGGGAATCCATAAATACTAGCCTCAAATTGTCCATTGGATATATACATAGATTCTTTAGCGTGCTTTCTTTTTCCTTCAACATATGTACCAACATGCATTCTTATGTAACTCCATCTTTTGGGGTTTCTGCGATTGGGTCTAGGAGGTGTAACTACTCTACTTTGTCTAGGAGATGTAACTGCTCTGTCTTGCCTAGAAGGTGTGTTCTCTCTTTGTCTAGGAGGTGTAACTGCCCTGTCTTCTGGTGTTGTATCAACACTCACCTCTTGTTCTTTACTTTCACTTCCCTCTGTCTTAGAGGCTAGTGCATGTGACCTTGCTAGTAAACCATTCCATGTGCTTCCTTATTGTTGAATTGAATGGATTATGATGAGTTTGATAAGGACATGGTTGGTTAATAAAGTTTTTGGATGCGTTTCCACACACACCACCTTTGCCATATGTTGCAAAGAATTTAGCAAGTAATAGGGAAAATTTACCAACTATCCATTACAAAGGTGTGCCAAAACTTGGAAATGATAATTAAATATCGTCCCAAAACATCCTTTACAAGTAATCATACCTTCTGAGTAAAGAAATCCACATCATCCCAGGGATGAGGTGTTGATTTTATAGCATTGTGAAGTGTTCCAAGTCTCAAATATGGTGGAGAGGCTTGGACAAAAATTATCCAGAGAACCCTTAAATCATTTGTTGAAATTCCACTTAGATATTTCTTTATTAAAACAATTAATTATTTTAATGTAGACCCTAAGTCTAAACTGATTGAAATTAAATAATTAAAGGGTATTAATAAATCAGAGTGTGAATCTTCTAGAAAATAGAGATCAAGTCATCTTTTAATCCAAGCCATTGATTAAAGATATAATCTTGGTCGTTGATTCATCAACGAGAAGATTATAAGAAGAGGCTTGAGGGTCATTTGGAAATCAAGCCGGGCACATTCTCAGTACCCAAAGGAAACGATTATGAAGTAAGAGAATTCGATTTCAGTGGGTGATTTTACAGAGGCGGGATTGCAGAGGCAGAAGGAGGAGGAATAAGTCAGCTGACAGAGAAGCATTAGGCAAAAGGGTGAAGGGAAGGAAGTGTTGAGCAGCAACATCATGCCCTCCACACATAATTATGCAGTCTAGGGAGGTACTACGTAGAGTTGCTACGCAGGATGATGTAGAGGGTGTAGAAGGTCACCCTGAGAGTCGGAAATACTTCCGGAGTGTCCGCAAAGTTCATGCCATGTGTATGCTAATTTATTTTGCTCACCAAGACTTCTGTAAAAGATCTTTTCATTGCTGAAGATAAATACAAACGCTCATCTGTTGCACTGATTTTCCCACATTGGGTTTTTCTGGGGACAATTGTCCAAAAATAACTTTGTTGATATGGTTGTTTGTATTGTGCTACATGTTTTATTTCCGTTCTTCTACTTTTGATTAGAGTAAAGTACTGCAGATGTGTTTATTTCAAAATTTACTGAAGCATATGTAAATAACTTTTCTAATAAGTAGGCAAAATAAATCAATCTCTGCACTAATATTTTTTAGATTTGAAAATTTCACATGGTATCAGAGAAAAAGGCTAAAGACAGAAAGGGAGGATTTGTTATGGACCAAAGATCCAACATTCGAAAGGGTTCACACAGTCAGAAGGACTCACACAGTCCCCTAGAGCACACAAAAACGCAGAGGGAACATGACATGACAGTGCTGGCATCAAGACTAGAGGAGGATATCGCTTGTGTGTCAAGCACGACTCTTCCAAGTATTTGGTATAATGACAGTGGAGAATATGCTCATATGACAGGGGTTCGAGAATGTTTTTCAAGCTACCAAGAAGAACATATGAATTTCCATATTACTATGGGAAACAAGGCCAAGTGTACCCTCGTTGGAAGAGGTACCATAACATTCTAGACAGAATCTGGCAACAAGATTCAGGCCACAAATGTTTTGAATGTACCGGGTTTGGGAATGGATTTTCTCTCAATGTATTAGCTTCAGAACAAGGGTTATGACGTATACTTTATTGGAAACAAATTTTATGTCAAACATCCTAGCTGGAGCAAGAAGGCACAAATTGGAGTAAGGAGTCATAAACTATATAAGCTCCAGCTTTAATCCCCCGTGGCTTTGATTGGTAGTATAGACGAAAGACATATGAATGAATTATGGGACAAAAGGATGGGGCACCTACATCATGGAGCCTTGAATATTCTCAAGAAAAATTTCATAGGAGCTCCTGAACTCAGCACAAGGAGAGATGAAGCCTACATGGGATGCGTACTAGGGAAGTATGCTAAAGCAAAATTTCCAAGGATCAACAACAGGGCCAAGAGTGTATTGGAGTTGATACACTCAGATATTTGTAGTCCAATGTCCACAACCTCTCTCAGTGGTGCAAAGTATTTTGCTACCTTTATTGATGATCATTCCAGAAAAACTTGGATCTATTTTCTCAAAACCAAATATGAAGTCTTTGAATGTTTCAAAGAGTTCAGAGTGTTTGTATAAAATTCAACAGGAAAGAAGATCAAGAAGCTGCAGTCGGATAATGGTGGAGAGTATATCGATAAAGACTTCACCAGTTTCTGCGCAAGGGAAGGAATCAAGAGATAATGGACAACTCCATACAATCCAAAGCAGAATGGAGTTGCAGAAAGGAAGAACCAAACCATTGTAGAGGCTGCAAGGGAAATTATATATGGCCAATATATGCCCAAATTTTTGTGGGCAGAAGCCTCCAATACAACGATGTATGTGCATAACAGAGTACCCCATATAGCATTGGGGAAGGTAACTCCTGAGAGTGTGTTCACAGGCAACAAGCTGGAGGTGAGCCATATTAGGATATTTTGTGGCATGGTGTATTGCCACGTTCTAGAAGAGAAGAGGAAGAAGTTGGATCAGACTGCGGAAAAGGGTTATCTTGTGGGCTATAGTGAAAATACGAAAGCATATCACATCTATATTCCAGAAAGCAGGAAGATTGTAGTAAGGTAGGATGTGAAATTCATGGAGGAGAGAGCCTTTATGAAATCCTAGGAAATTGCTACAGATACATAAATTGAGGAGGATACACTAGTACATCCTCAATGACCTAAAAAGGATGTGTCAAGTGCCTCTCCACGACAGAATAATTATGAGGAGATTTCATCCGAAGAAGAGTAGGCAGGAGAGAAGGTAAGGCCGCCAACCACTAGTGGAAGACCGAGCAAAGAACTCCAATAAATTCTAAAGGATGCAGAAGGATTTGTTGGAGCCCCTAGAGGCGGGAAGAGGGTACGGAGGAAACTTGACAGATACCAGGCCCTAGTAGATCAGGTTGGAGAACCCTCCAGCTTTCGGGAGGCAGCTCAACGTCAGGTGTGGGTGGATGCCATGGTGGAGTAGTATAGCTCCATCATGACAAACAATGTCTGGGAAGTAGTCCCTAGACCACAGGAAAGATCAGTTGTACGATCAAGGTGGATCTACAAGATCAAGTATGCTGCAGATGACAACATAGAAAATTTCAAGGCCAGATTTATGGCTGAGGGGTACACACAAAATGTAGGGATCGATTATGAGGAAACCTTCGCCCCTGTAGCCCGCTACACTTCTATCAGATCCATCATCTCTCTAGCAGCGCAGATGGGATGGGAGATTAACCAGATGGATGTCAAGACATCGTTCTTGAACGGGGTGATAGAGGAGGAAGTGTACATAGTGTTAGCCACCTATAAAAAAATTTATATCAAAAGGTGGCTAAAATTTTTTTGGAGCCTTCAAGGAACAAATTTTATTGCTAAAAAGTGTTGGCTCTTGACGACTCTTGAAGGCCTCATGCCTCTATCCAAAATCTTCATTTGCTGTTTCCATTTTATACTCTGAAATTTCTGCTTAATTCCAAGAGAAAGACTGCTGCAAAACAATCATTTTCCCCTCCCTCTTTCGAAACTAACCTTCATTTTGCTCCCCTTTCTCTCCATAAAACCCCTCTATTTTCATGATTCCCCTTCTCCCTTTCGTGAAAATCCTCTTTACATAGTTTAAAACTCAATTTTAAAGTATACCAAAACCCCCAAATCCATTTAAAACTCTGAAAATTTTCATAAAAAAAAACAAGTTTTTTATTGCTATGGACTTAAGCCCCCTTGGGCTAAGTCCTAACCACTTCCCCACCGTATGCCCATGGTGCTAAGACCAAGCGCTAAGTCCTTTTCGGCGCTTATTGCATCGCACAAATCCGAGCGCACAAGTCTTTGTGCCATGCCGAAAAGTTCCGATGCGATTAAGCCTTACGCTTATGCCCTCCGATCGAATTATCATTTCATATAATCCGTGGGCCAACCATCGGGCGCTATAACATTATAAATATTCACTCCCCGATGGTATTTTTCCTTTTTTAAATCATAAAACCCTTTTACCCGAAGTTTTGATCTAATATGCCAAAGTCACTTGTTAATATAAAAATGGTTAGATTAAAAAGACTCGAAGCGCAATCGCATCAGAGAAATCCAAATGGGTTGATTGAAAAGCCCGAGCCTAAGGCTCCGACTACGATTAGCTCTTTAATATATATGCCCCGGGCCCATCATGTTCCATATAACTAAAGGCCCCGCAGTCGGGCGCCTATCCACTTTATATATAGATCCCGCCCCCGAAGTGTAAAAACCTTTGTATTTTATTAAATATTGGGTTTTCATTTATTATAAAGGTTTCCGCCAGTGTGTGTTTTAAACATGATCTCCGCCGTTGATCATTGGGCTGATCTAACGGCCCGCGCAAAATCGCATCGGATTTTTTTCATCGCATGCATTTTTTTGCTCTCTCCGATCAGCCAACCCTCCGATTCATTCTCCACCGTTGATCTGATCCTCAGATCAACGGCCAGTGCTCAATTGCATCAGAGTTTTCCATCGCTACGTTTGTTTGTTCCCTCCGATCGGCCAACCCTCCGATTCATTCTCCACCGTTGATCTAATCCTCAGATCAACGGTTTGCGCTACATCGCATCGCAAGTTTTTTGCCGATCGCTGTAACATCATTCCTCCGCCGATTGCGATCCTTCGATTGGATCTGGACCATCCACGTGTCCATATCGGACGGTCCCAGATCGTTCCCACATTATTTCATCACCTTCTGCCTTCTGCCAAGAGGATTCCAACACGTAATTCCCGCCGTTGATCTCTGTGCGATCGACGGTCCTCACATTTTTTCTTCCTCCACTCTTCTTTGACCTCCTCTAAATAAATCTCCACCGTCCAACGGCCACGCTCCTCCCCGCAGCCTCCAAAGCAGTTAAACCTAAAAATGCAAGATTTCATAATGTCTTCTTTATTTTGCAAGTTTCAAAGGTTTTTTCCCATAATATGAAGGACAAGAAAGCCGAGGGTGAAGATCCTCTGGCCTTTCGGTTATCAAAGGGAAAGGGACTAAAAGGCTCTACTCGATGTCTCGTCAATGCTTCGAGAGGCATTGATGCCATACGAGCCTTGCGCGGCCTGCACATCAACAAGACACAGTGATTTTAAATCACAAATTAAAGAGTATCAGTGTTGAAAACAGAACATAGCAGAACAGAAGATAGAAGACAAATTTTGGATTACGGCTAAGATGGATTATCAAAAGCCTAATCCTCCAAATTAAATCAGAATTAAGAGAAATCATAAAGATCTACAGACAAAGAGGCCTCCACTGCCACATCTGAGGCAGATTGATTCCTCCCAGCTACCACAAAGCCACCTGTGCCTCAAAGCATTCAAACAGAGGCCGAATTTATTGATCAATCAGATATTTGCCTCAACGCAGCTGAAGAATTAATTATGCCAAAGGAATTTAATGTAAAATATCAGCAGAGTTATTTCATTCATGACACAGAGCCTTAAAAGTCAACAAATCTCCCACCAAGCTTTAATCTTAATTGTAAAAACATTAATACAGACGAACACCTGTAAACTTCTTCATCGAGCCCCTTAAGGGCCGAGAAGCCACTAAGTCTGTATTAATTGACCCTGGAGATCTTTTATCAGATATCACTTCCTCATTCTTTTATAAATACTTATGTAGAAGATGAGAATTTTTTGGTTGGTAGTTGGTTGATCACTAGTTGTAATACTGAAACTCTCTGAAATAATACATAGTCTGTTGAAGTTGAAGAAGAAATTGAAGTCTTGGAAGCCTTGATGATGTTGTTGCATGCTTGTTCCTGAGAAGGCTCTATCATTGGATCCATGAGCTTGGCTGTTGGTGATGTATTCTGAACTATTTAATGTTCTCTCCTGTTTTCATTCTGTTCCATAATTTCTTACTACAGTAGGTTGAAAGTTTTAGGCTAAGAAATGACTCCTTGAATCACCTTGGACCTATTCATCCTTCACTGTTTCATGTTTTCTTCTGCTGAAGTATTTTAGAGTCTTTAACCTCTCTCTTTAGTCTTCATGCTTGTGTATTTCCTTAATAGTTCGAATAGTTGGTTTCAACATGATTTATGGTTCTCCCTGCTTGTCTGCTGCCACTTTAAAACTGTTATTGAAGTCTCCCTTTGTAGTTTTCTGTTTACAGTGAGTCAAGGAGGTCTGTTCTGATCTTGCCCTTTGTCCTTACTTAAACAGTTGTCTCAAAGGTCTTTATAGTTGTAATCATAGATGTGTTAGGTGTTCCCTCTTCTATGACTGCAGTTATCAGTGAATCTTTTACATTTTCTAAGTCATTTGAAATAAAATCTTTGAGGAAATAGGGTGTTCCCTGAATCTTAGATTTCATTTTAAAAGTTGTTTTGAAATCATTGTTTGCTTAAAGGTGTGATTTGTAGAATTCATGGTTAGGCCTTTCTATCAAATATCTCTTTATTGTTCAAATTGTGCTTTCAAATTCCCTTTGTTTGAGAATTAAACTTCTCTTTCCAAATCATTGATGTCCATCTCATTCCAAAACCAAAGGATCCTGTGGCCAAGTTAGATTTGCCCTCTGATATCCCATATCCATTGATGAGTATGTTATGACCTCTTCTTGACTCCATTGCCCAATGAACCAGATGTTTCTCCATTCTGTGTATCTTTCCTAGACCTTTCATGTTCTGCTGTATCAATTCAACCAAACAAACAAACAAACAAACACCTACACTTAATAACTAGTCTAAAATCAATACTCTAAGAACACAAGATAAACCTTTGCAAACAAACATTCGAGAGATCCCTCTCTGAGAACAGGAGGACTAGATCCTGGGATTCCAAAGATTGGTTCTAATGTTGCCTTGTATTTTGATTTTCCAAACTATCAAAACACGGGACCCCAACACATAGAACAACTAGAGGGCTTCAAGGCACATGAGCAGAAGACTCATGTTTGTAGGCTTAAGAAAGCCTTGTATGGTTTTAAAAAATCCCCGAGAGCATGGTATGGGTGAATTGATAGATATTTGCAGAAGATGGGGTTTGTCAAGAGTGACG
Source organism: Pinus albicaulis (assembly GCA_034641835.2). Taxonomy (NCBI): domain Eukaryota; kingdom Viridiplantae; phylum Streptophyta; class Pinopsida; order Pinales; family Pinaceae; genus Pinus; species Pinus albicaulis. Next base: position 1,435,980,488 of record CM076579.1, read on the forward strand.
CAGATCCCAATCTCTACTACTTGAGAGTAGGGGATGAGCCATTAATTCTGGTATTATATGTAGATGATTTGTTTCTTACTGGATCATACAAGCTCATCAATGAATGCAAGGAGAATTTGGCTACAAAATTTGACATGAAGGATCTGGGGCAGATGCACTATTTTTTGTTTAGAGGTCTGGCAGTAGAAGGAAGAAATTTTCCTGCGGTAAGGAAGATACACTACAAAAATCCTAAAGAGATTTCAGATGGAAGACTGTAGACCCATGGCCACGCCAATTATTACAAACTGAAAGAAGATAGGCACAACAGAGGATGATGAGGCTGATCCCACCTTGTATAGGCAACTCATCGAATCATTGATGTATCTGGTCAACACTAGACCAGACATCTTTTATGCAGTGAATACCCTCAGTCAGTTCATGGTGGAACCAAGGAGAGCTCATTGGGCAGTAGCCAAACATGTTCTCAGATATCTAAAGGGACAGTTGAGTATGGATTGAAGTACACCGAGAGAAATGAGGTCCAGTTGAGTGGGTTTATAGATGCAGATTGGGCTAGAAGCATAGTGGATCGGACGAGTACGAGTGGGTACTGTTTCAGTCTCAGATCAGGAATGACCTCCTGGTGTAGTAGGAAACAAAAGTCTGTCACACTAAGTTCAGCCTGTTAGTGTCTCGTGATTTGGCTGATTGGCAAGCCAAATGACAGTGTAACATCAAACCAGTCTTTGGAGCCCAAGGACCTAGCCTTCCTGGACTCAGAGAGGGCTCTCTCTATTTGTGTAAGGGATATCTGTGTGTTTTCTTGTTGTGTTCTTGATTTTAGGCTAGTTATGAAGTAGTTTTCTTATTTTGGTTTTTAGGTTGTGAGGGATGAACTGATCAAAGACATAAGATAGGTAAAAATATGTCAGATCAACTGGGCTATGGGGTCGAAAAGGTCAAGAAAGATTTCAGATGGTGATACAAGGTTGTTGAAGAGCCGATTTGATTCGAGGTAAAATGGATCTTTGTGCAAAATGGAGTGAGATGGACATTAAATTTGTGAAGAACAAAGGATTTCAAACATAACTAGTTTAATAGCTAACATAAACATGGTAGGGCTAACCATTAATCATGAGAAATGTAACTATAAACTGATCAATGTATAGAAATAAACATTCAAGCCATGCATAGAGATATATGACTCTCTAAATTTAGGAAATGGATATCAGACTTTGGAGAAATACATTTAAGACAAACAAACAACTCAAATCACTATGTCGAAATGCCTAAACATATTACTTCAAGCTATTGGGCACTTTGAAAACAAGATTGCATAGTTTTAGGCAAAGGGAAAGATCAGTACAAGACGTCCTTGGTTCAACAAATGACAATCTAATCAATCAAAGAGAGGTTTCAAAGGTGGAGCTATGGCTAGCCATGAGTAAGCAGGACGTACCGTGAATCATACTTAGCATGCATAAAACCGTAAATGAAACAAGCAAAAAATATTCTTCAATTATTAAAGAGCAATCAAGGATTCTTTAATATGACTAAGAATGAAGAAAACATGGAAGCTATAAAGAAACAAGAAATTTGAGGTGCCTCCAGGGCATGTCTCAAATTTTTTCTCTATTGTATTATAGCAAGCAATAACATGGAAATATGAATGAAGACTAAGAAACAAAACAGAGATAGAGACACTATACTATTCAACCAAGTCATGGAATCCAACAATAATCCTCTTTCATCATCCAAGAACATCCAAGAAACTATCCAAAAGCATGAGACAAGTGTTTCTTCCAAAGCTTATAAGACCATATATTGCTTCTATTCATCAAGTTCAGTTTTATTTACAATGAAAGCCTTTGGAATATATAGGCCAAAGTGAGGAAAACCTCTTAGTTCAACTTGCAATCTCATTGGCCTATCCAAAATATCTGATTTTGTCCTTGAGACTTTGCAAAGCCCAAGGCACAAAATATCTCAAAAATGCTAAAAAAGGGAAATATATTGAATTTTCATAAGTTTTCATGTACAAAAATAGCTAAACGCATATGAAGAAAAGTCACTTTTGAAAGGTTCAATTTTTACAAAAATACTCAAAAAATACATCAGCAAAAGGTCCTCTGATTGGCCGACAACTTTTGGAGGCCTTCCCGATGTCTAAACGAGGCTCATGATGGCTCGTTGGAAATATCTGAGTGTCTACTTTATGAAAATATTTAGTTTTCTCCCAACTAACCACTAGAAGTCCTCCAAAAATAGACCTGTGTGTAAAAAACCAAAAAATAGGCCTTGCTGATAAACGGGGCAGAGTGTAGAAAAAGTGAGTGTTTTTCGCCATTTTGGGGGAGAAAATGATCTTCAATTGAACTGAAAATCGTTGAGTATGTGCCCCTGAAATTATGGCATCCAATGATACCATTTTCATCCTTTGAGGATGCCCCAAACTGAAATGGCGATGCCCATGAGTTTTGGCCAAAAACCCAAAAATGACAAAAAACCAAAATTTGTCGAATTTCGCCCAAACTTGGCGAGCATGACCCTCAAGGGTTTTCAGAAACATGTTGTGAATATGACGCCAAAATTTGGAGCCTTGAGGTGTCTTTACTCAATTTTTGTGCCGGGCGCTTCCCTTTAGCCTCCTTGAGTTTTTCTTGAGCGGCCTTCAATTTCCGCCGGGCAAACTGATTGAGCTTTTTATAATGCCCGGTCATCCTCCGTTGAAGGTCCAAGTCTCTATTTTCCTTCTCCAATTTCTTCTCCAAGTGATCATTAACTCTCTCAAGCCATGCTTCCCTATTGTTCTCTATCTCTTGTTCGAACAATGTAGTGAGAGGGGTAGATTGGAGAAGAGCATCTTCTTCTTCCTTTTGTTTCTCAAGGGCCTTTTGAGCCCCATGGTTCTTGGCCTCTTTCACCTGGGGTAATCTTCGCCTTCGCTCTCATCGAACTCACCCATGAGTTCTTCCAATCTCACATGTGCTTTGGAGGCCTCCTTTTTGTATTTGATGGCTCGTGTCTCATATACAGCCATATGGACACTCATCTATTTGTTTTGAATTTGCAAAAAATGATTGAAGTTCCTAGCCCTCTCAAGATCAGTCCTCAAAGCATCAATTTGGTTTTCTCTATTGATCAAGAGATTTTCTAGGATCCGGGCTTCATTGTCACTATCATCACTTTGGATTTGAATGATTTCAAATTCCCTTTCCTTTTCATGACTGCTTTCTTCCTTGTCCTTCCCTCTGCTTTGGGTGGCTATTTTAGTCTTCCTCCTCTTGGGAAACTCGACAATGGGCTTATTGGGAAATTTTACCTTGCTTCAGAGGGCCCTAGTCACATTTGGAGTTACAACTCTAGGCACCCTTTTCTTTGATGTCCGGGGCTTGGCAACTTTCGGAGAAGAGAGCATGGCCCCTTGCCTAGGAGAGGCAGCTAGCACATGCTCCATTGGCTCTTTACCCTTGTCACTTTGCTCATCATTCTTGCCACTGTCTTGAATTTCTTCATGGATGCCTTGACTGTCCTTGTGCATTTATTTGGGAGGGCTTTCCTCCTCACTGTGTTACATCTTTTTACCATGTTGCTGTTTCTTTTTATGAGGTTGTTGTTCATCAACATGAGGCTGCTCACTCTCACTGTGCTGCACATCTTTATCATGCTGCCCTTCATCATATTCAGGCTGCTCACTCTCACTGTGCTGCACCTGTTCATCATCATGTCCTTTTTCATCATGCCCAGGAGTCTGTTGTTCTGCCTCACTGTGATGCTGCTCATAATAACTTTCCTCTTCATCCCCTTTCTGCCCTGTTTCATCATGCTGCTGCTCATCATCACTTTCCTCTTCATCCCCTTGTTGCCCTGTTTCATCATGCTGCTGCTCATCATCACTTTCCTCTTCATCCCCTTGCTGCCCTGTTTCATCATGTTGCTGCTCATCATCACTTTCCTCTTCTTGCTCATTCTCTTCTTCCTCATCAAGCTCTTTTGCTTGTTCTATGGTAAACTTGAGCTTCTTGGGAATAGGTTTGCTAGAAGAAGGCGAAGGATGGTGAGTAGAAGGTGAAGGAAATGTACGAAATGAAGGGACAGTGGTGAAATCCGGATGTGTGATGAAAGTATCCCAAGAGACCTCCCTCTTCTCAAGTTGATGAAGATTGATGACTTTGATGAGGGAGTGATGGAAGAGGCAGGCTGTCTGCTGAGAAGGAGGCTTTTTCTGAACAATGGAGGCCATTTTCTCAATACTTATATGTAGGAAGAAAGGGAGATTTAGCAATTTGGCCCTCGTGAAATGCATGAGCAATCAGATATGATAGGCATAGACTCGGGAGAATCTTCCCTTGCAAGTGAAGTATTTCATGATGATCTTCATGAGGGGGGCGTAACTAGTCAATAGATATGAGAAGGGGAAAATGGATGGACATGAATCTCTATGCTCAGGCTTTAGAAAGGGCTTGTAATCTTCTGAGTCCAGGTGGCTTTGTTTAAACCACTTCTCCCCGACATAAGGGATTTTAGTGGCCTTGGAGATGGATCTTGGAGAGAATTTGAAATCTAGGCCTGCCGGCTGAAAATGCTTCTCTCGAAACCTCAAAGCACAAAGGTGTGTTAAAGGGGAATAGCTCTTCACCTCTTGTACTCTTTGGCAAAAATATAGACACACCCAACCTCATGGAAGTTAAAAAGGATTGATGGATGAGCATTCACTTCTTCAGTGGAAACAGGCTCAAATCTCTTGTGTAGGCCACTCATATTGTCTTGCCTGGGAGGCATCTTGTTTTGAATGTTCTCTGCGACACCCAGCTGTCTCAAATAGCCTTTGGAATGTTTTCTCAAGCACACACCTCTGTCCTGCCTATCAGTCACTGTTTGACCAAGACAAATACTTCAAATTCTTTGTGAAATATTCTCCCAACACCAACCTTGTGCTCCTTCTAAATCACTGTTTTGTCTTCTTTTGTGCCAAACAACAAGTAGTTATCAAATAAAGTAGTACACAGTCAAATTGTTACTGTGTTTGGGTAAGGTCACAAGGATCCTTTGTGTTTTGGTATAAACAAGACAGCCTTGTATTTAGACAAAGACAAAACACCCCTCCCAATCAAAAACACTCTTCTTGTATTCACTGTTTCTCATACACAGGTAGACAAAAACACCTTCAAATTGATTTAAAAGCTTTTCATAACATGCACTGTTTCATGGAACAAAGGAGGCTGCACTATGGTTTCACTTCTTTTTTTTCCACACAAGGAGGACTTTTGAAGTGATAAAGTATTTCAGACTATGACCACTGTTTTTTAAATTAGGCTCACTGTTTTAACCTTGAGACTTCAAACAGAATCTGCTTTTGTTTCCCTGTGGGATATCACTGTTTATCAAAGGTAGTAAGGGTCCTTTAAGATGGTTAAAACATTCACCCAACACTGTAAAAATGTGTAACAACCATAGCAACAAAACACTCTGAGTTTGCTAAAAAACAATGCCCTCTAATCACTGTCTCTCTCTTGGCATTATATATGACAAACTGTCTTTTCAAAACCACTGCTTAAGACACTATTTAAACTGAGTTGAGACCCCCTAAGCACAAGAAAGGTGTCTCCAGTTTTGACAGGGACTTTGTCTCCTTAACCCTGACTTATCTCACAGTTTTTATATGATGAAATGATTTTTAGAACATTTGTTTCTTTTTGGAGAAAAACATAGCAAACCTCCCTTTCAAAAATCGAAAATTACCACGAGGAGAAGTGGAATACCTCGAAGAAACGCTTAGAAAACTTGTTTGATTGATTGGGCAGCTTCAAAGGTGTTTTTGGAGGTGTTAGGAGGCGCGACATGTTTTCTGGAAAGAACGTCGCGCAACAAAAGACAGTCGGGTCGACCTTCGGGCAGTTGTGACCGGCGCCTACAGGCGCGCCGCGTGACAGTGTAAAACCTTTATAAATTTTTCAATAAATGCGCCGCGCGTTTTTCCAGGCGTGCCGCGCAGGTGTTAAGCCTCAAAAACTCTAAAATTCGCTTGAATCTCCTTGTTTCGGTCAGTGAGTAGCCAGGGGGATGTTGCTTGGTGACTTTGAATTTTGCATATGAGCTTTGCAATGGTCTCCCCACCTCTTATATAGTTAAAAAATATCCCACTTACCTTTGGAACTGCTTTATAAGGGTTTGGATGCCTCTTAGCCCTTTTTGTCTTAAAACAACATGAATCATTACTTTATGCCTTTGAATACCTCCTTGCTCTTTTTAAACTAGGAAATTCCTTTGAAATTTCATAAAAGACCTTTCACCTGGACTGTTGTTTATAGAGGAGTTTTATTAACAAAACAACTTTGCAGCTCCTTCAAAACAGTCCTTCAGACAATGTTATGAGATCTCTATATTTATCAACTGATGAGGAATGATGACTTTGATGTGAATATAAAACTTGTTCAAACATCTCTTTTGTCATTTGCATAAGGTGATTTGTATGTTGAAAACCTCAGTTGAATTAACCTTTAACAACAACGGTTTATAAAATTTCTCTTCAGGCATAAAAAACAAAAATATCCACGGAGGCTTATATGTGCCAATCTCAGCAATCAACAACTGTAAGAACCTGCCCATCCTCCTCTTCACAAGTGCAGTAATAAAACTACTCTTGGTACATGTCAATAACTTGCAAGGCTGGTATTTCAGGATGGGTAATTTATCTCTTTTATTTGAAACTCATTTGAAACTGTAAGTGAAAAATCTCTGCTATAAATAGTTTCGACCATCAAGGCAAATGACTAACCTTGGATTGCTAAAGTAATGAGTCTTCAACTTTTATGGAGATATAGCAGGGGATGATGAGCTGAAGTTGAAATGTGAACATGGGAAGGCTGTCCCTTTGTTCCTCTGTGAAGGAGGTCTGTTTATGAAGGAGGCCTATATTTTAACAAATGTCTGACCTCTTTTCAACCCCTTTTTAAAACACCACAGCTTTCCCTCTGTTTTTAACACCATTTTCTATCCAAAAGCCTTCAATTGTATCCAACTATCCTTAAATTTTGCCTTTCAGTCAGTGAAAACCCTAAAATCAATCTCTATCCCTGGCCCTCTGCTTATTAAATGAAGGAGGCCTTTATCACAGTGCCAAACCCTCTGCTTGTAAAATGAAGGAGGTTTTCTCAGTCTTTCAACCCTCTGCTCATGTATGGAGGAGGTTTTCTCAGTGATACCATTTCATCAGGTTTTAAACAGTGTTATCTTTCCTTTCACTGCCTATTTATGCTTAAGCAAATGAAGATGACAAATTGACAATAAGTCATGATGGGAATTTATCTGAGACATGTAATTCTGCTTTTCAAATACCTTTGTGCCTCTTTAGACATCACAAGCAATTTGGCTAGTATCTGCAAAGCATTTCTTGTCATTTATAATTTACTAACCTTTGACTGTGATTGCAGGAGCTTAATGAGATAACCCTCTGTCCAGTATTTGCATCCCAGGCTCAAAACCACATGAGAAGCAGCTGTCTTCTCATGTTGAGTTTAATACTGTCTTCTGGAACACTAGTATACTTCTTCTCTTTAACAAAGACATTGAAACACTGTACATTTACCTAATATCAGCTTGACCTGTGGCATATGTATTACTGAGACTTCAAGACTTGTTAGTGGCGCGACTTAAGGGTGTAACCAAACTTTATTTGCAAAATAGGAAGGTTTGTTAGGACTACTTGATAATAGATAGAGGTTCTTTGGATTTAGGATAGTTTGCCAAGGGAGAAATGCCTAAAGCGCCACTAACTAACTTAGGGGAGACTTCTTGGACAGATTTGGAGTGTTTTCTTTGGGGCTGATGGAAAATTTTGTATGGCTGAGGCTAGATAGGGCTTGACAATGAGGTTTTATCTTGTCATGAGCTAATTGAAAAGGTAGGAGGGAAAAAATGTTTATGGGTGTTTTCCAGCTGGAAAATTTGACAAATTTTGAGATCAGCTGCTAGAAAACTTGGCTGTAACAGCTAGTCATCACCAACAAGTGAAAAATACTGATGACTAACACAGCGGAGGTAGAGTATATGGCAACAAACACAGCTTCGTGCGAGGCCATATTGCTTTGTAAAATACTCTTGACCCTACTCAAGTAGAGGATGGAACTAACCGGGATTATCTGTGATAATCAGAGTTGCATCAAGCTCTCTAAGAATCTTGTGTTTCATGACTGGTTGAAACACATTTAAATTTGGCGCCACTTCATCAGGGACTATGTCCAATGGGGAGCATTGCAGTTAAGGTCCACTCCTACAGGAGAACAACTGGCAGATATCCTCACCAAGGCTTTGAGTAAGATTATGTTCACTTTCTTCAGAGAGAAGATGAGGATGGTGGAGAACCCCTTCCATTAGAGGAACGAGTGGTCTACAAAGACAGAGGGAGCTGCAGTATGAATGTGGTAGTGGTAGAGACAGTGTCACAGGTAGCAGTACAGAGGGCTGAAACATAGAGATGAGGGGTAGCAGGCAGGACATCATTAGCGTAGCAAATGTTCTAGAGTCAGAGCAGTACAATGGTATCTTGCTTGACCACTTTCCTCGCTAAGAGGAAATGTTGATTTTATAGCATCGGGAAGTGTTCCAATTCTCAAATTTGGTGGAGAGGCTTGGACAACAATTATCTAGAGAACCCCGAAATCGTTTGTAGAAATTCCACTCAGATCTTGCTTTATTAAAATAATTAATTATTTCAATGTAGAACCTAAGTCTAAACTTAGGGAAATTAAATAATTAAAGGGTATTAATAAAGCAGAGTGTGAATCTTATAGAAAACAAAGATCAAGCCATCTTTTAATATGAGCCATTGATTAAAGATATAATCTTGGCCATTGATTCATCAGCGAGAATATTATAAGAACAGGCTTGAGGGTCATTTGGAAATCAAGCCAGGCACATTCTCAGTACTCGAAGGAAATCGATTATGAAGTAAGATAATTTGATTTTAGTGGGTGAGTTTGTAGAGGCAAAAGGAGGAGGGAGAAGTCAGTTGACAGAGAAGAAGAAGGTAGAAGGGTGAAGGGAAGGCAGTGCTAAGCATCAACATAAAGCCCTCCACACAGAATTATGTTGTCTAGGAAGGGATTACGTAGAGCAGCTACGCAGAATGACACAGAGGGTGTAGAAGATCACCTCGAGAGTCAGAAATACTTCTGGAGTGTCCAAAAAATGCATGCCAGGTCTATGCTAATTTATTTTTCTCATGAAGACTTCTGTAAAATATGTTTTCATTGCTGAAGATAAATACAAAAACTTATATGTTGCTGATATGGATTTATGCAGGAATGCAAGAGAATACACAGATAACCATAAATACAAAGGCAGCAGAAATAGCACTTCATTTCATTAATATCAAAGAACTGAAATTTTCTTACAGAGGGAATGGAAATAAACTAGCTAGGGCACTGGTAGATTATCTCTGAGAAGAGATGTGGCGGCTACAGGCCTCTGAATTGTGTTAGAATGAAGCTCAAGGGCCTATTTATTATTTAGAAACAATGGAAAACCCTAAACATCCAAAACCATAACCCTAGGATATGAAGCGCCAAAACTATGGGCCCTGTTTGGGTAAATTGGTGTTTCAACTTCCCGGGGACGTAACTTTGGCATACGATCTCTGTTTGACGCGCACCATACCTCTTTAGAAATATCTGTCCGAGGAATACAACTTTTTATGTGAGAAACATTGGTCTATTGTCCCATTTTTCTCCCGGTTTTCCCAAAAAATATCATTTAGGGCCTCAAAACGATGCCAGAAGTTGAGGACCCGAAAAACTGCTAAAAATAATAAGTCTTGCCGAAACTAAAAAATTGAAAGAGACAATGGTGGGGCCCCAAGTGGAATAGGCGGGTGGCCACCAAAATCCACCTGGATGATTCATCCCCCCTTAGGAAGCAATGGTCCCCATTGCGTTGAGTTCCTCCATGAGATGAGGAAACTTCTGTTGAACTCGGTCCCTGGTGAACCACTTGCCTTGGGGCAGGAGTTGGTCAACTTTGACAACTCGATATAGTTGGATCCTCTGTTGGCGAGTGTTATTGATTCGCATGTCTATGATACAATATGTGGTGGCCTGTTCCATGCAGTTTGGGTTTAACTCTGTTGGTGTGAGTTATTCTGCAATGTCAGAAGTGTCCAGTAGAGGTGGGAAGTATGGACGAAGGCAATCCACATTGAATACTGGGTGAAAACCAAGTAATGGTGGAATATTGAGCTCGAAGGAATTTTTCCCTACAGCCTTGGTGATGGTGTACGACCCATATCAGAGTAGGCGAAGCTTGCGGTGGGGTCCAGTGAGGCGCTCCTTCTGCAAATGTAGCCACACTTTGTCGCCCACCCGGAAGTTGTGTGGCACCTGATGTTGATCATGTCATTTCTTGTACTTAGCATTGGTTCTGTCCAATATTTCAAGAACCTGTTGGCGGATGTGCTAAATGTGCTCGATGAATTTTTTTTGCTTTGTCAACTTCAGACTGGATATGAGCTGAATCGGCCTAAGTAGCCACAAATGGCATGGCTACGTCAATGGGACATAGTGGATGGAATCCCAAGCCCACCTTAAAGGGGCTGTGGTCAGTTGAGCTGTGGAGAGCCTGGTTATAACTGTGTTGTACATAGGGGAGGCTCTCATCCCATGTGCGTGGATGCTTTGAATTGTACATGTGCAAAATGTGTACAATCATCCTATTGACGACCTCTGTCTAGCCATCAGTTTGGGGATTGAAAGATGTGGACTTGGTGAGCTTGGTTTCCAGCATTGAACAGAGGCTGGACCAAAATGTGTTGAGGAACCTGCTGTCCCGATCTGATATGATAGACTGTGGGATCCCAAAGTGCACCCACACTCATTCAAAGAAGAGTTTAAATAGAGGCTGGACCAAAATGTGTTGAAGAACCTGCTGTCCCAATTTGATATGATAGACTGTGGGATCCCAAAGTGCACCCACACTCATTCAAAGAAGAGTTTAGCAGTGGCTTCTACTGTGATATTCTTCTTATAGGCTGCCATAATTTCCATCTTTGAGAATCTGTCGACGACCACGAAAACACAGTTGTTCCCATGCTTAGTAGAAGGAAGGCCCAACATGTAATCCATGGATATGGATTCCCAAGGTCGACTAGGGGTAGGTAGCGAAGTATAGAGGCCTTGCTTCTTGATGGTCGGTTTGGAAATGGCACAAGCAGTGTAGGATCTGATGTACTTCCCGACATCCTATCGAAGGTTCGGCCAATAGAAATACTTTTGTAGTACTGCCATTATTTTCTCGACCCCGAAATGCCCAACGACTTGACTGTAGTGTTCTTCCCATATCATCTTGGCATGCTCACTTGAAGGAGCACAAAGGTGTCCTAAGTGACATAACAGTTCATCTTGGAGGTGAAAATTTGGAACTTGCGTACCCCCCAAGAGTGTCTTGTATGTGTGGCCAAATTCTGGATTGCTCTCGTAGAGAAACGTCCAATCAGAAGTCTCGTGCCCACAAGAGTTGAGAACGATGGTTAGTGCCACGATTGGTGGTCAATTGAGGCAGTCTGCAACATTATTGGTGCTACCCTTCTTGTACTTGATGTTCAAATTAAACTGTTGCAGATATGTGGACCACTTCTGATGGCGATTGTTCTGCAACTTCCCTTGTGTCTGTATGAACTGTAGGTCCTGGTGGTTTGTGTGGATGATTTTTTCCTTCCCCAAAATGTAATGCTTCCATTGTTGACAAGATTTCACAATGGAATACATTTCTTTGTCATAAGTGGGATACTTGCAAATTTTGTCGGACAATGTCTCACTTTGATATGCCACTGGATGCCCCTATTGTGTAAGAACCACCCCAATAGCATAGTCAGAGGCATCTGTCTTGATCTCAAATGGTTGTTGCAAGTCTGGTGATGTCATCACTAGGGAAGAATAGAGGCGATGTTTCAATTCTATGAATGCCTTTTGTTGAGATTCTGACCAAAAGAATTTTTCTTTCTCTCCTCCCTTGGTGAATTGACTCAAGGGCCAAGTGATATGAGAGAATCCCAACATGAACTTGTGGTAGAAATTAGAAAGACTCGAAAAGCTGCAAAGCTCTGTTAGAGTGGTTGGGGCTAGCCAATCCCGAATGACTTGGATCTTGGTTGGATCCACATGAACCCCCCTTTCATCAATAATGTATCCCAGATATTGAACCCAGGTCATGCCAAAAGTACACTTCTCCAAATTGGCACACAACTTGTGTTGCAGCAGTGTTTGGAGGACTTGTCGGATGTGGTGGAGGTGCTCTTCCCAAGTTTGGCTGAAGATTAGAATGTCATCCAAGTACACCACTATAAATGAGTTGGTGAATGGCCGCAAGATGTCGTCCATCAACCTCATGAAGGTTGCGGGAGCATTTGTCAACCCGAAAGGCATGACTAGCCATTCAAAAAGGCCCTCCTTGGCTTTTAAGGTAGTCTTCCACACATCGGAGGGTTCGATTGGTACTGTGTGATACCCAGAATTCAAGTCGATCTTGCTGAAATATTTCACCCCTTTGAGTTGGTCCAGAAGGTCATCAATCCATGGGATTGGGTACCTATTCCGGACAGTGATCTTGTTCAGCACCCGATAGTCAATGCAGAGTCTCCAAGTCCCATCATTCTTCTGTACCAACACGATCGGGCTTCCACAGGGCGATGAAATTGGTCGGATGTGACCATTCTGCAACAGATCCTGAATCTACCTCTTGATTTCATCGTTATCCTTAAAAGAGCGTCGATAGATCAGTCCATTGGGTAGCAGCGTACCTGGGGTCAGATCACTAGGGTGCTTGACCTGACAGTGCAGAGGAACCCCTGTGGGTGAGGTGAAGATGTCCCCGTACTCCTTCACAACCTTGTCCATTTGTTGTTGTCATGTAGAGGAGCCCTGTCTGGAGGTCGTGGCCACAATCTTATTCTTTCCCTAGGGGCAAATAATTAGGAAAACAAATTTCCTGGTTTGGGAAATGAGCTTACTGCATTGTTTTGTAGTAACCAAAGAGATAGCGGCAGACGGTGGTACCTCTGGTATCCTATACAAATTATTTCCCAAAGTAAAAATAATAGTGTGAAGCCGAGACTCATACATGGCATGTCGCTTCCACAAGTATGGTTGGCCTAATAATACATCAGAACCATCAAAAGGAGCAATGTCACATAATACCTCATCTGTGAAAGGCTTGATGCTATAGGGAAGGCGGCACTATTGGCTAACACATAGATCCCGTCCTTGGTGAAGCCACCCGAGGGTGTATGGTTGTGGGTGTGCTATGGTCGGCAAGCCCAACCGCTTCACGACGTCTGCTGAAATGAGGTTCTTTTGGCTCCCATTTTCGATAATCAACTGTAGCGGGGAACCCTTTACCCACATCTTGGAGTGGAAGAGACACTCCTCCTTTTTTGGATCTTCCGGTTCCTCCTTCTGGATCTTTGCAGTGGAAATAGTGGCATTGGTATCTACATCAATAATCTATTTCCCTTTTTCATTCCCCTTGTCAGGTTCTGATTCCGAGTTAGAGCATGCATCTAACTTAGAAGCCCTCATCTCGGCCACTAGCAACTGCTTGGCTCGACACTCACTTATGTTTTGAGTGGAGCTCTTATGGAACTCACACCACTTTCTCGTGTCCTTCTTTGGCTTCGCAGTGTTGTTCTTTGCTTGTGGCTTTGACAAGTTGTCTTGGGACACCATGCCTTGGCTTTGTCCTTTGTTATGTGGTTTGGGGGCACCTTTCCCTTGCTTCTGATTTGTATATCCAAAGTCTTGCTTCTTCTGTTTGAATTTCTGCTCAATCTTGGCACCATACCAGTATGTCGTACCAAGCGAGGAGATGGCGAGGAACTCCATTTACTCCTCAATGTATCTGTGTAGACAACTACGATACTTTAGCACCAAATGTTTCTTCGAATCTTTGATACCCAACTTTGTGCGTAGGGTATGGAACAAATTCGTCAGCTCATGCACATATTGATCCCTTTGCTGCCATAGAGTGGTCCATTGTATGTACTTGTCCTCATAGCTCCCCACGGGATAATATTGTTCCTTGATGGTGTCTCGGAAAGAATTCCAAGTGGGTATGGATGAGAACAGAGAGGGGTTTGTCTCGTCCTTTTTCTCACAGTAGGTTTCCCACCAGTCCTTGACATGGGGGGTAGCTTTGAGGAGTGAAAAAATAATATTCTCTCGGTCGAAAAAGTCATGAACCAAGAAATATCCTTCTAATAGATTAAACCATATATCTACGACATCTGCATCTATTTTACCCTCAAATATGGGAATGTCAAAGTTTACTTGTACCTTAAAGGGAGTCGCGCCTCCAAAGTGCTTCTAGATGTAGATGCGCCGCCGGTGGGCAGTCATTAAAGGATATGGGCAAAGTTATCCATCATCACGTTCCTTTGTTTTTTGAGGGCCTCCTCGAGCAATATTTTGATAGGATCTCATGCTCCCTCATATTTCTTTTCATCCCCCATGGGCGGCCGTCGGGGTTTGCGAGGTTAATCTTGCAAAGGTTCCACCAGATCGAGCCATAACTCCTTATACCCCGACCTCGTTGGGGACATGCAAAGAAGGATCGAGAAAAAACAGAACCCTCTGATACCACTGATCTGGATTTATGCAAGAACGCAAGAGAATACACATATAACCATAAATACAAGGATGCAGTGGAAATAACACTTCATTTCATTAATATCAAAGAACTGAAATTTGCTTACAGAGAGAATGGAAATAAACTAGCTAGGGCACTGGTAGCTTATCTCTAAGAAGAGATGTGGCGGCTACAGGTCTCTGAATTGTGTTACAATGAGGCTCGAGGGCATATTTATTATTTAGAAACAATGGAAAACCCTAAACATCCAAAACCATAACCCTAGGAGATGAAGCGCCAAAACTATTGGCCCCGTTTGGGTAAATTGGTGTTTCAACTTCCCGGGGACGTAACTTTGGCATACGATCTCCATTTGATGCACACCATACCTCATTAGAAATAGCTATCTGAGGAATACAAGTTTTGATATGAGAAACATCAATCTATGGACCCATGTTGCTCCTAATTTTCCCAAAAAATGTCGTTTAGGGCCTCAAAACAACTCCAGAAGTTCAAGACCTGAAAAACTGCTAAAAATAGTAAGTCGTGCCGAAACTGAAAAAATTAAAGAGACAATGGTGGGGCCCCAAGTGGAATAGGCGGGTGGCCACCAATATCCACCTAGATCAACTGCACCGGTTTTCCCACATTGGGTTTTTTGGGGGATAATTTTCCAAAAATAACTATGTTCATATGGTTGTTTCTATTGTGCTACATGTGTTATTTATGTTCTTCTGCTTTTGATTAGAGTGAAGTACTGCAGCTATGTTTATTTCAAAATTTACTGAAGCATCTGTAAATAACTTATCTAATAAGCAGGTGAAATAAATCAATCACTGTAGTAATATTTTTCAGATTTGAAAATTTCACGTGAGGAAGTGATGTTCTATCAATACCTCTCTCCTTTATCCTTACTTCCTCTCCTGGTTGTATAAATGTTGCCCTAACTCGTGGGACTTTTATTTTCCTAAAAAACCAATAGGTCCCTATCTGAGGTAAACCTGTTACTCTGGTAATTATATATTTTGTAACAGTTATTCTGAACCCTATGACCTCTTAATGATGCTCTTGCAAATCTTATGTGAATTGCAAGGCAAGATGTTCGCTGAAACCCTGCAATTTCTCAAAATAGTCAAACCACCCCACATTTTGAAATGTTTATAAGGATTCTAAATGGTTTAGCAATGCATAAATGTAGCCAGGTTCGTGATAGATTGTTACTCCTCCCATGGCTGCTTTAGGGACTATGTTAGCTCAAAGACTGTTACAGTGCGCACTTGGTACATACAGACACTTTCTAGGGTAGAGAGTATTAGTCGAATGGAATTTAGAAATGGATAGAAAATATTTGTCTTACTCTTTATTATTAAATTTGGGCTTCAATCATGAGTTACAACTACCAATAATGATTTCAAGTAGTCGCATTGGTTTTCAGAGTTGACAACAAGAGTAACAACGACAATGAGTAATTACTAAATTGGGATAAAGTATATTGTGTGTAAACGTAATGGTAATTACTATATTGTGGTGCATTCATAGTGTATTGTATGATAGATATGATACACTCCTCCCCCCTAATTAATTACAAAGGTTTTCCTCAACATGTGTAACAAAAAAGGTCATATCATCCTTTAAATCTAAATCTTACAAGTAAATGAAAATAAAACATACCTATCATTGGCTTACTGTTATGATGACGTAGGGCTGGATAAGAAAATTGATTTGGTCAACAATGTAAAATATCTCATTTGTGGCACATGTCAAATGGTGAAACTTAAATAATGTGGTGAAAAGCTTCTGTGTGATCCAAGTGGATATTGGTGGCCACTTTCCTATTCCACTTGGACCCCCAACATTGTTTCCTTTTAGTTTCCTAATTTCTAGCACAATTGATATTTCGGTAGTTTTTAAAATTTGGAAATTTAGCGGGCCGTAAAATTCGAGAGTTTTTTTGAGGCCCTAAAAAATGTTTTCTTGAGAAATAGGCAAACAAGAGGTCATTTCCATTCACTGTCAAAAGTTTTTTTTCCTCAGATAGATATTTCTAAAGAGGTATCATGCACACAAAAAACATATCATATGAAAAATTTATGACCCCGGTAAGATTACGTTACAACTAACCCATCAGGGCCCACAAAATATTGGCGCTTCATCTCCTAGGATTAGGTTTTTGGAAGTTTATGGTTTCTAAGTTTTTCTTCATGATAAAAGGGCCTCAGATCCTCATTGTAACTCAGTTCATAAGGAATGTAGCCGACACATATTTTCTCAAAGATAAGCTACCGTCGCCCGAGCTAGTTTGTTTATTTTCTACATGTAAATAATTTTCAGTAATTGTGATTTATTAATTGAAGTTTTGTTTCATATTTGTGTTTTTGCTTAAATTTGGAGTTCATTTCGTTCCTTTATTAATCCAGGTCACTGTGAGAACAAGATCTAGTGTGTCAAATTCAATACTATGATGTCAACTATAAAGGTACATAAGTATATTTGAAGCCTTCTGAGGTCAACCAAGTAAAAGAATCCTTATTCTATGTCAACAAAAATAATATTAAACTATGAAGATGATCAAGCCATGTATTCAATTGCATCAACAAAATTTAGAGGAACTGTAATAGTTGCAACTGATACATGGAAACTTATGATGAGTTTCAAAATGAAGTTTGTAACAAAAAAAGATTTACACAACAATTCAATTACAAAAAAGAGGTATCAAAGTGTGGTTACAGAGGAAAGGAGAAAAAATGTGTTGACCATGAGCAAGCTAGTTTTCAGTTACCATAGACATCTAATAGCGCCCCAAAAGGGTTTTCACCATTAGTCATTTTATTTTCTTTACTTTTTTTTTTCATACAAAGGTGCCATAGAAGGGTTTTCACTATAGAATATTTTATTGTTTTTTTCTCTTATTTTATTTTATTAATAAATCTAAGTGGTTGGTAGAACAAGAAAATTTTCCCCTGCCCAATAACTTCAAGGTATGAGTTTGGAATTGGGACAATGTTGTGAAATGAATCCCTAGAGGTAGGTTTATGATATAACCCAAGACAATTTCCATTGACCAGAAAATATGTTTGGGAACCATCAGTGGTTGTCAATTTTACAGTCCCATTTTCAAAGACCACTTCTACCTCATAAGGACCTAAGGACCTAGTGCACAACTTTCCCTTGAAATATTTAAATCTAGAATTATATAGCAAGGCCCAATAACATTTTTGAAATGCCTTCTTAATAAACTTGTCATGTTGTTGTTGAATGATATTTGTTTGTCGCACAACAACCAAGAGCTTCTCTTCCAATTCATTTATTTGTTCCAACCAATGTCTATGAGCTGTAGTCAAATATAAATTCACTTCCAAGGCAGTTATGAGTGTTTTGATTTCAAATTCTACAGGAAAGATAATATTCTTACAAAAGACTAGCTCATAAGGAGAAAATCATGTAGTATTTCTCTAAGTATTCATATAAGCCGATAATACTACATGAAGAATTTCCACCTAATCTCTTTGATGGCCTGCCTCTTCATGCGAACAAATTCAAGTAATTTATTTGTGCTTTCCACTTTCCCATTCACCTATGGATGGTAAGGTGAAGTGACTATGTGATGAATCCTGTACTTTCTGATAAGGTCCTCTATCAACCAAGAGGTGAACTGTGCTCCTCCATTTGTAGCTATCTCTTTTAGCACTCCATACCGAAAAAAATTGTTGAAATTTGGTTACCGGAGGACAAGTGGTTCCCTAAGGCTTTAATCTTTGGCCTAGGGAAAAGTGTCCAAAAGAATTTAATTTTTCTCCTAAAGTGACTTTATAATATTATAAAGTCAAATCTAATTTAAAAGTGACTTTAAGTGATAAAGTTACTAAAGTCTAATTTTAAAGTGACTTTAAGTGATAAAGTTACTAAAGTCTAATTTTAAAGTGACTTTAATAAAGTCAATGTAAAATTAGAAAGGAAAAGTGACTTTGGAAATAAATGACTAAGTGGGTCTTTATTAAAGTGGGGTGAATTAAAAAATAGAAATTGAGATTTAAATGAACATTTAATATCAGCCTTAGATCTTAATCTATTTCAGCCATTGGATTTAGGGATTCCCCAAAAGTCACTCAGGGTTAGGTTAAAGGAGGAAAAGGAGGAAAAGGTCATTCATTCTTTCATGAGCAGATTGGGAGAAGGAGAGAAAGAGAGCTGGAGATTTTTCTGAGCAGTGAGAAGAAGGAGGGAAGCAGTGAAGAGATTTCAGCAAAGGTACAACAACGTTTATTGCCACACATACCGAGGCAGAAAATCCATACAGCAAGGGAGAGGTAGTGTTTCCAAGTGAGGAGGCACAGAAATCGAGGAAGAGGGTACAACAGCAAGCACGCACTTCAAGGCACAAAAATCAGGCACGTTTTCCAAGGAAGAGGGTGGCTGTCATTTTTGGCACAAAAATCGAGGAAGAGGACAGCAGCACAGCCCAAATTTTTGGCAAGGATTTCGAGAGAGGTTGTTTTACAAAATCTGTACAGTCCGTATAGCAAAGTACGGCTGTTCTGACACGCTTCTCGAGGTGGTCGTACAACATTTAATGCTGTCCTAAGGTGCTGTAAATTTTTTGTTTTATGTTGTTGCTGATTTGGCACAATTTCCGAGGCGGTGTGCAAGCATGGAAATCGAGATAAGTCTGTAAATTGGTTGCTGGAATTTTTTCTGAGTTTTTCCTGTTTCACTGTAAAAAGCAATAGTCATAAAATAAAACTGAAGCTTTCGAACTGGTTTTCCCCAAGAGTTGTAGGGGGTTTTTCCAGGGTCATGTTGACCAAAAATATCAATGTTTAAATGTGTTGAATGGTTGTTTTAAGCTTGCTGATTTTTATTTCTGCATTTTCCAGCATTCTGTAAATTTTCCAGAATTTGTGTTTTCAGCAAAAAATTATTTTTCTGTTGTTGAATGTAAGGATATGGGAAAGGGAATTTAACTAAAAGGAGAAATAAGGTGAAACTGAAAACCGGGGTGGGAAAAGAAGAAATTTCTACATGGTATCAGAGCTTGGGTGTTGAAAGTGCAGTTTGGGACAACAAGGAGAAAAATACAGCCTGCTGATTTTTCACTCAGAAAATTCCAGCAAGCTGATTTTTCACAAACAGAATTTTTATCTTTACTACAACAGTGCTATTTTTTTAGTTTTAGGACAGTAGGATGTCATTGGGATTGAGGGTGGAGGATAGGTTGGATGGGCATACCAATTACAGCTTTTGGAAGGAGAGAATGCAGAGTATCTTTGAGGAGGCAGAAGTCTGGGATATCATGGTTCATACCACACAACAACCTGTTAATGTGCCTACTGATGCTACTCAGTTGGCAGCATATAATAGGAAGAACAAAAAGGGTAAGAGACTGATTCTAGATGGAATCAAAGACCATTGCATTCCTTATGTGAGAGGAAAGAGAAATGCTCATGAGATGTGGACAGCATTGTCCAATCTCTACCAGAGCACCAATGAGAACCAGAAAATGTTACTGAAGGAGAAGCTGAAGACCATTAAGATGGGTAAGACTGATAGTGCAGCTGGATATCTCACAAAGATTACTAATGTGAGAGATGAGTTGGCAGCGATTGGAGAGGTCATTCCACCCACTGAGTTGGTGCGGATTACAGTGAATGGCCTCCCCAGTTCATGGATGAACTTTGCTGATGGGGTTTGTGAACGTGAGACCCTTCCCACATGGGAGAGGTTTTGGGATGATTGCATTGAGACAGAGATCAGGAAAGGTCAGCTTGGGGCACTGTTGGCAGGAGGAAAGATAGGCAAAGGGAAGAAGCAGGCTTCCACAAGCAATGGTGGGGGCAAAGGTAAAGGTAAAGGTAAACAGGGTAACACACAGAAGGACTATTACAAGGTGAAGTGTTGGAATTGTCAGAAGATGGGACACTATGCAGTTGTGTGTCCGGAGAAGAAGAAGAAGAAGGGGAAGAACCAGAGCATGGCAGCTTCAGCAGAGGTTGAGGACTTTACAGATCGCTTTGACCAGGAGTTTGGGTTCATTGCGTGTGAGTCTTGTAGTGCAGGATTACCTGCCACATAGGTTCAGAGGGAGCATGCATTTCCCTCGACTAGCGGAGCATCTTCGGGTATCTGGTATCTGGATAGTGGGGCTTCATGTCATATGACAGGAGTCCATGAGTACTTCTCAGAGCTTTCAGAGAGTGGCACTGATATAGAGGTAGTACTCGATGATGACAGAGTTGTTAGAGCAGTCGGTGTGGGAACACTGACATTTCAGAGGGAGTCTAAACCTCCCTTGAAGGTGTCAGATGTTCTTTATGTGCCAGGGATGAGGAAGAACCTCATATCCGTCTCAACTTTGGAGGATAGAGGATATGAGATACTGTTCAGGGGAGGACAGGTGCTGATATATCCCAGGGGCACTCCAGCTGATTCAGCTAGAGTGATAGGTGTACGCCATGCAAAGGTGTACAAGTTTGCATTTCACCCCCTTTTGGCATTGAGCAGTAGCACTGACAGCAGAGCTAGCAGTTCTGAGCTGTGTGAGATTTGGCACCGCAGGATGGGGCACATGTATCATGGGGCCTTGAGGACTTTGCGGGAGATCACTACAGGTGTGCCAGATTTCAGTACTGATCACTTTGATACTTGTAGAGGATGTGCGATGGGCAAGTTTGCCAAATCCCCTTTTCCCAGCAGTGACAGCAGAGCGACTAGGATACTTGATTTGATTCATTCCGATGTGAGCGGTCGGATGTCTCATGTTTCCTTGAGTGGATATGAGTACTATGTTTTATTCATTGATGATCACTCCAGGAGGACCTGGATTTATTTCTTGAAGACCAAGAGTGAGTTCTTTAAGTGGTTTCAGGAGTTCAGAGCTCTTGTGGAGACACAGACAGGTCGAAATATCAAGTCCCCGAGGTCGGAAAATGGAGGAGAGTACACCCTCGGAGAGTTTGTTGACTATTGTGTGGAGGTAGGCATTAGGAGGGAGTTCACTGTTCCTTACAACCCCCAGCAGAACGGGGTTGCGGAGAGGAAGAACAGATCCATCGAAGGGGCTGCCAAAGCCATGTTACATGATCAGGGGTTGCCATTGTTTTTGTGGGCAGAGGCCTGCAACATAGCTATTTATTTGCAGAACAGGAGTCTGCATCGTGCCTTGGGGCACATAACTCCGGAGGAGGCTTTTTCTAGGAAGAAGCCTGATATTGGTCATCTTTTTATCTTTGGGTGTATTACATACTCCTACATACCCAAGGAAAAGAGGACCAAACTAGAGCCCACCACAGAGAAGGGTATCTTTGTGAGCTACAGTGAGACCTCAAAGGCCTTTCGGATTTATATTCTCGTACAAAGGAAAGTTGTTGTCAGGCAGGATGTGAAGTTCAGGAGGATAGGGCCTTTAGGAGGTCACGGGAATTAGAGTATTTGGATCAGCCAGACCCTCAGCAGCAGTTGATTCAGTCGCAAGGATCCAGTGGGCAGGGATCAGGAGGATCCGGAGGTACATCTATGACGATGTCTGGTCCGTCAGTGGGCAGTGGCTCGCAGAGTCAGATGGGTGGTGCTTCGGGCAGCATGCAGAGCAGTCCACAGAGCAGTTCACTAGGGAGTCCACTGATGGACAGTTCACACGGCACCTCAGCTTCTACAGGTTGAGGTGCAGGCAGGAGGACAACAGACAGACAGTCGGGAGTTCAGGCTCCCGATGATGATGAGGAGGAGGAGTTTCATTCTCCAGTGGGAGAAGTATGCTCAGGGAAGAGGAAGCCCAAGTGGCTTCAGGACACCTTGAGAGAGGCCACATCTGTTGCTGGGCCTAAGAGGTCAGTCAGAGAGAGCAGACCACCCGAGAGGTTTTGTAGCTATATGGCAATGGCTACCAACATCCTTGACTCTGAGCCTTCTAGCTATGAGGAGGAAACTAGCCAGCAGGTCTGGAGAGAGGCCATGCAGGAAGAGTATTCTTCTATCATGAAGAATGATGTTTGGGAGGTGGTGCCGAGGCCTAAGGGAAAATCCGTGGTTACTTCCAGATGGCTTTACAAGGTAAAGCATGCTGCAGATGGCAGCATTGAGAAATTCAAAGCGAGGTTCGTGGCTAGAGGGTTCTCCCAGGTAGAGGGAATTGATTATGAGGAGACCTTCGCTCCCGTGGCTCGATATACTTCGATCCGCTCCATTATATCGATAGCAGCAGAGATGGGTTGGAAGATCCACCAGATGGATGTGAAGACCGCATTTCTCAATGGCTTCATACAGGAGGAGGTGGACATTGAGCAGCCACAGGGCTTTGAGGTGCATGGGAAGGAGTCCCATGTGTGCAGACTGAAGAAGGCCCTTTATGGCCTGAAGCAAGCTCCCAGAGCTTGGTACTCCAGGATAGATACTTACTTGCAGAAGATGGGTTTCACAAAGAGTGAGGCAGATCCGAACCTTTACTATATCGTGAAGGTGAGGAGCCTCTCATTCTGGTGCTGTATGTGGATGACTTGGTCATTACAGGTGCAGAGAGACTCATAGAGCACTGCAAGAGAGATCTTGCGGCGGAGTTTGAGATGAAGGACATCGGCTTGATGCATTACTTTTTGGGTTTGGAGGTGTGGCAGGAGGAGGGGCATTTCTTCCTGGGACGGGGGAAGTATATTGTGGACATCCTTGGCAGATTCCACATGGAGGATTGTAGACCCATGTCGACACCGATGATCACCAACTGGAAGAAGCTTCATGCTTCGGATTCCGAGTTGGTGGATCCCACATTGTACACACAGCTGATTGGTTCCTTGATGTATTTGGTCAACACTAGACCAGATATCTGTTTTGCAGTCAACACGATGAGTCAGTTTATGTGTGAGCCTAGGAAGGTTCACTGGGTGGCTGCAAAACACATTTTGCGGTACTTGCAGGGGACAGTGGATTATGGTCTGGACTACAGGCAGGGGGATGGAGTGATATTGGCAGGTTACACTGATTCTGATTGGGCAGGTTGTGCTTCTGATAGGAAGAGCACTTCAGGGTGCTGTTTTGGGTTGGGTTCGGCAGTTGTGTCATGGTTCAGCCGAAAGCAGCAGTCAGTAGCATTGAGTTCAGCGGAAGCAGAGTATATGGCAGCCAGTCTAGCTAGTTGTGAGGCCATCTGGCTTCGTAAGATGTTGTTTGGCTTATTTGGTCAGCCGTTGAGACCTTCAGTGATTTACTGTGATAATCAGAGTTGCATTAAACTCACGGAGAATCCAGTATTTCATGACAGATCAAAGCATATCGGGATCAAATATCATTTCATCAGAGACTATGTTCAGAAAGGAGCTGTGAAGCTTGAGTATATTCCCACTGATGAGCAGGTTGCAGATATTCTTACCAAAGCCTTACCACGTGGCAAGCATGTCTACTTCAGAGACAAGATGGGTGTGGTGAGGAACACCTTCCTCGGTAAGAGGGAGTGTTGAAATTTGGTACCGGAGGACAGGTGGTTCCTTAAGGCTTTGATCTTTGGCCTAGGGAAAAGTGTCCAAAAGAATTTAATTTTTCTCCTAAAGTGACTTTATAAAGTTATAAAGTCAAATCTAATTTAAAAGTGACTTTAAGTGATAAAGTTACTAAAGTCTAATTTTAAAGTGACTTAATAAAGTCAATGTAAAATTAGAAAGGAAAAGTGACTTTGGAAATAAATGACTAAGTGGGTCTTTATTAAAGTGGGGTGAATTAAAAAAATAGAAAGTGAAATTTAAATGAGCATTTAATCTCAGCCCTAGATCTCAATCTATTTCAGCCATTGGATTTAGGGATTCCCCAAAAGTCACTTAGGGTTAGGTTAAAGGAGGAAAAGGAGGAAAATGTCATTCATTCTTTCATGAGCAGATTGGGAGAAGGAGAGAAAGAGAGTTGGAGATTTTTTTGAGCAGTGAGAAGAAGGAGGGCAACAGTGAAGAGATTTCAGCAAAGGTACAGCGGCGTTTATTGGCACACATACCGAGGCAGAAAATCCGTACAGCAAGGGAGAGGTAGTGTTTCCAAGTGAGGAGGCACAGAAATCGAGGAAGAGGGTACAACAGCAAGCACGCACTTCAAGGCACAAAAATCAGGCACATTTTCCAAGGAAGAGGGTGGCTGTCATTTTCGGCACAAAAACCGAGGAAGAGGACAGCAGCACAGCCCAGATTTTTGGCACGGATTTCGAGAGAGGTTGACGTAAAATCAGGATAATCCGTATAAATATACTCGCTTGTTCGGCATGTTTCATAGGTCGGGGATGTACATTTAATGCTGTCCTAAGGTGGTGTAACCAGAATTCTTCAGTTGCTATATTGGCCTGCACACTTCGAGGCTAGGTAAGCACGGAAATCGAGATAAGTTTGTGAATTGGTTGCTGGAATTTTTTCCGAGTTTTTCCTGTTTCACTGTAAAAGGCATTTTTCAGAAAATAAAAGAGAAGCTTTCAGACTGGTTTTCCCCAAGAGTTGTAGGCGGTTTTTCCAGGGTCATGTTGACCAAAAATATCAGTGTTATAATGTGTTGAATGGCTGTTTGTATCTGCTGATTTTTATTTCTGCATTTTCCAGCATTCTGTAAATTTTCCAGAATTTGTGTTTTTAGCAAAAAAATTATTTTTCTGCTGTTGAATGTAAGGATATGGGAAAGGGCATTTAACTAAAAGGAGAAATAAGGTGAAACTGAAAACCGGGGTGGGAAAAGAAGAATTTTCTACAAAAATTTCTTCAAACAAAAAGTGTGAAAAACACGTTCATTTTCTCTGGTGAGTGTTCTTGCTTCTATCCACGTGGTGGCATAGTTTGTTTATACTATAATATAGGTATTCTATTGAGATGGAGGATTATTTGGTCCCACAACTCTAAATCCAATCTCTCAAAAGGTTCCACCACCGACTGAGGCTGTAATGACATCTCATTTGATTGAGTAGGTTGACCCATCCTCTGACAACTATCAAATCCTTGCACATATTTCCTTGCATCTCAGAACAGAGTAGGCCAAAAATAGCCCATCTACAACACCTTATGACCTATTCTCATATTTGTAAAATTCCCTCCACACGGTCCATCATGACAGGCTTTAAGGATGTCACGAACCTCATCCTCCCTCACACATCTTCTAATTTGTTAATCAAAACTAGTGTGAAAAAGGTTTCCATCTACCCAAAAATACCAGGCACGTTTCTAGACAATATTTTTATTTTCCCTAGGACAAAGTTGGAGAGGGAGCTTTCCTACAACAAGGTAATTGGCAGTGTCTGCATACCAGGGTGAGTAAGTGGATACTACAAAGAGATACTCATCTGGAAAATAATCTTCAACAGGTAGATCATCTATAACATGAGTCAATCTAGAAAGAAAATTTGCAACAACATTATCTTTCCGAAGTTTATCTACAATAGTAATATCAAATTTTGGGAGTAACAACAACCAACTAGTAACCCTAGTGTTTATAACTAGCTTATTCATTAAAACCAAAGATTTGAATGGTCAGTATGTAAAAAAGTTTGATAATTAGTGATGTAGTGTCTAAATTTACTAATAACATGAACATCAACAAGAATCTCCTTTTTTTTACTGTATAATTCAACTTCGCAAGAGCCAAATTCTTGCTGATGTAATAGATAGTGCATGGATTTTTTCCTTCTTGTTGTCCAAGCACAACACCAATGGTTGTATCATAAGCATTGGTAGAGATGTGGAACAACATATTCCAGTTAGCACTCTCAGAATAGATGCTATTGTTACACATATTTTCAATTCCACAAAATCATTGTTACACTTGTCAGTCCATTCAAACTCATCTTTTGATAGCAGAGAAAATAATGGAAATGAAATTTTTTCAAAATTTTCTATAAACTACCTATAATATACTGTGTGTCCCAAAACAATACGTACCTATTTCCATATTTTAGGAGTAGGAATTTTCAGAATCACCTCTACCTTTTTTCGATCAACCTAAATAACAACAACATATAGATAGTGACCCAAAACAATGCCTTCAGTCACCATCATATGACATTTTTCGGTGTTGAGACAGAGGTGGGTTTGTATACAATGCTCAAGTAATTTTTCAAGGTTATGCAAGAATTCATCATACTCATCCCCATAGGGTGTAAAGTCATCCATAAATATCTCTAGGCAATCATTAAAAATTTCAACAAAGATTCCTAACAATTCTCACTGGAATGTAGTAGGTGCATTATAAAGTCCAAAAGGTAGGATCGTGTAAGAAAATGCACCCTAGGGGAAAGTGAAAGTAGTTTTGTCCTTGTATTTAGGAGAAATCTATGTCTGAATATTGGCACTAAATCCATTGAGGAAAGAAAAGAATTTATTTTAAAACAGAGTGTATAAGACCCGATCAATAAAGGGTAATGGGAAATGGTCCCTTTTAGCGGCTTTATTTAGCTCCCTATAATCTACACAGACTCTGCATTTCCCATTTTTATTGGGAACATGTTGTAGCTGCTACAACCCCCTCAAAAATTTTATCATATACCAAATTTTAGAGCCTTCCTTGTTCTTGTTTATGGCTATTGGAAATTTTGAAGTTCATTTCATTACCTTTCTTAAAGTGTTGTAGTCCTTTTCACAAGATAGGAAAAGTGTCGCCTTTTGGAATGTTGGCTACCGCAGTGAATGTATGAGATTGTCCCATCTATTTTAATATTTTCATAAATGTGTTGTTCTAATCTTGTAAGTATCCATTGCACTCATTTCCAAAGTTATGGGCACTGCCACAGAAGTGTCATCACGGTCGTCATAAAGTATATCGTTGATGTCGCACTTGTCGTAACTAGTCGTAAAGAAATCAAATAAAGGAGAATGATTTTTTTGTATGTATTGGATGATATATGTTGTTTGAGTTGTCAAGTATGCTAAGTGTGTGATCATAGTCGAAGTCCACCACTATTCACATCAATCTCACTGGTCCCACACAGTCATTTTCCGGAAAACTTCCTGACCGAGAAGCTCAGCTTCTCCAATCCTTCTTTGAGATGCGCACTGCGCAGTATCAGTCCTCTAGCTATGACCTTGCTACTTGGAACTATGCAGTGTGCAACACTGGCTTTCAAATACTACTCCATTACACAGTTTTGTGACCAAGACCCGACCTTAACCTCTAGAATTGCGCAGTTAAGGCCTCCAACCCAGCTTGAAATACACACTTCGCAACTTCAAGGCACAATATCATGCCCAGAGCCTTAGAAATGCGCATTGGGTAGTCACCCAAGCCTCCTTCACCTCCTGAACTGCGTAATTGGATTTCCCAGCTCTCATCCCTACTGCCTGTCCCCACTGACTCTGGAAACTGTGCATTCATGTCCCTCGGCCCAGCCTAAACTATGCAGTGCATAGTCTCGAGGCTCAAGGCTACCCCCTACTTGCCTGAACTATGCAGCTATGTAGTGATTGAGCCTCCTTGTCCAACCTGTCACTTGTCGCGAGCTTATTTCATGGATTAGAATGCATCATATTAGGCTAGGGGTTTCCAGATTGATGTCATCCCGTCATGAGTGAATTTCAAGAATAGGTTCTCTATCAAGTCATGGAAAGATGATAAATGAGGAGAAAAGGGAGGAAAACATGCTCAAATACACTCATGTATTTTAATTCACAAGATGATTGATCAAGAGAAGGCGAAATGACACTAGTTTGCAACCACTTTCCAAGACTTGAGATCATTAAAGACTGCCTATCGCCAAGGCATGCAGAGGAGTGAAGGAGAGATCTTTCATGAAGACACTCAACTCTCAACAGAAAATATGGCTTGCATTTCCATTTCATTAAGAAGTCCATGTCAGTAGGGTCATGTCATGTCATGAGTGGTCGTGTTTCCACATCACTATTCTATATCATTTCCATTATAATCAAATGTATTATAAAGTGGAAGTCCAAAGGACACACATGAATGTAAAGAGTCATGTAAGTTGAAAAGTCATGGGAAGTCAAACAACCATGAGGGTAGTCAAAGAGTCTCCCTTGGTTATATACACTCCCTCATTGCATGAGCAAAGCACTTTTCACCTTGGCTCCAACACTCCACTAGCAAAGAAATAAAGATAATATCTAGTTCTTTTATGGAGTAGGGAGTGGCTCTAACACTCCACTATTGGAGCTAGTGATGTTCATTGTATATATGTATCTCAAAAATTTTACTTAACAAAAAAATCCTACCTAGGCCAACATGTTCTTCATGCATGATTTATAAATGTTTGTAAGACTATTCTATGGATGTTTATACTTCATGTTTTTTGTTCACATGTACTAAGATAGTTGAACTACTTTGGTTATTTTAGTGCTTATCTTGTTGAGAATGTAATGTAATGGTTATAACTGCTATCTCATCCTTGTGGACTATTCCATAGGATATTAGATATATCTTTCTTATATTTATGTGTGCATAATTTATGTCCCATCCTTGTGGACTATTCTACGGGATATTAGACAGACCTTTCCCAAGTTTTTGTGTGTAATGACCGTTGCATCGGTTGTGGACTATTTTGCTGGATGTTAGACATAATCCTCTGGTTCACGTGAGTATCTTCTTGAGTGGTACTATTACCACCCTCTTATAGGCTCACTTCTCTTTCTCTCCCCTCTTTGTAGTAGAAGAACTTTGAAACACTTGGAATCAAACACTCACCAAGCTCACCCCCCTTTCTTTGCGAAAGTAAATTTGCATCACTCTCTTGTTGACAAAAAGAGCCAAGGAACATATTTAAGAATAAGGAAACCGAGTCTTTGTTCCTGATGGGACTCTTACACCAAACAATGTGAGGTCTAATTGAGACTCTCCACCATTGTCCAACACCGTCAACATTTCTGCTGCTAGGAGGGCAACCAATTTTTTTATGGCCGATAAACCCATTGACCCAAAAGTTACATCTTCTAATCAAGGTAGCAATGCACACTATACCTCCCCTACTTTTACTCCTGAAGTTGGTGACTCTTCTAAAACAAATCTCACACGAACTTGCGAAATCTCATACAATCAGATCCTGACTATCCGTCCCATAACCTGTTAGTTTGCAAAAGAAGTTGGATTGATCCCGAGAGTATCCAATCTTCCATATTATCCGAATAAAAACAAGACTACCTCTACAAGAGTGGTGGTCTCTAGCTTGGAAGATGTGGTTATTTCCACCCTTGAAGAGTTAGTAATTTATGTGGAAAATGCATAAGAACCTCCATTTTTCAGCGGTGGTGAAGGAGACAAACCGCTACTCTCAGTCGTAACCTTCCACCGGTTAGGCGGTGACGAAGAGTAAAAAGAGTTATCCGATTCCGCAAAGAAGAGGAGGAAGATGAAGACAAAGACATGGCAGACCAAGATATGGACTAAATTCCTTAGGGCCCACTTGCACTTCTGGGTGTGTCGCATAAAATTCCAAGGCACCCAGATTTTTTTTTACGATGTATGACCCTGACATATTGGTAAAAGACAAAGATCACTTGGAAAACTTCGACCTACATTTACAAACACTTGAGGTACACTATCATGACGTTGCATGTAAAATTTTTCCATGTACCTTGGATGGTAGAGTAGTTGTGTGGTACCACAGTCTTCTGCCAAATTCCATCAATAATTGGAGGGGCTTTAAGAGAATGCTTCTTGAGAAATTTGTTGAAGACAAGAACCCTACCATGTTTTTGAAAGAGTTAGGTAGCCTAAAAATGGATCGAAAATAAAATGTGAACTTTTTAAATCAAAGGTTCAATCGTGTCTTGAACAGATTTCTAGAAGACACGAAACCTCATGACTCCATTACAAAGGAATACTACACTTCTGCCTTTCCAACAAGCATTTCATAGTTTGTGAAGCGGATTGCGGAACCATCACTTTTAGAAAAAAATGAGGAAGCGATCGCGGTTGAGAAGGACTTGCGTGCAATTGGAGTCATTGCATACAATGAGCCAACGAAGGAATCCAAGGATGCATGTAAAATGTCTCAGGCCACAGTAAACAAGGTCAAAGAGAAGGAATCACCCGATCTTGAGAACTTGACATGGATGATTAAAAATATGTCAACTGAGCTAGAAGAACTTAAACAAAGATCAAGTGAGACCGCTGTCAACAACAAGCCTCGACGATTCAACCCATTTAAAAGAACTGTGAATTAGAGTAGCAATACTAATGAACTGGAAAAAACTATGTAGAGTTCAAACGTAGCAGTGAATCTTGACAAGTTGGGCCTGACCGAGTACTTTTCGTATGATCAAGATTACCATTTCGAGAAAACATTCCCACAATGGAATGACACCATGAGCTCTATTTCTACGCACTTTTGTGACATGGTACTTGCTGATAAGCAAACAAATATAGAATAATAAAAGGAACAAGATGCTATATGCGACGAGACTCCAAGTGTTGGGTATGCAGTAAACATGTTCAATTTCGTACTTGTAGCCCAAAAGAGAAAAAACGAGAAACAACCTTCGAGTGAGCCTGTGGCCCAACCATAGTCAAATTTATACAATTTAAGGAGCTAAGGGTTGACCACTGTAACATAGTTGACAAAGCAAAAATCCAAAGAATCTTTATTAAGGAAAATCGACCTGCCAGTTAACTCAACACAAAACACTCAGAGCAAGTCCATGAAAGTTCCCTCAATAAAAACTACTTCCAAAAATGATAAATATAAGACCATTGCTCCAGAAGTTACAAATCAGGTTTCTCCCCTAGACACTCTGGATTCCCTCCCTGTTGTGGACTGTAGCATAGTGGAAGACATGAAGAATGTTTGTGCAAACATTTCATTGTTCGAGCTATCAAAGATCACGAACTAGCGGGACATTCTTTTACTATCTCTTCGGCCGCCCTCTGTTGATAATATTTCCCCTTCAAACAAGGGATCAGGTATGTCTTTTGATTCTCTCCAATCATTACTTCATGCTTTAACATTAGAAATAAGCACACTATGCCCCCCTTTTCTTCTAATCTTTGAAATTAAATTTCAATGTTCATAATTTCTTGGTTGATTCTTGCGCAACAGTAAATATAATGCCATTGTCTATAGAAAAGAAAATCAACGTAACATGGAGAAAAACTGATGCACAAATTATTCAGCTAGACATAACACTTTTCCATGCGATCGATGAAATCAAATATGTGATCATTCATTTGTCATCCGATAAACGAGTTGACCAATGCATAAACATAGTAATTGTGGACATCCCAAAATCATATGGACTATTGTTAAGTAGATATTGGTCAATCAAGCTTTTAAGGATACTTCGCTACAAATGAGTCACACTTATGGCTTCTGTATTACGGCTAAAAAAACTAGATTCGAGTAGACTCGGAAAGATACATGAAACATAACGTGACTCCCTTGAATGGAGATAATGAAACCATGGCCTTCGCAAAACTTATGTTCAAAAATTGCTTCCTATAGATAAAAATAGGGTGATATCTTTCACAACCATCCCCAGTCCCCACCAGAAACATAGTTGGAGCTCCTTCCTATTCTAACTGGTGCAAATTACCTATGTAAAATTAGTAGTAGTAAGAGTAATACCTGTAGTAGTCTAGTTCAAAGCCCTTGTACATATAATTTGTGCACTTTCTACTTTGATGGTCTAAAAACACAAGAAGGCACCACAGTCGGTTGTGTTCTGGTAAACCGACTGCGAAAGAAACACTTGATCTCAGTCGCTTGGAATTTGAGTGCGCAAACAACACTACTGAATATGAAGCGCTCGTTTTGAGCCTACAAAGATCCATTCACCTCAATGACACGTCCTTGAAAGTAGTAGGTGATTCAAAAATAGTGGTATGACATGTACATAATAGCATTCACTGTGTTTCACCTCATCTAAAGGTTTATTAACAAAATGTATGGCATTTAATTCTGCATTTCCAATTTTTCAGTATTATTTTTGTTCCAAGAATGTGTAATGCAGCTATATATACATTATCCAATAATTTTTTTAGGTTTTCACCATCGAAGGACGATTTTATTCTGAATTTTTTATAAGCCATCTATCCTTGACAATATCGCTTATTCACACGTTTTCAATGATGACCAACAGATACTGTGTTTCGTGGCGAACGCTGACATACTCAAAGATGCGGTGATCAACGAGGATGAGCACAAAGAAGCACTGTAGGATGCAACCAACAAGAGTAGAGAAATCGTCACCCCCAAGGATGTGGTATTTATGGAAAATATATACGACCTACATAATCGCTTCTGGGGACATGCCAACGCAAAAACTCATAGTTCCATGTTGTCACGTAAAAAAATCGACCCAGGAAGAGGAAAGGATCTGAAACATTTGAATCTCGGTACTTTCCATACACCAAAAGAGAGAAACCTTCACCCACTTATTCAAGCCGTATCGAGTTGTACTCGTGTGGGCATGTGAAAAGCTAAAAACAGATAACACACAAATCATCCAGCATGTCACACCAATATGGGAGGGGACCAAACCATGTAAGAATACACTTATGAAAGTACATCCGACACTTGAGCCCCTTATCCAGAAAGAATTAATAAATTTGTTGTATATTTAGATCATCTATCAGACACGACACTCTACTTGGGTGTCAAATTTGGCTCCAGTCAGAAAGAAGTCCGGGGAAGTTTGTTTCTATATTGATTTCTGAAATCCTAATCGCACCTCGGGCAAGAACAACTACCCCATGCTGTCCAGGGAACAAGTTTTGCAAATAGTATCGGGGTCTGAGACATTTTCACTTCTTTTGGGGTATTCATGATACAAATAGGTTCCGGTCACAGAGCCTGATGAAATAAAAATTACTCTCCTCACTATCAACACGAGCTCTTGGTACGTGAATGTGCGCCAACATCTTGAGCATGGAACCATGCCCCTTCATTTTTCCGTGTGGCATAAGAGGGCTCTCAGGCTAAAAATTATATCTTATTAATAAGAAGCACCATAATGGAGTATTGTTCAGGCATTTAGACACATGTTATTCAGAGAAAGTGTTATTTGATCTCCACCACGGATAAGCTGGAGGACACTTCACGAGAAACACAACAGGTCACAAAGTTGTGCAGGCTAGTTTCTACTGGCTCAAACTATTCAAAGATGCTCATGCTTATATCCACAAAGGTCAGGTCTGTTGAAGGTGTGCAGGCAGAAATCAGAAGTTAGCTGCCCCACTACAACCTATTGCAGTGGAAGAACCATCTCAATAAAGGGGCTTGGATGCTAGTGGTGAAATATTTCTATATTCATCAAAGAAACACCATTACATTCTCATTTCCACAAACTACTTCATGCAGTGGACAAAAGAAGTTTCATTCAAACAACTAAACGATTAGGAAGCCCTCATTTTTCTACAACATAACATCATTTCCAGGTTCAACATTACTACGTCACTTGTTTTTTATAATTCAACATATTTCTCAACGCTAAAGCTTTATGATTTTTCATAATAAAATGAAATAGTATTGAAGCGCTATGCTAACTAGTACTCTCAGGGGAATGGTCTCTCTGAATCTGCGAATAATAACTCGATCCACATAATTAAGAAGACCATATTATCTTATAAAAGGTATGGGCACTCTTCTTTGGTAAATTCCTTAAGGGGTAACCAAGTCACGCCTAAGAATTTCTTGAACACCTCCCCTTACTTCCTGGTATACGAAAAAGAAGCCATCCTCCCTCCCAATATCTATTTTCCTTCTCTCCAACTTTCCCAAGAGTCCAAAGGAAAGTAATGTTTGTTAATATAACGTAGGATGTACATATTTCATAAGATCCAAGAATAAATATTGAAATCCAATGAATTTTTTTTACTCCATCAAAGGTGTATCTAGAGGTGGTTCGACAAGAAGTGTGCAAGGAAGAAAAAATTTAGCGTGGGTGACTTAGTCATGAAATGGGGTAAAGTCCATGAAGACAAATCCAAATACACTAAGTTTCAATCCCTGTGGATCAGACCATTCAGTCTACATGAGAAACTTGGCCAACACACCTATCATCTTCAATCACTTGACAAGAAGACCATCTCTCTCCCGGTCAATGGCCAAGATCTCAAACATTATTTTCATTGAAAATATGGGTTTGTGCCCTACACTATGTACATAGTCTACTTTCGTTGGTTTGTTTGTTTTTATTCTTTTTACTTGATTTATTTAATGTTTCATCTGTATTTCAAATAAAGTGTTGTCCTCGTGTTAGTTTATGAGATTGTGTGTGTGTCGCTAAAATCTAAGGAGCCTTGTGACACTTCAACATTTGGTTAGCCTTTGGTCTGTCTTCCTTGTATTAGTTATGTATTTTGGTTGATGAAGTTCTGATGAAAAATATGATCTATCCGTAAGGGGAACCTTAGGAAAACTATGAACACATGTCTTCATGGGAAACCTTGCGCCCATATTCGGTTCTTTTGTTTTGGTGTTTTCATGCTTATCCAATTAGTAAAAGGGGAGGAGGGGAAAATCTAAATGAGAAAAAATAAATTAGAGGAACCTATTTAATTCTATGAAGGAACAACCTCTCCTTACTTCAATAAGTCAGGATCCCTCTTCCGCCCAAAATAAATAAGTGTCAATGCACAATCCTCTTTTAAAAAAGTAAATAAAGGTGAAAGAAGAGAAATGCTTCCTGCACAAAAAGGTGAAGCAAGCAACATCTTCGGGGTATTGTTCAGGATCGCTGGCAGCAAAGAAATGTTTGTGTTCCTGGATTGACTTCATCAGGGTACTGTCGAGGCCTGCTAGCAGTATAGCAACACCAGAGATGAAAAATTACACTCTGAAAATATTAAACTCACGAGATTTTTCACCCTCCACCCGTTTGAAACTTTGTGATCAAGATGAATCTTTTTTGAGTTAATCCGAAGTGGCATGATGGGGACTTGGTCTATTCATGGGGTAAGTAGGGAAACCAAAGTGATTTGTACGATGAATCAATACTCCCCGAAGAACCAAATCCCTTCAAAAAAGGAACTAACCGAAACAGAGAAGTTGGAATCCTACCAGTGTGTTGCCAAGTGTTGTATCTGCTACAACCCCTCCAAAATTTTAGCCAATACCAAATTTCAAAGCCTTTATGGCTGTCGCAAATTTTAAAGTTAATTTCATTAAATTTATTAAATTTTTGTGGTCCCTTTCGTAAGATAGACAAAGTGTCGCCTTTGGGAATGTTGGCTACCACAGTGAATGTATGAGCTTGTCCCATCAGTTTCAAAAGGTTATATTTACGTAAATGAGTTGTTCTAACCTTTTAAGTATCCATCACACTCATTTCCAAAGTTTTGGGCACCATCGCACAAATGTCGTCATAGTTGTCATAAAGTATATCTTTGATGTCGCATTTGTCATAACTAGTCGTAAATTTGTCACACAGAGGAGGAAGGTTTGTTTGTATGTCTTATATGATCTATGTTGTTTGCATCGTCAAATATGCTAAGTGTGTGATCATAGTCTAATTCCATCATCGTTCACATCAATATCATCGGTCCCACACTTAGTCATTTTCCAAAAAAATTCCCGACTGGACAACTTGACTTCTCCAAGCCTTCTTTGAGCTACCCACTATGAAGTATTAGTTCTATGGCTGTGACGTTATTTCTTGGCACTGTGTAGTGCACAATAATGGCTTCCCAAGACTGCTCCATTGCAATTTTTGTGACCAAGACCGACCTTGACCTCCAGAATTGCGTAGTTAAGGCCTCCATCTTGCCTTGAACTGTGCACTTCGCAACTTCAGGACACAAGCTTATCCCCTGAGCCTTATAACTACGCACTGTGTGGTCACTAAGGCCTCCTAGAAAACCTGAAATGCGCAGTTGTCTTTCCCAGCTCTCTTCCCTACTTCCTGTCCCCATTAACTCTGAAAACTGTGTAGTCATGTTCCTCAGCCCAGCCTGAACTGTGCATTGCATAGTCTCAAGGCTCAAGGTTGTCCCCTTCCTGTTTGAACTACGCAGCTGTGCAGTCACTAAGCTTCCTTGCCCAGCCCATCACTTGTGCCGAGCTCAATTCATGGATCATGATGCATCATCTTAGGCTAGGGGTTTTCAGATTGATGTCATCCCATCATGAGTAGATTGCATGAATATGTTCTCTATCAAGTCATGGCAAGATGATAAAGGAGGAGAAAAGGGAGGAAAACATGCTCAAAGATACTATTGTAGTTGAATTCACAAGATGCTTTATCAAGAGAAACCGAAAGGAAACTAGTTTGCGACAACTTTCCAAGACTTGATATCTTTGAAGACTCCCTATCACCAAGGCATGCAGAGTAGTGAAGGAGAGCTCTTTCATGGAGACACTCAACTCTCAAGAACAACTATGTCTTGGAATTTCCATGTCATAAAGCATTCCATGTTAGCAGGGTCTTGTCATGTCATTTCATGAGTGGTCATGTTGCCACATCACTATTGTATGTCATGTCCATTGTAATCAAATGTATTGTAATGTGAAAGTCCAAAGGGAACATATGAATGTAAAGAGTCATGTAAGTTGAAAAGTCGCGGGAAGTCAAATAGTCACGAGGGTAGTCAAAGAGTCACTCGTGGTTATATATACTCCCTCATTGTATCAAAAAATCACTTTTCACCTTGGCTCCACTAGCAAAGGAATATAGAGAATATCTAGTTCTTTTGTGGAGCAAGGAGTGGCTCCAATGCTCCACTATTATGAGCTAGTGATGTCCATTGTATATATGTGTCTCAAAACTTTTAATTAATAACATAAGCCTACCTAGGCTAGAAAGTTCTTCATGCATGATTTATGAATGTTTTTACGACTATTCTATGGATGTTTATACTCCATGTTTGTTGTTGACATGTACTAAGATAGTTGAACTATTTCGTTTATTTTAGTGCTTATCTTATTGAGAATGTGATTTAATGGTTATAACTGCTATCTCATCCTTATGGAATATTCTGCAGGATATTAGACATATCTTTCTTATATTTTTGTGTGCATGATTTCTATCCCATCCTTGTGGACTATTCTACGAGATATTTGATGAACCTTTCCCAAGTTGTTGTGTGTAATGACCGTCGCATCCGTTGTGGACTATTTCGCTGGATGTTAGACGGAATCCTTCAGTTCACATGTGTCTCTTCCTGAGTGGTACTATTACCTATCTCTTAGAGGCTCACTTCTCTTTCTCTCCCATGTGATGCAGGAAAATCCTCTTTGCAGACAGAGACAATCCCTCTAGCGCTAGGATATGTCTAGTAACAACAAGGAACAATCTAATGCCTAATTTCCTAGATTGCAAATGGACACATATCATATATAAATAAACTACCTCGATCTGATGTTGTTCCTTGCTCAAATCCTTTGATACTTTGCACTTCGTAGTCAGATCCTCGCTATCGCCAACGCTTAGTTACCTACACAAGAGATCAAACAACAACAAACGTGAAAGGTCAACATATATTTCACATAAACAATCTATCTAGTTGATCAAGGAGTACTAGAAATCCAATAATACATTATAGACAAGAGTGGAAGCAAGAATCAGTTGTATCATATTAATATAGAAAGGAGGAGTTACAACCTCCGCCTTGATGTCGTAGCTCTCCTTCAACGGGTCTAGATCCAGGCACGTTTTCAAAGTGCTCGTTTCAACTTGATACGAAAATACCAAAGGTCTCAACTCTCCTTCAATGCCTATATCAAAAATTATCTCTCTGTTGTTCTTCTATCTCTGTTATAACTAACAAAGGTACGGGAGGATGTCAATTATATAGTGAAGGGAGAGGGAACATGGATCCACTTAAGGTGGGGAAATGGTTCATCTCCTTGGGTGGTTCCTTTTTTGCAGGAACAAGAAGCCCAAACGAAGAATCTCAACCCTATCCCCATGAACAAACTACCAGCTCTTTTCCCACGAAGCTTCCAGATCTCGAAGCTTCGTTTCCATTTTAGAAAACCTGCAAGAAGTGGATCGGCGCGGGTGTGACCTCCATCCCAGGGCCAATCGACACTGATCCAGACCAAAAAAGAGGAATCGATGTGAGTGAGACAAACAGAAGGCACGCCGCTCCAGATTAACATGTTTTTAAAGAGCTGCTTCAGGAATGATCAACATAGAGTTTGTTCAGTATGCTGCAAGGGATATAATGGCACATTTTCATGATGGAAAATAGACTCAGGGGTTACTATCAAAGGTCCTCCAGGATTCAGTAATAGGGAGTACGGGGAGAGTGACAAATTTCTATGTAACAGGTTCCCCCTAAAGCATGAAGGCTGAATGAGAGTGAGGGGTGAAATGCTTTACGATTACGTGCCAGGGCCAAGACACCATCATCAGAAAACCTGCGCAAACAAGAGCATTAATACATAACTGAAATCTCTAAGATAAATACATGACATGAGGTATGAGTGCAACCATCTGTAAAAGAGATCATGAAACAAGATTCGTGCTAGGGTCGCTTCCATTTGGAAACAAGAATATCACAAATATGGACTCAAGGTATGGTCGCAACCATCTAGATAAAAAAGTCATGTGTACAATCATGAATAATACAAACCGCCTTGCAGCCTGGGCATTATTAGAAAAAAATTAGGGTCTTGCGCTCCGTCACGACCCGATCAAGTACAAATTTTGGCACGTGAATGAGTGAAATGAAGTCGAACATGCAATAAAATCGCCTAATTACCAGTCAATGACGTAAACTATTAACAAATGTGAGAGATACCACCAATAATGAAAATAGCTCTCAAGGTACTAGCAATACAATCCACGAGATGCGATTAAGGAGTTGACTTCGAACACTCGTGAAATCATCAGATTGAAGGCCAATGATGTGAACCTATCGTCGAACACGAATAACCTACCATTAGGGCATGTAGGATCTAAAGTACTAAAAATGGATCTATAGATCCACTTCCCGGATGATGAGTTGAAGTCAACATGAAGCAATCCACTAAAGGAGGGCCATAATGTGTCTGACATCATCAAAATGAGACAAAGGAAATAAGATAATGATGAAAGTAAACAAAGAAGCAAACAATGATTAAGACGTAGAAGAAAATTATCTTGAACATATTGGCGACACGACTCTGGAGTTTGGCAGTATTTGACTCAGATGGAATCAGAGGTCATGTTGAAAAAATTGATAATCGAATGAGAGGAAAACAAATTTCCCAAACCCATGGAGGCAAAGTGACAGATGCAGGATGTCCCCAACCCGACACGAAACAAAATATGTGTCATGTTCAAGAGCGACATACTGCTGACGCAACTGATAAATACTTTCCATTTCCCCCCACCATTTCTGGCGAGTACCCCAATTATTTTTGAATACAAGCTTGAAGGGGATAGCATATGCTTGTCATATAAGTTTTTCCTTTGGAAAAATCCATCCTAGTACATTTTACGAGCCCTATGAAGGAGGAAATTAGTGTCGTCATGGTGATGGGTCTAGTGCTGTTAAATTTTAACGAGCCTAACAAGGGTAAAAATCAACGTCTTTTCATTTTTAGAGAGTTTTAAAAGAGGCAAAAAGAAAAATCCAGATGACCCTTTTCATAAATAGTTCCTCATATCCGAAAATGTATAAAACAAAGTCTGAGAGAACCTCTTAGTTGCGATTGACTAAGGAATTCATTTTTCGTAAATAATTTATCCCACCCAAAAAAGGGGTAAACAAATACTGGGTAAATGACGTTTCGTGCACTTTAGAGAGTTCAAAATGACAAGAACTAGACAATATTTTCACATTTAGAGAGTTAGAAAAGAGATGAAAGATGACTCTAGGGGGTTACTTTTTCATTTATTTTTAATCGAGTCTAAAAAATTAATAAACTGGAACTCGTAAACATGTCACCCGTGAAGAAATTAATCCCGTCGCTACACAAGAACAAACCCATTATCTATTTTTGAGGTAAAATTTATTAAAATATTATTAAAATTGATAAAAACCCTAAAAGTGACTTTGAACACTTATAAAAATGAGGAAAGTAAAAAACATTTTACTTTTTACCTTCGCAAGCTTGGAAGAAGT
The DNA here is from genome assembly GCA_034641835.2 of Pinus albicaulis. Classification (NCBI taxonomy): domain Eukaryota; kingdom Viridiplantae; phylum Streptophyta; class Pinopsida; order Pinales; family Pinaceae; genus Pinus; species Pinus albicaulis. Next base: position 1,436,021,018 of record CM076579.1, read on the forward strand.
TTTTACCCTCTTTTACCTCGGTTGTTCAGGAGAAGATTGTGGGAGATCCGGGAGGTTGATCAATGAGCCGTCAACACTAGGTAAGAGGCACACTCATTCTCTGCATCTCGATACCTTTTTTTATTTTTTTTTATAACATAATAAATTTTTGGGAGAAGAAATTTTAACACAGTGTCAGGGAGGATCGACACGCGGGTCCCATGTCGAGATTGTGCCGGACTGCCATTTTTCAAATGGGCGGAGTGCCGATTAGTGTAGTTGTTTTTAAAACGGCCGCACCGATCACAAAGCACGAAAAATCTTCAAAAATTCCCAAAAATCTCCATTTTAAACTCGTTTTTTCAAGTATGAAAACTGACAAGGAGGCATGTAAACGTTGTTGATAGGAAGGAAAAGCAAGTAATCATGGTGATTGAGTGTAAAAAGAGAGATCATGATGAAGTTGACAGAGCAGCCATGGAAGATAGAGATTGTCTTGCTACATTGAGGAATTGTGGCCTCCCCAAATTTTTTATGACTTCAGGCATAAGAACACAGCTGGATTTATTGCAGTACTTGATAAGCATATGGGATACGGGACATGAACGATTTATCCTTGGTGATCAAGAGCTCGAAATTGAAGTGGCCAACATTTAATTTATTATCGGCCTGTCACGCAGAGGAGCACAGGCACATCTGACTAGGGCACAGATCATGGGCAAAAACATGGATAGTCTCATAGGGAGAGCATGCTCAGAGGCAAAAAAATATTCTAGTGGGAAAATAGCGATAAGCAGTGTGAATAATTTGCAACTTAAGGTAATATTATACACCATTACACGTGTTGCCAGGGCATAAGCTCCGCACGAGGCTACCAAGGCTCAACTGCAAACCACCGTGGACTACATGTTGCCCACCATATTTAACTTGTCAGAAGCTTGGTGGAAAACATGAAGACTTTCCAAGACCTGAGATCATTGAAGACTCCATATCACCAAGGCATGCAGTGTAGTGAAGGAGAGCTATTTCATGGAGACACTCAACTCTCAACAACAACTATGTCTTGGAATTTCCGTGTCATCAAGCAGTCCATGTCAACAGGGTCTTGTCATGTCATTTCATGAGTGGTCATGTTCCCACATCACTATTGTATATCATGTCCATTGTAATCAACTGTATTGTAAAGTGAAAGTCCAAAGGACACATATGAATGTAAAGAGTCATGTAAGTTGAAAAGTCACGAGAAGTCAAATAGTCATGACAGTAGTCAAAGAGTCACCTGTGGTTATATATACTCCCTCATTGTATGAGCAAAGCACTTTTCACCTTGGCTCCACTAGCAAAGAAATATAAAGAATATATAGTTCTTTTGTGGAGGAAGAAGTGGCTCCAATGCTCCACTATTATGAGCTAGTGATGTTCATTGTATATATGTGTCTTGAAAATTTTACTTAATAACATAAGTCCACCTAGGCTAGAAAGTTCTTCATGCATGACTTATGAATGTTTGTAAGACTGTTTTGTGGATGTTTGTACTCCATGTTTTTTGTTCACATGTACTAAGATAGTTGAACTATTTCGTTTATTTTAGTGCTTATGTTATTGAGAATGTGCTGTAATGGTTATAACTTCTATCTCATCCTTATGGAATATTCTGAAAGATATTAAACATATCTTTCTTATATTTTTGTGTGAATAATTTCTATCCAAAGAAATCAACAACCAAGATGTTGGTGGTGTAACAACATAAGGGTCATTGATGAAGTTGTCGATGACATCATCTTCAGTCTCATTTTTAAAATATAGAGCCTTTCCTATAGTGAGTATTGGACATGTATTAAATTCTTCCAAGTCACACTCAATCCATGAAGGATTCTCAAATTCAAAACTTGGTTTATCTAGAGGGTAAAAGACAAGGTGATTTGTAGTGTGACCATCAGATATAGTCATATAACTAGACCTACATCCAATAAATACATCTACAATAGCTATCCATGGCCTGCCAAGAATTAAAGGATGTCCAACTAAACATATTATGGGAAGAAGTACCATGAAGTCTACAGAGTACTTCCAAGATTCTACTGAAATAACGACATCCTCCAATATTCCTTCTAGTTCGTTTCTAGACCTATATGCCAATTCCAAAATAGTAGGGGCCAGTCACAAGTTAGTAGGCCCAAGTAATTCTACAGTTTCCCTGGTTATTATGTTGGTTGCTACACCTAAATCAATCAAGGTATTTGGGAGAGTTGGTTCCCTAATATAAAAAAATATAGTAGGATCCCAAGGATTGTCATATTTAGCAGGTACGTTATTCTCCAATATTAGTTCTGATAATATCCTAATAACATTCACAGTAGGGGGATCCTAAGGTTTCCTACCAATATTTTTGACACATAGTTCCTTAACTGTTTTGGCATAAATTAGGACCTCTCGTATAACTTGAAGTAAAGGTATTTGGACATGTAAATTCTTTAAATATTTTAGGAAGTCAGTGTGAAAATTCTATTGAAGTGTATTGGTTTATTTCCTCCTACTTGATTTAATTAATACAAGTTGTTTCCAGAAATTAGATTCAGAAAATACCGAAAATAAACACAATTATAACCTACACATGCAAATCATTTACTGAATAACACACTCATGCAACAAAGTGACACATGGAATTTTGGACATAAGTCCTCGGAAAAACCAAAAGCGGGAAAACCGGTGCAACATATATGAGGGTTTATTATTATAATATTAAGTAGTTCTGAGTACTGCAAATCTGGGTTCCACACTTGGAAAACCCAACAGAGAATAAAATTTATTAGATCTGCAGCTAACCTGAATATATAGTGCCAAATATTTGACTGCTCCACACCCTCAAATGGGATTTACAGGACTCATCCCGGATCTGACCCCAAAAACCCTCAATGCAACTTCTAAAGCAGCAGCGTTGCCCTAGAAGGCCTGCATCAGCCTTTGCGTGGCCCTAGGAGGGCCTGCGTCACCCCTGGAGGGTCTACGCTGCCTCTGTGCTACCTTTTCTAGGCCAATGTCAGCTCCGCGTGGCCCTAGATGCCCCTACGCTGTCCCTACTGGAATGTGTGGCTTTGAAGCCCCTCTGGGCTATCCTTGTTGTTGCTCCTCTTTCCTCTTGCTATCTCTTAGCCCTGGAATCAGATCATTCCCTTGGCCAATACTACTCCTCACTGCAGGAAATCTCTCCGGAAATTCTTAGAAAACCCACCCTAAAATTCTAGATCTGTTGCTCAGTTCTACCAAAATTGTGTGTCTTCAACTAACCCTCAAGCATTTCTCTTATAATTTTTCGTTGAACCCTTCAAAAACCGAGATTAAATCATCCATCAATGGCCGAGATTAAAAGACTGCTTGATCCATGTGACCTAAGACAATTTCAGCACATGTGTTAATTAATTCACTTTAATTATTTTATTTTCCTAAGTTAGACTTAGGAAATCCATTAAAAATAATTAATTATTTGAATAACTTGAACACCAATTAAAATTTCTCAAATCCATTTCTAGGTCTTGTAGATCAAGTGTACTCTAGTCCCTCCACAAAATTTGGGAGCCAGATCACAACTGATGTTACCCCAAATACACAAAATCTCAACACTCCCTCTTAGCATCAGGAGTGTGCTCTAGCAATACATCACACCATGTATTACAAGATCTTGAGTATTGGGTCTGTGTTGTTGATGCTTGGCCTGCTGCCCTCCATCTATTGCATTGCTACTCTTTGTACTGCCTCCCATGCCACTGCTACTGACACTGCCACATCTGTACTGCAACTCCCTCTCAAATTGCTGCATCATGCTACCCATAGCACTGCCACTGCTAACTGCTGCACTGCAACTCAGATGCTGAGAAGTAAGCAACTAAATAGCTCTGCCCAAATGTTTGACAAAAAATTCAAGTTTCCCTCCACCACTGAAGCTCTTTAGATGTTGAATCATGTAGGGATGATTCAAGGATCCCGCCACCCTGTCTATGGATACTCTATATATCCATGTCACCCCACCTCTTCTCTCGAGGTGCATGATCACTCATGGCTACATCATCATCAGAGCCATCGTCATTTGCTGCTGTAGTCTTGGAACCAGAAGCTCCTTTTTCCTTCTTCTTAGGACAACTGTTGACGGAATGACCAAGATCACCACAGTTAAAGCACCGGACCTTGGATAGGTCCTTCTTCATCTTCCCTCGCTTCTTTTCCCTTGATGCAAGGGCTACATCCTCCTCCTCTTTTTTCTTCACTTTGGTTGATCTGCTTCCTCCACTGATAGACTGCTTCTTGGTGATCCTCCTGATCTCCTCCTGGTGGAGAATAGCCCACATATCCGCCCATGATGGTATCGCTACCCTTCCCTAAATGCTTTGGACAAACATTTCCCATTCTTCAGAGACATAATTCAATGTCGTCTTCACTAGGAGCACTTCATCTGGATTAGCACCCATTCCAATCAGCTGGTCTCAGATAGCTTGAATTCTAAAAAGGAATGGATCTATCTCTTCACCCTTCATCATTTGGAACATCCACATCTGATTCTCAAGAAGCATTCTTCTTTGCACAGAGCCACCTTGGTACATCATATCCAAGGTTGACCACATGTCATGTGCTGTATTCTTACCAACAATATGAGGAATCACGTGGTCCTTGACTCTGTCTATGATCAAAAGCTTTGTCCGCCTTGAATTTATTCATACTTCTTGAGTGGATATGCATCAGTTGGTACAACAAGCGTCTTCTCTGCATGATATTTGAGACCATACTCATCCAGAATTGAGAGAATTTTGGCCTTATAGATAGAAAATTTGAACACACTGTCCAATCTATCTTGATCCCTTAGTCCATATCGAGCCATCTTTGCTCAGATCTGAAGAAAACAATACTTCTCCCTTTGGATCTAGGTTTCTTGGTGACTAGAAACCCTCTAGTAGTTTCTTCTTGCTGAAAAATGACTTCCCCCCTGAAAATATTCCACAAAAACTTAACAGAAAATATTCTCTGATCCTCCTGATTGAATCTTAGATCTGTTTGGCTCATATCTGTTGAATAATTGTCTTCCTCCCACCTTTGTTGCTTTAGCTAGGAACAATCCTGCACCTGCAGATTCTCTACCCCACTAGCACTGCTGAATATCTGAAGCACTACTTCCAGATCTTGGCTTAATTCTTTTGCAACAAGAGAAGTGACTGGATGAAATCTTCCTGGCTGGCCTGACACAGTCCCAACGCTACTCAGAAGTGGACTGTATAACCCCAGACAGGGTGACACAGTCCTTATGCTGCCCTGGGAAGGGTCTGTGTAAGCTTAGAGGCCTTCTGCAACTTCAGCGTTGTCTCCTGGATCTTCTTTCCCTTGCTGTCAAGATGCCCTTTTCGGATCTGCTACTTCTTCTGCCACCCTGCAGAAAAAATATTTCTTCAGTTGATTGCTGGAGATTCAGCTTGATCTGCTATCGCTTTGATACCATGTGAAAAATCTACTGTAGTGTATTGGTTTATTTCCTCTTACTTGATTTAATTAATACAATTTATTTCCAGAAATTAGTTCAGAAAATACTGAAAATAAACACAACTACAATCTACACATGCAGATCATTTACTGAATAATACACTCATCCAACAAAGTGACACATGGATTTTTGGACATAAGTCCCCAGAAAAACCCAAAGCAGGAAAACTGGTGCAACAGATATGATGGTTTATTATTAAGTAGTTTTGAGTACAACAAATCTGGGTTCCACACTTGGAAAACCCAACAGAGAATAAAAGATATTAGATCTGCATCTAACCTGAAGATCTAGTGCAAAATATCTGACTGATGCACACCCTCAAATGGGATTTACAGGACTCAGCCCGGATCTGACCATAGAAACCCTAAGTGCAGCTTCTGAAGCCCCAACGTTGCCCTAGAAGGCTTGCGTTAGCCTCTGCGTGGCCCTAGGAGGGCCCGTGTCATCCCTAGAGGGTCTACGCTGCCCTTGTGCTACCTTTGCTATTCCAGCGCCAGCCCTGCGTGGCCCTAGCTTCCCTTGAGCTGCCTCTATGTTGTCCTTGCTGGACTGCTTGGCTCTGAATCCCCTCTGCAGTGTCCTTGTTGCTGCTTCTTTTGCCTCTTGCTATCTCCTGGCCCTAGAATTAGATCATTCCCTTGGCCAATACTACCCCTCACTGCAGGAAATCCCTCCAGAAATTCTTAGCGAACCCACCCTATAATTCCAGATCTATTCCCCAATTCTACCAAAATTGTGTGTCTTCAAATGACCCTCAAGCCTTTCTCTTATACTTTTTCGTTGAACCCTTCAACGACCGAGATTAAATCATCTAGTTTTAAAGTTATTGAGTAGATTCTGAATATCTACTCTTGTTACTTCACAGTTAGCCGATTTTAAAGTCCTGGAAAATGCATCATGTGTTGAGCTCCAATTTCTTGTTAATCCCCTGAAAATTCTTCAACAAAGATGAATGATTTGATCATAAGGTTCCTTGGATATGTCCCCTTTTCCAAAAAGGTTCAACATGTTAATGTAATCATCTCTCATTCCTTTTATCAATTTTTTTTGACTATTTCCTTATCTATGTTGTTGTGCTGAGATTTTTGTAGATTATACTAAAGACGTTCGACATATTATTTTACGTTCTCATTTGGTGTCCGGGTAATTATAAATAATTCATCCTTTTGATCCTTGGAACGAAAATAATCCTCATAATTTTCTAGAAAATATTGCTTCATCTCATCCCATGAGTTAATAGATGCCTTATCGAGTCCCATAAACCATCTAAATGCTACTCCCTTCAATGTAGTTGGAAATAATTATAGTTTTTTTTTTCATTATTAATGTAGTCATAACTTCTGTAGATGACATCAAATTAGAAAATAAATGTATCTATATTTTCAGTAATTGTGCCTTGAAAAGTAGGGAGTGCAGATAAAGGAATATCTTTCATTAAAGCACTCCTTGAATATTCCCAATAGGGAAATCAAAAGTAGTAACTGAGCTTCCTGCCATTTGGTTTTGTTGCAGATTATGTGCAGTGGTTACATGTGGCTTCCTTGGGGAAGGAGATTTTTCTCTTTTTGGTGATGGGGGTTACTCAGGATATTCAGGTTGTTCAGGTTTCTCAATGCTCCATTCAGGTTGCTCAGATGGTTCAGGTGATCCTAATGAATTTTCAAAACCCTCTATAACAACAGGCTATTTCCATGCACTACCAAAATCCAAGGTATGTTTATCAAGGAGTCGTTCTTCAAATTTCAATTCCCAATCAAGTTAATCTATGGCCTTGTATCCTTCTTTCCAATCTTGATTGTCACCCTCTGTTGATACAGAGGGGCTGGAAACTCTGGGACTGGTTTCTAAAATTGAAGTTTCACCAAATTATTTTTCTTTAATGTGTTCACCCAACACATATGTTTAAGGGGATGCTAATCTAAATGGAACAACCTTCCCTAATTCCTTCTTCTTAGTCACTTTTCCCGAAGTGGAATATTATGCCTCAACCTTTGAAATAGTCTCTTGTATGAAAGTTACTCTTATGAAGTCTCAATTTTTATTCTTCCTACGTAGTCCTCTTCCACCTACATGGTTATTTTTTTGGGGGGCACTTTAATTTTCTTATTCACTACTCATGCAATGCAATCCTGTGTGTTATGGTTCCTACAAAGTTGAACTCACTTCAGTGTGTTGAAGGGATGTGCAGGTTCTTACCTCTTGTCTTACTTCCCAAAAGACCTTCAAAACCAAGAACACATATACCACACTTGAATCAATGCATGCACCTCTAATATCCACACATAATCACCTCTAATAGCCTTCCCTGACAACGATGCCAAAATATTGGGTGGAACAATTGTCTTTTTAGTTCAGAACAATGGTTCGAATTCTCACATTAATTTTCAATTCGGGTAGGTTTTGTTATTGCAAGAATATCACACAAAATATATGCAAGGACAAATGATGACTAGAGTTAATTAATCTAAAGAGTGAAATAATTAGGTTAATAATGGCTGTTACGATAACTGAGTATGGTCTTGAGAGTTAAAAAGGGTAAGGAAAAGGTAGGAAAATGAGTGCAAAAGATGCCAATTCCACATCCCGAAACTTACTTGTTCCCAAGCTCTATGACCATTCACGGGGATCGAACTTAGATATAACTACAAATGTCAATGCTTTTACCTACCACATTGCAATTTTGCAAAAAAAAATTAGGTTGACCTACCCTGCTTGCCCATTAACATTTAAAGCAACAAATGTACATTATGGATATCATTCACCCATGTCTACAATTTACTTTAAGGAGGAATATATTCTGGAAGAATGGAGAAAGGAAGTTTTATTATGTACATATAAATTAATATGATTTATAGGATGATATTAACATTCCTTCTTTGAGCATTGATTAACTTGTCAGGGTTTAAAGATATAGGGTTTTGTTGACGAGTTGGAATGTTTCACCAACAACAAGGGGATCTCCCCTATGTAAAAACCCAATTATACTTCACACCATTTGTGTTAGGACTCCCATTCGTTATGTAGGCCCAAAATCCATCACATTGTTTATGATTCACTTTGGAAAAATAAACAACAATCATTATAGAACAAAATATAACCTTTGATAAATGAAAATAAGTGAATTATGGCCCAATTAGACATGTGAGATGATATGTGTATAACAACAAGTAAGTAGCAGTGACATGGATTTCAAGAGAATTAATGTGATCAGAACTTCAAATAAAACCCTTGTATTGATATAAATTAGTTCATTGACCATACATAAGTTCACATTCAATGATCTCATTAAATCATGTAAAGGCACACAACCGCATACACAATACATGCTCAAATCAATGAAAAAATTCACCAATAATAAGCATAAATTAAACTCAGCACACACCATCCAATCATCACAAGAGAAATCTCACAACAATTGATAAAAAATGGAAACATTACACACCTTGGAATCAAAGGGCTGGAAACTCATCACATCATCACATGAAAAATGTCCATGACATCCACAAGTGGAAGTAGAAAACCACCAATTGCATTCACAAAAGGTCAACTAGTTCTCAAAACAATATGCACTAATGTTGTCCAAAACCAAAAGTCCATTACACTAGGTCATGAGGATATATTTATATAAAAATGGGTGACCTTTTGTCTAACCCTATGACTTTTGAGTTACCCCATGACCTTTCATATTCTCTTGTGACTCTCTATTATATCCTAGTTTCTATTTTACCACTAACATGTTACATGAAATGAAATAATTGTTCCTAATCTAGTTTTAGAGGGATATGGGGCATCCAAATGCAATTCTTGTACTAGGTATGTATGCCAAAGCTTGTACTCCTGTTGAGGAGGTAAATCCACTCTGCGGACAGAGGCGATCCCTACTAGCCCAGCAGGGGTCTAGCAACAATCAGAAATGTTACGACGCAAGTTCCTAGTTACGGATGAAAAGACTAGAGATAGAAGCCTACCTGGATTCCAATGCTATGATCTGAAGAAGAGAGCGTCTCCGTTCCTCAGCCTCGGCAGATCACGATCCTCCAACGATCTCTGCGGATGGATACCTGCACATACAAGAAACAAACAGATACAAGCATAAAATCCGGCATACGTAACTCAATATCAGTCAGAAAGGATATTACTCATATTAGCATCATTGAAAACAGAGTGGAACCATAATCGTAATCATTCATTAAATAACAATCGAAGAAAGATTACAACCAATGTTCTGACGTCGTGTTCTCCTTCAGATGGGTCTCCAGTCGTTCACGTCTCGCAAAGCTCGCCAGGGAAAGGGCAAACCTCTCCTGAGTCTCTCGACAATAGTCTCCTTACTTGAGCCGGCCTTAAGGGAGGAAAGAGGGCTCTTACAGCACAAAGGCTCTTGGGAATTTTGGAGATTCAAAGCTTAGGCACTTCAAGACTAGCTTGCCATGGATTTGAGCAGGCTTTTATAGATGGGGAAGGAGGGAGTTGGGATCCCTATTATTGTGGGATTCGCCCTATCAACAAGGAAGGTTCCATGGGAGGTGGCAAAACTACTTCCCTTCCATAGAACTCCCGCAACCAAACCTCCCAACTCAAGATAGGCAATGGCTTCTGAGTTTGTTGAAACTCAACTTCCGCCATCTTTATTTAAAAAATAGTCCTCAAATTGGGTGGCGCGACTACTGCTCTGGGACAGAGCGCCAGTTGGCGCGACCTCTTTGCAGGATTTTCCCCATTGGCGCGGGTGCTGAACTGTCTTCCCGCGCCAATGCAAAAAGGGATGTTTTCATGATTTTTGCAAGGAGATGACTTAAGGGCAAATGAAGTTCATGCTTAGAAGAATGCATTGATGATGTTTTCAAGGCATGACAATGTTCATAGGTCACAAAATGGGTCCTCCATTGTGCGGGACGGGGAATGGTAGGGACGGTGACAAATTACTGTGTAACAGATGCCCCCTAAAGTATGAGGCCCGAGAGAGAGAGGGGTGAAATGCTTTACGAGAACATGTTCAACTGAAGGCCCGCCGTCGGAAAACCTGCGCAAAAAAATACAACTGATATCTCAAGTACATGATGTATGTGTGGTATGGGCGTTGTACCATCCGGGCCGAGGATCAAATAAATAGATTCCAGTATGGTCGCAGCCGTATGGTCGCAGCCATCCAATCAGTGAGTCATGTACATAATGATAATAATCCACAATCGCAACCTGGATTACAACAGACACAATCCAGGGTCTTGCGCTCCATCTCGACCCAAACAAAGTACAAGTTCGAGCATGTGAATATGTGAGCTGAAGTCGAACATGCAGGAACATCGTCTGATTACCAGCCAATGATGAAAGTTGTTAACATACGCGAGAGGAACCACCAATAATGACAATGGCCCTCAAGGTACTACAGGTACAATCTACGGCGTGTGAATCAATGAGTTGGCGTCGAACACCCGCAGAATCACTCGATCGGAGGCCAATGATGAAAACCTCACGTCGAATGCGACGAACCTGCCATTGAGGCATGCATGCTCCAAGGTACCATAAAGGAGTCTCTAGATCAGCTTCCTGGATAATGAGCTGAAGTCGACAGGAAGTGACCTTGATCGAAGGTGGGCCATAATGTTTCCCACATCATCGACACGAGACAGAGGAACATAATGTTTTTGTTGTGAATCAGGATCGTATGGGAATCAGAGGAAGGTTGATATGTGCAGAGGTCAACTTCTCTTGAACATATTGACGGCACGACAGTGAGTTTGGCAGTATTTGACATCAAAAGATCAGAAGTTATAGTGACGAGGCAAAGAGCAGATGAGAGGTCAAAAGGTATTATCCAAACCCATGGAGGCAAAGTGAAGAAACGAGATGAGATATCCCCAACCCGACACGAATGCAGACAAGTGCCATGTTCAAGAGCGACATACTGCCGACGACAACGACAATGGTTCCATTTTTCCCCCACCATTTCGGTGAGTACCTCTTTATTTTTACACAATCTTGAAGAGGATACCATATGCTTGTCATATAAGTCCGCCCTTCGGGCGAATCCATCCTAGTACATTTAACGAGTCTTAGGAAGGAGGAACTCGGAGAATGTCATTTCGACTGAATCCAATGTCATCAGGGTTTAACGAGTCTGACAAAGGAAGAACTCGGCGTCTTTTCATATTTAGAGAGTTTGAAAAGACAGCGGAAAATTAAACTCCAAAGGTCCCTTTTCGTAAATAGTTCCTCAGATCCGAAAAGGTAGAAAACAATATCCGAGAAAACCTCCTAGTCGCGATAGGCTAGGGTATTCCTTTTTCGTAATCAATCCATCCCAACCCGAAAAAGGGTTAAACGTATACTGGGTAGATGTTGATTCGTGTCCAATTTAACGAGATCGAAATGACAAGGGCCTTGGCAATCTTTTCATGTTTAGAGAGTCAGAAAAGAGCTGAAAGGTGACTCCTCCTAGAGGAACGAGTGGTATAAAGGGTAGCAACTGGTTCCGGTGATGATGGAACTGCTCAAAACAAGTAAAGGTTAAGAAGCTAGCTAACAAGACCACTCATCGCAGCGGTTCCTCAGGAACGGGTAAAAAAACCAAGTGAAGGCATATGATCGGCCAAGCAGATAGTGACGATGGAGTGAGAAAACCAAGGCTCATCTGGCAAAAATAGGCTGATAAAATGGCAATCACAAGAGGTAAAATGGGAATGGTTTCATTTTTACACAAGCTTGAAATCAAGAAACTTTGCTTGAAGTTGGTTTCATTTTTACACAAGCTTGAAACAAAGATAAACTATGCTTGAAACCGGTTTCATTTTTACACAAGCTTGAAACGGAAACAAACTATGCTTGAAAAAGTAAGCATGCCCCCAGCATGGTGACTCAATTCGAGGTACATGCCCCCCAAGCTTCAGTCCATATGAAAGGTAGATGGAGTGAAGGTTCAAGTTACGAGAGCATGAGAAAGACTCGACTGGGATTTTACGAGAAATTATCAGAGACTCGAATTGAACAAGAACGTGCTTCATTGTTTTAACGAGGTTGACACATTAAAAGAAATATCCTCAGACATCCTTGTTTCATTTTTTAAGGAGCTTGACACAATACAAGGAACTCTGCTCTGACGACCTTGTTTCATTTTTTAAGGAGCTTGACACAAGACAAGGAACTCTGCTCTGACAACCTTGTTTCATTTTTTAAGGAGCTTGACACAAGAAAAGAACCATGCTCCGACCGACTTCATCATAATGAACAAGAAGTCAACGCTACCAAGAGTTCCACTCCCGATGGAAGAAGAAAATCCTGGAAGTCAGGACCCAATGCCCCCAGCACTCTATGCACTACGGCATCATCACTGAGCACAGGCACAGGGTAGGTAGCCACATAGTTGACCTGCGGTGGGGCAGATACAACAAGTGGATAAAAACCAGGAAGGGATGATGGTGGGCTAGCTACCATATCAGGACCAAAGAACGAAAGTTGATCAATGGTCATGATCCGTCCTTCATGCGGAAAACAGACCACGCGAAAAAGGGAGGAGACAAGCGCTCCCATGGCATAGGTGTAATCGCGCCCCAGGAGCAGATTGAAATCCAAGGGGCCTGGAACGACCATCACGTCCATATGGACGGTTTTGCCTCCCAAAGTAATAGGTAACCTTGGAAGGATCCCTAACGGTTGACTCGTTCTTCTGTTAAATGCCAACAGATTCTGCGTAACAGGCGCAAGCGGTGGCGAACCAAAATCTTGCCAAGTAGTTGAGGATAGAATACTAACAGATGCACCTTCGTCTATAATGGTGCTAGGTACGACCAGACCAAAAGCCTGTACTGTGATCTCGAAAGGCACATAAGACGGAAGGCGGTATCTCGCAAATCGACTCCAATCAAAGGAAGCGACCAAACTACTTGGAGGGGCCACCATCGAACCGAGATGGTCTTCCCCTGGTGTTACGGTAGAAGAAGGAGCATCCTCCACAACCTCCATCTCGAAGGTGGGAGGAGTATCCTCCGGGACCTCTATCACGGGAGGAAGAGGAGCAACTTCTTGAGATACGGGGACAGGAGAATCTTTCTCCAAATCTGAGGAATCTGAAGAAACAAGAAGAACCTGAGGGATGTGAGGTCCACTCTCAATGGAAAAGACCTGGTGTACCGCAGACGGGGCCAGTTCAACCGATCCCACGACCAATGGTTGGTCAAGAGCGGATTCTTGAATTCGAATTTCCGAGGGAGTGGGATCAACCAAGGATGACTCTTGACCAATCATGGAATCAACTGGTGGAGGAATCAAAGAAAACCGATTATAACCAGCTGGGAAGCATGGTGTAGAACCGGTCGAGTTGTCCAAAACTCACTTGGCTTCATCCATATACGGACAAAGGTGAATGGCATGGTGCCCCCCACACAACTTACAGGGATTGGTAATCTTACCCTGCTTCTTAGGAGTCTTACCAACACTAACTAAAGACGTGCCCCCAACCTGAATCCCTGAAGCCAAAGGCAACAGTGGACGGCCGTTGGACCATGCTTCGAGCACCTTGAGAATGCCAGGGCAGTCTCGAAGCAGATGGTCTCCCGTGCACAACATGCAAGGGAACTTGACTTTCCGTGGAGGGTTGGAGGGCCTATCAAGAGGAGACCTCTTAGGCGCAATAGCTGCAGAGCTAGCCTCTCCTTTATCAGACTTCTTCTTCTTTGTCTTCTTCTTCTTCTTCTTAGCCACCTGGTTACTTGAATCCAGACTTTCACCAGGCGAAGTAGAAGAGGAGGATGCAGGTAAACAATGTGCGGCTAGGGAGAGGTCCACCTTAGAATCAACATGATGTTGTTCGTGGAGAATCGATTGAACAAAAGAGTTTGTGACATTCGGACCACAAGAGGTTTTAAACAACCAAACAGGCAACCCAACAGTTAACCCAGGAAGGGACAACGTTTCCATATAAAGAGCACCAACATTTCCAAAATGAGGAAACAGACCAGGATTCCCATCAGAGGGTATTCCTTGGTTGGTGAACTCCGGAAAAGTTGCCATTAGAAACGATCTTCAAAACAACACCCTAAGGAAACTAACTTTAACCAAGAATATTTCGTGGGCAGTTAATTTTTATGACATTGAAACAAAACTCCACCGTTTCATGTTTTAAGAGTCGAGAGACCATAGTGCCTCATTCTTCAGATTATCATTTTGAAATATCAAGCTTTATTTTTTTCAAGTTTGAGGAGCCAAAGACCAAATGCCTACTTCAGAAAAACTAGGCAACAAAGGTCAAACTAAAGGCTCAGGACTGTGACATAAAATTCTTTTGGTTTCAAAAATAAACAAATCGACCAAGGACTTTCCGTACGTGTTATGTAAACTTCCCCCGAATGCTGTGTTCGGTGTATCACAGGTATAGGGCGGCAGACTCGGCTTCCTATGGATAAAGGATTGAAACCTAGTGGGGTCTCCCTTTATATACGCGACGGTACGGGGAGCACAAGTTCGTACTAGCGCTGTCTAAAGCCAAGAGGCGAACGACAGCTACTAGGTTTTAAGACGCCGGAACACGTCTCTAGCCTAGACCTCTAAATGTGTTTCGTTAATGTTTCAATGCTTCCTTAGGTAAATTGAGTAAATTTTATGGTTGATCTTCAATTATGTTTCGGTTTCAAGGCCCTAACGTATGTCATATGACAATCTCCTGTATGCAGCTACATGAGAAAAGAAAATTTTTCAATTCGATGAATGGCATCTAGTAAAGGGAAGAGCTTCAAACAATGATGCAACAAACAACAACACTGCAAATGAAATCTTTCCAAACTAGATGACTTTTACTATCCAAAAGTATTCTAAAACATTCAACGAAGCGAATTATGCAATGTAATCTATGCAAAATTCTTTTTTTTTAGAAAACTATGCAATTGTAATCTATGCACAATTTCCTTTTTCTTTTCAAATAATAAGAATGCACTCAATGCATTTTTTGATGAAATGAGAATCTACTTAATGCATGCTTTCAATGAAAGAGAATGCACTCAAAGCGATTTTTAGTTTTCAATCACTAAACAATGTGATCTAAGTCCAATGATAAATCTCAAAAATACTTTTCGATGCAATGTGATCTAATGCATTTAAACGAAAAGGACACTTTGAGATGAAAACTAAATAAACGTGAAGCTTCTTAATGAACGATGAATGCAAAAGAGATGTAAATAAACACTAAGAATGCAATCGTTGTTTCAAAACACTTTTTAACAAAATTCCTCAAAAGTTGACAAAGCACAAAGAGGACTTCCAAAGAATGAGATCAAAACAAGGCATTCATTCCCTTTTACATCAAGCAATCATGGAAAGAAGACATCCCAAACAATGAGCAATGTAATCTATGCTCATACAGAGGAAAGGCTGGAAGGGAAAGACACACTGGTGAAAAATTTAGGGAAAAAATCTCAAATTTCACATGTCCTGAAATTGGCCGGACTTGTACATTGACAACTAGCGCCAACTGGCGCGACTTGTACATTGACAACTAGCGCCAATGGCCAATTGGCGCGGGTTGCTAACTGACAACAAGCGCCAATTCCTGAAAATGAAAAAAGAAAGAATTTCTCCCAACCAAGACCAGACTCACCACTTCAAGCAGAATCTAAAACAAACCCAGAAGCCAAATACTGACCAAAAGAAACTTCCGAACAAGGGTAACCCTACCACCTATAGGAAATGGCGCGACTGTTTAGCTGTAATCCGCGCCAGACAGGGGATGGCGCGAGTGATAAACTGGCAACTTGCGCCAATTGGCGCGACTGTCAGGCTAAAAACCGCGCCAATCACGACAACCATTAAAGGTGAAAATTCGGAAAAGCAGAGGTCAGATCTGATCCTCTAGGGTTGAACCAAAATCCAAAACACAAGAAGAGCCAACCCAAAAAACCAATCAAGCAAGGAAGACTAAGAAACAATCAAAACGAGACAATCAAAACTAGACGATCCCCAGCGGAGTCGCCAAATTGTTGAGGAGGTAAATCCCCTCTGCGGATAGAGGCGATCCCTAATAGCCCAGCAGGGGTCTAGCAACAATCAGAAATGTTACGACGCAAGTTCCTAGTTACGAATGAAAAGACTAGAGATAGAAGCCTACCTGGATTCCAATGCTACGATCTGAAGAAGAGAGCGTCTCCGTTCCTCAGCCTTGGCAGATCACGATCCTCCAACGATCTCCGCAGATGGATACCTGCACATACAAGAAACAAATAGATACAAGCATAAAATCCGGCATACGTAACTCAATATCAGTCAGAAAGGATATTACTCATATTAACATCATTGAAAACAGAGTGGAACCATAATTGTAATCATTCATTAAATAACAATCGAAGAAAGATTACAACCAATGTTCTGACGTCGTGCTCTCCTTTGGATGGGTCTCCAGTCGTTCACGTCTCGCAAAGCTCACCAGGGAAAGGGAAAACCTCTCCTGAGTCTCTCGACAATAGTCTCCTTACTTGAGCCAGCCTTAAGGGAGGAAAGAGGGCTCTTACAGCACAAAGGCTCTTGGGAATTTTGGAGATTCAAAGCTTAGGCACTTCAAGACTATCAGCCCTTTAGCCCCTTCATCAATGGATGAAGGCTATATTTATAGAGGAGAGGAGGAGGTTGGGATCCCTACAATAGTGGAAGGGAGGCCTTATCCTTTGGGAGGTTCCCCATAAGGTGGAAACAAGAGGCCAAAGGAGGAAGGCCGTGGTTATTCAGTCGAAACCACTCCCGATGACTCATCCACGAAGTTGTTGTAATCGAAACTTCGCCTTTAAAAAAAGCCGTAGTGGCGCGGGTTCTTAATCGGGGACGTAGCACCAATTGGCGTAGGCTCGTTAATTTTTCCCCCCACACAAGCGTGGGCATATAACGGAAGCATTGGGGCCGCCAAGGAGAAAAAAGGTGTTTTTAGGGGTCTGCTCAGGAAATGATCAACAGAAGGAATGTTGTCCTCATGGAAAGGGATGCAATGATGGTATTTGCAAGGCATGACACTGGTTATTGGTCACAGAAATGACCCTCCAATGGGCGAGATGGGAATTGCAGGGACGGTGACAAATTACTGTGTAACACCAGCAACACCCTTTTATCCCCAACCATATCTCTCACAAAGTGATATTGAACATCAATGTGCTTTGTATTTTAATGATAAGCAGGGTTCTTAGCCAAGAATATTGCACTTTGGCTATCACAGTCTATCCTTATAGCCCGTTGCAACAACCCCATACTAGAACACAATCTTTGCAACCAAACCTCTTCCTTGCTAGCATGAGTGGCTCCCATGTATTCTGCCTCTGTAGTTGAAAGAACCACTACAGACTGTCTTTTGCTCATCCAACTGACTGTGCCCCCCAAATAGGCTAAACACATACCCACTTGTAGATCTTCTTTAGTCCAGATCTCCAGCCCAGTCTGCATCAACAAAACCACGAATGTCCAAAACTCTGTCCAATCCTAGTCTTCCCTGGTAGCACAAACCATAATTAGTGGTGCCACACAAATATCTGAAAACCCATTTCACTGTTATCCAATGCTCCTTCCCTGGTTTTGACATAAACCTTCTCAATACTCCCACTACATGTGCAATGTCTGGTCTAGTACAGACCATTTCATACAGCAGGATACCCACTGCAATTGCATATGGAACATGGGACATATCCTCCTCTTCTTCTTGTGTCTTGGAACACTATTCAACAGACAGCTTTACACCTACAGGAATAGGAACCTACACCGGTTTACTATCCTGCATACTGAACCTCTACAATATAGTCTCGACATACTTCCTTTGGTTTAACTAGAGCTTCCTCTTTGCCCAATCCCTCTTAATTTCCATGCCCAAAATATAGTTTGCAACACCAAGATCCTTCATGTTGAATTTGGAGAATAACCGGGTCTTCAAATCTTGGATAATTTCTTTGTCATTTCCAATCAGAAAAATATCATCCACATACAGGACCAAATAAATAACACGATCACCAATTAACTTAAAATAAACACAGTGATCCTCTTTGATTCTAGTGAAGCCAAGTCCCAGTATATAGGTATCAAATTTTTGATACCACATCCTTGGTGACTATTTTAACCCATACAGAGAATTGTTTAACCTACATACCAGTTCTTTCTTACCATTCACCGCAAAGCCTTCAGGTTGCTTCATGTAGATCTCTTCTTCTAGATCCTTGTGTAGAAATGATGTCTTCACCTCCAACTATTCTACCTCAAAATCAAATGCAGCAGCAACAAATAAAAGTAATCTAATAGAAGTAACCTTGACAACAGGAGAAAAAATATCACCAAAATCAATTCCTGGCACCTGGGAATAACCATTTTCTACCAACCGAGCTTTGTATTTCTCCACCTTGCCTTCTACATTCATCTTCTTCTTAAACACCCATATTTTCCCGATGGGCTTCCTTCCAGCTGGCAACTCCACCAGATCACATGCCTCATTTTTGTGCAAGGATGCCATTTCATCAAACATGGCCTCCTTCCGGAGTTTTCCATCCTCTGAATCCATTGCCTCCGTGACAGTTTTGGGATCATCATCAGTGATAGCTAAAGCAAAATTCGAATAGAAATCAAATGGACTATACCTTTATGGTTGCCTTCTTTCCCGAACTGATCTTCTCACAGCTGGAGTTTGTGGCTCTTCCTCTTCTGAATATTCTTTTGTTGTAGAGTTTGATTCATTATCCTTTATCTCAAACTCTATCTTCTCAGGTTCCTCTGGTATTAATTCATGTTTAACAACATATTTCACCTCTCTAAACACCACATCTCGGTTGTACAAAACCTTCCTTGTTTATGGGTTCCAAAGCTTGTAACCTTTTAAGCCATCGTTATACCCAATAAATATGCGCCTTTCAGATTTATTATCCAACTTGGTCCTTTTCTTCTTTGGAACATGTACATATGCCTCACATCCAAATACCCTCATCATGTGGAGTCTTATCCTCCAACGTTGATGAAGGTGATATGTTAACCAGGTAACATGTAATCTCCACTGCCTCTACCCAGAATTCTCGTCCTAACCCGGTACCACTGAACATGCTTCTTGCCTTTTCCATCAGCGTTCTGTTCATACTTTCTGCAACTTCATTTTGTTGAGGTTTGTATGAGTTAGTCTTCTGTCGTGCGATACCACACTTCTTACATAACTCTTCAAATTCCTTCTTGCAGAACTCTCCACCATTATCTGTCCTCAGCACCTTTATCTTCTTATCTGTCTGGTTTTCCACCAAAGCCTTAAATTCTTTAAATCTGTCAAAGACTTCAAATTTATTCCTCAAGAAATATATCCATGTATTCCTTGAGAAGTCATCTATGAATGAAATATAGTACATATATTTTCCTAGAGATGGAACCGACACAGGTCCAAACACATCATTGTGCACAAGCTCTAATATCTTGTTCGCCCTCTTAGCACTAGAAGGAAAACTCACCCGATCCTGCTTCCCATATACACAATTTTCATAGAAATCAAAATCCAGAGATCAATTAGACATACCTTCTACCATACCATTTCCATGTAGTATCAGAAGGCCCTTCTCTCCAATATGTCCAAGCCTTTGATGCCATAGCATGGACTTTTCTCCAGAGACCGCTAGGCTTTCCGCTCCACTTTCAGGAACCACAAAACTGTTGCACCCATTAATAACAGTGCTACCTTAAAGCTTGTATAGAGTTCCAATCCGAACTCCATGCATTAATACTAGTGCTCCCCAAACCATCTTGCAGGTATCTTTCTCGAACACTGTTTTTACACCTGCATCATCCATCTTGCTTATAAAAATCAGATTTATGGCCAATGCAGGAATATGTAGAACACTAGGAAGTGTTCTAATCCTTCCACCTTGCAGCTTCAGCTTGACTTTTCCACATCCGAAGATTCTGGTTTTCCTATCATCCCCTAAGAAGACATCACCACCATCATACTTCTCATACTCGTAGAACCACTCCTTATGGGGAATGAAGTGAAAGGATGCACCTGATTCAATCAACCATGCCTCATGATCTACATTTTTATTTGAGGAAGAAGCCAAAAACACATCCCCACCTTCATCAGAGGTGGTTTTTGCCTCCACAGAAGAAGCATCATCAAATCCCTTTCCTTTCTCGGGAGCTTTAGATCTGTAGTCCTTTCTGTAGTGCCCTTCCTTTCCGCATTTCCAGCACACATTTAATAACTTTCTTGGAGATTTAGATCTCCGACTCGGAACCTTATTCTTGTTTATGTTCTGGGACCTTCCTCTTAAAGATAAGGCATCTCCATTCTGGCCCTCCATATTTCTCCGTTTCATTTCCTCCAACTACAAGGTTGAGACAATGTCATCAAAATTCAAGATAATTGTATTGCTACCTATTGCAATAACCGAACTGTCCCACGAATATGGTAGAGACCACAACAAATTGATGCACTTATCTTCATCTAAGATTTTAATATCAACAGATAACAGCTGAGTTACCACGGTATTGACGTTGTTCAGATGCTCTGTCACCGAGTCTCCATCCTTCATCCTCATGTTATACAGTTTTTTCTGCAGGAACAATTATTCACCAAAGAATTAGATTGGTACAAAGTCCCTAGCTTGTCCCACAAAGCCTTCGTCGTAGCTTCCCTAGATGCATTCAACAATACTAAATTTGAGACACACAACCGTATTGTGCTCTTTGCCTTTCGATCCAGCTTCTTCCAATATTCATCTGACATTGTCATTGGTTTAGTACCTGGATCTACCGCGATCCACTGATCTTCATCCACCAAAAGATCCTCCATATTGAGCTTCCACAACTCAACACTCTGACCATTAAATTTCTCAATCTTTATATTTCCACTGCTCACCATCTTGTTTCACCACAAGAATCTATCCCGCAGATCTCCAAATGAACAGGGTCTACCACAAGCCCGAGCAAAAAACCCCTTAGTAGCAAAGGCGTCCCCTTGGAGCCGAAACAACTCTGATACCAAATGTAGGTTTTAAACCTCTACAGAAATTATCTGAAAACGAATCTTAAAAATAGAAAATAAACAATAGCGAGAGCATAAAACATAAAACAAATATACACAGAGATTTCCCCTTAGATCCCAAATCGGGACTACCAGCTTGATCTTTTCAATATATTCATTTTAGTGTTACAACACATATATATACATGTCGAAGCATACATAAACCCCAATCCATTAACCCTAGATTAGAACATAACCGTAGTTCCCTTGACCAGATCTAAAAAATACCAGGGGCCGAAAATCGTCATGCCCCAAAACCATGTGCAAACCCATGCACAAAACCATGGGCGGGTTCGCCCACCGAAAAATAAAGTCCAAAATTTTTTTTCCCTGGGACGGGGGGGCTATCAGCCCCATTGTGACCCCCCTGCTGCGCTCGACACAACGTACAGGGAGGGCTATCCCCCCCCCCCCCCCCTCCCCCCTCCCCCCAACCCCCGTGCTACTAATCGTGGAAAGAAAATAACACATACCCAACAAATTGCACAATTATGCTCACTAGAATTTCCAACATCAAAATCATCTGTTTCTCCATATCTCCAAAAAGTCTTAGATAATCATTCCAAGGTGTTTGAAACTCCCAAAGGACTCCCACCTATTTGTGATCATGATCATGATATTCATTTGATTCCATGAAGGGTTCCTCCAAACATCAGGCCTTACAAATATCCTTATGTCCAAAATTCTAGAGAAATTGAATGTATGACTGCAGAAATGCTAGAGGTTGGTATAATTCAACCTAGTCAAAGTTCTTTCTCTGCTCCAGTAGTATTCGTGCACAAGAAGGATGGATCATGGCGCATGTGTCCAGATTATAGGGAGCTCAATAAACTCACTATTAAAGATAAATTTCCCATTCCCGTGATTGATGAATTATTGGATGAATTACATGGAGCAATTTATTTTACCAAGTTGGATCTTCATTTAGGATATCATCAAATTAGAATGAGGACTAAAGATATTCCGAAAACAACATTTCGAACTCGTGAGGGTCATTATGAATTTTTGGTCATGCCGTTTGGCCTTACCAATGCACCTTCTACATTTCAAGGGTTGATGAATTCCATTTTCAAACCCTTCCTTAGAAAATCTGTGTTAGTATTTTTTGATGATATACTAATCTACAACAGGTCTTGGAAGGATCATGTTCAACATCTTGACATGGTGCTCAAACTATTGGAGGAGAAACAATTATATGTAAAAACCTCCAAATGTTTCTTCGGAGTACAAGAGGTGGAATATCTGGGTCATATTGTATCTCAGGAGGGTGTTAAGGTGGACCCTAACAAAATTAAATCCATTAAGGAACGGAAAGTACCCACAACCATAAAGCAGTTGTGAGGATTTCTCGGGTTAACAGGGTATTTTCGTAAGTTTGTTAAGAAGTATGGGAGAATAGCAGCACCTCTAACAACATTATTGAAGAAAGATGCATTTTCATGGACTCCTAAAGCAACTAAGGCCTTTGAACATCTTAAAGAGGCAATATGCCTTTCACTAGTCGTAGCGACGCCAAACTTCACAAAAACCTTTATTGTGAAATGTGATGCCTCGAGAAATGGAATTGGTGTTGTTTTAATGCAAGAAGGAAGACCCGTTGCTTTTTAAAGTCATCCAATAAAAGGAAAGTATTTACACAAAGTTATTTATGAGAAGGAAATGTTGGCAATACTACATGCACTACAGAAATGGAGACCTTACCTAATGGGAAGACACTTCAAGGTAAAAACTAATCATGATAGTCTTCAATACTTTTTGGAACAAAGGATATCTTCAAAAGAGCAACAAAAATGGGTCACAAAGATGCTGGGTTATGACTTTGAAATAATCTACAAAAAAAGGAAAGCTAAATGTTGTTGCAGATGCACTCTCAAAAAAGGATGAAGAGGTGGAATCATTTCTTTGTGCCATTTCTATTATCCAACCAGATTGGATAACCGAAGCAAGGGATGAATGGAAAAAGGATGAAGAAGTGTGGACACTCATTCAAAATTTGCAGCAAGAGCCTAGTACATCTCATACATTTAGTTGGAAAAAGGATTCCTTATGGTACAAATATCGTTTATATATTTGTAAGAATTCCCAACTAAAACAAAATATTCTTTTGGAATTGTACACTTCTCCCTTAGGAGGACACTCGGGGAATTTTAAAAACTTACCATAGGGTGAAGAAATAATTTTTTTGGGATGGCCTTAAATATGATATTCAAAATTTTGTGGTGGAATGTTTGGTTTTCCAGCAAAATAAAGTGGAGACAATTAAGACCCCGGGTCTTCTACAACCTTTATCCATTCCAAGTCAACATTGGGAGGAGATTTCAATGGATTTTATCACAGGTTTACCTAACTCCGAAGGAAAGAGTGTTATCATGGTGGTAGTTGATAGAATTACCAAGTATGCACACTTTTTCGCATTATCTCATCCATTTAAAGCAAGTACAGTTACTACTGCATTTATGGAAACAATTCAAAAGCTACATGGAAACCCAAAGATTATTGTAAGCAACAAAGATCCCATTTTCACTGGAATTTTTTGGACAAAATTATTTTCTTGTTTGGGTACTCAACTAGCTCATAGATCATATTATCATCCTCAATCCGATGGGAAAACTGAGATAGTGAACAAATGTTTGTTAAGGTATCTTTTTTATTTTGTATTTGATAAACAAACACAATGGGTCAAGTGGTTACCTATGGCTAAATGGTGGTATAACACTTCCTTCCATACTGCAACAAAAATGACCCCATTTATGGAACTTTATGGATATAATCCACCGTCCATCACATCATCTTTAAGATAAAATTCTAAGGTTAAAGCAGTGGAAGGTCACATTGAGCATCAACAAAAAGCTTTCCAACACTTAAAGGATAACCTAAATTTGGCACAAAATTGAATGAAACAACAGGCAGATCAACATCGCATCGAGAGAAATTTTGATGTAGGAGACTGGCTATTTTTACGGCTACAACCATACAAATAAATGTGCCCCAAGCAAGCTAAGAAGGATAATAAATTATCGCCAAAGTATTATGGTCCTTATAAGGTGTTGCAAAATATTGGTACTATGGCATACAAATTGGAGCTTCCTACTTCTTCTCGATTGCATCCAGTTTTCCATGTTTAATACTTAAAGAAGGTTACAGGCGAAAAACTTCCAATTCAAATAATATTGCCAGAACTGGATGAGGAAGGAAAAATCATATTGGAACTTGAAGCAGTCACGGAAACAAGAACTCTGCAGCTACGAAATTGATCAATTTCAGAGTATCTCATCAAGTGGAAGAATTTACCCACTGAAGATTCCACATGGGAGGATGAGAATTTTATACAGAAGCATCCAGATCTACTTGACCGTTGAGAACAATAGTTTTTTGAAGGAGAGGGTCATGTTAGGTCCCTATAATACTAGTGTGGTCCCTTATTTTTGTTAGTGTAGCCCCCTTATGGTTATTGTTGTACCCCTGTAACCCCCATATTGTTATTTTTGTGCCCTTACATTATTATTGTTAGGTCAGATAGGATTATACTATGACCCCATGGACTCCTATAAAAATAAAAGAGGTTTTGTCATTTGTATCATCGAAGAATTGTTCATTTATGTAATGTAACGGAGGTTGCCCCCTCTAAGTGGATGATTTCTAAGGCGTTGATCTCTCTTTTCTTCTATTTTTGGACTTGGTTTCATAACAGAAATTGTAGCATTCAATGTGCGATGATTTCTTGGTTATTCCAAACTTTCTATTTGAATTTTGAGGAGGAGGATCTATTGAATTTGATGGACCTCCTTTTCTTTTCTTCTTCTTCTTGTCGTGAGTGATGAATGCAGTAAGATCTCCTTCTTCATGTTTTTGTATCCTACCTCTACAAACCATCATTGATTCTTCTTGAGTGAGCTTTCCAACAATTTCATCAAATGATAGAAAAAATGTTGTTATTTCTTATAGTGGCAATGAAGGTTTCCCAAATAAGAGGGAGACCTCTAAGAGTTACAGTCACCAATTCCCCGGCAGACAAAGATTCTCTAACTCTTTGAAATTGATATCTAAGATGAAATATCCTCATAATGTAAGATTGCACAAACTCTCCTTTATTCATATTCATATATTTGATTTGGTATTTCAAGGAGAGGAATTCATTAAAATTTTGAATTCATACGTACCATCTATCTTATCATACATGTCCTTGGACTTCCTCAAATTTCCAACATATGCAAGTAAATTATATTGTAAACCATCAGCTATAGTTTTATTTTCTATTAACTCGCCTTTCTTGTGCTTGTTCTTGGTATCATTGGAAGCATTCTTCGGAAGGCTCGGGTAATTTTCCTTGAATGTATTCCAAAACATCATTGTTATCAACTATGATCTCCAACCTGATCTTCCATGCAGCAAAGTTAGATGAGCCACCCAACTTCTCATGTTCCTTGAAGAAAGAGGAAGACATCTTGACTTTATTAGATAGGCTCCTTAAAATTTCCAAATATGATTGCGTCAATGCTGGTCTCCTTTTGGGCTTGTCCTTCACCTTAGATCTGAAAACATGTTAAATTTCATATTGTTTATGTTGTTTTAATTAATTTAGACAGATTCAATCCTTGTATTAGCAATATTTTAATAAAAATAATATTTCCGACCATCAACAGTAACTAAAGTTTAAAAAAAAAAAATGCAGTGACAAAGGAGACAGTCAACACATCAATAAGAGACAGTAGATTTGGTCAAACACCAGGGGAAAACCCCACAAGGGGGAAAACCCTTCGAAAATTATTCTATTAAATTGTCATAAAATATTCAGCAGAGAGTACAATAAGCCCAATAAACAATCATCAAGCAAAATTAATCCAATACCATTCAGAAATATGTTCCCAACATCAATATATATCTTAGACAACTTTTCTTGTTTGTGGTCAATTGTGGTCAAATTTTAGCACTAAATCCCAACTGCACGGAGGAATAAGAATGCATGCAGTTGAGACCTTTTGACCATACTTTTGAGCCTTCTAGCCTACAGTTGTAGCCAAAAATTATCTATGTGCAACCTGTAGTCGGAAACAAAAACCCTAAAACATGCATGAGCTTCGGACCTTGTAATCTCGGACTTGTCCAAACCATTTTTCTCGACCCAGCCTCAGACCTGTGTGAACCAATCAATGAAGAAGAGAAGAAGAATATGTTTGGTGATGTCCAAATGAGCTTTAGGTCATCAATTTATTGTTAGGGCCAACATGTCCAATTGTGCATATGTGGAATTTTCTTCATAAGTACACTTTCCATTGTCCAAATTTGGCACTACAATAGTCAAAGTTGGTCCTCTCAAAAAGAGGAAACTATTCCCATGGCTATAATTTGTCACTGAGCTTCCAAATTAACATGGATATGTTGGGATGTGGAATTGACATCTTTTGCACTCATTTTCCTACCTTTTCTTTACCCTTTTTGACTCTTAAGACCATACTCAGTTACTATAACACCCATTATTAACCTAAGTATGTCTCTCTTTATACATCATCCTTATGATATAATTGTACTTATAATTTGGCATCAAAACTACTGCTTTAGGTTATTTTATCATAACATTGACAATAGGGTTGTTACGGGGTTTTTTGTATGTTGAAATGTTGTTGAAGGATTACATTTTCCAGTTTTGCTTCGCCAAGGACAAGAAAAGGACTCACTAAGCATTGTGTTGAAGACCAAAATTTTTCCTTTTTGACAACCTTCTTGCACTCCATTATCCTTCTTTTTTACGTGAATAATTCTAATTGAGCATCAATTTACATGGTTATTGGTAAAAGAAGGTACTTAATTATCTTTTATTTCATAGTTTCATTGCTCTTTATTATTCAACTTACTATTTTCATAAGCTACTGAATTGCATCAATTATGCAGCTAATGACTGATTCTGCAGCTTAATCGAAGGTTCTATGGGTTTTGAAATTCTAGCTGAGGAACGAAATATATGGATAAGTAGCAAATAACTGGCATAATGATATTTACCTATCTCCATGACCCATATCAATGATAAGGATACCATACAAGCGCATTCAACGCAGAAGTCAACCAGTGAAGAAGGAGCCGAAGCCAAACCAGGTGAGCGAGCAAATTAATGGAGCGAATATTTTTCCTTGTGATTTGCTCCTCCGATAGAAAATCATGAGGAAACCACGATGTCATATTATCTTCTTATGTTATTTTTAGACTCTGTTGAGTAGGATAGACTCATAAATCTCTAAAACAGTTATTGAAAGAGGTTATAAATCTACCTCTCGACACGATGAAAACAGACTTTATTGTCGTTTTGAAAAAACTCTTGATAACAGTTAATTCAAGCTTGCTATTTTCCCTATGTGTTGCGTTTGAATGTGTGTGTAGACTCTGTGGATTGTTGCATCCTTAAAACTCGCTGGAGGGCCCCCTAGGAGCAGTAAGATTTAATTTTGTTTTTAATTAATAACTCAATTTTCTCATTTCAGTTCGATAGCATTAGAATTAACCTTTCAGTTCAAGTTCGATTTGTAGTAAATGTTTATGACATAGAGAGTTTGTAGTTAAGTTTATATGAGTTTTCTTTCATAGATTGATCAATTTTTTGTGTGAGGAATGAAGAAAAGGATTCTTATGCACATTTAGATGTTAGAATATTAATTTGATTTTAAATTGCAATCAAAAATAGAATGCTTCCAAGGTTTTATCAGTGAGATTTGGTTTTGCCATTGTTTTACAAATTTACAGATTTTACAATTTCAATCAAATTGAATCATGACAATACATACAATTACAATTACAATTTTACAATTTCACAATACAATTACAATTACAATTACAATTTTACATACAATTAAAATTACAATTATTTCACAATACAAATTTTTTTTACTAATATTTTACATACAATTACAATTACAATTTTACAATTTTACATACAATTACAATTAAAATTTCAATTTCAATCACGACGCATACAATCACAATTACAATTTTACAATTTTACAATTTCACAAATTTACAAATTTTACAATTTCAATAAAATTGAATCATGACAATACATACAATTACAATTGCAATTTTACAATTTCACAATACAATTACAATTTTACAAATATTTTACATACAATTACAATTACAATTACATTTATTATTTTTTATTATTATTATTATTATTATTATTATTATTTTTTAAGTAAGACTATTCTATTAATGTGCACATAATATACAATTCAAAGCTTGCCTACGGAATTGCTATGCTAGCCAATTCCGGAGGGAGCAGATTTCATAAAAACAAAAAAGTGACCGCCCTAGATGGGGAAACCGGTCCAAAAATTGTTAGCAAAAAAATACCAAGAGTTTATCGCATAGTTCAAAAAAAAAAAAAAACATGATATCTGAAAGATGAAACAACACAGAGAGAGGTAACCTTTCGTTTCTGAGGCTGCATGGCATGCTACTTGTCATGAGACTGAGGCGGAGGCTCTTCGATGATGAGGCACCTGTAGTCATCCAACGAATCCTCATATTTCTTCGACTGCTACGCGTTGGGCTCAATCGTGGTGGCGACACGCACAAGGCTGCCTCTACCTTCCCCCTTGTCATCAACAAAATGTTCTGGACTGTCGTTGCCATTGCTGGAAGAGTGTGCTCCCGGTTTGGCCGGAAACGCCTCTGACTTCCGAGAGTGCTGAGGGGGATTAGGGGAAATTATAGATTTCCTGAGACGTTTTCTCGAACCAGAGCCAGTAGAGTTGGATGGCGTTTCCTGAAATCTCACAATGAGGGTGGCGGTGACCTGAGGGCAGTCCAGGGTGTAGTCATAATGAAACTGATACGAATTTTCCTCAGGAGGAGGGGGGCGACTGTCCTCATGGATTGAAATGGGCGGGCATGAGGAATGGCCTCTGCCACGGCCTCGACAGCATCTCATACGGTGCCTTCGTGGCATACCTGAGCAGGAGTGAGTGTGGGCAAGGGGAGAAGCAGTGGGGTGCCTGGTGTGCAGAGGAGTCAATGCAAGCGGGGCATGAATGTCGCAAAGGATTTTTAAGGTCGCCAAGGAGCAATAAGCAGAGAGATCCGAGAGACTAAGGCTATAGGAGGCGAATGATAGCGTAGAGGGGAGAGGCGCCATGAAGTAGCTCGCAGGCTTGCGAACCGGACATGCATTAACGCGGGAGGCTGAGACAACAGTGATGGCATGAGGCGAGCAGCTGGAGGAATTAATAGCTGCAAGATGAACTCCATGCGTGGTCATGTGGCTAGGTCATGTGCCATGCTGCGGAGCCGCCACCTCCCTTTTCAATTTAATCACCTGCATCCAGGGAAAAAGGTAGTGAGATTTGGCTTGGTTTATTCTAACTACTCACATGGCAAGCCACGACCTTGCTCAGGATTGAACACGAGATCGGTCCGTCATTACGAGGCCGACCTTACCACTCTGCCGCCACCAATGACCTTAAAAATTACAATTACAATTTTACATAGAATTACAATTACAATTTTACAATTTAACATATAATTACAATTACAATCATGATACATACAATTACAATTACAATTACACAATTTTACAATTACCAATATAATATTTAATAAATATCATGATTTGATATTAAAAATAAACATCACGATCATGATAACCATCGTACCAACATCACATTCTAAAATACACTTTCAAATTCGCTAACATCATCCAATCATCATGATCATGATCATCTAACAAAACACAAGCATTGTATAACATCATCACAACTCAAACATCAAATATACATCTCATGTCAAATAATTGCTATCACCTACACATCTATCTACAAACACATTAAATGAACATATCTAACATGACCTAACAATATACACATCATGATGAACACCAACATGTAAAATAAGTACATGAACATGAACATAAAATACATGCACCATATATATATATATATATAGTCAAAATTATACAATTGTAATAGAACTACATATAAATGTCAAATATATGGTGGTACTACATCAATACTATAACTAGTACTTGTTAAGGCATGCTTAGTCGATGGTGTAGCCTCATGCTCAGATGGATGACGTGCCTGCTCCGGAGATGCCTGCTGATCAAATGGTGCAGTCTGTTCAGGAGGTGCCTACTAATCAGATGGTATAGTCTGCTCATAGTTTCCTGTTGATGAGTCAATGGTGAAAAATGCTAAGTGGATGGTGCCTGCTAAGATGGACCTGCCTGCTCAGTCGATGGTCGTGTCTGCTCAGGACTATGTGCCTGTTGAGATGGTGACTTCTCAGAAGATGCCTGCTAATCAGGAATCGATATTGGCTGCTCATCTCTAGCATGAGGTGAAGGAGGAGAAGGTGGAGTACTAGAATGATGATCACTCCCCTGATGATCATGATCATCCGATGAGCTTCTATTTCGCGCATCTCCACGATGCCTATCCCTCCTAGCCGAAAATAGCCTAGAAACTCCAACGATATGATGCATAAGGGTCATCATATCACAGGGAATCTCTCTCCAGGGCTCTGTGAGCCTACAATCAGCTTGGATCTCTCTGATCGTAGTAGGGCAGACTCCCTCATCAACCAGGAGTCGACACAATCGGTCGCCGGACTCCATCCTGAATCAGATATCTGCCATATGCCGCATCCCTGTGGGTATCTACACCCTAAGATAAGGTCTTTCACCCTAATCCACGACCTCCGCCATCTCCTCATCATGATATACAAGATCATCCAGTGGGTTGGAATCATTTCCCCAACGAATGTGCCAATATCTACAAAATATATAGTACACAAAAATAATTAGACAAATTTATTAAACAATTTAATAAAACAAGTTAAAGAACGTGTTAGAATAAATTTTATTCTAATTAATTAATTAATACAATAAAATGAAACTATATCAATTTAAAGAAAACACTAATATTACCTCTAGCATCTGGTGGCTCATCTTGTGTGAAGAGGATGTTAGTACACCCTCGCCAATCCAAACCCGTGTATAGATACGACACCATCACGAACAAGTGATCATCAACACTCGCTAGCAACTCCAATGCATCACTATATATCTTGGCCGGATAGTCAAACAGACCCCTCTTGGGCATCATCTGGCCCCACATCAGCATCCATACATGTAACATCGGCCTATGAGGTTGCCGAACAAAAGTAGGCCTTATCTCCGGAAACCTCTCAAAAAATAAACAAAATAACTCTGAAGCAAAAGGGAAGGTTAACATCCCACATGCCTGAGAATGACATCTAACTAATGCTATATAAAAATACCACAAAAAAATGGCAGACCATCTCACAAGTTGTGGCGTCTAGAATAAAGAATCAACATAAAATAAAATCAGGCAACTAATGTGTTTTCTGTCACTATTATAGTGTGCAATGGTTGTTAGTAGTAGTGAGAGGCACCTCACTACCTTTGGACCAAACGAAGCAATGCGTAACTGACCATCGGACCCATGAAAATCTGTAGGAGAAAGTATATCATCCCTAATGTACCTCTGGGGGTACACCAACTGACTCCCTCCTGCATAACCGACGAGGACATATCGGAACTGGGGAAAATCCTTCCATCTCCTAGATAGGCAAGTAGTAAAATAAATTTCCTCCTTAGTGGGCTCGTACCACTAGCCAAGACCGACCCAGAAAGCTTGTCGGTGGGCATCCCACCTATAGATTAGGTGTCCCAATAACCCACTATGCCCCTTCAGGGATGTAGCCTCCTCGTAGAATTTGAGGAGACCCACCTCCCTTAAGAGCAACTGGGTGGGTTTTGTAATAGGGTGAGGTTACAAAATTATCTCCCTCTCCTGTGCCTCCCACTGTTGAATCATGTTATAACGGTCCTCCATATGCTCTTGTTGTTCCCTTTGCTCTCTTCGTCGACGTCTCTGAATGATTCACATATTGAATACATTTTTTTATTAAATGAGATATATATATATATATATATATATATTATTGAAAAAAAAACTCTCGATGCGCCCAAAAAAATAGTCACGCACCGTTACCAGTGTGTACTTGTTTATCACACATTACCCATGGTGCGCATGAAAAAAGTTTTCACACCACGCAAACAGAAAATATTTTTTGTGCGATGCGTTGACTAAACTATCCGCCCCAAGGCGGTTAGTTTTTTCAACGCACCACCCAACAACAGTACATAATTTACCGCACCGCTACGTCGTACACTCATACATAGTGTGTTATTTAAAAAAAAATTATGTGGTAGGTGCGACCGAAAACCGACACACGCCACACTATTTTAGTGTTACAACGGTGTGGGTTTTCTCAGTACTGCACCAAAACCCGGTGCGGTTTTCGTTAACACCATTTTCAATGCGACATGTAAATTTACAGGAAGCACCGCAAACGGTGCGAGCCGAACAGCTCGAACGCACCGCACAGATGTTTTTTTTTTTTTTTTAATGGTACATTTTAAGTGAATTTGGGAAATTAATCCACTAAAATGTTAAGTTATTGAGAAACAAGTAGATTACATGCACATTTACGCGTTGAGGAGGCATCTTTGTTGAGGAATACTAAAAAACAAATTTGCCCACCATTTTCAAAAATTCGAACTCCGCACAGTGAGCAATGGACGAAAGCAATGTGAGAAATGGGAGCACCGATGGCAGGGCTCCTCAGAGAAGAAAAACTCACACTGGTGCTTGAGCGCTCTAGAGCACTGAATAAGTAAAAATGAGGTTTTTTAAGACCGTTTTTTTTTTTTTTTAAAACCCTTTTTCGGTGCGCTCGATTATGAGACGCATCGGTCAGTTTTATCAATGGCGCACCACACTTCATTACGGTGCACAGTATACCTGAGACGCACTGAGCTGGTTTGTATGGAGAGCACAGTGTCTCGGTGTGCCATTTGATAGTATCCCCTGGTGCGCTGAAGTACTGAGATGCATCGGGTCAGTTTGTATGGAGAGCACAGTGACCCGGTGTGCCATTTGATAGTACACACCGGTGCGCTTTTTATAAAATGCATCGGTACATGTTATGATTAGAAACGCACCGCAAAAAAAAAGCTGCAAAAACCTTCACCCACCAACCTCCTCTAGTGACCTCCACTACAAACGGATATCCGAGTTATTTTTATAAGGGCTTCCTCAAAAACATCTTCTAGAGGGTCTTTTCCTTGTAGTGTATGTGATGTAAAATAGGTTTCCCCCTCCAAGAGGATAATTTTAAAGTCATTGATCTATATTTTCTTTTGTTTTTTGATCTTTTTGCATAACATTGGTATAAGAGCTTCGAATTCTAGGGTTTCACTGCTTCAAACAAGTCATCTTGGAATTTTCGCTATAACCTTTTCTATACAAGGATTCAAAATCCAAAATTTCAACCACGTGGAGCCAAAATATTAGTGAAATTCATGTAAAAAATTTAGATCTTGGTTCGCTATATTTCCTGAGATATGGTCCAAAGAAGTTAGGGTTTTGCATGCTCCAAAATTCAGTCTCAAATAGGTGACCTAAGAAAAACCGTCATAAATTTTTCTATGAGCATAGGATTTGAATTTCGTAAAAAGTGACAGAAATTTCACAGAATGTAGTTTTTTTTGTATCATTTTCAAGGATTAAGGTTGAAAAAAGTGACACGTGGCATTTTGTACAAGTTCGCTCTACTGAAAGAGTCTATAACCTGGCCATCGTGGGAGATTAGGAATAAATTTTTATTGAGGAATCCAATCTCGGTATGACTTATGGCATTATAAAGAAGAATTAGAGAGCTACCATAGGACTAAATTTCAGACCTTGGAAAACCGAAATTATGGAGATAAAACAGTTTCAATATTGAGGTCCTAAAAGCAAGAAAAATGTGTGTATTTGTTTTAATTACATAACCTTTTTTTGAAAAATAAGTTTTAACTGATTTAAAGGGCATATTGAAGCATAAATACTAGTATTTGGTTCTAAAATTCCTCCCAAACAAAACAATTCTACACCCATTGAGCCCTCATAAATCTCTACTATGATGCATGAGGACGAAGAATTACAACATGATATATCTAAATTACGAGACCAAGTGCAACAAAAAGCGCAACCAAAGATGAACTAAAAGGGGACATGGATGGTTTAAAAGCACAAATAAAAGGTAACATGGATGGTATAAAAATCGACATGAATGGTTTAAAAGTAGACATGGAAGGTTTGGCAAAGTTGCTAGAAGAAAAACTATCTTGTGGTGATAAGTTATTTTATGAAACTCATGAAGAGAACAAACGGAATGTGAATCATGATTTTAGAGACTCCAACTTAGGGATGAAGGCCAACCATATTCCAAATATTGATATGTGCCAGAAGTTTGGTGGTAAGGATCCGATAACAAGGATACTACATATGGAGTAATTCTTTGATCTACGTAATGTACCGCACACACAAAATGTACATATTGCATATTTATATTTAGAACAAAATTAGTTTGTGTGTTATCGATGGATTTGTTCTCATAAATTAATTGTTGCTTAGACAATTTTTTCGGAAGCATTGGTAGCACATTATGAGGATACAAAGAACAATACCTTATTTAACCAATTGATAAATCTTAAACAAAAGGGTTGAATGGAAGACCATACTGGGGACCTCCAAAGATTGACTATCAAGGTAAATGATGTTCCAAAGGAGCATAGGATTGATGTCTTCATGTGGACTTTAAAGGATAACATACAACATGAGGTTCACCTTTGGGAACTTAATTCATTAGAGAAGGCATTCAAGGTGGCAAGAAAAGTTGAAAGAAAAATTATGGAAACAAGGAAGTCTACCACTCACGACTATAAATATGGAAGTGTTGTTGCTCCTATCCTCCCACAACCTATAAGGTTGACACCACAACTGGAGGAAAAAAAGAGAAAAGGGGTTTTGTTACAGTTGTGATAGCAAATATACTAAGGGTCATAATTGTGCTGAGAAAAAATGATTTTACATAGATTGTGAAGAGGAGGAAGAAAATGAAGAAGAAACATCAAAGGAAGAGGATATACACCAAGAACCAACCCAAGGGAAAGAAGAAATGAATCTGACCATATCTTGTAATGCATTGGCAAGAATTACCACTCCTCAAACTCTAAAAATAGAAGGATATATCAAGAAAAAAATATAATAGTGTTGATTGATTCTAGGAATACCCATTATTTTATTCATTGTAAGATAGTCAAGGAATTGAATTGTTTTCTATATCCCACACAAGAGTGTCAAGTGATGTTTCCAAATGGATGAGTTATAAATTGATCAGGGAAGTGAAAAAATATTGATTTAACCATGTGGGAATATGTATTGAATAGTCCAATTTTTTCCATGCCAATGGGTTGTGTTGATGTTATATTAGGATGCTAATGGTTACATTCTTTGGGGACGATAAATTTTAATTTTCAATAACTTTTCTTGAAATTTTTTTAGGAAGAAAAGAATATTGAATTAAGCGGCATCACAGGGAAATCAGGGAAGATAATCAACTCTAATGGCATGACAAAGCTTTTGAAGAAAGAACAACGAGACAAAATTGCACAATTGTTAGGTCCCTATAATACTAGTGTATCCCCGTGTTGTTATTGTTAGTGTAGCCCCTTATTATTATTGTTGTGCCCATGTAGTCCCCATATTGTTATTATTGTGCCCCATATAAACCCACTATTGTGATTGTCATGCCCTTACATTATTATTGTTATTGTTGTGCCCTTACATTATATTGTTTTGTCATTTGAATCATCGAATAATTGTTCATTTATGTAATGTAAACGTGGTTCGCCCCTCAAAGAGGATAATTTTTAGGCTGTTGATCTATATTTTCTTCTATTTTGTGAGTTGGTTGAATAACATTTGGATTCAGAGCTTTGGATTCTAGGGTTTCGCTGCTGCAAAGAGGACATCTTGGAATTTTTGCTATAACTTTTTTTTTTCTGAGAAGGTTAAGAATTTGAATTTTTTACCACAAGAAGCCAAAATCTTGAGGAACATCCTATAAAAAATTTCATATCTTGGTTCAAAATATTTTTGGAGATATGGTCCGAAGAAGGTAGGGTTTTGGCATGCTCCGGAATTTCGTCTCAAATAGGTTACCTTGGGAAAATCATGATAACTTCCTCTACGAGCATTGGATTTCAATTTTTTTAAAAGTGGCAGAAAGTGCACAGACGGTAGTATCTTGTGTATCGTTTTCAGGGCCGAAGGTTGAAACAAGAACATGTGGAACTCCATACAAGTTGACTCTACTGAACTAGTCCATAATCATGTCATCGTGGGAGATTGGGCATAAATTCATCTTGAGGAATCCAAATTTGGTCTAACTTGTGGCAGTGGAAATAAGACTCAGAGGGCTAACATAGGACCGAAGTTTGGATCCTGGGGTTCCGAAATCATAGAGATACAAAAATTTCAATATCATGCTCCTAAAAAGCTGAAAAAAATGTGTGTATTTTTTAATTTTGCATTACTTTTGTTTGAAAAATTAGTTTGAAGTGATTAAAACGGAATATTGAAGCATATATATCAGTATTTGGTTCTAATATTCCTCCAAAACAAAATAATTCTACACCCATTAAGTCCTCAGAAAGCTCTACTATGGCGCATGAAGAGGAAGAAATGCAACATGATATATCTAAATTACAAGACCAAGTGCAACAATTTTCGCTCTCGCAAAGAAAAACCAAAAATTAAATGGAATCTAAGATAGATGGTTTAAGAATGGTATGGAAGATAAGATGGATGGTATAGAATAAAAAATGAAAGGCAACATCGAATATTTGAATCATGGTATAGAAGTAAAGTGAAAGGCAACATCAAAGATTTGAAGAATGGTATAAAAGAAAAAAATGAAAGGCAACATCGAAGATTTTGAAGAATGGTTTGACAAAGTTGCTACAAGAAATTATTCCTAATGAAGAAAAGGTATTATATGAAATTCATGATGAGAAGAAAAGAAATGTTAATTATTAGTTCATAGACTCTAATGTTGGATTGAAGACCTGCCATATTCCAAAGATAGATATGAGGAAGTTTGATGGCAAGGATCCAGTAACATGGATACTAAAGATGGAGCAATATTTTGATCTCCGTAATGTGCAACACACACAAAGGTATGCATTGCAACTTTATATTTAGAACCAAATCAATTTTTATGGTATCGGTGGCTTTGTTCTCGTAATCCACTTATCACTTGGTTAACTTTTACGGAAGAAACATTATGAGGATACAAAGAGCAACACCTTCTTTATCCAATTGATAAATCTCAAACAAAAGGGTTCAATGGTAGAGCACACTGAGGACTTTCAAAAATTTATTATCAGGGTAAATGAAATTCCAGAGCAACATAGGATTGATTTCTTCATAGGGACCTTAAATGATAGCATCCAACATGAGGTTCGGCTTTGGGAACCCAATTCATTATAGAAGCCATTCAGGGTGACAAGAAAATTTGAAAGCACAATTATGGAAACAAGGAAGTCTACCACTCACAACTATAAAGATGGAAGTGGTGTTTCTACTAGAATTCCACAGCCTACAAGGTTGACATCGCAACAATTGGAGGAAAAAAGAGTAAAAGGGATTTGGTACAGTTGTGATAGAAAATACACTAAAGGGCATAAGTGTTATGACAAGAAATTATTTTACATAGATTGTGAAGAGGAGGAACAAAAGGAACAAGAAACGTCAAAATAAGAGGATATACACCAGGAACCAACCCTAGAGAAAGAAGAAATGAATCCGACCATATCTTGTAATGCATTGGCAGGAATTACCACTCCTTAAACTCTTAAGATAGTAGGACATATCAAGAATAAAAAGGTAATAGTGTTGATTGATTCGAGTAGTACCCATAATTTTATTCATTGTAAGATAACCAAGGAATTGAATTGCTTCCTATATCCAGCACCAAAGTGTCAAGTAATGGTTTCAAATGGAGGAACTATAAATTTCTCTGGAAAGTGCCATAATATCAAGTTATGCATTGTGAAAATTCCTACATCTGACAATATAAGGAATCCTACTGCATCAACTAAGTGTACTTCTCCTATTAAGTAAATTACATTTACATAATTGATTCAGATTTGAATTATTGAAGCAGCCTACCCTGAATAAATATGATTCAGAAACAAGTAAACTGAGCAAGAAATAAATCACACATAGGACACAATTATTTATGGACTAAGTCCCCGCAAAGACCCAATGCAGGAAAATCGGTGCAAAATATCTTAGGGTTTGTATTATTAAGTAGCAGTTTTCTGAGTACAATCTCTGGATACCTTGTTGGCTATTCAGTACATAGAATTCATGACAGACAAAAAATAATGAGTTTTACCTCACCTTGCAAGTCTTGGCTGATCTGGATTTGAATTGGCGAAACCCTAGCTCCCTATGCGCAGTAGATTCGTAGTCCTGCATGGGGACGGCTGAGGACTACGTCACCTCCTCTCTGAATCGATATGCCTCTCAGAAAATCAAGTTTCAGCACTCTAGGCTCAGAAACCCCGATCTCCAACAAAACTCGGACTGTCTCTTGGAAACATTGCGCAGTCCCTGCGTGGGCCCGCGCCACCCCTTCTGGTGACTGTGTCACCTCTCCTGGTGGTTTTTTTTCTTCCTTCATTGTCTCTGTTGCCTCTATTCTATGTACCCTTAGTCCCAAATAATATCCTTCTACCAATAACCGCTTATGCCCCTCATTGTACCGAATCACTTAGATCTGATCTTTGTTCGAGCACTGCTCCGTCAGAAGAATTTGATCTCAAGATTCACTCAGTGTGTCTTTCCAAATGGCGCTCAAACTTTCCTATATAGTATTCTCGTTGAGACATCAACAACCGAGATTATATCTCTAATCAATGACTGAGATTATAACGTGACTTGATCTATGCCTTTTCTAGATTATTCTCACAATTTTTTATTAATGTACTCTAATTATTTAATTTCCCTAAGTTTAGACGTAGAGTCTCCATTAAAATTATTAATTCTTTTAATAAAACATTAACCGAGTGAAATTTTCACAAACATTTTATGGGTTCTTTGGAATACCAGTTTCTAAGCCTCTCCACAAAATTTGGAACTTAGAGCACTTTCCGATGCTACAAAAATCAACACTCCCTCTTAGCGAGGAAAGTGCTCTAGCAATTATGCATGATGCATACTACTATGTCCCTGAAGCATCCTTCATGTTGCTAAAGTACATCAAACACTGCGTTTTTGTTGTTACTGTACTGCTGCCCATGACACTACCACTACCATTGTTGCTTCCATACTACAACTCCCTCTCAAGTGTTTCATCTTCTATGCTGCCAACACTGCCACTCCTAACACTGCATCTGCACTGCAGCTGAGCTGCTGAGAGAAACAACTGAACAAGTTTTTAGTAGATGCACCTCAGTGTTGAAGACTCTGACTCTTGATAACTACTATGTTGTCCCTCCGATGCACTGCGCTGCTATAGCTCTGCACTGCGTTGCATTTATTTGCACTGCGTTGCACTCCTGTGCACTCCATTACTACTGCTACGTTGTTGTTTCTCTGCTCTGTGCTGCTCCAGAAATAGGTGTTGCTACCCATTGCACTGTCGTCTCCATCACTCTCGGATCTCATTTAAACTCCTCCGTCTTGCTATTGTTGATCATGCTCTTTGGTAACAATATAATGATCCATGAGGTGGGCTCCTCAAGGATCTTACCCAACTGAAGTTCGGAATGAACTACATTTCAATATCACCCCACTTATCTCCTTGAGAAGTGTGGGCACTCATGGAAAACCTATCCTCCTCAATTTTTGCGGTTGCAACCTTTGGGTCATGCTTCTAATCTTTGTCTTTCTTCTTTAGAGGACACTGAGATGCATAGTGGCCCATCTCACCACATCTGAAGCACTTGACCTTCGAAACATCATGCTTTAGTTTTCATTGCGCATGTTGTCCCTTCAATGCAAGGGCTGCGTTCTCCTCTTCCTCCATGGATTTCGATCCACTTCCACTGCTGCCATCATGTTTTCACTTCACGAGGTCTCTCCTTAGCTATTTTTCCTGAAAAGCTGACCATAACTACTCCCAACTAGGTAATGTTGTCCAGCCTAGTATTCTTTGGAAAAACACTTACCACTCCTCTGTGACCCTGTTAAGGGCCATCCATACCATGGTTGCAGTTGTAGGTGTAGCACCTACTATCGACAACTGGTCTTGAATCTCTTGAAACTGCATGAGGTATGAAGCCACATGTTCCCCTTTTCGCATCTGGATGATACAGATATTCTTCTCTAAGTACAACTTCCGCTACTCAGAATATCCCTCATATAGGTCACGCAAAGCTACCCACATCTCTCTAGCAATAACTTTTCCAGCCACATGTGAGACGATGTGATCCTTGACACCATCAAGGAGCAACCTCTTTGCCTTGGCCATATCTGCCTTGTACTTATTGAGCTAATCCACATCCGTAGGAATAACTACGAAGTTCTCCACACACGCCTTCATATCATGTTCATCCAAAAGGAACATAACCCGTTCCTTCCATATCATGTAGTTGGAGGAGCCCTCCAACCGCTCTTGATCACGAAGTCCGTGAGATGTCATATAAGCCAAAATATGTCAAATTTTCTCCCTCTTCCTCCTTATTGCGTAGCCCCTAGCAGGCTTACGCACCCCCTGATGGAGTTGTAATTTTTTTTGCTCCTCTACTTCTCAGCAACTGAGAAATGCTGACTTCCTCGACTAGGAAATCACTGAGGAAGAATTCCCTCAATATGTGCTCTCGACTCCTTCTGACGCTTCTCTACCCAGCAACAGCTTCATAAAATTGCGTCCCTCTATCTTCTTTATGGAGGCTCTGTGTTATTCCCTTTGCCACAGCAAGATCTCGATCTGGAAGACCTTTCTCTCTATAGACTCACTCCAAGAGAGACTGCCACAAAAATCTTAGCCCTCCTGGCTAGAACTACGTAATCCCTCAATGGATTGTTCTGTTGCACTAAAGCAAAAATGACCTTCACTTTAGAATTCAAATTTGATCTTCCTGTTTCACATCAATGCTCTAATACCATGTGAAAATTTCTAGATTTGACAATCTAGGGAATCCTACAGCATCAACTCAGTGTACTTCTCCTATTAAGTAAATTACATTTACATAAATAATTCAGATTTGAATTATTGAAGTAACTACTGAAGCATATTACACTGAATAAATATGATTTTGAAACAAAAAAATTGAGCAAGAGATCAACAACACATAGGACACAATTATTTTTGGACTAAGTCCCTGGAAAAACCCAATGCAGGAAAACCAGTGCAACAGGTCTGAGGATTTGTATTATTAAGCAACAATTTTCTGAGTACAATCTCTAGATGCCTGCTAGCTATCCAGTACATAGAATTCACAATAAACAAAAAATAGTGAGTTTTACCTCACCCTGCAATTCCCAGTTGTTCTAGATATGAACTGGAAAAACCCCAGTTACCTCAGTGTTGCCTGTGTGCAGTATATGTGTAGGCTTGCGTGGGGATGGATGAGGACCACGTCACCTCCTCTCTGAATCTATTTTCCTCTCGTAAAATCAAGTTTCAGCCCTCCAAACTCACAAACCCCGATCTCCAGCAAAACTCAGACTGTCTCTTGGAAATAATGCACAGTCCCTGTGTGGCCCCTTCTAGGGATTGCGTCACCTCTCTTAGTGGTTGTGTTGCTTCCTCTATTGTCTTTGTTGCCTCTCTGCTATGTACTCTTGGTCCCAGAGAAGGTCCTCTGACCAATAAATACTTCTTCCCCTCACTGCACTGAACCACTTAGATATGATCTTCGTCTGAGTACTACTACATCAGAAGGATTCGATCTCAAGATTCACTCGGTGTGTCTTTCCAAATGGCCCTCAAGCCTTCCTTTGAAGTCTTCTCATTGAGACATCAATGACTGAGATTAGATCTCTAATCAACGACTAAGATTATAACATGACTTGATCTCTGTCTTTTCTAGATTATTCTTACTCTATTTTATTAATGTCCATTAATTAATTATTTTATTAAAACATTAACCGAGTGGAATTTTCACAAATGGTTTTTGGGTTCTTTGGAATACCAGTGTCTAAGCCTCTCCACAAAATTTGGGACTTAGAGCACTTTTCAATGCTACAAAAATCAACATCCATGGGATAATATGTATTGAATATTCCAATGCTTTCCATTCCAGTGGGTGGTGTTTATATTGTAATAGGAGTCCAATGGTTACAATCTTTGGGTACAATATCTTTTAATTTTGAAGAACCTTTCTTGAATTTTTTTGGGAAGGAAAGGAAGTTAAATTAAGGGGTATCATAGGGAAACCAAGAAATATAATTAACTCTAATGGCATGACAAAGCTTCTAGAGAAAGAATAATGAGGCGTAATTTCACAATTATGTCCACTAGAGGTTCAAACATCTAAATCATCTATTTCTTCGTAGATCCAAAAAGTCTTGGACAATAATTCCAAGGTATTTGAGACTCCCAAAGGCCTCCCACTTATTTTTGATCATGATCATGCTATTCATTTGAGTCCAGGAAGTGTTCCCCCAAGCATCGGGCCTTACAGATATCCCTATGCCCAAAAGAGTGAAATTGAATGTATGGTTGCAGAAATTCTAGAGACTGGTATAATTCAACCTAGTCAAAGTTCTTTATCTGCTATAGTAGTATTGGTACACAAGAATGATGGATCGTGGCGCATGTGTCCGGATTATAGGGAGCTCAACAAGCTCACTATTAAAGATAAATATCCCATTCATGTCATTGATGAATAATTGGATGAATTACATGGAGAAATTTACTTCAGCAAGTTTGATCTCTATTTAGGATATCATCAAATAAGAATGAAGACTAAAGACATTCTGAAAACAACATTTGGAACGCATGAGGGTCATTATGAATTTTTGGTCATGCCTTTTGGCCTTACCAATGCACCTTCTACATTTCATGGTTTGATGAATTCCATTTTCAAACCCTTCCTTAAAAAATTTGTGTTGGTACTTTTTTATGATATACTAATCTACAACAAGTCTTGGAAGGATCATTTTCACCATGTTGACAGGGTGCTCAAACTATTGGAGGAGAAACAATTATATGCAAAAACCTCCAAATGTTTCTTTCAAGTACATGAGGTGGAATATCTTGGTCATATTGTATCTCACAAGGGTGTTAAGGTAGACCCTAAAAAAAAATCCATTAAGGAATGGAAAATCCCCACAAACATAAAGCATTTGCGAGGATTTCTTGGGTTTTCAAGGTATTATCGCAAGTTTGTTAAGAATTATGGGAGAATAACAACACCTCTAACAACATTATCAAAGAAAGATGCATTTTCTTGGACTCCAGAAGCAACTAAGGCCTTTGAACACCTTAAAGAGGCAATGTGCCAGGCATCAGTATTAGATATGCCACACTTCACAAAAACCTTTATTGTGGAATGTGATGCCTTAGGAAATGGAATTGGTGTTGTTTTAATGCAAGAAGGAAGATTCATTACTTTTGAAAGTAGTCTAATCAAAAGAAATTATTTACACAAAGCTATTTATGAGAAGGAAATGATGGCAATACTACACACACTTAAGCAATGGTGACCTTACCTAATGGGAAAACACTTAAAGGTAA
Source organism: Pinus albicaulis (assembly GCA_034641835.2). NCBI lineage: Eukaryota > Viridiplantae > Streptophyta > Pinopsida > Pinales > Pinaceae > Pinus > Pinus albicaulis. Next base: position 1,436,065,108 of record CM076579.1, read on the forward strand.
AAATGGATCATGATAGTCTTAAATACTTTTTAGAACAAAGATTATCTACAAAAGAGCAACAAAAATGGGTCGCAAATATGGTGGGCTATGAATTTGAAATCATCTGCAAAAAAATGGAAGTGAAATGTTGTTGCAAATGCACTCTCAAGAAAGGATGAGGATGTGGAAGCATTGCTTTGTGCCATTTCTATTATCCAACTAGATTGGATAGCCAAAACAAGGGATGAATGGAAGAATGATGAAGATCTGTGGGCATTCATTCAAATTTGCAGCAAGGTCCCAATACATCTAATACATTTAGCTGGAAAAATGATTCATTATGGTAAAAATATTGCTTATACCTTTGTAATATTTCCCAACTCAAACAAATATTATTTTGGAATTTCACACCTATCCCTAAAGAGGGCACTCGGGATTTTTAAAAACTTACCACACGGTTAAGAAGGAATTTTTTTTTTTGGATGGCCTTAAAACTGATATTCAAAATTTTGTGGCAGAATGTTTGCTTTGCCTACAAAATAAAGTTGAGAAAATTAAGACCCCAAGTCTGTTACAACCTTTATCCATTCCAAGTCAATTTTGGGAGGAAGTTTCAATGTATTTTATCTCAAGTTTACCCAAGTCCGAAGGAAAGAGTGTCATCATGGTGGTAGTTGATACACTTACCAAGTATGCACACTTTTTTTCATTATCTCATCCATTTAAATCTTATACAGTTGCTACTGCATTTATGGAAACAATTCAAAATCTATATGGAAACCCAAAGATTATTGTAAGCGACAAAGATCCCATTTTCACTGGAAATTTTTGGACCGAATTATTTTCTTGTATGGATACTCAATTATCTCATAGCTCATATTAACATCTTCAATATGATGGGAAAAATGAGACAGTGAACAAATGTTTGGAAGGATATTTGTGTTGCTTTGTATCTGACACAATGGGTCAAGTTGTTACCTTTGGTTGAATGGTGGTATAACACTTCTGTCCATACTGCAGCAAACATGACCCCATTTTTTTCACTTTATGAATATCATCCACCGTCCATCACATCATCTTTAAGACAAAATTCTAAGGTTCAAGTATTGGAAGATCATATTGAGCATCAACAACAAGTTCTCCAACTCTTAAAGGATATTGATTTGTATGAGATTGTTAGGTCCCTATATTACTAGTATAGTCCCTTATTGTTGTTAGTGTAACCCCCTTATTTTTATTATTGTACCCTTGTAACCCCCATTTTGTTATTATTGTGCCCTTAAATTATTATTGTTAGGTCGGCTAGGATTACATTGTGGCCCACTAGGATTAAATTATGGCCCCATGGACTCCTATATATAGAAAAGAGGTTTTGTAAATTGTATCATCCAAGAATTGTTCATTTATGTAATGTATTGGAGGTTTCCCCCTCGAAGTGGCTCATTTCTAAGGCGTTGATATCTCTTTTCTTCTCTTTTTGGAGCTGGTTACACAACATTTGGTATCAGAGCTTTGGATTCTAGGGTTTCGCTGCTCCAAACAGGTCATCGTGGCATTTTCGCTATACCTTTTTTTCTACGAAGTTTCAGAAGCTGAAATTTTTAGGGTGAGAAGCCGAAATCCTGAGGAAGATTGTCCAAAATTTCAGAGCTTGGTTCGCAATATTTTCGGAGATATGATCTGTGAAAGTTAGGTCTTTTTTCAGGCTCCTAAACAGGTCATCGTGGCATTTTCGCTATAACTTTTTTTTCTACGAAGTTTCAGAATCTGAAATTATTATGGTGCGAAGTTGAAATCCTGAAGAAATTCTTCAAAAAAATTCAAATCTTAGTTTGCAATATTTTTGGAGATATGATCTGTGGAAGGTAGTGCTTTTTCAAGCTCCTAAATTTCATCTCAAAGAGGTGATCGTGGGAAAAGTTCAATAACTCTCTCTCTGGGCATCGGATTGGAGTGCCGTAAAAAATTGTCGCAAGTAAACGGACTGTAGTTTCTTGGCTATCAATTTCAGAGACGAAGGATGAAACAATGACACGTGGAAAGTCGTACAAGTTCTCTCTACTGAACCAGTCCATAATTAGGTCATTGTGGGAGATTGGACACAACTTTGTCTTGGAGAATCCAAATCAGGTCAGACCTATGGCATTCGAAAGATAATTCAGAGGGCTACGTTGGTACCAAAAATCAAATATTGAAGTGCTGCAATCACAAATATAATCCAATTTCAATATCGAGCTCCTCAAAAGCAAGAAAAAGGTGTGTATTTTTTTTCCGAATTGCATAAGTCTTGTTTGAAGAATCAATTTGAATTGATTCCAAGGGAATATTGTAGAATAGATATCATTATTGGGTTCTAAAATATGCCCCGTAAAAATAATTCAACACCCATTAAGCCTTCAGAAGGCTCTACTATGACTCATGAAGATGAAGAATTGCAACATGATCTATCAAAATTACAAGAGCAAGTGCAACAAATTTCACTCTCACAAAGAGCAACAAAAAATGAAATGGAATTTTTGAAGAAAGGCGTGGAAGCTAAGATGGATGGTGTGCAAGCTAAGATGGATGGCGTGGAAGCTAAGATGAATGGCATGGAATCTGGCATGGAAGCTAAGATGGATGAAATGAAATACAACATGGAAAACATGAAGAATGATCTAAATACAAACATCGAAGGTTTGACAAAGTTGATACAAGAAATGTTTCCTAATGGTGAAAAGATAGTAGAAGAACCTCATGATGAGAACAAAATCAATGTTAATCGTGATTTCATAAACTCTAATATTGGCAGGAAGAACCACCATATTCCAAAAATGGATATGAGGAAGTTTGATGGAAAGGATCCTGTAACATGGATACTACATATGGAGCAATATTTTGATCTCCATAACGTGCAAAACACACAAAAGGTACGCATTGTAACTTTACATTTAGAACAAAATACATTTGTATGGTATCGATGGCTTTGCTCCCGTAAAAAAATTGTCACTTGGTCAATTTTTACGGAGGAAATGATAGCACATTATGAGGATACAAAGAGCAACACCTTCTTTAGCCAATTGATAAATCTCAAACAAAATGGTTTAGTGGGGCAGCACATTGAGAACTTCCAAAAATTGAATATAAGGGTAACTGATATTCCAGAGGAACATAGGATCGATCTCTTCATAGGCACTTTAAAGGATAACATCCAACATGAAGTTCATTTTTTGGAACCAGATTCATTGGAGAAGGCATTCAGGTTGGCAAGAAAAGTTGAATGTAAAATAATGGCGACAAGGAAGCCTACCACTCAATTCTATAAAGAAGGAAGTGTTGCTACGCCTAGATTTCCACAACCTACAAGGTTGACACCACAACAAATGGAAGAAAAAAGAGCAAAAGGGCTTTGCTACAGTTGTGATAGCAAATACACTAAAGGTCATAAGTGTGCTGAGAAGAAATTATTTTACATAGATTGTGAAGAGGAAAATGAACAAGAAGAGGATATACACCAGGAACCAGCCCTAGAAGAGGAAGAAATGAATCCGACCATATCGTGTAATGCACTGGCAGGAATTAACACTCCTCAAACTCTCAAGATAGAAGGAAAAATAAAGAAGAAAAAGGTAATAGTGTTGATTGATTCAGGTAGCACCCATAATTTTATTCATTATAAGGTAGCCAAGGAATTAAATTGTTTCCTATACCCAGCACCAGAATGTCAAGTGATGGTTGCAAATGGAGGAACTATAAATTGCTCTGGAAAATGCCATAATATCGAGCTAACCATGGGGGAATATGTATTGACTAGTCCAATGCTTTCCATTCCTATGGGAGGTGCTGATGTTGTACTAGGAGTACAATGGTTACAATCTTTGGGGACGATAGCTTTTAATTTTCGAGAACTTTTCTTGAAATTTTTTTCAGAAGGAAAGGAAGTCGAATTACGGGGTATTGAAGGGAAGCCAGGAAGGATAATAAGCTCTAATGTCATGACAAAACTTCTAAAGAAAGAACAACGAGGAGTAATTGCACAATTATGCTCACTAGAAGTTCCGACATCAAAATCATCTATTTCGGCAGATCTCCAACAAGTCTTGGACAATCATTCCCAGGTGTTTGAAACTCCCAAAGGACTCCCACCTATTCGTGATCATGATCATGCTATTCATTTGATTCCAGGAAGTGTTCCTCCAAACATCAGGCCTTATAGATATCCTTACTTCCAAAAAAGCGAAATTGAATGTATGATTGCAGAAATGTTAGAGGCGGGTATAATTCAACCCAGTCAAAGTTCTTTCTCTGCTCCTGTAGTATTGGTACACAAGAAGGATGGATCATGGCGAATGTGTCCAGATTATAGGGAGCTCAATAAGCTCACCAATAAAGATAAATTTCCCATTCCCGTGATTGATGAATTATTGGATGAATTACATGGAGCAATTTATTTTACCAAGTTGGATCTTCATTGAGGATATCATCAAATTAGAATGAAGACTGAAGATATTCCAAAAACAGCATTTCGAACTCATGAGGGTCATTATGAATTTTTGGTCATGCCTTTTGGTCTTACCAATGCACCTTCTACATTTCAAGGGTCGATGAATTCCATTTTCAAACCCTTCCTTAGAAAATTTGTGCTAGTATTTTTTGATGATATACTAATCTACAACAGGTCTTGGAAGGATCATGTTGAACATGTTGACAGGGTGCTCAAACTATTGCAGGAGAAACAATTATATGCAAAAACATCCAAATGTTTCTTTGGAGTACAAGAGGTGGAATATCTGGGTCATATTATATCTCACGCGGGTGTTAAAGTAGACCCTAACAAAATTAAAGCCATTAAGGAATGGAAAGTCCCCACGACCATAAAGCAGTTGCGAGGATTTCTCGGGTTAACAGGGTATTATTGCAAGTTTGTTAAGAATTATGGGATAATAGCAGCACCTCTAACAACATTATTGAAGAAAGATGCATTTTCATGGACTCCTAAAGCAACTAACGCCTTTGAACATCTTAAAGAGGCAATGTGCCTAGCACCGGTCTTAGCTATGCCAGACTTCACAAAAACCTTTATTGTGGAATGTGATGCCTGAGGAAATGGAATTGGTGCAGTTTTAATGCAGGAAGGAAGACCCATTGCTTTTGAAAGTCGTCCAATCAAAGGAAAGTATTTACAGAAACCTATTTATGAGAAGGAAATGTTAGCAATCCTGCATGCACTAAAGAAATGGAGAACTTACCTAATGGGAAGACACTTCAAGGTAAAAACTGATCATGATAGTCTTAAACACTTTTTGGAATAAAGACTATCTTCAGAAGAGCAGCAAAAATGGGTCACAAAGATGTTGGGTTATGACTTTGAAATAATCTACAAAAAAGGAAAGCTTAATGTTGTTGCGGATGCACTCTCAAGAAATAATGAAGAGGTGGAAGCATTGCTTTGTGCCATTTCTATTATCCAACCAGATTGGATAACTGAAGCAAGAGATGAATGGAAGAAGGACAAAGATGTATGGACACTCATTCAAAAGTTGCAGCAAGATCCTAGTACATCTGATACATTTAGTTGGAAAAATGATTCCTTGTGGTACAAATATCGCTTATATCTTTGTAAGAATTCCCAACTAAAACAAAAGATTCTTCTGGAATTGCACACTTCTCCTTTAGGAGGACACTCGGGATTTTTAAAAAATTACCATAGGGTGAAGAAAGAATTTTTTTGGGATGGCCTTAAATCTGATATTCAAAAGTTTGTGGTGGAATGTTTGGTTTGCCAACAGAATAAAGTGGAGACAATTAAGACCCCGGGACTTCTACAACCTTTATCCATTCCAAGTCAACGTTGGGAGGAGATTTCAATGGATTTTATCTCAGGTTTACCTAAGTCTGAAGGAAAGAGTGTCATCATGGTGGTAGTTGATAGACTTACCAAGTATGCACACTTTTGTGCATTATCTCATCCATTTAAAGCAAGTACAGTTGCTACTACATTTATGGACAGAATTCAAAAGCTACATGGAAGCCCAAGGGTTATTGTGAGCGACGGAGATCCCATTTTTACTGGAAATTTTTGGACGGAGTTATTTTCTTGTTTAGGTACTCAATTAGCTCATAGCTCATCTTATCATCCTCAATCCGATGGTCAAACTGAGATAGTAAATAAATGTTTGGAAGGATATCTTAGTTATTTTGTATCTGATAAACAAACACAATAGGTCAAGTGGTTACCTCTCGCTGAATGGTGGTATAACACTTCCTTCCATACTGCAGCAAAAATGACCCCATTTATGGCACTTTATGGATATCACCCACCATCGATCACATCATCTTTAAGGGAAAATTCGAAGGTTCAAGCAGTGGAAGATCACATCGAGCATCAGCAAGAAGTTCTCCAACTCTTAAAGGATAACCTGAATTTGGCACAAATCGAATGAAACAACAGGCAGATCAACATCGTAGCGAGAGAAGTTTTGATGTAGGAGATTGGGTATTTTTACGGCTACAACCATACAAACAAATGTCCCTCAAGCAAGCAAAGAAGGATAATAAATTATCGCCAAAGTACTATGGTCATTACAAGGTGTTGCAAAAGATTGGTACTATGGCATACAAATTGGAGCTTCCTGCTTCTTCGCGAGTACATCCAGTTTTCCATGTTTCATGCTTAAAGAAGGTTATAGGTGAAAATATTCCGGTTCAAACAATATTGCCAGAACTTGATGAGGAAGGAAAAATCATATTGGAACCTGAAGCAGTCATGGAAACAAGAACTCGACAGCTACGGAATCGATCAATTTCAGAGTATCTCATCAAGTGGAAGAACTTACCCACTGAAGATTCTACATGGGAGGATGCGAATTTTATACAGAAGCACCCGGAGCTACTCAAGCGTTGAGGACAACACTTTTTTGAAGGAGAGGGGCATGTTAGGTCCCTATATCACTAGTATAGTCCCTTATTATTGTTAGTGTAACCCCCCTTATTGTTATTATTGTACCCTTGTAACCCCCATTTTTTTATTATTGTGCCCTTAAATTATTATTGTTAGGTCAGCTAGGATTACATTGTGGCCCACTAGGATTACACTATGGCCCCATGGACTCCTATATATAGAAAGGAGGTTTTGTAAATTGTATCATCCAAGAATTGTTCATTTATGTAATGTATTGGAGGTTTCCCCCTCGAAGTGGCTCGTTTCTAAGGCGTTGATATCTCTTTTCTTCTATTTTTGGAGCTGGTTACACAACAGAGATCTATATGTAAATGTGCTTGAGGTTGTATAAATCGCAAGTGTTAAAATCGAGTTTTATGAGCCTTTATGTTAAATTCTTATACACATAAAGCATGAATTTAAACTCTGAAATAATAGAAAACATTAGAAAAATACACCATAAAAATAACCACAACACAACAAGTGATGAAGGAGTTCACCCCTCCTGGACGACATCTCCTGGTCCAACTTCCAATGAGTGGCCCACTTTCATTATGCTCATAAAATGGTGATTAAATACATTTACATTGTTCAAATGACTTCATTATTTGCTCCAACAACTTCAGAGCTATCAAAAACCTCTGTCTAGCCTCTTTTTTCTCCCAAAAAGGATAAAAACTAAGAAAGTTACGAGCTTTTTAAGTTTTGCTGCTAGTTGACCCATGTTAGTGTCTCGTGATTTGATAGATTGTCCCGTGATTTGATAGATTGGTAGACAAAATGCACAGGGTAACGTCAGACCAGTCTTTGGAGTCTTAGGACCTAGCCTTCCTGGACTCAGAGAGGGCTCTCTCTATTTTGTGCAAAGGATGTGAACTTGTTAGCTTTAGATGGTTGATTTTAGGCTAGTTGTTAAGTGTAGGGTTTGTTGTTTGTTTTGGTTGGGTAAGATGATAAAGTAGAAAAGGTGGAGTGAGAGGTCTTAAAATCATTGGGCTATGGAGTCTATGAAAGTCATGGATATCTCAACAATGAAACAAGATGCATAACAGGGAAAATCTAGCATGGTCAAATGGATCTTTAAGGCATGTGTGAAGTGAAATGAACATAAAGTATGTAAGCATAGTAGGTGTGTAAGGGCAGTGAAGAATCCTTAAACAAGTAATTTTTAAAAAATATGGTCTTGAATACTGATCAACCTAAGGACATAATCATAAGATAGGGAAAACAATATATTTTTTATTATACTTAAGCAAACAAGCATTCAAGATGAACAATTCAGTGAACCATAGAAAGCAAGAAACTTATCTAACTTCTAGTGATTGCACCTTCAAGGTTAGAAAACATACAAGATAACATATAACCTTAATCAAAGAAGAGGGAAATCCTAAGCATCTATGATCAAGCTATAAAGAAATTTAAGTCAACTTCTCAAGCATGGACAAAGGGCATGATTAGAGCATGGCCTCTTTGGCTAAAACCTAACAAGTAGTACTTCAAAGAGAGATTCCAAAACAGAGTTTAAATAGCATCAAATAAGTAGGGCTAACCATAAAACATATTTGAAAACTACTATATTGAACCATTCATGGAATAAAAAAGCATAGGTAGGTCTAAGAAGCAACTAAGAATTCCTTAAACTAACCCAGTAGAGGAAAACATAAAGACAATAGAAACAGGAAGGACTAAGGTGCCTCAAACAACATTTCTTAGCATATACTTTTCTGTTCTACTGCAACATAGAAGGATGAAACAAAATGATACATAAGGAAACAAAGACTGAACAGAGACACATCACCATAAATCATGCTCAGGGATGCTGCAAGCTATCCTCCTTCATCATCAATCAAAGCAGACCATTCCCAAACTCCACAACACCAATTTCTTCTTCAAACTCAAGAACACCATGTATTGCTCTCAAAAATCATCAAATGCCAACATTCACAATGAAAAATTCATGCTCTATTTATCTATCAAAGGGGGGGGGGGGGGGAAAAATGTCAAAATCACTCATAAATGTCATAAATGCCCAAGAGACCATGCAAGGCCCAAGGCACAAAATATCCCATGAAATGAATGCCAAAATAACTTCTGGCGCCTAATTCTAGAGCGATTTGCCTCAAAAAACATAAAAATATCATTTTTCAATAAATGAGTGTGTTTTGTTGACTTTTGGCCAAAAACACACAGTGTTTTCTATAAGTGCAGTGCCATCCTAGGCAAAAAATAGGTCTTGTTGCAGCCAAGTTTTGGGGACCTTCCCGATGTCGAGTTGTGCTCCGTGATGGCCCGTTGGAAATCATGCCGAGTCTTCTTTCTAGATATACCTTTAGTTTTCTGATTGAGCACCTGTAACCTATTCAAAAATTCAAATTTCCAAAACTGCTATGAGCGTAGTGCCAGGCCTGAAAATGAGGCTGAATGGTGAAAAATGAGGTGTTTTTTTACCTTTTGAGGGGTCAAAAATGCTCCAAATGCTCTAAAATTTGGTGAGAATAGTGTAATAGGCATGATAAATCCAAAAATGTAAAGTTATACCTCTGAGGATGCCTGAGCGAAAAGTGTAGCCCTAGTGGCGTTGCGCTTATAGGCCTCCCAATTCACAAAAAACAAATATTTGTCCAAATTTCTTCAAAATTGGTGGATGTCTCCCTCAAGGGATTTGAGAGACCTGTAGAGAAGATTGTGCCAAAATTCCAAGTCTAGTTTGGCCTTTTGCTTATTTTAGTGCCTAGATCTTGGTTTGGGCCTTCTTTAGTTTGGCCCTTGCAACTTGGTTTCTCCGGGCATAATGCTTAGTCATCCTTCTTTGGAGGTCAAGATTCTTGTTAGCCTTCTCCAATTTAGCCTCCAAGTGTATGTTTGCTCTTTCCAACCAAGGCTCCCGATCCTGTGCTATCTCAATGGCCAACATATCATCTAGGGGGAGTTGTTCTGCTAGGGTTGCTTCTTGTTCCTTTTGCTTTGCCAATGCCTTCTTCAACCCCATGGTTCTAGGCCTCCTCCTAGATTGACCTTCCTCATCCTCACTCTCTTCATAAGTGCCCATGAACTCTTCTAGTTTCATCAGGCCTTAATGGCCCTAGCCTCATAAATAGCAATTCGTACTCCTAGCTGCTTGTTTTCCAAGTCAAGGGAATCATTCACACTTTTAGCTCTATTCAGATTGGCTTGGAGGTCTTCAATGAGTGCATTTTTGTTTTGGATGAGCAAGTTTGAGATCCTTGCCTCCTCCTCCTCATCACTTTCCACCTGAATGATTTCAAACTCCCTTTCCACCTCATGATCTTCTACTTCTTCTTTTACCTTTTGTTTTCCTTTGTCTAGTGGCTGAGCTGAGGTGGATGGCATGGTACCTTGCCTTTTGGAGGCAGCAAACACAAGACTTGACCCTCTCTGGGATGTGAGTGAAAGAGGTGTGGTTGTGGCCTTGTTGGTGTATTTATCATGGTTGTGATCCTTGCTGCTATCATCAACTTCTTCATCTTCATTATTGGTATCATCAATCATCATATTTTCTGCCTCATCATTGTCTTCTACATCATCACCACTCTCATCCTCTTCACTGTTTTCTGCATCGTCATTTTGTTCTTCATTTGAGTTGCTTGCCTCTTTACTGATGTGATATTCAATTTGATTATTAGCCCCTTCATCTCCTTCATTATTTTAATGACTGTCTTCGTGACTGTCATGACTGTCATGAATGTTTTCCTCTTTTTTGTCTTGTCCATTACTGAGGCTTTCTTCTTGGGTGTCACTACTGCCCTTAGCCTCTGCATTTTCCTCACTATTTTGATCTTTATCTTGGCTGCCCTCTTCATCACTGCTAAATTCATTTTCATTTTCATCTCTTTCATTTTCTTCATTTTGATCCTCTTTCTCTGTTTCCATGTCCTCTGCTTCTTGCTGGCTCAAATCACCATCACTGCTCAAACTGTCTCCTCTGTCCTCTTGTTGACTTAACTCATCATCATTTTCTTCCTCTTCCTCATCATATGCTTCTTCTTCATCATCTGCCTCTACCTCACTTTGGACTGATTTATTGTCACTCTCAGCCTCTTCATTTTGATTTGACTCATTATCATTATCTCCCTCATTTTCACTTGATTCATCATTGCCACTTCCCTCTTCATTTGGTGCATCAAAAGAAGGGGAGAAAGGGAGGTTTTCTTGAGGTGAGGACACCTGTGTAGATGATGAGGGAAATTTTGGTTGATGAGGAAGCTGTGGGCTTGTGCAGACTTCATGGGCTATGAACACATCCCAAGAATTCCTTTTTTCTCCAACTGATGTAATACCACCATCTTGATTAAGGAATGGTGGAATAAACTGTGCATTTGCTGGGTATAGGTCCTCCTCCAGACAACAAATTACATCTTGTCAATGCTTCTATACAAGTAGTAAGGCAAATGAAGCATTTTAACCCTTGTGAAATGCACGAGGAGTCTAACATGGTAGGCATAAAGTCTGGAGTACCCCCCTTCACAGGTAAAGTACTTCAGCATAACCCTCATCAAGGGTGAAAATCTCTGTTTTAGGTGTGAGAAAGGGAAGATAGCCCTGCAGCCTACTCTGTACCTAGTTTTGACAAATGGCTCATAATGGTTCATGTCCAACCTTGCCTTCTTGAACCATTTCTCACCAACAGCAGGTATGCCTGTAGCATTAGAGATGGAATCTGCTGATAGTTCAAAATCCACCCCTGCAAGATTCGCCTGTTTGTTGTGGAGGTTGAGGACAAACAACCTTGTAAGCTCTGGGTGGATTTGCACTTGTTTGACTCTCTCACAAAATTGGAAACACCCTACATTCTGGAAACATGAGAGGATCATGGGAGATGAGGTGATATCCACTATGCTCTGGGGTTCCAATCTGTTCACTTTCCCTCCTTTGTGATTTGGCCTCATAGGCCCTTGGCCTCTTTCATTACTGCTACTGTCTTTTGCTCCTAGCATGGTGATTAGGGTTGTTTGTGGACAAACTTGGGCAAGAGGAGTAAAATGAAAATGATGGTGGGAAGCTCTTGAAAATGAGTGATATGGAGGTGAGTTATGAATGTTTTTCCTTGAGCTTGAAAAATGGTTTGTCTTGAACCAACTTGTGATTACCCTAGTTCCACACCTCTCTGATTTGGTAATGGTTTACTTGGAGGTTAGAACAATAATGTTGCCATGAGGATCTAGGGCTTGCAAACACTAGGGTTCAATCACTTCTAATTACCAAATTATAAAAAGTACTTGGAGGACAAAGAGGCAAAGCCACCTACCAAATTTAGCTTGCTTGCAGGGTTTTGAAACTAGTTCGGAGGACCTTCCTTGAACCTTTGGCACCTTCCTGCAAGTTGGAGGGTTTTTTGTATGAGCGCAGTGCCCTGCCCGTACTATTGATTCGCCCTCTGTGCGCAGCACTGGGCGAGTCGGGCACTGTGTGTGCTCTGTGCGCGCAGCGTTGGGCAAAAAAATGGGTGTCGGGTCGGCGTGTGGGCGCAACGTCGTGTCCCTATGTGTGTTAGTCTGCCTAAGCGTAGTGCCAGGCTATATGCACAGCGCCGCCCGGTATATGCGCAGCGTAGTGCAAAAATGCACTATGGAGAACCCTATTTGCACAGCGCCAGGGTCTGTGAGTGCAGTGCCAGGTTCTATGCGTAGTGCCAGTGAACTTACCCAGAAATTTTCACTCAAAATCCGAATTTTCTCCTGTAAGCTATTTTCTCTCCTTGTAATTGACAAATGAGCTAAAAATGATAACTGAGATGCTTTTATATCCTTTGAGAAATAAATTAAAATGAGAAAACCCACTTTTGCTAAGGTTTTATCACTTTGTCATTTTTTACTGATATCCTTTTTGACCTTTTTGCAGGTGATTTGAAAACTTTTCAAGGTAATTCTTCTTCCTTTGGTGACATCTTGGTGGAGAGATGAAGAGGTCCCTTTTAACCTATGACGGCCTAGGCACTGTCAAACCTTAGTTTGCACTGGGAAACTGAAAAACATGTTTTTTATCCTTTTTGACATTTCTGAGTGTGAGTGTCATGTAAACATGTTTTCTTCCTTCTTTATTGATTTTGGCAGTGAGGCATAATAAACCTATTTCTGACAAGTGTTTTTTCTCTTTCATAACCATGTATGCCATATCTCCTTTTTGACCACTTCTGATTTGTTTGCAGGTGTCATGAAATATTGAATTTGCCCCTTTTTGACAATTTTGGAGTTTGACACTTTCAGTCATATAACAGTAACTTCATGATTAGCTTGACCTCTCATTTTGAAACTCAACCCTAGGCTTTCATTCCTTTGGCCATTGGAGAGCAATTGACTGCACTTGAAGACTTGATCCCCATCACACTAATACTCTTTGCATTTCCTCCCTTTGATGCAGTGAAGCATGGTTACCTTGGAAAACCCTAGAAATTACCCTCAGCAGTCTCTGAAAACTTTCTGTTGTCATGATGGAGGCTCATAGTCTTCAATTCACTTACTCTGCCTATCTTTCCAAAATCTTAGGTTTTACAGCTATTAGAGAAGAATAATTAGTGTTGTCTTCTAATTTATCTATAACCCTTTCAAGTTCATTCATTTTTGTTTAGTTCACCTCACCTTTTTCCCTTTTTTATTTATAACTTCTAAAAAATATTCATTTCATGCTTGTTTGTGTTGATGTGCCTTTGTCCTTGTAGTTTGTTGCATTGGCTCCTTGCTTGGAAAACTGCTAATCTAATCAGTCCTAGAAACCTTGATTTGCCCTGAACATGGGCTGCTTACTCTTCCATTAGCTTGTGTGTGCCTTTAATGAGAAGTAGGCCTCTTACCTTACCTAATTTTCTGTTGATAGCCGCCTTGACACTCCTATAGAAATGTCAATCATAGACAATTGTTCTTTATAGATTTTGAACTTGATTAAGGATGTCTTCTTTGAAGGTTTTTTTTATTTTTTTTGGTAACAACAGATTTTAACTTTATTTTCCATTTGATTCACTTTCTTAGCATAAGAAAAACAGTGACCTAGAACACCAAAGACAACTCTACAACCTATGAAACCCTAGTGACCTAGTGGGAGGCTCTTTAGACTTTTCCTCTGACTGAAAGCTTGGTTTAGGGTCCTCAAGTATGAAAAACATATTTTTTTGATAATTTGATGTATAGAAGATCCAAAATCCAATTGTATTTGACTTATCTAAAGAGCCTTTAGAGGTATCTTTAAGATCATCAATGCTTGAGGCATTTGATGGAAATGGGAAAGGGTAGGCTTTTTGGAAACATTAAATGGGAAGTGGAAGGGTTAAGCATAGGCAAAACAGAGTATTAAGGTCGTGGGTGTGAAAACATGATGAAGATGAATGACATGAGCCCATGATGGGTCTTCTGGGAGTGGTAGACTAACCAGGGAAATGGTAGAGTAGTGAGATATTAAAAAATTCATCCTAAGGATAATGAAGGCAGTGAGATTTCTAAATCTCACAATATTCATGAATTTTGCTTTTAGAAATCAGGATAAGCATTTAGTCATCTACAAAATAGAAAAAAATACTGATGACTAACAACCCACAAATTCACCAAGTTTGGCCAACCATCCTACAATTTCGCCCCATTTTTCACTAACGGAGCAACAAATCAGTGTAAATTGTGGGACCGTTAATTTTCCTAATAATGCCTTAAAACCAAATTTTGAACCATATAGTCATGGTCGAATTAATTGAATTAAATATGGGGGGAGCATTGCATAAACTTTAAGTAATGTTTTTCAACTATGGTTATTAAGAACCATATTGCAGTGTAACAGTAAGTCATTTGGATTGTTGGTCGGAGTAACTAAATTTTACCAATGGGGATGCACCACGTGGAAGCCCCTGATTGGGCCATGTGGTGACCTCTCATTGGTCTGCCTCCAACCAATAAAATTCAACCAATTCACAACCAACATAAATGTGACAAGTGGCGACCATCTATTGATTGAAGGAGCCCAATCATCATGCTGACGTCAGCATGACATCACTTGTACGAATTTCACAGTCACATGCCTAGTCAACATGTCTGCAAAAATTTTCCATGTTTGACCAAAACTTCACATCGTGATTACAGGAGCATACGGTGTCGGTTTTGCACAAAACGAATTGTGCTAGATTCATAACAACGAGATATAAGCGGTAGTTCAGGTTCCACACCATTCCAAAAAATTTCAATTTTGAGAATATTTTTTAGCACCTGGTCACTCCTCCCCTCTAGAAGCTTTTGGACCCCAAAATCTCTTTTATTACTAAACATTTGGATGAGGGTACAACCCCCTCACCCTTCCAGTCTCAATCCACTAGAATTTTCCTAAATTCAACAATTTTAGCTTTTCATGAAAACTGATATTTTCCCTTGATTATGGAGACCCTGTCTTGTTGTTGTAAATACCATCTTGCTGCAATTTCCCAGAATTTGCAGAACAACAAACTATCCTTGAAGAAAAACACATTCTTCCTCCTCGATCGTCAACCAAAAGAAACTTAAACAACTTGAATTTCTTCTCACCTCGAACACTGTCGACATGATGATGTTTAGCTTGTCTTGCCTTGTGCTTGGATCGACTCTTGACCAAATGTGATCGCCATTACCATGCAACATCCCATTTCAAAGACAATACATTGTGAAACCCACAAGAAGAAATTTTGAACCCAATGCCCTCTTTGTCAAATTGCTTTGGTGCTTTCTCTTTGACCTTTGCACTCTCTTGCACCGATATCTTATTCACATTACTGCTCAACCATGATGCATGCTTTTGCAATTTTACCACATTTTGTTGACCTCTTTTGAAAGCAACATGTTAGACTCCTAGAAAACATTATCACAACCATTAGAAACCTCAATTAAATCAGAATTTTCATTCAATGCATCTCTTTGAAAGGCCTCATGCACAACATCTTCATGCTTGAATATTAACAAAGCAAAATTTTGACTAGCATTCACAATTCTCTTCATTTTTCCAGCATGCATAAAAGACAAACTCACCTTCTTACTATGCGCTCTAATGATATACTCAATCCCATTCTTGAAAAAGTGATACTTATTCTCATGGCGATGAAATATTTCTCTCCTATCATAAAGATATGGGCTACCCAAAACAATACCATAAATATCAAGCGGAACAACATCAAGTTCAACTTCATCAAGAAAGTTTCCAGTGATTGCAAATCTAAGTATGCACTTCCTCATCACCTGCAAATTTCCATTCTTACATATCCAACCTAAAGGATAAGGTCTTGTATGAGGAATTGTTTCTAAATTCAACTTCTTGATTAAGTCTTTTGAAATAGGGTTTGCTTGTGAACCACTATCAAATATGGTGTCAATCTTGGTATGCTTTGAAATAACTCTAACATGGAAAAGTTCAATTCTTGTTTCATCATCTTGAGTACTAATTTGACAACTTGAAGAACTAGTACTTGCAATGTCCTTACCTTTCAAACCCATTGCGGTGATATTTTCTTCATCTCCGGAATCAGAACCTAATCATGTGTTATTGTTGCAGTTGTCTTCTCCTTCTCTTTGTTTTTAAGCTTGTTAGGTCTCATCTCTGGATGAAGTTTCCAACAATGATCTTCATCATGCCCATCTTTGGAACAATGTTTGAATGTGAGTTTTTCTTTCTCCATCTTTATGGATGCATTCTTCTTACCTTTACCCTCGAACTTACCATTTCCTTTCCCTTCAGACTCAAAGGTATCCTCACTTGTCTCCTCTGAAACATGTTTCCCTCTTGCCTCTAGATGTGTGGCCTGTACACATACTTCATCTAAATTTTAAGGATTAAACATGAAAATAGTATGTCTTAGGTAACTATGCAAACCTCTAATGTACTTTAACAAAGTTTCTTGAGTTGTCAAATCTACACCCAAAATTAGTCCTCTTCTCCTAAACTCTTGAGTATAGATTTGTACACTTTTTCCTTTACCTTGCCTAAAGTTTTTCCAGTCTATTGTAGTCGTTTTCATGTATGCTAATGTATAAAATTGTCTCCTTAAGGCAGAAACAAATTCAATCCAAGAGGTAAAGACCTTACCACGTTTCTTCATGTCCTCTTGAGTTTTGGCTTCCCACCAAATAAGTGTCGCACTTTCCAATCTCAATGAAGCGAGCTGAATCTTGGTGTCATCGTCCCTGGTTATTTGTATCTTGCAATACACTTCAAGCTGACGTACCCAATTGTCTAATCTTTCAGCATCTACCTCTCCATCATACATAGTAAAATCAAACTTAATGTCAAGCTTTAAAAATGGAGTTTTACCATGAATTTTTGGAGATTGTGGAGGTGTTTGTGAAGGGCTTGTTGTGGAAGAAGATGATGGTGAAGATGGTGGTGAGGAGAATGGTGGTGTCAAAGGTGGTTTGTCACCATTATCATTACCTTTTGGAGGCTTGTTTCCATCTCGTTCTTCTCATTTTTAAGACTTATCTCCCTTTGGAATATTGGAGCTCTCACCTTGCATCCTTGAAGTTATCTCTTCATAGAGAAATTTCACTATTCTTGTCATATCAAAGAATGTTTTCCTGAATGATTTTTCATCCTCTGACATATTTTCAGGCTCTCCTTGATTGGACATACTTGTTGAAGCTTAAACTGCAATTTGAGGAAGAATTTGTGGTGCATATTGTGGCAAACTTACTCTCCTTGTCCTTGACCTAACTTGAGGACTTGCAACCACAAGCTTTCTTTCTCCTCTCTTGAGCTTAAACCTTGTAAGCATCACATACACTTGCAAACAATTAAATCCTCATAGCAACAAGAAAACCAAAGCTATAATACCAAAATTGATCTATATGAGATATATATGTAAATGTGCTTGAGGTTGTATAAATTGCAAGTGTTAAAATTGAGTTTTATGAGCTTTTATGTTAAATTATTATACACATAAAGCATGAATTTAAACTATGAAATAGTAGAAAAAACAAACAAATACACCATAAAAAACCACAACGCAACAAGTGATGAAGGAGTTCACCCCTCCTGGGATACGTCTCCTAGTCCAGCTTCCAATGAGTGACCCTCCTTCATTATGCTCATAAAATGGTGATTACATACATTTACAGTGCTCAAATGGCTTCAATACATACTCCAACAACTTCAGAGCTATCAAAAACCCCTATCTAGCATCTTTCTTATCCCAAAAAGGATAAAAAATGAGAAAGTATGAGCTTTCCAAGTTTTGTTGCTAGTTGACCCACAAATTCGCCATGTTCGGCCAACTATCCTACAATTTCGCCCCATTTTCACTAATGGAGCAACAAATCAGCGCAATTCTGCGCAAAGTGTGGGATCATTAATTTGCCCAATAATGCCTTAAAATTGATTTTCTTTTAAACATGAATGGATATAAATTTTTATTTATGGTGATAGGTTGGGTCAGAGCCTAAACAACTGCTTTTACATATTTTTTTTAACAGAAAACCCAGTGGAATGATGTTCTAATTTTACTTAGCTGGGGAGCTTCGACCTTATGGAATAAGCACCCAAACAGGAGCTTCGTCATTTTTAGTGAGTTCTCCTTGGGCTAAGAGGCAACCTATATTTTCTCTAGAGTCCGCCTCCTTGTTTAGATATCGTAGGATGTGGAAGAAGGAGCTGGAGGTGAAGTTTTGCAGCACTTTTAGGAGTCTCTTCAGGGTCTTGTTGAGTGTCGAACTGTTGAAGTGTTCATTATTGTTTGTGATTTTTATCAGGATTTTCGAATCTCCAAAGACTTGAATGTCTTTTTATCCATACCCCTGGGCGATCTGACAAGCTTTAAGGAGACCTAAGATTTCTGCTTGATTGTTTGTGCTCTGTACAAGGCCCCAACTGAAGCTCACTTTACTGTGCCCTTCCCAGGAGTAGATTACTCCCCCTGCTCCAAATACCCCGGGTTTCCTTTGGAAGCTCCGTCAAAGAAGATTGTGGCTTGTCATGTTTCTTCCACCATTTTTGAAATTCTAGTTCAGGGATCCGAAGCCTCCACTCAAAGTTGAAGCAAGGCCTAGGGGGGATATTTTTGCTGTAGGCATGCTTTAGATACTTTCCCAGACATCTTATCTCTTCAAGGAGGAGCTCATTGTCTGCCTTGTGGGATCAATTCTCCATGGTCTCAATCAACAAAGCTTTGGCTTTAACAGCCACAACTGTAAGAGATGCTTATTGTTGTTGAACGTGGCATCATTCCTTGCTAACCACACTTCCCAGCAAATGTATTTTGGGATATCATTCCAGATTTTTTCCCACGCGAATTTGTTGTTTAAGGCATGGGAAGAACGCTCTTTCCAGGAGGTGAATAGATTTACTACTGTGATCTGCAATGGGGTTTGAGCGTTAAGACTGAGCATAGATTGCTTCCAAACTTCTTATGCAAATGAGCAGTCTATAAACAAGTGATCAATCGAATCATGGGTCGAATAG
This sequence comes from Pinus albicaulis, assembly GCA_034641835.2. Classification (NCBI taxonomy): domain Eukaryota; kingdom Viridiplantae; phylum Streptophyta; class Pinopsida; order Pinales; family Pinaceae; genus Pinus; species Pinus albicaulis. The sequence continues at coordinate 1,436,084,414 of CM076579.1, forward strand.
TAGAGAGGGCATCTGTGGGGGCCGATTATGCCTCTTCTAGCCAAGTTATCCCTAGTCAGGATTCGTCTATGCATGAGAAGCCAACTGAAGAAGTTGATCTTGGGGAGGCCGAAATGGTCCTAGACATGATGACAGATGCTGAGATTGGAGGTTGGCGTACCCCTGTGACGTTGTGTATGCGTTGAATCTTCCCCAACCCCACTTATCATTTGCACGCATATGCACTGGAGCCAGGCCAGTGAGCGCAGCATGAAGGGGTCTTAATTGAGAATTAAACCACTCTAGTAGGCGTGGGATTGACCAATCAATCCAAATGCCAACATCGTCCCAGGAAGATATGTCTGCCAGATTGTTGATACCTTGATTTTTAAGCTATTCACGCAGCTCTGCGAAATTTTTGTCTAAATTTAGGGGTTGAAGACCCATGATTTTTTCGTCCAACAGGCAGATTCTTTTCCCATTTCCAGGGATTATGTACAAGTTCTTACTGAATAATTCATAGCCTCTGCTATAGAGCTTCCAAATGATGGTGCCTTTGCAAGAAGCTCCTTCCTCCATATTGGACAATGAGAGCCTGTGCATATAATTTTTAATGAGCACTTGACTAACAGGGTGACGATGGTTTGAGAAGATTTTCCATAAAATCTTCCCTCCCAAAGCCAGATTGGCCAACCAGGGGTCTCTTGCCTGAAGACCACCATCATCTAATGGTATTTTCACAATATCCCAGCTTACCAAGTGGAATTTATTTTGATTCCCCTTTCCTCCTTGCCACAGGAAATTTCTTAAAATCTTGGAGAGTTGCTTAGTGGTTGATTTTGGTGCCAATAAAAACGTTGCCTGATAAATCGGAAGTGAGGACAGAACAAATTTAACTAGGATTAAATTCCTAGCTGTGGTGAGCCACTGTCCTCCCCGTGAATTCATTTTTGCTTAATTTTTCTGAGAATCTCTGCCCAGTGGAGGGCCTTATTGGATCCCAAAGTTAATGGCAGACCAAGGTACTTGATTTCATCCCAGGAGGCAAATCCCATGAAGCCAAGGGCATGAGCTGTCCGATTAATGGATTGAAGATCTATCCCCCAGCTATACACCGCACTTTTCCTTCTATTGACAAGGGCTTTGGATACTCTGCAAAAGCTTTGGATTACTTCGTTGAAGGCCCTTGCAATTTTGAGGGAGGCACCACCTAGAAGCATAGAGTCATCCGTGAACAAGGCATGATTGATTGGCTTAGTACCTCTCACAGCCCTGATGCCAAGAAGAGTCCCAGAAATCATTTATGTTATCAGCTTTCCACTTAGGGAGTCCGCCATCAAAATGTACAAGAAAGGGGACAACGGGCAGCCTTGCCTATGCCCCTCGAAGCTTTGAAGTAGATAGCCGACCTGGAATTTACTAAAGGCACAATCCACAGATCTCCAATACATGCTTTTATTAATCTTATAAATTCGGAAATAAAGCCAAAAGCATAAATAAATTGGAGGAGAAAAGAGTGTCTTACCCTGTCAAAGGCGTTCACCATGTCCAGTTTGATAAGCATCCCTTTCTCATGATGTTGGTGACTGGAGTGAATATTTTCCTGCACAAGGTCCACATTGTCTAGGATATGCCTGCCATTGACTAAACCTCCTTGGCTAGGGGAGATGAGTTTTTCCAGCAGGGGCTTGATTATGTTCGCCGGAAGTTTGGAGAGGATTTTATAGGACGCGTTGTAGATTGAAATTGGCCTGCAATTTTCGAATGTCACCGGGTTTGCTTCTTTAGGGATAAGGGCTAGGAAGGTGAAGTTTATGCTTCCTCCCACTTTGGCTTTTTGGAGGAATCCCTTTACCATTCGGAACAGGTCGATGTTGTGAAGCCAGCTCCAAAAATAGAAGAAAAGAGATATCAACGCCTTAGAAATAAGCCACTTCGAGGGGGAAACCTCCATTACATTACATGAATGAACAATTCTTGGATGATATAAATTACAAAACCTCCTTTCTATATGTAGGAGTCCATGGGGCCACAATGTAATCCTAGCCGACCTAACAATAATAATTTAAGGGCACAATAATAACAATATGGGGGTTATAGGGGTACAATAATAACAATAAGGGGGTTACACTAACAACAATAAGGGACTATACTAGTAATATAGGGGCCTAACATGCCCCTCTCCTTCAAAAAAGTGTTGTCCTCAACGCTTGAGTAGCTCTGGGTGCTTCTGTATAAAATTCTCATCCTCCCATGTAGAATCTTCGGTGGGTAAGTTCTTCCACTTGATGAGATACTCTGAAATTGATCGATTCCGTAGTTGTCGAGTTCTTGTTTCCGTGACCGCTTCAGGTTCCAATATGATTTTTCCTTCCTCATCAAGTTCTGGAAATATTGTTTGAGCTGGAAGATTTTCACCTATAACCTTCTTTAAGCATGAAACATGGAAAACTGGATGTACTCGCGAAGAAGCAGGAAGCTCCAATTTGTATGCCATAGTACCAATCTTTTGCAACACCTTGTAAGGACCATAGTACTTTGGTGATAATTTATTATCCTTCTTAGCTTGCTTGAGAGACATTTGTTTGTATGGTTGTAGCCGTAAAAATACCCAATCTCCTACATCAAAACTTCTCTCGCTGCGATGTTGATCTGCCTGTTGTTTCATTCGATTTTGTGCCAAATTCAGTTTATCCTTTAAGAGTTGGAGAACTTCTTGCTGATGCTCGATGTGATCTTCCACTGCTTGAACCTTCAAATTTTCTCTTAAATATGATGTGATGGATGGTGGATGATATCCATAAAGTGCCATAAATGGGGTCATTTTTGCTGCGGTATGGAAGGAAGTGTTATACCACCATTCAGCGAGAGGTAACCACTTGACCCATTGTGTTTGTTTATCGGATACAAAACAACGAAGATATCCTTCCAAACATTTATTTACTATCTCTGTTTGACCATCAGATTGAGGATGATAAGATGAGCTATGAGCTAATTGAGTACCCAAACAACAAAATAACTCCGTCCAAAAATTTCCAGTAAAAATGGGATCTCTGTCGCTCACAATAACCCTTGGGTTTCCATGTAGCTTTTGAATTGTGTCTATAAATGTAGTGGCAACTGTACTTGCTTTAAATGGATGAGATAATACACAAAAGTGTGCATACTTGGTAATTCTATCAACTACCACCATGATGACACTCTTTCCTTCGAACTTAGGTAAACTTGTGATAAAATCCATTGAAATCTCCTCCCAACGTTGACTTGGAATGGATAAAGGTTGTAGAAGTCCTGGGGTCTTAATTGTTTCCACTTTATTCTGCTGGAAAACCAAACATTCCACCACAAAATTTTGAATATCAGATTTAAGGCCATCCCAAAAAAATTCTTTCTTCACCATGTGGTAAGTTTTTAAAAATCCTGAGTGTCCTCCTAAAGGAGAAGTGTGCAATTCCAAAAGAATCTTTTGTTTTAGTTGGGAATTATTACAAAGATATAAGTGATCTTTGTACCATAAAGAATCATTTTTCCAACTAAATGTATCAGATGTACTAGGATCTTGCTGCAACTTTTGAATGAGTGTCCATAATTCTTTGTCCTTCTTCCATTCATCTCTTGCTTCGGTTATCCAATCTGGTTGGATAATAGAAATGGCACAAAGCAATGCTTCCACCTCTTCATTCTTTCTTGAGAGTGCATCTGCAACAACATTAAGCTTTCCTTTTTTGTAGATTATTTCAAAGTCTTAACCCAACATCTTTGTGACCCATTTTTGCTGCTCTTCTGAAGATAGTCTTTGTTCCAAAAAGTGTTTAAGACTATCATGATCAGTTTTTACCTTGAAGGGTCTTCCCATTAGGTAAGTTCGCCATTTCTTTAGTGCATGCAGTATTGCTAACATTTTCTTCTCATAAATAGGTTTCTATAAATACTTTCCTTTGATTGGACGACTTTCAAAAGCAATGGATCTTTCTTCCAGCATTAAAACAGCACCAATTCCATTTCCTGAAGCATCAAATTCCACAATAAAGGTTTTTGTGAAGTCTGGTGTAGCTAAGACCGGTGCTAGGCACATTGCCTCTTTAAGATGTTCAAAGGCCTTAGTTGCTTCAGGAGTCCATCAAAATGCATCTTTATTCAATAATGTTGTTAGAGGTGCTGCTATTCTCCCATAATTCTTAACAAACTTGCGATAATACCCTGTTAACCCGAGAAATCCTCGCAACTGCTTTATGGTTGTGGGGACTTTCCATTCCTTAATAGCTTTAATTTTGTTAGGGTCTACTTTAACACCCTCGTGAGATACAATATGACCCAAATATTCCACCTCTTGTACTCCAAAGAAACATTTTGATATTTTTGCACATAATTGTTTCTCCTGCAATAGTTTGAACACCCTGTCAACATGTTCAACATGATCCTTCCAAGACCTGTTGTAGATTAGTATATCATCAAAAAACACTAGCACAAATTTTCTAAGGAAGGGTTTGAAAATGGAATTCATCAACCCTTGAAATGTAGAAGGTGCATTGGTAAGGCCAAAAGGCATGACCAAAATTCATAATGACCCTCATGAGTTCGAAATGCTGTTTTTGGAATATCTTCAGTCTTCATTCTAATTTGATGATATCCTGAACGAAGATCCAACTTGGTAAAATAAATTGCTCCATGTAATTCATCCAATAATTCGTCAATCACAGGAATGGAAAATTTATCTTTAATGGTGAGCTTATTGAGCTCCCTATAATCCGTACACATGTGCCATGATCCATCCTTCTTGTGTACCAATACTACATGAGCAGAGAAAGAACTTTGACTAGGTTGAATTATACCCGCCTCTAACATTTCTGCAATCATACGTTCAATTTCGCTCTTTTGGACATAAGGATATCTATAAGGCCTGATGTTTGGGGGAACACTTCCTAGAATCAAATGAATAGCATGATCATGATCATGAGTAGGTGGGAGTCCTTTGGAAGTTTCAAACACCTTGGAATGATTGTCCAAGACTTGTTGGAGATATGTAGAAATAGATGATTTTGATGTTGGAACTTCTAGTGAGCATAATTGTGCAATTACACCTCATTTTTCTTTCTTTAGAAGCTTTGTCATGACATTAGAGCTTATTATCTTTCCTGGCTTCCCTACAATACCCCGTAATTCGACTTCCTTTCCTTCTAAAAAAAATTTCAAGAAAAGTTCTTGAAAATTAAAAGCTACCGTCCCCAAAGATTGTAACCATTGTACTCCTAGTACAACATCAACACCTCCCATAGGAATGGAAAGCATTGGAATATTCAATACATATTCCCCATGGTTAGCTTGATATTATGGCATTTTCCAGAGAAATTTATAGTTCCTCCATTTGCAACCATCACTTGACATTCTGGTGCTGGGTATAGGAAACAATTTAATTCCTTGGCTACCTTACAATCAATAAAATTATGGGTGCTACCTGAATCAATCAACACTATTACCTTTTTCTTCTTGATCTGTCCTGCTATCTTGAGAGTTTGAGGAGTGGTAATTCCTGCCAGTGCATTACATGATATGGTTGGATTCATTTCTTCCTCTTCTATGGCTGGTTCCTGGTGTGCATCCTCTTCTTGTTCATTTTCTTCTTCTTCTTCACAATCTATGTAAAATAATTTCTTTTCAGCACACTTATGACCTTTAGTGTATTTTCTATCACAACTGTAGCAAAGCCCTTTTGCTCTTTTTTCTTTCAATTGTTGTGGTGTCAACCTTGTAGGTTGTGGAAATCTAGGAGTAGCAACACTTCCCTCTTTATAGAAGTGAGTGGTAGGCTTCCTTGTCGCCATAATTTTACATTCAATTTTTCTTGCCAACCTGAATGCCTTCTCCAATGAATCAGGTTCCAAAACGCGAACTTCATGTTGGATGTTATCTTTTAAAGTGCCTATGAAGAGATCAATCCTGTGTTCCTTTGGAATATCAGTTACCCTTATATTCAATTTTTGGAAGTCCTCAATGTGCTCCCCCACTAAACCCTTTTGTTTGAGATTTATCAATTGGCTAAAGAAGGTGTTGCTCTTTGTATCCTCATAATGTGCTATCATTTCCTTCGTAAAAATTTACCAAGTGAAAAATTTTTTATGGGAGCAAAGCCATTGATACCATACAAATGTATTTTGTTCTAAATGTAAAGTTACAATGCGTACCTTTTGTGTGTTTTGCACATTATGGAGATCAAAATATTGCTCCATCTGTAGTATCCATGTTACAGGATCCTTTCCATCAAACTTCCTCATATCCATTTTTGGAATATGGTGGTTCTTCCCGCCAACATTAGAGTTTATGAAATCACGATTAACATTTATTTTGTTCTCATTATGAGTTTCCTCTACTATCTTTTCACCATTAGGAAACATTTCTTGTATCAACTTTGTCAAACCTTCCATGTCTGCTTTTAGATCATTCTTCATGTTTTCCATGTTGTCTTTCATTTTTTCATCGATCTTAGCTTCCATGTCATCCATCTTAGATTCCATGCCATCTATCTTAGATTCCATGTCTTTCTTCAAACCATCCATATTATTCTTCAAACCATCCATCTTCGCTTCCACGCCTTTCTTCAAAACTTCCATTTCATTTTTTGTTGTTCTTTGTGAGAGCGAAATTTGGTGCACTTGCTCTTGTAATTTTGATAGATCATGTTGCAATTCTTCATCTTCATGAGTCATAGTAGAGCCTTCTGAAGGCTTAATGGGTGTTGAATTATTTTTACGGGGCATTTTTTTAGAACCCAATACTGATATATATTCTACAATATGCCCTTGGAATCAATTCAAATTGATTCTTCAAACAAGACTTATGAAATTTAGAGGAAAAAATAAATAAATTAAAAATTAAAAAAATAAATAAATAAATAAATAAAAAATAAAAAATAAAAAATAAATAAAAATAAAAAATAAAATAAAATAAAATAAATAAATAATAAATAAAAATAAAAAATAAAATAAAATAAAATAAAATAAATAAATAATAAATAAAATAAAATAAAATAAATAATAATGATAATAATAATAATAACAACACACTTTTTTCTTGCTTTTGAGGAGCTCGATATTGAAATTGGATTATCTTTGTGATTGCGGCTCTTCAATATCTGAAATTTGGCACTGAGTAGCCTTCTGAATTATCTTTCGAATGCCACAGGTCTGACTTGATTTGGATTCTCCAAGGCAAAGTTATGTCCAATCTCCCACAATGACCTAATTATGGACTAGTTCATTAGAGCGAACTTGTACGACTGGCCACGTGTCATTGTTTCGTCTTTTAGCTCTGAAATTTATAGCAAAGAAACTATAGTCCGTGTACTTGCGACCACTTTTTACGGCACTCCAATCCGATGCTCAGAGAGAGTTATAAAGATTTTCCCACGATCACCTCTTTGAGATGAAATTCAGGAGCCTGAAAAAGCACGACCTTCCACAGATCATATCTCCGAAAATATTGCGAACCAAGCTCTAAAATTTTGCGACAAGTTTCCTCAGGATTTCAGCTTCGCGCCCTAAAAATTTCAGATTCTGAACTTTCGTAGAAAAAAAAGTTATAGAGCAAATGCCACGATGACCTGTGTAGATTAAATTGAGGAGCCTGCAAAAATACCTAACTTCCACAGATCATATCTCCGAAAATATTGCGAACCAAGCTCTGAAATTTTTTAACAATGTTCCTCAGGATTTCGGCTTCGCACCCTAAAAATTTCAGGTTCTGAAACTTCGTAGAAAAAAAGTTATAGCAAAAATTCCACGATGACCTGTTTGGAGCAGCGAAACCCTAGAATCCAAAGCTCTGATACCAAATGTTGGGAAACCAGCTCCAAAAATAGAAGAAAAGAGATATCAACGCCTTAGAAATAAGCCACTTGAGGGGGCAACCTCCAATACATTACAGGAATGAACAATTCTTGGATGATACAAATTACAAAACCTCCTTTCTATATATAGGAGTCCATGGGGCCACAATGTAATCCTAGCCGACCTAACAATAATAATTTAAGGGCACAATAATAACAATATGGGGGTTATAGGGGTACAATAACAACAATAAGGGACTATACTAGTAATATAGGGACCTAACAGTCGAACTTAATGATATCCCAGCAAATTCTGTAAAAGTGTATGGAGAAACCATAAGGTCCTGGAGCTTTGTCTAGCTTCATCGTCCAGATGACATTGCTTATTTCTTCTTCTGTGAAGGGCTTCAGGAGGCTTGATTTTTCCTCCTCCTTAACCAATCTTGGAACGTGAGTGAGAAAGTCAGGAAATTCTTCCTCATTGTCCATTCCATTTTCTTTGAAAATTTGTTGAAAGTGAGAGGTTGCAGCCTCTTTTAACTCAGTTGTTCCTTTGCATACAGTCCCATCAGTGGAGGCAATTTCTGCTATGTGATTTATAAAGAGGCAAGCTCGGATTTGCTTGTGGAAGTAGGCAATTTTTTTATCTCCAGACAAGAGCCATAGATTACGAGATTTGAGCCTCAAGGAATCTTCCTCAACCCTAAAAGTGTGGAGAGTATTGAGTTGGGCTTCTTGCTCAGTCTGGATTTCAGAGTATGTAATTTCTTGATGCTCCAATTCCATTTGCAGATCGAGCAACCGCTAATTGGCCTGCTTTCTAAGACTAGAGGGGGAATCTGAAGGCTTTTCTATCCATTCTTTTAGGGCATATTTGGTGGCCTTAAGTTTTTGTTCCCACACATAACTAGGCGAACCAATGACAGGGGTGGACCAAGCGATCGAGATTGTCTCCATAAACCCTTCCCTTTTTTACCATAGGGGGTTGAACCGGAAGGGGATGGGCCCCAAATTTTTCTTTTCTTCTAACAACATAAGGATGGGTTTGTGGTAAGATGTCAGCTTTGGAAGAATTTTAGTGGAGATAATCTTATTTTCAGAGAGGAAGGTGCTCTGAAGTAAAAATCTGTCAAGGCGGGCTGAAATATGCTTGGTCCCTATTCTGTTATTTGACCAACTATAGAGCCCTTTTTTTGGATTGAATTCCAGCAAGTCCCATTGCTAGATCAGGTCTTCGACTAATGGAAGGATATGATATTTACTACTTACCCCCTATTTTTTCCTTTGGTTCAAAAACTAGATTGAAGTCTCTAGCCAGAATTATGTTCTTGGGGGAGTAAGCATCAATAAAATCATATAAGGTTTGCCAATAGTCCTTCTTTTCAACAAATAGGACTGGGATGTAAAGATTAAAGAGGGTGAAGGTGATCTTACTTGCATGATGTTGAAGTTTGGTGTAAGTCTAGTGCTACGTTTCAAAGGAGCTTTCTAGGTGGAATTTGTCATCCTCCCAGAGAGTGGCAAGCCCACCACGAGTACCCCTTGCACTAACTTCTTTTTCGAATTTTGTTCTCCATTTCACTTTGTTGAGATCTAGAAGGGTAGTCCCTTCAATTTTAGTCTCTTGGAGCAAGAGAATCTCTAGAGATTTTGATTTTAGGAGGTTCTTCACATCTTCAACTTTTAAGGGATTCCCCAAGTCTCTGCAATTCCAAGATACTATACGCATTATTTACTTGTAGAAAGGTGGCCAGACCCACCTTTGGATGGCCTGGTTCTTGTGTTTCTTCTTATAAACATCTCGATCGTGGGCTGCCTGCCTTGAATTTTTTGTTTCTCGACTTCTTCTTCTCTTGCCTCTCTATGAGACTTCCTCCCGACCCTTTTCGAGGGCCTCTGGAAGGTCTCTTCTTCCGAGGAACCAGAGGACTCGGGAGACTTCTTCCTTGTCATATTTGCATAAGATGGGGGGTTGGAGGCTCCTAATGGTGTTCCGGTTTGTAGAGGGGCTCTTTCTTCCTGTCTTTTTTCTTCCTCCATAGATGTGGGTTGTTGTTCGACCTCTTTGATATTTGCTGCAGCTAGGAGTTCTTCAAGGGTGCTAAGAATTTCAAAAGGGTTGTTGGATGCCTCTGCTCTTGGAGGGACAAAACACTCCTCCCCTTGAATCTCTGAGGTAGGAGCTCCACTCCTTGTTGGCTTACTTTTCCCTTTAATTTTGATAGTTTGTTTGGCTGAAGCATATTTCTGGACCTGAGTCCGTTGTTCCTCCTTCTGGCTCTTAGGCTCCTCCACATTTTTCTTTTTGCAATACCTAGTGAAGTGTCTGTAGCCATGGCAATACCGACATTTAAACGAGAGTTGATCATAATCTAGCTCTTGTATGTGCGACCAATCAGCCACCGTGATCTTAATAGCTTCCGAGAGGCCTTCCTCCAAGTTGACTTCCACACAAATTCTAGCACATGAGTATTGGTCCCTCTTTTCTGCTCTGTCTATGTATTTTCCTAGCTTGTTTCCAATGGTTTCTAGAGATTTTGGGTTCCAGCAGTGCAGAGGTAAGTGTGGTAGGCGTACCCAAACTGGAACTGCCGATGGAACATCTTATAACGGATCAAATTCCGGGGTCCACTGGTTCAGGTATAGACCCTGGGGGCCCATAAAATAGAGACCATTTCGAAATATAAGATTTATATCCTCCACTGATTCAAAGAAAAAAACGAAGAAGCCCTTACTGACCATGAAACTTGTGATTCCTTCTTTGACCAGAGGTCGCCAGTTCCTTTGGACCCAGGCATCGACGGCTTTGGGCGAGGGTCAGAGCTTGGTGAAATGAAAAATGAGCCCACATTATTCAAGATTCAACACTGATCTGTAGGGTTCTTCTATCGGCAGAGCTACTGCGGGGATGGATTCCATCCTTTTGACGAATTTCTGCTAGAGGTTACTTGCCGGGCGTTTGTTGCAACTTGCAACTAGCTTCCTAAACGTAGCCAGCTCGGGTAGGAGAGGAGGAGCAGCCTCAGGGCCCCCTCTTGGGGCCATGTCGACGAAGCAACTCGCAGATGCGTACAGGAACGCAGCTCCGAGGCACTGCGCGCGAAAAAAAATAACTTTTAAAACCGAATTTTGAACCATATAGTCATGGCTGAATTAATTGAATTAAATATGGGAGGCGCATTGCATAAACTTTAAGTAATGTTTTTCAACTATGGTTATTAAGAACCATATTATGGTGTAATGATAAGTCATCTTGATTGTTGGTCGGAGTAACTAAATTTTGGCCAATGGGGAGGTGCCACGTGGTGGTCTCTCATTGGTATGCCTCCAACCAATAAACCAATTCATAGCCAACCGAAATGTGACAAGTGGTGACCATATATTGACCGAAGGAACCTAGTCATCATGTTGACATTAGCATGATGTCACTTGTGTTAGTTTCAATCTTTGCAGCCTTCCTCCAGTGATCAAACATGCTCTTACAAAGTGATTTTAAGGTGTCAAGGTCAAATTTTGTCATTTCAGTGAGTCTTCAAGTAAAATTTGGTCACTAGGTATTAGGTCTAGGGTTTGCTTTTACTCTTGTCAAAGTTGTCCAAATGTCAATCCATGTCACCATTCAGCTGAGTGTACCATCATTCAAAGGGTTGTCATCATCATGTCAAGTTCCACTGGGTCATTTTACACCTTTTTCATGCTTAAGTTGTGCCCAGGTAAGGTTCATTTCCCTCTCCTAGGGTTTTGAAGGTAATTTCTCTTGGATGTTCAAATCATCAGCAAAAATTGTATCCTGATGTTCATACACCTTCCCCTATCCTTAATGTACCTTATTAAACACTTCCCATCACTGAGATCCCCCAAATTCCTCATTTTCGCACAAACCCTAGTTTCTTGCTATAACTTGGAAATTTTCTAAGCTAGCCCTGTGTTTTGCCCTTTTGGACCCCTTCCCCTCACTCAATCTATGAAATTCCACTTTCCCCTACTTCCTAAAATCCCTCGCTACTTCCCAAAATTTTCTCAAGAATTTAGAATCCCCTTATCCCCTTCATTTCGCTTCATTTCGACAAATCCCTTGTTCCACACATCGGGATAGGTTTTACTCCAATGATGTTTCCGAGAAATAAAAGATGAATTTGGGAAAAATGAGAGAGTTTTTTGTCCAAAATAGGCTAAGGAAGAAAAACCTCCTTCACTTTTTACACAGGTGTCATGTTTTTAGAGAGATGTCAAAAATACAGTTGCCTCAGGAGAATTGATGCACCTCTGAAGTGACCTTGGGGAAAATCAAGATTTCTCCTAGCTTGGTTGGAAAAATTACTTTCTTGATGAGTCAAATGATAGCTAGACACAAATAGATTTCCAATTCCCTATCATGAGCTCAATTTGGAGCTGAGGAAGACCTTCAAAAGTTGATTGCAACAGCACTCTGCCTTGAGGCAGCCTCATTTTGCAAATTTTGACCAGTCTTGGGAGATTTGATTTTTGACAAGGAAAATGAACTCCAAATTGAAAAATTCCAGTTGGGTTGGAAATTAGACTCAATAATATTTCCAACGAGCTATCCCACGCCCAATTTGGACACCGGTAAGGCCTCCAAAAGCCTCCTGCAAAAAGGCGCTACGCATTGGGTTTGTGGCGCGGCGCATAGAGCTGCAAGCCCAATTTCACCATAAACTTCTCCAAATTTTCCAAATGTGCTCAAATATGTGGTGTGCAAGTAATTTAAGATTTTTTCCATTGAAAGTGAAGAGTTTTTCTCATAATTTATGGTGGTTTAGTGTGCGAAAGCTCATCATTTAGTCTAAAATCACAAAGGAAACAAAACAGAGTTTAAAGTGAAATGTCAAGTTTGCAACATTACAAAGTGGGTTTTTTCAAATGAAAAATCAAAATTCTTTGGTATATATATGATTTTTATGTTTCAAGAATCCATTTGCATGCCAAGAGACAGCAGTGAGCAAAGGAGAACCCGTAAGGAGCGAAGGAAGAAGCTTGAGGGAAAATTGTGTTGAAGTTTCAGTGCGCGGCGCATAGGCTGAGTGTCGCGACGCACTGGGCAGGTGCGGCGCATTGAGCCTGCCTCCGCAGTGTAAAAAATACATTGGCACGGTGCACAAGGAAGGCGTGGCGCATTGGGTTATGCACGCGGCGCATAGGGCTGGAAAGCTAATTAACTGCCATTTCTTCCAAAACTCCAAATATTCTCGGTCTCTCTTGGTCCAAGTTGGTTAAGTAAACTCTCCATTGTCAATGAACGAGATCTTGTGTTGTTTATGAGGATTTTAATACACAAAACTCAAACCCTCTTATCTTGTTGAAAATTGCTTCCTTAGGGTTTTGAAGTTGTTGTTTTAAAATAACTTTGTGCCAAATACTTCATTCCTCACCTTGTTTATTCCTCCCCTCACTGTTATCCTATTATTACAGTCCATTCCCCTATCTCCCTACATCCCTAAAGCCACTTATACTCATTTCATTCCCATTGTCCCCATCCCGATTGTAAATTTCCTCAAACCCCAAGGCTGTTCCAAGAAACCAAGTGACTTCCCCAAACTCTTTAATTCACAATTTCACTTGATAATAGTCTATTATTTCCATCATTTCCACCACCCTATCCATCCATAGTCCCTCACTTGTTATCATATATTTGGCAACAAAAACCAAAGACACCAAACTCCTCATATTCACCTCAGGCGACATAGATGAAGAAGGCATCGAGGAGGCGTAATAGGCATGATAGACTCCAAATTTTGGCCGAAGCTTCTTTGGCCCAACATAGTGCTCGATGAGGGACCTTCAGCCCAAATTTCAAGAAATTTGGGAAAAATTTTGTCAATTTTGAATTTTTGGGCCTAAACACAGATTTTCCTGCTCGACGCGTAGCGCCACTTGGCGCGCGCTTATAATTGGCAGCTCTTTTGGAGGAAAATTTTGCATTTCTAGATTTTTCATCAAAATTTATGCATGCCTATGGATTACCTAAGGATTTCATCAAGTTCTGGGCTGCCTAAAGGGTCAAAAACACCTCAAAAATGGCCTTTCTGCCACTTTTTGCACACACGGGAAGAAGCGTTGGGAGATTTGATTTTTGGAGGGGAAAATGGCAACCAAATCTAGAAATTCCACTTGGGTTGGAAAGTAGACAGGCAGGGCTTTCCAATGAGCTATCCTGTGCTCAATTTGGACTTCGGGAAGGCCCTCAAAATCAGCCTCAAACTTGTGCTACGCATAGAGATTTCATGCGTGGCGCATAGAGAAATTTGGCTTATTTTTCACTCAGCAGCTCAGAATTTCGCCTAGTTTTGGCCAGTTTGACTTTTTCATGTAACTCTTGATGTACCTTGATGCAATTTCATGACCATGATGTAATTTTGGCACATTTTTACTCATTCTAGAAGATTCATTCACCAAAAGGTGAAAAGTAAGTGAATGAATCAGTTTCCTACCATATAGAGGCAAGTTGTTTCATTGCCTATTTTTTAGTTCTTAGTTTAGATATGGTTGAAACAACTCCTAGAATGGTGAGCTTGACCCCTAGAGGCACGGGGATGAGTTAGGCTTGTCTATATCTTGTAGTTCTTCAGTCATTTTCAAGGGTTGGACACTTGGGATTGCTTGGCACTTCATTGTACATTTCATCTCTGCACTTTTGGCAAAGGAATAGACCAGGGTTTGCAGCACTCTTTGGGATCCATGTGGCTCTGTGTTTTGATGGTGTTTTTATCTATGTAATTGTAATTTCACTGATGTTTATGTGTATCATTTCTCTTCTCCTTTCTTCTTAAATTAAACAAATGAGTGATAAAGGTGAAATTCATTAGATTGCTTTGCTCTGCCTTCAGTTTTGTTTAATTTTCCATGTTTTCATCTGTTTGAAGAGGATTCTTGAAAGCCTCTTGCCCTCTTCAGCTCCTCACCGGTCTGAACCATCCATTCATTCAATCTAAAGCATCAAAACAATTGCCTTCCTTGCCCTAATCAGAACTCTGCAAAAGCTAGGTCTTATCCTCGGACCCAAAACTGCCTTTCCCCTTGATTCCAACAAAACCCCCAAACTCAAACTCAAACTCCTTTACTTATATACCTAGCCTAAAATTAGCCTTTATTTCAAGTCATCTCAAGTCCTATTGATTATTTTTGCTGAGATTGACCTGGAGAGAGCCCTCTCCTGATCTGGTAGGGCTAGCTACCAGACTGAGCGTGGTTTGATGTTACCCTGAACTCTGCCTTCTTTCAGCCTGAGATAGATTTAGGCAATAACAACTTGTACGAATTGCATAGTTAGCTGCCCAGTCAGCATGTCTGCAAAAATTTTGCTTATTTGACCAAAACTTTAGATCGTGATTACGAGAGCATATGGTGTCGGTTTTGTGTGAAACTAATTGTACTGGATTCAAAACGATGAGATATACGCGGTCGTTCAGATTCCACACCATTCCAACAACTTTCATTTTAGAGCACTTGATTAGATAACCTCACTTTGGCGCAGAATTGAATGAAACAATAGGTAAATCAACATCACAGCGAAATAAGCTTTTATGTAGGCAACTGGGTATTTTTTAAGGCTACAACCATATAAACAAATGAACCTCAAGCAAGCTAAGAAGGATAATAAAGTATCACCAAATTTTTATGGTCCTTATAAGGTGTTACAAAAGATTAGTACTATGGCATAAAAATTGAAGCTTCCTATATCTTCCTGAGTGCACGCAGTCTTCCATGTTTCATGCTTAAAGAAGGTTATAGGTGACAAGATCCCAGTTCAAACAATATTGCTAGAACTTGACGAGGAAGGAAAAATCATATTGGAACCTAAAGAATTCACGGAAACAAGAACTTGACAGCTGCAAAATCGATCAATTCCAGAGTATCTCATCAAGTGGAAGAACTTACCAGCTGAAGATTCCACATGGGAGGATGATAATTTTATACAGAAGCATCCAAAACTACTCAAGCAATGAGGACAAGAATTTTTTGAAGGAGAGGGGCATGTTAGGTCCCTATAATACTAATGTATCCCATTATTATTATTGTTAGTGTAACCCCTTATTGTTATTGTTGTGCCCATGTAGACCCATTCCAGGTTAGCGTTGGGAGGAGGCATCAATGGATTTTATCACAGGTTTACCCAAGTCCGAAGAAAAGAGTGTCATCATGGTGGTGGTTGATAAACTTACCAAGTATGCACACTTTTGTGCATTGTCTCATCCTTTTAAAGTGAGTGCAATTACTACTGCATTTATGGAAACAATTCAAAAGCTACATGGAAACCTAAAGATTATTGTAAGTGACCGAGATCCCATTTTCACTGGAAAATTTTGGATGAGATTATTTTCTTTTTTGGGTACTCAATTAGCTCATAGCTCATCTTATCATCCTCAATCTGATGGGCAAACTAAGATAGTGAACAAATGTTTGTAAATATCTTCGTTGCTTTGTATTTGATAAACAAACACAATAGGTCAAGTGGTTACTTATGGCTGAATGGTGGTATAACACTTCCTTTCACACTACAGCAAAAATTACCCCATTTATGGCACTTTATGGATATCATCCACCGCCCATCACATCATCTTTAAGAGAAAAGTTTAAGGCTCAAGCAGTGTAAGATCACATTGAGCATCAACAATAAGTTCTCCAACTCTTAAAGGATAACCTCACTCTAGCACAAAATCAAATGAAACAACAGGTAAATAAACACCGTAGTGAAAGAAGTTTTGATGTAGGCGACTAAGCATTTTTACAACTACAACTATATAAAAAAATGTCTCTCGAGCAAGCTAAGAAGGATAATAAATTATCACCCAAGTACTATGGTCCTTACAAGGTGTTGCAAAAGATTCGTATTATGGCATACAAATTGGAGCTACCTGCATCTTCCCAAGTACACCCAGTTTTTCATGTTTCATGCTTAAATAAGGTTATCGGTGACAAGCTCCCAGTTCAAACAATATTGGAAAAACTCGACAAGGAAGGAAAATTCATATTGGAGCTTGAAGCAGTCAAGAAAACAAGAACATGAAAGCTATGGAATTGATCAATTTCAAAGTATCTCATTAAGTGGAAGAACTTACTTGCTGAATATTTTACATGGGTGGATGATAATTTTATACAGAAGCATCCAAAACTACTCAAGCATTGAGGACAACACATTTTTTGAAGGAGAGGGGCATGTTAGGTCCCTATAGTACTAGTGAAGCCCCCTTATTGTTATTTTTAGTGTATCCCCCTTATTATTGTTGTTGGTGTAGCCCCCTTATTGTTATTGTTGTGCCCATGTAGCCCCCATATTGTTATTGTTGTGCCCCATAGAAGCCAACTATTGTTATTGTTGTGCCATTACATTATTATTATTATGTAGTCTCTAATTATATTGTGACGCTTTAGACTCCTATATATACCAAGGAGGTATTGTCATTTGAATCATCCATGAATTGTTCATTTATGTGATGTAAAGGAGGTTTCCCCCTCGAAGAGGCTAATTTTGAATTCGTTGATCTATCATTTCTTATGTTTTGTGATCTGGTTGCATAACGTTAAGCATTGGTGAAAATGGCGCACAATCGAAGGATTGTTTTGAGGAGCCCCTCCTACAATTTCTCTATATTTTCCTTGAAAGATAAGTATCTAATCCAGAATTATTCAAACCTAAAACGACAACTTTTGGGACTTCATTTCCAATTAAAGATTAAACATATGGGTCAATGGTCTAAGTCATATACTAACAAGATCGAGGCTTCAACTGAAAGACTTGTAATAATCAAAGATCCTGAAAATAGGAATCAATCAAGATGCGAGGTAACTTGGGATGATCTCCCCGTCTATTGTTCTATGTATAGACTCCATTAGTGGTCTTTATATTTAATAGTTTCATAGTATTTATTGTTTCTTTGAAAAAGGTTGAATCCTTCGCTAATATTCTTATCTCCCTTTCTTCTCACTCAGAGACTCTATGAGATTGAAGTCCTCTCTTATCATCCAATATTTTTCTTTTATCAATCCGTGAATGTTTTGAAGACATAAAAAAAAAAGAAGGTGCTTTATCTCCTTGTATATTGGGGCCATATATACTGGTAATGAATCCATAATTAGTTGATCCAATTAGTTGAAATTTAGTTGAAAGTGTTATTCAAGTTGATATAAAACAAGATAATGCAATGTAGGTAATGTTCGACAAAAATTCTAGTTCTCTTGATGTCCCTTGGGCATCAATTTCCATTGATTGACGACCTTTCCAAACTAGGGTTGCAATTTTGGAAATCTATTCTTCAAAACAATTAGTTACTTGAATCATAACTATTGTTGGGCTTTATTAAAGAATTTTATTTCAAAGAAGTTTGTGTTTTGATTTTCCATTCATATCTCTCATGTTCCATGAAATTCTTTTCATGGATATTTGAATGGGACGGGTTGAAATGATTTCGTCATTAGAGAAATCCTTCCTAAGTTTATTAACATTTTTCCCAACTCTTGTATTAATTGTCTGTTACTTTTTCTTCCTCTTTTTTGGTCCTCCTTCATAGGTTTAAATTTTTCCTTGGTAGGGTTGTTTTTGACACGTACAGAGGAGGCAGATGAAGGCAACTTACCTTGAGAACGCTGATTTAGAATTTCATATGATTTGAGGCAAGCCTTAGTTATAAGGTGTGTTTGCTTGTTTGAAATTGAGACGAAATCTTGACTTTTCCACATTGTAGTTGTGGATTGTAGATCTAGCTCATCTACTACCATGTCTTCTTCTTCCTCCGTTTCTAATGTTTCCCCTTGTATGATAAGTCATTTTCACATCCTCCTTTTTCCTTGGTTCCATCTTCTTTGTCCACCTTTCTTCTTTTGGTCAGATCTGGAGAAACAAAGTTGTAGGCTTGTTGACTTAATTGTGAAATACATAAGAGGTATTCGTAATAATACTATATTATATATAAAATTTATAAGAGATGATAAAATGTTACAACGAGGCCCTGCTTATATACCTTCGCAGGTGGCCTTTCATGAATGGGCATGTCTTTTAGACATGCCCTTTCACTAACTTAATGACTACCTACATAATCCTTATTTGACTATTGATAATTATATTTATTATATTCGTTATGAATTATATTCATAACATTGCCCCTTCCTTCAAAAAATTTGTCCTCAAAGCTTATAGTTGACACTTTTCTTCAGTTCAATCACGCACCGTTTTCTTCATTTGCTTTCGTCACAATTTTATTTTAATGTCTTTGCCCAACCTTTAATATGATACTCCCAACCTATAATATATCAACTTTATTTATTTATTTGTTATGAGTTGGCCTTTCCTTCAAAACTTTGTCCTCAAAGTTTTATGGATAATAATTTCTTCATCTTGTATTTGTTATCTTGGCATGTGTAACTCGACATATGTACTTGACATCTCATCTTAACTTGTATAATTTTCCGGTGATATGATATATATATATATATATAATATCATTTTGAATTATTATTATTATTAATATTATTTGTAAATTAAATAATATATATATATATATATATATATATATATATATAAGTATAATTTATATATATTATAACTTTTTTAATTATGATTTTAATTAAATCGAAACTGGTCACACCTTACACCGTTTCGTAAAACCATACACCGTTTCGTGAAACCGATACACCGAATTGTTGACCGTCGTTTGTTTTTTTTAGTTGACTTGCAGCAGCATGAGTCACCCACAGCAGCTATCTTCGAAGTTGGGATCGACAGTTTGGATAGGTATAGGCAACATTTAACCATTCCAAGATGC
This sequence comes from Pinus albicaulis, assembly GCA_034641835.2. Lineage (NCBI taxonomy): Eukaryota > Viridiplantae > Streptophyta > Pinopsida > Pinales > Pinaceae > Pinus > Pinus albicaulis. The sequence goes on from CM076579.1 coordinate 1,436,103,992, forward strand.
AAGTGGAATGATAGATGTGGCCGCACTGGAGTTGAGATGCCTCATGACGCAATGCAAAATCGTCAAGCAAATTGAACAAGTGGAAGAAATATTGCTATTGTTCTTCAAATGTTCCTCCGAAATCGTTAAGCTCCGCAGCTGCTCGGCATTGTCTCTATCAACTGGTCCTCGTCAACACAAACGATTTTGACTAGTCTCTGGGTTCCATTCCCAGAGGTTATCGTTAAAGTTATGAAAACCCATTAACTGATCGTCGGAGAGGTATCCATTATTACTTTCAGAATATATTTCGTTGCTGAGGCTGAAGCTATTATCTTCAAAAACTGTTTCCTCGGTGAGGGTTACGCTACCGTTATCAGAATCTATTGAGTCGATATGGTGATGTGGAGGGGAGGCTGAAACAATATTATTGGACGGTGAATCTGTTGAATCGATAAGTTGAGGAAGAGGGGAGGGTGAAATACTATTATTGGACTGTGAGGCGGTGGAGTGAGTGCAACCTGATGGTATGTGGTTGCTGTCGGAAAAGGTTGGAAAACAATATTCACTCGATGCAGGGAATAAACCCAAAGCTTCCACTTCAGGAAGGTCCATTTGGCACCAATCTTCCTTTTGCATGACACCTGTATGAATTGAAAGAACCTGGGCCGAGATGACTAATCTCTGAGAGTTCGCCATTTTGTGGGAATTATATCATCTTCGCAAGGTATACGTGCAGTTGAGCCGACAAAACCAATTTCCCCATTTTCATTTACCCAGTTCACAGATGTGAGACCATACTTGTCAGTTAAATACTTGTAAACAACACATTCTCCCAATCTACCAATGAGATGTCGCTGCTCATCGTCAGCTACACCCAAGCATGGTTGATTCCAGTTATTGAAGACGTTAGATGTGCCAATTTCTATTTCTTGGGGGCAGACAATTTGTATGATTAAGCAACAAAACTTAATCGCATGATGTGGTTCGAACATAACATTGTTTGGATATTTTCATGCCTTAGAAAATAACTTAAGGGTTTCTACAGGGCACATCATACCCCAGTGTGAATTATGCAAAGGTATGAGTTTTGCCAAATTTCCTTCACGACTAATTGGAGATTTAAACCTTCTAAAATGCGATAAGTTTGCTGCAAATGTCAGATGATTTAAAACCTGTGTTGCTCAAGCCCTTGTGCCAGCTGCATTTGCTTGGCCCCAATTTCCAGTAGCCAAGGAGTATTTCAAACCATTAGTAATTGTTTTTGCTTTGATTATAACTTGAAGATTTACATCTTTTCCATAATCAACATTCTTTTGTAAGTAAAACCTCATATCTTTGGTCAAATTTCTGGAAGATATTTTGAACAGTCCTCTAAGAAGAGGACCAACCAAATCTACTCTTTTGTCCCCATGGGGTTTCACCACATTAAGTTTTTTTAGTAATTCTTCTTCTGTTGAGTAAGGATATTTTGAAGAGGGGAGAGATCTCCTATCTAGTGTGGAAAATAAAGAAGAAAATATTATCCCACGAGCTTGACCTTGATCATGTTTATCCCACGAGGATACACCTCTTGCAGCTTCATCGTTTCCAGATATGTTATCAGTAAGTAGTGGAGGAGCTTCGGATAAAAAGTCAATGCCTACCAAGTGTTGAACCCATTTCAATGGCCTTTGTGCATTATTCTCATCATTTTGATTATGGCTTTCTTCCTTCACATCATCTTCATCTGAATATGAAATTTTCATAACTTGATCTTATGCAGAATGCATTGATTCTTCATGACTATCTTCTGAATTCTCTGAATCGGTTGAATTGTTCTGTTGATTATGTCCAATATTCGGGAGTATTGGTTCTTGCATCAGATTTATCTTGTCCCAAATGGCGTTTATCTTCTGCATTGCTTTGTTATGATTGTCCGTGGACTCACTATGGTTTTGCCAAATTTGTATTTCTATCCGATCTGTTGTGTCTTGAAGTTTTTTGATGTCATCAAAATTTCCTGTAACCTTATCCTCAAGATCGATTAGTCTTTTAGTGAATTTATCAGAATTATTATTGATCTTACCCTCAAGATCGATCAACTTTTTGTTGAAATCGTCCATCGTCATTGATGAAGACATCGAGCGGCAACGATTTTGAGGCACCACATGTAACAGCTGAAGGCAACCAACAGTGGCGTAGGTGCTTCCTTCCAGGTGAGAAGATCGCTGCTCCGATACCAAATGGAGCAACAAAGATGTAGGCTTGTTGACTTAATTGTGAAATACACAAGAGGTATTCGTAATAATAATATATTATATATAAAATGTATAAGAGATGATAAAATGTTACAATGAGGCCCTGCTTATATACCTACGCAGGTGGCCTTTCATGAATGAGCATGACTTTTAGACATGCCCTTTCACTAACTTAATGAATACTTACATAATCCTTATTTGACTATTAATAATTATATTTATTATATTTGTTATTAATTATACTCATAAAAAGATCATTAATCTTTTGTCCTGATTTTCTGAGTGATTTCCTTGTCCTTCTTGCCTCTTTGGGCCATTCTCTGTAGAGTTTTGTTTTGGATTTGATAGGATTGCATATTTGTTGTTGCTTTTGACTCCTTCCCAAGATGCATTCCCTTTCATTTTCGTGTTAATTAAAATTTTGTTTGAGGCTCGCTCAAAGCCATCTTAATCCATTTCAGTTTATTACTTGTGGGGTTGTTGGAGCAGATTTAAAGGGCATTATCTAAATAAATGGTTGTGTTCATGGTATTTCCTACGCTATAATGGAATATGCTCATAGTTTATGGATTGGTTTGAGGAAAAAAGGTTGATAGTTGAGGAATATATTAGTTGGAGCCATCCAAAAACATTCATGTGCACATAAATACATGCATAAGAAGTGTATTGTCCTTGTTTAGTGGCTTTTGAGATCATTACAAGGATCCCCAGTGCATTTCCAATTCCTTCCAGTACCTCTTGGTCCCATGATTCTTGAGGCGAGAAAGATAATATAATCTAGACTGGTGCAGTTGTAAATTTCTCTTTATCTGTGCTAAATCTTTATGTCCAAAAATGCATATATAGCCCAACTTAGTATAGGGCAGGTTTTGGAAAACCCAATTCCTATCCTCTAGGTTGTTGAACATTTGCATAATGAAACCTTTAGACCCTAGTTTCAACTCTACATCACCCTTGGGTTGCCAATGGTTTTGGATCCACCATATTAAGGCTCTTTCATTTGGTTAGAGACCCATAAATTTCCCTATAATTGCATGATCTTTGCATATATTGTATCTTTTCCACTATCCCAGTGAAGGTAATTTCATATCTGGGGATGATATTAGCTTGAGGGATGTAAGACCCCATCTTCCTTTATTGCACCAAATCTTGCTATGGGGATTGCATTGCCTCTACCTATGAAGATGCTACTAGATCGATTTTGTTCTATGACCATGGATTGATGCTTTGGTTCTTCCCTTTTAGGTATTAGAAGATTTGCATGATGAACAATCTAAGCCTTTCGTAGCTATTGCATTATGGTAGAAGGGGGTCGATCCCATCCTCTTGGAGACACCATGGTGGCTATAATCAGTTGACAACCAAAGTTTTCACAAAAATCATAACTCAAAGCTGTTAGACAATTATTGACATTATATATATATATATATTACCTCTAAATTTGTTCTATTTAACTTTTATTTCATTTTAATGATTTGACTAATATTTTACATAAATAAATATTTATAATAGATAATAATAAAACACTTAAAAAAACACCCAAAATATTTGAATGAATAACCTCACAAATGAAACCATTTACTAGCCATCTAAACAATTGCTATGGTTGCTATGGTGCGACTCATAAGATATCTAAAAGGAATTGAGCAAATGGGAGTAGGTAGATGGTCTAATGTTATCTTCAATGGAGGCATGAGTGAAAGAAAAAAAAGAAAAAGAAAACATGGATGAGACAAAACTACACATGGATGCAAAAATGGAATATCCACCTCAATGTCTGTCTCACAAATAGCAAGGAGCTAAAGAATTTTGTTATGGAGAAGTTTCGTAAATGGGTATGGGGAAAAGAGTTAGGTAGAAAGAAAAAATACTACATTGAGGAATTCAACCCTAAGTGTGGTCTCCGACAAAAAGAGTATATTGGAGCTAGCATTTTATGGAGGGCAAATGTTCTTATTGCTCAATTAAGAACAACCAACTTGCATCAACTTTGGTGTGAAACAAGAAGGTGGAAAAAGCCTAAAGAAGCTTGGGAAGAATGGGTGTGTACATTTTGCACGTCTGGGGCAGTGGAATCGGAATTTTTTTTCATATTTTTTCATTTTGGAATGTGATACATTCAAAAACATTAAAGAAAGTTATAGAAATATGTTAACATCACTTTCTTGACAGTGTCTTTTCAACTAAAATATTGTTGAAAAATTAAACTACAAAATACTAGAACTGAACTATTTTTATAAACTATTTTATCATTTCATTTGTAGCCGTGGGCCTTCGCTAAGCACAATTCTTTAACACCATTCGCTAAGCACAATTCTTTAATAAAAGGGAGAATCTCACACGAAGTTTCACGAACTTCCATAGATGTCTATCTCTTTGTGACACCATTATTTTACATTTTCCTCTAAACTGTTCTCCTTTTACAATTCCTTCGCAACGCTGGACTCGTGGAGAGCCGTATCACCCCGCTATTTAAATTCAATATTTGGCTGTTTTGAAATTTTTAAGGAATGTTTTGGAACTTTGTTTTGTCAATGTGCTGAAAGCCTCATAACCTTCTTTGACACTCTGGTTCTCTCATATACTGCCCGAGACAGAATGCCTTAAAATTACCGAAATTTGGTGAAAATTTCATAAAATTCGGCAAAAGATTCAGTCTGCGTAACGCAAACTATGGCATTTAGGTTGTTGCCGGCCTTGAGACGGAGCATCGGCGTTTTCTCGTCGAATTACCAGGGTAGTAAGGTAAAAGCTCTTCTGCCATTACGAGAATTTTCTGTATTATTTCGTATTCGATGGACATCGGTGTTTGTGTAGCAATTGTTTATGCCAGTAAGAGAAGTGTCTAGAAATTTCTGAAATGATTGATATCTTAGCGTTTTAAAAGAAAATTCACTGGGGGGAATCGAATAGCTTGCTGCCTTAATAACAGGGTCTAAAAATATTTTTATCAGCATCCTCTGTTCGACTACAGAAATATTCACAGCTTCTTCTGCTAACAAACTCATCTATACTATGCCAAATAAAACTGATCTTAGACAGACATTTCGATTTTGATCTCATAAACAATTTTAAAATTTCGACATCCTTTAAATAAATATTTATAATAGATAATAATAAAACACTTAAAAAAACACCCAAAATATTTGAATGAATAATCTCACAAATGAAACCATTTACTAGCCATCTAAACAATTGCTATGGTTGTTATGATGCGACTCATAAGATATCTAAAAGGAATTGAGCAAATGGGAGTAGGTAGATGGTCTAATGTTATCTTCAATGGAGGCATGAGTGAAAGAAAAAAAAAAAAAACATGAATGAGACAAAGCTACACATGGATGCAAAAATGGAATATCCACTTCAATGTCTGTCTCACAAATAGCAAGGAGCTAAAGAATTTTGTTATGGAGAAGTTTCGTAAATAGGTATGGGGAAAAGAGTTGGGTAGAAAGAAAAAATACTACATTGAGGAATTCAACCCTAAGTGTGGTCTCCGACAAAAAGAGTATATTGAAGCTAGTATTCTATGGAGGGCAAATGTTCTTATTGCTCAATTAAGAACAACCAACTTGCATCAACTTCGGTGTGAAACAAGAAGGTGGAAAAAGCCTAAAGAAGCTTGGGAAGAATGGGTGTGTACATTTTGCACGTTGGGGCAGTGGAATCAGAAATCTTTTTCATATTTTTTCATTTTGGAATGTGATACATTCAAAAACATTAAAGAAAGTTATAGAAATATGTTAACATCACTTTCTTGACATTGTCTTTTCAACTAAAAAATTGTTGAAAAATTAAACTATCTGATCATCAATTTAAATAAAAAAATAATTAAATTACAAAATACTAGAACTGAACTATTTTATCATTTCATTCGTAGCTGTGGGCCTTTTCTACAAACATAGAAAGAAAGAAAGAAAGAAAGAAAGAATTTTTAATGTCCACGAGGCTAAAAATAGCCTATGGGACAGATTGCTTCTCTATTTGACTCTTGTATTCGGCCCTTTTCTTGTGAAGTTTTACAATGACCAACCCCAACTTATCGACAAACTCTTCGCTGAATAGCTTATCCCAAGAATTAGCTGCCAGAATACCTGCATAGTTTTCCCTGGTGTCTTTGAAGGCCTCACATTCTAGAATGAAATGTTTTTTTGTTTCCACTTTTCCGGAGGAGCAAAAAATACATACTCTTTCTTCCCACATTTCTTTTGGCCTTTTCTAGCGCCCTGTTTCACAACGGAGTTGATGAGAATTAGTCCTTAATTGAGCAATAAGAATTTTAGATCTCCAAGAAATATTAGCCCCTATGTACACCTTTTGTTGATGGTTATGCGTGGGGTTAAACTCTTCCATGTAGTACTTCTTCTTTCTCTCTAGCTCTTTCTTCCAAGTATGTTTGTGGAATTTATCCATAACAAAAGTTTTTATCTCTTTACTGTTTGTAGGACACATGCTCAAGCAAATACCCCATTTACTAAACCATTTGTTATTTTTCCGCATCCAAGTCTTCTGTCTTTTGCACAATCTGTCACTAAACACAACCTTAAGCCATCTATCCTCTTCCATTTGCTCAATTTTTTTCAGATACCTTATGACTCGCACCATAGCAATTGCTTCAATAGGAGCAGCCCCTGTTTCACTTAACAGGATAGCATAAGGAACTGCACTTTTAATTTTGAATTTGTTTGTAATCAAACGTTTCTGAATTTTCTCAATTTGTTTCCACTGCATCTTGGTTGTGCTGCTGGCCCACAGTTCACAACCGTAGAGAATCACCGGAATCACTAGAAGCCCAAAAAGAGTTAGAGTGGTTTTCCAGTCCCACAGCTCTGCCTCTCTACACCTGTTTTGAAGAGCATAAAATGCTTTCCAACCCCCTAAAATTCTTTTCTTTCTACAACCATCCCAACTTAAATTTCTGTTGAAGTCAATTCCGAGGTATTTGTAGTCTGCAACTTCTTCCAGAATGCTGCCTTCAAAAATAGAACTTATGTTGGTTATGCTTTCTTTTGTTAGAGAAAACCACTACTTTTGTTTTGCTAATATTGACTTGCATCCCAACCCTTCTACAAAAATGCTCAAGGGAATGTAAATGCTCTTGCAAACCAAGAGCCGAATTAGCAATCAATATAAGGTCATCTGCGTACAAAAGAAGCCTGATAACGAACTTGCCCAAATGGATACCGTCACCCCCTTGCGAATTTAGCCACTCTTCAAGCTTGTCAATATATAACCCAAAAAGGGTAGGAGACAATGGGCAACCTTTCTTGACCCCGATATCGCTTCTAAAACTTTCAGAAATGCCAGCTGAAGTTCTGATTTTGACTTTCACCTCTTCATACAACCTATGCACAGCTGCTCTCAAATGCTTGGGAACCCCGAGTTCCTCCATTCTGCCCCAAAGCTTATCCCTAGGAACCGTGTCAAAGGCTTTTCTGAAATCAACAAAGCAACAGAAAACTTCTTCTTTTTTTTCCCAAACTTTTTCAATGATGTGCCTTAAAGTTATACAATGATCAACTGTGGAATGTTTAGGTCTAAAACCTGCTTGCCCTTTAGCACGTTTATCTCTTTCTTCTGCCCACTTGTTGAGTTTCTTTTCTAACATGCTTCCAAATAACTTTGCAAACAAGGGGTTTATCATAATGGTTCTATAATTGGAGGGATTATTGACGTCACCACTCTTGAAAAGAGGTATTGCCATACTAGTTGTCCAATCTGTGGGGAACCCCTGCTGTAAGATGTTGTTGAAAATTTTTGTGATGTGAGGTGAAAGAAATTTTAAGCCCCACTTTAGATACTCTGCTTGGAGTTCATCTAAGTCTTTTGCTTTTCCGGCGCCCAACTTCTTGATACCCATCTCTACCTCTTGCACCGTGAAGAGTTTTGTGTCTGTGTTGACCAAGGGAGGAGGGTCAACCTTGGGATCTTGCTCATAAAGTTGTCTTGCATAGTCAAACCATTTAGAAGTTGTAATGTTGTTTTCAGTTTGCACCTTTTTCGATTGGAGCTCCTTCCAAAATAATTTGGGGTTATTTTTCCCGAGGAAGATTAGTTCTTCTCTCCTTGAAACCATGAAATCAACTTTTTTCTTTTTTACTATCTGCTTGTAAGCTTTGAGCTTTATGTTATCCGTGTCTGATTCCTTCCATAGATTAAAACAGCCTTCGCCAAGCACAATTATTTAACACCATTCGCCAAGCACAATTCTTTAATAAAAGGGAAAATCTCACACGAAGTTTCACGAACTTCCATAAATGTCTAGCTCTTTGTGACACCATTATTTTACATTTTCCTCTAAACTGTTCTCCTTTTATGATTCCTTCGCAACGCTGGACTCGTGGAGAGCCGTATCAACCCGCTATCTAAATTCAATATTTGGCTGTTTTGAAATTTTTAAGGAATGTTTTGGAAGTTTGTTTTGTCAATGTGCTGAAAGCCTAACCTTCTTTGACACTCTGGTTCTCTCATATACTGCCCGAGACAGAATGCCTTAAAATTACCGAAATTTGGTGAAAATTTCATAAAATTCGGCAAAAGATTCAGTCTGCGTAACGCAAGCTATGGCATTTAGGTTGTTGCCGGCCTTGAGACGGAGCATCGACGTTTTCTCGTCGAATTACCAGGGTAGTAAGGTAAAGGCTCTTCTGCCATTACGAGAATTTTCTGTATTATTTCGTATTCGATGGACATCGGTGTTTGTGTAGCAACTGTTTATGCCAGTAGGAGAAGTGTCTAGAAATTTCTGAAATGATTGATATCTTAGCGTTTTAAAAGAAAATTCACTGGGGGGAATCGAATAGCTTGCTGCCTTAGTAACAGGGTCTAAAAATATTTTATCAGCATCCTTTGTTCGACTACATAAATATTCACAGCTTCTTCTGCTAACAATTTCATCTATACTATGCCAAATAAAACTGATCTTAGACAGACATTTCGATTTTGATCTCATAAACAATTTTAAAATTTCGACATCCTTTATACTGTAATTACAAGCCTCCACGCTGCACTGATAGCAGTGATACTGACATCACAAGCTATCTATATGACCGAACATCTGATATAGTTACTACGAGGAAGACAACAACTAAAAACTAAAATATTAGCTGAGTCCTCATGCTTAGTCCAGAAAGATGGGGTCATGGTCGTTCAATTTAGTGCTCTGTTCAGCTGGGGCCTCGTTCCAGCTTTCTTGCCTCCGAAATCTGCTCTTTTGAAGTAGCAGGTTCAGGTGGCAGTGGATGTTCCTCCGATCCAGATGACTCTCTGAGACCATCTCCAAACAGAACCTAAACTTCGGCAATTTTGGGTTTTGAACATCTGGAGTTAGTTTCGGGCCATTCCCAGCATTCTTTGGTTCCGAACCAAGAGGAGAGTCTACATTATGTTCCACTATGTAGAGCTCGTCAAGAGCTTTCAAACGTTGTATCAAGTATTCAAACTGAAGTTTGTTTTGATTGGGACATAAACAAAAAGCATTTAAGGAGCTGAAGCGTGCTAACTGTGCGTAATGGCTTAAATGTGGTGGTAGCTATTTTTGAGAATAGATTTGTGGCTTCTCTCCTATACAAAATACGTGTGTCAAGAGGTTGAAGCTTTGTGTTATTAATCTACGAAATATAAATGGTAAAAGAGAAAAATCCTAACCCGAGAAGTTGGAATCATAGCAAGGTAGGCTGTTGAGAAACTATATTGGAACATCAACTTCCCGGACCAGAAATTTTGCACAAACTCGATTTTGAGTGCATGATACATCATTGGAAAGCTAAGTTGCACTAAAACATACACTGATACTAGGGGTGGGGTAGAGGTAGATGGCCGTATAAGATATTAAAAGGAATTGAGCAAATGGGAATAGGTAGATGGCCTAATGTTATCTTCAATGAAAGTATAAGTGAAAGAAAAAAATATGGATAAACAAAACTACACATGAATGCAAAAATGGAATATTCACCAAAATGTCTGTCCCACAAATGGTAAGGAGCTAAAGAATTTTGTTATGGAGAAGTTTCTTAAATGGGTATGGGGAAAAGAGTTGGGTAGAAAGAAGAAATACTACATTGAGGAATTCAACCTTAAGTGTGATTTCCAACAAAAAGAGTACATTGGAGCTACCATTCAGTGGAGGGCAAATGTTCTTATTGCTCAATTAAGAACCAATTCGCATCAACTTTTGTGTGAAACAAGAAGGTGAAAGAAGCCTAAAAAAACTTGGGAAGAACTGAGTGTACATTTTGCATGTCTCAGACAGTAGAATCGAAAAACTTTTCATTTTAGAATGTGATAGGTTTAAAGACATTAGAGAAAGTTATGTGAATATATTAGCATCAATTTTTGGCATTGTCTTTTCAGTTAGAAAATTATTGAAAAATTAAAATATTAAATTGCAAAAAACGAAAAACATAAAGCTATGTCCCGTAAACTATTTTTATCATTTCATTCAAAGCAGTGGGCCTTTTCTACGAACATAGATAAAAACAGCATTCGCTAAGCACAATTTTTAACAGCCTTCACTAAGCATAATTCTAAATAAAAGGAAAAGAAAGAAAGAAAGAAAGAATTTTTAATGTCCACGAGGCTAAAAATAGCCTATGGGACAGATTGCTTCTCTATCTGACTCCTGTATTCGGCCCTTTTCCTGTGAAGTTTTACAATGATCACTCCCAACTTATCGACAAACTCTTCGCTGAATAGCTTATCCCAAGAATTAGCTGCCAGAATACCTGCATAGTTTTCCCTGGTGTCTTTGAAGGCCTCACATTCTAGAATGAAATGTTTTTTTGTTTCCACTTTTCCGGAGGAGCAAAAAATACATACTCTTTCTTCCCACATTTCTTTTGGCCTTTTTCAGCGCCCTGTTTCACAACGGAGTTGATGAGAATTAGTCCTTAATTGAGCAATAAGAATTTTAGATCTCCAAGAAATATTAGCCCTTATGTACGCCTTTTGTTGATGGTTATGCGTGGGGTTAAACTCTTCCATGTAGTATTTCTTCTTTCTCTCTAGCTCTTTCTTCCAAGTATGTTTGTGGAATTTATCCATAACAAAAGTTTTTATCTCTTTACTGTTTGTAGGACACATGTTCAAGCAAATACCCCATTTACTAAACCATTTGTTATTTTGCCGCATCCAAGTCTTCTGTCTTTTACACAATCTGTCACTAAACACAACCTTAGGCCATCTATCCTCTTCCATTTGCTCAATTTTTTTCAGATAACTTATGACTCGCACCATAGCAATTGCTTCAATAGGAGCAACCCCTGTTTCACTTAACAGGATAGCATAAGGAACTGCACTTTTAATTTTGAATTTGTTTGTAATCAAACGTTTCTGAATTTTCTCAATTTGTTTCCACTGCATCTTGGTTGTGCTGCTGGCCCATAGTTCACAACCGTAGAGAATCACCGAAATCACTAGAAGCCCAAAAAGAGTTAGGGTGGTTTTCCAATCCCACAGCTCTGCCTCTCTACACCTGTTTTGAAGAGCATAAAATGCTTTCCAACCCCCTAAAGTTCTTTTCTTTCTACAACCATCCCAACTTAAATTTTTGTTGAAGTCAATTCCGAGGTATTTGTATTCTGCAACTTCTTCTAGAATGCTGCCTTCAAAATAGAACTTATGTTGGTTATGCTTTCTTTTGTTAGAGAAAACCACTACTTTCGTTTTGCTAATATTGACTTGCATCCCAACCCTTCCACAAAAATGCTCAAGGGAATGTAAATGCTCTTGCAAACCAAGAGCCGATTTAGCAATCAATATAAGGTCATCTGCATACAAAAGAAGCCTGATAATGAACTTGCCCAAATGGATACCGTCACCCCCTTGCGAATTTAGCCACTCTTCAAGCTTGTCAATATATAACCCAAAAAGGGTAGGAGACAATGGGAAACCTTGCTTGACCCCGATATCGCTTCTAAAACTTTCAGAAATGCCAGCTGAAGTTCTGATTTTGACTTTCACCTCTTCATACAACCTATGCACAACTGCTCTCAAATGCTTGGGAACCCCAAGTTCCTCCATTCTGCCCCAAAGCTTATCCCTAGGAACCGTGTCAAAGGCTTTTCTGAAATCAACAAAGCAACATAAAACTTCTTCCTTTTTTTCCCAAACTTTTTCAATGATGTGCCTTAAAGTTATACAATGATCAACTGTGGAATGTTTAGGTCTAAACCCTGCTTGCCCTTTAGCACATTTATCTCTTTCTTCTGCCCACTTGCTGATTTTCTTTTCTAACATGCTTCCAAATAACTTTGCAAACAAGGGGTTTATCATTATGGTTCTATAATTGGAGGGATTATTGACGTCACCACTCTTGAAAAGAGGTATTGCCATACTAGTTGTCCAATCTGTGGGGAACCCCTGCTGTAAGATGTTGTTGAAAATTTTTGTGATGTGAGGTGAAAGAATTTTTAAGCCCCACTTTAGATACTCTGCTTGGAGTTCATCTAAGTATTTTGCTTTTCTAGCACCCAAATTCTTGATACCCACCTCTACCTTTTGCACTGTGAAGAGTTTTGTGTCTGTGTTGACCAAGGGAGGAGGGTCAACCTTGGCATCTTGCTCATAAAGTTGTCTTGCATAGTCAAACAATTTAGAAGTTGTAATGTTTTTTTCAATTTGCACCTTTTTCGGTTGGAGCTCCTTCTGGAATAATTTGGGGTTATTTTTCCCGAGGAATATTAGTTCTTCTCTCCTTGAAACCATGAAATCAACATTTTTCTTTTTTACTATCTGCTTGTAAGCTTTGAGCTTTATGTTATCCGTGTCTGATTCCTTCCACCTTCTCCTTGCCTTTTTGCATTCCTCGTCAAACCAAGCATTAACCGGAAAACAATTTGTTTCAGACTTCTTAATTTTTGCACTTCGCAAGTGCGCTTTGAATTAAATGTGTTAATCTGTGACTATGAAGGCCATGAGATGGGATTTCCTCCTTCTTGAAGAGCCTCTCTAGCATTATTTTGAAGGTATTACAATTCTCTGGATTCAAGAGAATTCTGCCCTTTGGGGGATTTTGTTGAACACACTGATTTTTGACCCTAATTGCTTCTTTTCGGTCCAAGAGAAACTTAAACAGATTGGCTTGTGATCTGATTTTAAGTCCCAAATTTGATCTCCAATCAACACTTCCTCCATTTTCTCACACAAACTATGCGAGCAAATTACATAATCTACTACACTTGCCCCATTGTAAGTATTGCAAGTGAAATTACCAGACTTTTCCCATCTAGTCAAACCATTACAAATGACTAAATCGAAGGCCCCACATAGCATAAGCAGTTGTTCTCCAAAGAGATTGCAGCCTTTATCCTCTGAAATTCGTTCCCACTGATGATTACTCTCTTCTGTAAGTCAGATAGGGTCACTGTCTTCTTTACAACAAAGAATGCTAGCTTGTTCACTTGCAGACTGCAGTTCTAGCATTGAAATCCCCCACTATAAGGACTTCACCTAGCTGAGATTCGAGAATATATTGCAATATCTGTTTTTAGGGCTGCAAAGGGATCTTTGTGGTCAAGCCCTCTACTTTTGTAGATTTTTGAAACTTGCGGCGCAAAATAGCATGCTTCAATTCTAATGTGATTTCCATTTTCTGATATTTTAAGCCAAACAAATTGCTTATTTGGGTCTTCTTTTTCTAGCTGAATGAAACGACCTTCTTTTTCTCTTACTAATACCATGATACCCCCGTGCCCTTTGCCATTTCCTGCTGCCTTGTTCCACACTGCTATCTTCCAGTACCCTTCAAACAAAGGTGTCTTACACCCTTCATGCTCATGTGTTTCTATGAGGCAAATTATGTCTCTACCTTCCGTAATAGGCCCTAACCCAGGTCCTCGTCTCCATGGGTAACTCCTGCAGTTCCAACAAACTAATCTTAAGGAAACCTGGGTAAGACTTGATTGCTATTTGTTTTGACATGCAAGACTCACAGTTGAGTCTTTGTCCCTGCTTGCCCATAATGACCTTGCTTCCTCATTTCTTGCTAAAGAGTTTGTTGCCTCTTCTTTGTTATCATTTTGTTGCCTTGCTTTGGAAGGAGGTCCAAATTGTGCAATCACGGCTTTACCTTTATAAATCCATGCTCTTTTTCCCTCATCTCTTGCTGCCCTAACTTTTGTCATTTCATCCCTCCTTTCCTCTTGTTGTCTTACAGTTAAATCTTCTTCTAGAAAAAACCGAGAACCCCTTAAGAGTTGCTTCTTGCTTAGAATGATATCTTTATCACGCAAGTTGGGCATGATGACTTTTATGGGCCTGGCTCTCTCACCGTTAAGCTTACCTACTCTTTATGCTTGACATATTTGTCCTTGCCATTGGAGCTTGTCTTTCAAGAAGTCTCTTGCAAGGTCAAGAGTACATTCATTTTTCCCATACTCCTTCACCCCTTTAATAATTATGTTTGTTGCTCTATCCAGTCTTTCCTTGCTTTCTCTATCTTGCATGTTGTTAACCTGAATATTTGTTTCTCCTTCCCTCTTAGCAGAATTGCTAATAACTTGAGCCCAAGTTTTGGAAAGTTTTGTGGGATCTCCTTTCCTCCCTTCTGTTGATGTTTCTTCATTGTTGTCTATTTGAGCAACTGCTTTCCCCTTATCCTGAGATGGCTTCGCATTCATCACCTCTGTATTCTCCATTGCAAATTTCTTCATGTTTTGCACCTCCGCTTTCATGCGTTGCCATTCTGTTTTCCCTATTCGGAGAGCTTCCTGCAGTAATGACACTTGTTCTTTCAGAACTTTGTTGCTTTCTGCTAAAGCCTGATTTTTAGCTGTTATTATATGGATTGTACAATCTCTTTCCAGCTCTTTAGCTTCTACTACTTCCAACCTTTCTTTTACATTTAAGAGTTCTTTCACATAAAGATCAGATGACCAAGTGAGAGGTGTGAATGTGGGACTATATAAAGCATAATCATCACTAACTTTTTCTTTTCCTTTGGACTTGTTGCCACATGTTTGCGAAGAAGACTTGTTTGAATGTTGTTTCTTGCGAACAATACTTTCCCTTTGAGACCTTTTTTTCCTTGTCTGCTCCCATTTTAGACGAGCTAGTCTCCTTTTTAAAATGCCCTGATATTGTTTGGCATTGACCCAAACCCACTTCCCAGTTTTCGTTGATGAGGCAATTTTCACTTGCCCTATATCATTTGTTTCCATGGGTTCTAAAGTTTCTTGTCCCATTATCATGATGATATTAAGGGAAATCAAAATCTCTGCCCAAAACTGACCCTTTGTTTTATGCTTAACTCTTCAATATCTGTTGGTCTGACACGAAGTTTCACGAACTTTCATAAATGTCCAACTCTTTGTGACACCATTATTTTACATTTTTTCTCTAAACTATTCTCCTTTAATAATTCCTTTGCAACGCTGGATTCGTGGAGGGCCGTATCACCCCGCTATTTAAATTCAATATTTGGCTGTTTTGAATTTTTTAAGAAATGTTTTGGAAGTTTGTTTTGCCATGTGCGGAAAGCCTCATAACCTTCTTTCACACTCTGGTTCTCTCATATACAGAATGCCTTAAAATTACCTAAATTTGGTGAAAATTTCATAAAATTTGGCAAAAGATTCAGTCTGCGTAACGCAAGCTATGGCTTTTAGGTTGTTGCCGGCCTTGAGACGGAGCATCGGCGTTTTCTCGTCGAATTACCAGGGTAGTAAGGTAAAAGCTCTTCTGCCGTTACGAGGATTTTCTGTATTATTTCGTATTCGATGGACATCGGTGTTTGTGTAGCAACTGTTTATGCCAGTAGGAGAAGTGTCTAGAAATTTTTGAAATGATTGATATCTTAGCGTTTTAAAATAAAATTCACAGGGGGGAATCGAATAGCTTGCTGCCTTAATAACGGGGTCTAAAAATATTTTATCAGCATCCTCTGTTCGACTACAAAAATATTCATAGCTTCTTCTGCTAACAAATTCATCTACACTATGCCAAATAAAACTGATCTTAGACAGACATTTCGATTTTGATCTCATAAACAATTTTAAATTTCGACATCCCTTATACTGTAATTACAAGCCTCCACGCTGCATTGATAGCAGTGATACTGACATCACAAGCTATCTATATGACCGAACATCTGATATAGTTACTACGAGGAAGACAACAACTAAAAACTAAAATATTAGCTGAGTCCTCATGCTTAGTCCAGAAAGATGGGGTCATGGTCGTTCAATTTAGTGCTCTGTTCAGCTGGGGCCTCGTTCCAGCTTTCTTGCCTCCGAAATCTGCTCTTTTGAAGTAGCAGGTTCAGGTGGCAGTGGATGTTCCTCCGATCTAGATGACTCTCTGAGACCATCTCCAAACAGAACCTAAATTTTGGCGATTTTGGGTTTTGACTCTCTGGAGTTAGTTTCGGGCCATTCCCAGCATTCTTTGGTTCCGAACCAAGAGGAGAGTCTACATTAGGTTCCACTATGTAGAGCTCGTCAAGATCTTTCAAACGTTGTATCCTATACAAAATACGTGTGTCAAGAGGTTGAAGCATCGTGTTATTAATCTAGGAACTATAAATTGTAAAAAACAAAACCCTAACCCTAGAAGTTGGAATCATAGCAAGGTAGGGGCTCTTGATAAACTATGTTGGAACATGAACTTCCTGGGCGCGAAATTCTGCACAAACTTGATTTTGTGTGCATGATACACCATTGGAAAGCTAAGTTGCACTAAAACAAATACATATACTATGGGTGGCGGTAGAAGTAGAGGTAGAGGGGAAAACAAATTATGACAAATTTTCAAAAAAGTTGGATACAACATGCCAGGGAAATGAGATATATATATATATATATATATATATATATCTATATCTATATAGATATATGTGTAGAAATACCATAGAACAACTATTTTAGATCACCATTCGTTAATTATATTTAGAAGCATTCATGCCATTTATGTAACGACCCATTCCCGAGTCATACACAAGATAATATTAGCGTGTATACGATATACGCATTTGATAGCTACACATGCATATATCGCGCACATCGCACTAGTACACATATCTATTGATATCAAGATTACCTAAGTTAAAGATTAATATTAAGATTAAAGATTCATATTAAGATTAACTAAGTATATATTTGTAAATGGAATAATAAAAGAAAATAATTTAAGTTAATTAAAACTATATATAAAGTTAATTGATTTAAGAGTAAATATTCAAATATAAGAATTCATCATAAAGTTACTCAAATTGAAGTCATATGCCCCCTAAAATTTGATAAACATAAATCACATCTCCTCATTTAATATAAGTCACATCTCCATAAATAACATTCATTCCCACATTAATGAAAATCAAATCTCGGTGGAGAAAAGGCGGTGGGGGAATGTTAGGGCGGTGGGGAGGAGTGTTATATAAACGATGAGACATGGAGGAGAGGGACACGGTTGTTCTGGCAAAGAAATTGGGTGTTCACTGGTCTTCATTGGAAAGAAATAGATTGTTTGAAAGAAAAGTCTCTCGGATCTCTTGGACCTTTGAGCAGAAGCTGGAAGAGGCATCTTTGGGTTTGAGATTGTTTCCTCAATTGGCACAGGAGGAAGCAGAATTTAACCAACTCCCAATAGTTAGTGAGAAAGATCCACAGCTCAAGCAATCAGCAGTTCGTTTCAGGTTTTGTTTCAAGTTTTTCAGCAGTTCATTTCAAGTTTTGTTTCAAGTTTTTCAGGTATTCCTCTATGCATCAGCTAGTTATTTTTTTGAGTTAAGTAGAAACTGTGAAACTCTTATTAGATCTTATGCTTAAATCTCCTTTCAAATTAAATTCTGCTTAAATTTAAATATCAGATTAGTGCTGTTGAAATGATGAAGTTTGAGTTCCTACACATGGTATCAGAGCTTTGTTCAAACACTTTAGGACCTTATAGGCCAGTACCCTGCACCTGGGATGAAGAGATTCCAGCTTCTGTTCACCTTTCCGGGTGATAAGACCAATTACTGCATTTAATGCAGAAGCCAGCATGGACTCCAAGGGAAGAAGTAGCATGTTAACTTTGTTAAGTTTAGACGTTGGATTACTATGTTATGCTGCGGCTGCTTTTGCTAATCTATACACATCATATGCACCTTCTGCTACTTCAGTGATTGCCAAAATCTCTTCCAGCATAATCCCAAAACAATAAAGATAGAAACAGAACTCCTGGCCCTGCTGTCTGCGGAATTTGTTTCGACCTCATCTTGTATCTGTTAGAACTCTCGAATTTGAAGCCGGCGAGCTGTTCAAAAAACCTTCCTAACTTATGTTCCGATGCAGCGTGCCATAGACACTTGAAATAATAGAAACCCAGCGAACGATAAGAGCTTATAAATAGGAAACATAAATCATGTGAAGGTCTCGTGTCCGGTTTATCTCGTTCTCACAGATCCTCCCGTAGCAAAAACGCTGGGCAATACATGCTCGAACGCTAGTATGGTCAAATTTGTGTCCATCATTTCTTGAATAAACGTCGTGTATAGTCAGACAAATGTTGGTAGCGGCGTGGGTCGGACCCGCGACGTTCGGCTTGCTCTTATTGTCGTCACAAGAGCAATGCTCTAACCAACTGAGCTACGGAAGAGTCGAACCCTGTGTGGCGGCAGGGAGAGTCGAACCCGGGACGGAAGTTATTCCTCCTTGTCTTTATAAGTCGTGATGATGCTGCGCTGCCTGCGGGTTCCACGTGTTCTGGAACCCAAACAACATACATGGACCGGCATGGTAGCAAGAAGCCACAACTATTTGGACTGTGCGACTTAAGTCGGTAAATGTTATGCAAATTAACTAAATCCGGTCAAATATCTCCCGTATATGACTGTGGTAAAAACCACGCTTTCACAGTTGCATGCAAATCGAGCCATACATCTGTTAATACTCCCAATTCTCGATGTATGTATCGGATGGTGTTGTCATGACTTGCGGTTCGGTTTGATAGGTATACGGGACACGATACACCTATAAACTTTTCTCCCTGACACGATACACCTATAAACTTTTCTCCCTCTTCCACCGGCGATTGTGTCGTCCACCGCTTATCTCTCTATTTTATACGATCATATCAAAACATTATTTTAATTCGTGGCTGAAAAGAATGGTATGCATCAACTAGTGTGGATGCATACATTAACAACGGACGGTCCGCAGAGTTGTAAATTTTTTATATAATTCAAAAAATATATATATATATATATATATATATATATATATATATATATAAAATATAATATAATTAAATTGATAATTGCTGCCTCAGTGAATTTCATATTAATGTTAAAATTAAGTGATCAAATGAAAATTAATTACGTATACTCTTTCAGTTATATTGTTTTAAAAATCTAGTATTAATTCAAAAACCCCAAGCACGAACGTTCAACCAAGAGCAAGCACCAAGTCGTAATGGAGGAGCCCACGAGGGGCAGTATTACACTACGCGGCACAATTAAAATATTAGGCATAGGCCTGATGTCTAAGTTCATACCCATATTGTATTATCGAAATTCCAACAAATGAATAGTCAATGAAAAACCAAGTTTAATTATAATCAACTAATTAATAATTCCAAAAGAAAGATAATGAAAAAAAAAAGCGAAGGCTGTGGAGTATATGTGTATATGAATGGCTGTGTTTGATTAAATGCTACGTTGATATATTTTTTGAAGACCGAATATCATTATTGCATGATATATGGATGGTATATGTTGGAAGGTATATTGTATGAATATTGAGAGCCTGCATCCTTAGTTGATGACCTTTTTGAATACATAGCCAAACAATTTTATTGAAAAGACATATCAGTTTTGTTGATAGTATTGTGACTATTTATAATGCATTCTCTTATCTCCATAGTTGGAGTAGTTCTAAGAGAGATAAGAGAGATAATAGCAGACATTCGAAGAGAGATGTGTTATACATTACATTATTAAATGTGTTTATTTTCGCATATGTAAAATGGAAAATAGGCATGGATAAAGTGTTTATAATGTAAAAATGGATATGAATAAACTCTATATCCATATTATTATCCCAAAGGACTTGGAAAGCACCCTATCTATACTATGTACATTGGTGGCTTGGTAGTTGGGATGTTGCCATATGGACATTTCGTCCCTGTATTTACAATTTTTATGGAGTAAAGAAGTCCTTACCATCTCACCTTATTAGAACAAAGTATAGTAAAATAGATGAAGCTTTCATGAGAAGAGAGGCCCACAACTAGAAGACAAGGAAGGGTTCTAGTATAGGTACAACTTAGTATGGTTGGTTGCTCATATTATTTGGGAGTTTTTGAATATGGGGAATTTTACCCTTAAGAAGGACATGAGTCACATGATGGGGCATTGTGAATGCAACTCAACCTGGATGGATGTACAATAACGAAGGAGATTCATATTTGGGGGTTCAAGGGGGTGGAATCCATGAAATTAAGAATATGGCTTAGGAGCTAAACCTTTACAAGGGTTATGAGGCAGATTAACAAAACCCTACTCAGTGCAAACATTGTTTGTCAAAAAGAAACATTCGAATAATGATTTAGTTAATGTCTTTTGATTGTATGGTAAAACTTAAGAGAGGGTATTGGAGAATAAGGTTTACTTGATGAAATGAAGTCGCCTTCATACAAGAGACATATTATCCGCCAAAAGTTAGTAACCCGTAGGAGAAATTTTTCTCGTCTGTAGACCACCAACCTGCCAGTAGCCCTATATGATGAGCTCATGACATTATGACGCTATATAAGATGATTCATGGTAATCAATTAGATATATATAAAGATTAGTTGGTGGAGTTGCTCCAAAGAAATTAACTCTTGAAGGAAGGAAGAATGGTAATGAAAGCATGACTAGGAACTTTGTGACAAGACCGTTAGACGTAAAGTAAGATACAACTATATAAAAGGCTAAGCGAGTTAGAGGTAAATTGATGGATGAAAGAAGACACTACCTATTCAAGAAATGTTGGGAGAAATCATGAGTAATCAAATTAAAGGTACAAGTATAAGTATAGGTCACTAAATGTACACATCAATCAAAGACCAGTGGATGAAACATATGTTAAGATGGTAAGGAACCACCCTATAAGGTAGTACACACACTATTAAAACAAGACGATATAGTTATCAAGAGAGTACAACATAAAATTTCAAATTTGATCTCCATTGTTACCCTATTATAATCAATATAGTACCTAGGGAGGACAGCAAAAGAGCGAAATGGCAAACTTCTAATGATGATAATAAATGTTAGTTATTGTAATCAACTTAGAATATTGAGATCTACAAAATAGCTCCAAAGATGAGTGAGTGGAAGTTCCACAAAACCATATAAGAAGTCAATGAAATTAGATTAAAGAGTGAATCTACAATAACTTCAATCAATTATAGGATAATTTATGCGCATAGGCGACATCTATTATGGTTTCTCTCTTTAAAGGGAGAATCACATTATAAAATTTTCCTTAAGTAACTAACTATATCCTTGGATTATGGACATCATGGAGTATGATTAGAAAATTCTAAACCGTAATGTCTTAAAACCTGAAATAATAAGTAGATTACATTTGATATCCACGCTACTAAATTTATTTATAGGGTCTTACCCAAGTTGGGAATACCTATCAAAAACTCACCAGGGACCATTTGTGGATGCTAAAGTGTGATATACCCTACATTATAAATAATATATGATATATAATAATAATAGATGATATTATCCTTACACAGGGATGTGTTCCTACAGGCTTTGTAGTATAAAATTATAAATACGACACGTGTATTTTCACATCTACCAACATATGTTATATTCAGTATATTCCCTATATGTCTTATATTTTACATGCTTTATGCAATAATATTCAACTTAGGTTGGTACAAGTGGTACAGGTGAATAGGTTAGAGTGCCATATCTAAGTGGTATAGGTGATTTCAAGTTACTCATACTAATCTGAGTGAATAAAGTTAATTGGGTGAATGCTTACTATTGGGATATCACTCTTTCTCTGTAGTTTAGCTGATCTAAGCTCGTATAAGCTATATTAGTAACCTTGTTTGTTCTATGTATCACATTACTTGAATTACACTTGTACTTCCTGACTAATATTAGCCCAATCAACACTGTGCTTACTATCCCTATTGATTCACCATGCTTAAATAAGTTACCAGCTTGTTCAACATTATGGATACATGATTACTTAACTAGTACTTATTATTAGAATGCTTGATTACGATATTCCCATTACTTTGATTAATAGTATAAGCTTGTAGCACATTTCTAGTACAATGGGTTTTCTCATTAGTGTTACCTATTCTCTAAACTTTGATCTGAATGAGTACCACCATCTCATATAACAAAAAGGATACAAGCTCATGTTCATGGAATAGTGGTGACTCTATCCTCTTAATGACCTTAGTACTACCTATCTCTACCATTGACCGAGTTCCATATCATAGATTGACTGTACGATTCTTTGCATATAGATAAGGTAAGGGAACATTCACAGTGCTCATATAGGAGTAATTAGGTATATATGGATACTAAGTGCATAGTAATTATGACTTCATGGGATTTTCTCATAATAGAGCTTATCATAACAGTGTAATGGATTTACTACTACATATATAAGTGATAAGATTGGGATAACATAATCACTACCATTACTTGGTGGTTATACTATCTACCAATTTGTTCAGTACCATTATGAGATTAACTGTGTTCCATATCTATGGGAACAAAAGGAAAGTGATAGGATGGATACTCACAAATGGCACTCATTATCTAAAATACAGGTATTCTAATAACATACGTATCTACTCATTACTAGTGCAATAATTGTGATCTACCTGATTATGTTAATTACAGCTATGATTATAGCAATGGTTATAATTAATAAATATTCATAATAAATACTGATCAATAAGCTTAAGCAACACGTGTATTTGGTAATAACAAGGAGTGTATAACCATAATCAGAGTGAGTGCAATATATGGGTGACATTGAACCGTATGATCTTCATAGCTTACTAAGTGTTGTACCATATCTAAGTGGATTAGAGCTTACACATAAAAGCATGGTTACCAGTGCTCTAAGTGATTCCGTAATGAACCTGTATCGTATATGTACTAAGCTTTTGTACCTCGTGTTCATTTACTGGTATATCCTTACCTATAAGCAAGCTCCATAATAGAGAAGGTGGTAGTGACACGTATTATGCCTAAGATATCGCCCTATCTAAGTAGTTAAGCCAGTTACAGGTCGTAACCTCATATCATTCTAGTAATCATGCTAACTTAGTCTGTCTGAATAGGGTTCCAATCATGACCTAGTATGTAGTTGACCTGTATGTTTCCACATCAATAAGCTCGTACATGTATCTGCTTTAACACATTACGTTGTTTCCATCACTAGTAGTAACACCTATTCACTAGTTAAGTATGGATAAGGATAGAAGTAATGGCAATCATAGGCTTGATAAAGGTTGAATCCTATCTGATATAGCTTTTACTCGTATATAAGAGAGACCTTCTTGCTTCACCTATTTCACATGGTACACTTATTATGGAAATAGCCATACTGGGCCAATAGTAATACACGGGCTTGTTATAAAATACTAGTAGTCAACATGTTCGTAAGATCAGTATCATATAAGCTATACTATTCAATGGATTCACACTGGTTAACCTTTTATAGGGGTAACAAAAGCTCTATTAGTATAGAGGTTCATCTCTCACTATGTTTACATAACAAACATGATAGTGTTGTACGAATATGGAGTTAAGGGTAAAGGTTCCATATTCTTTATTAACATATCACTATCTTCACTGATTCCCATTGATTTTACTAACTAGGAAGAGTAGGACATAATCAATTACTAGCCTAACTTACAGTTTTGTAATTGTAATCACACAGCCTACTGCTCATGTATAGAGAGTGGTCATAGCTTATCCATGAATTTGTAAACTTTATTTTGAATTATCTCATAAGAATGA
This sequence comes from Pinus albicaulis, assembly GCA_034641835.2. Classification (NCBI taxonomy): domain Eukaryota; kingdom Viridiplantae; phylum Streptophyta; class Pinopsida; order Pinales; family Pinaceae; genus Pinus; species Pinus albicaulis. The sequence goes on from CM076579.1 coordinate 1,436,128,184, forward strand.
ATTTTACTTGCTGGTACATGGATAACCATAAAGAACGGATGTTACTTAACTCTAGTAATATTGAATGTATGCTATTGTTTGACTTTACTAGTACAGGGATACCAACATGCAATAGGTCATTTAAATTATCATTGCAGGATTATGAAACCTAGATCATAGATCACATTATAAAAGACATCATTTATCAATTCATTTTATTTGCACCTCCATATGATTGAAGGAAAGGAAATAGAAGAGTAACTACATTTTAAAATATCAAGGTGAAACATATTGTTATACAGGTTGACCATGGTTAAAACAATGCATCATAGATGGAACATGTATGAACTAAACAAGAACGGTATCTAAACGAGAAATTGTATTGGACATATTGATACATATGTTGACAAGTGTTTTAACAAAGTATGTTATATAAGTTCTAGGATCAATATCATAGATAGCAATATATTTGGAATGTGTAGAGATTGTTATATGGGTAACAATTTGTTATGAACAATATAGATGCATATGCTATAATGTGTGTACGAGTGTTTACATTGCAGATTGTGTACAAGTGATTACCTCGCATAAGATAGATTACAGAAACAATCCACGTGATAACAAAATTCCAAGAACAGTTGAGACTCCCTGAGATTCCACGATAGGGTGTTGACCCTGGTCCTACTGGGAGGGGTGGAGGTGTTGCCCACCGTTTATCCTCCGATACCTGGAGTCATGGGAGGACTGTGCGAGTCACGCTCCCCTAGACGTGTGATGATGACTGCCGGATGCCTACAAGCTTATCAGGTCGACGTAATCGACGCTGATATCCTTAAGGTCTATGAATGGATCAGTAAAACTGATGCCATGGCATATTCCTGTAGAGGACGGATAGGATGGGAGTGGAAGAGATTAGGAAGGATAGGATGATTTTAGAATAGTTTGGAGATTCGGTTGAGATGGGAAGTAACAATTAAATTACAGATACATACTTATTCAATTGGAAAGTCAATCTTAAAATACAAGCCTTCTACGATCACCCTAATCTCTAAAAACACAATTATTGATATGAGTATATGCAATCCTAAACTTCGGGACGAAGTTTTCTGAAGGGAGGAAGTATGTAACGACCCATTCTCAAGTCATACACAAGATAATATTAGCGTGTATACGATATACGCATTTGATAGCTACACATGCATATATCGCGCACATCGCACTAGTACACATATATATTGATATCAAGATTACCTAAGTTAAAAATTAATATTAAGATTAAAGATTCATATTAAGATTAACTAAGTATATATTATATGTAAATGGAATAATAAAAGAAAATAATTTAAGTTAATTAAAACTATATATAAAGTTAATTGATTTAAGAGTAAATATTCAAATATAAGAATTCATCATAAAGTTACTCAAATTGAAGTCATATGCCCCCTAAAATTTGATAAACGTAAATCACATCTCCTCATTTAATATAAGTCACATCTCCATAAATAACATTCATTCCCACATTAATGAAAATCAAATCTCGGTGGAGAAAAGGCGGTGGGGAAATGTTAGGGCGGTGGGGAGGAGTGTTATATAAACGATGAGACATGGAGGAGAGGGACACGATTGTTCTGGCAAAGAAATTGGGTGTTCTGCTAAATTCTGCTGGAAAGAGATAAGTTGTTTTGAAAGGGAGTCTCCTGGATCTTGGAATTTTGGGCACGGGGGCAGAGGAGGCATCCTCTGGGTTTAGGATTGTTTCCTAAATTGGCTGGGAGGAACCGATTGCTTCTGTAATCTGTCCGTTGCGTGGAAGAGAAGATCCACAGCTCAAGCAATCAGCAGTTCGTTTCAAGTTTTGTTTCAAGTTTTTCAGCAGTTCATTTCAGGTTTTGTTTCAAGTTTTTCAGGTATTCCTCTATGCATCAGCTAGTTATTTTTTTGAGTTAAGTAGAAACTGTGAAACTCTTATTAGATCTTATGCTTAAATCTCCTTTCAAATTAAATTCTGCTTAAATTTAAATATCAGATTAGTGCTGTTGAAATGATGAAGTTTGAGTTCCTACAATTTATAAAAATTGAAATTAGCAAAACCTAAATATTGTTATAGACAATATTCTTCTATTTCGTGTGCCATAGATAAGCCAACCCATGTCAAGCATTTAATCAAGAACACACTAGCTATTTCTAAACATCGACTTCTAAATCCTAAAATTACCAAAGGCTAAATTCAATTGTTAGCATCTAGCCAAACAATACATCCAATCTAGCCAAACAATACATCCATTGCACCTCTCGAAGAAGTGTTGGAATCTATGATTAAACCCAATTTTGGAGATCAGTTGGTGACTTGACTGAGGGTTATTTCGGTTGGTCCACTAGCTAACTAGACAATCAGTTGGGCATTGTGAGGCTTAGTTGACTAATCGATCAACACTTAAAATGCCTTAATTCACATGTTTGTCTACCCATTTGCAATCAATTTGGAGATCAAAGTTGTCTTAATCAACTATGCTTTAAGGGGATTGATTAGGCACTCAAGTATAAATATGTGAGCTCATGTGTTGAGCAATATGATGCAGTGTCATAACATGAAATATTGTGCTCTATTCCATAACACTATCTCTAGATACCATTGACTCTGCTTGGATATGTTGTTCACTTTATGGTTTAAACTTTATACTGATTAAAATGCATGGATAATATTAAATTAGTTCATGTATTACCATATGGAGAATTTTCTAAGATATGTTGGGAAGCCTCCCTTCTGGGGATTGTATCCGACCATAGAATAGTAGGGGAGTAGTTGCTAAGGTGATAGTAGTGATTATTCCATTGTTGTTCTCAATTTATATTGCTTAGTGAGGCTTTGCACATTTATGGTGCTTTTGTCTGGGAGGAGTCGAGTTCTCCTTCTGATTCAAAGTCTAAGCTACAATAATTTTTAATGAGTTTTGTAATATCCCCAAAGGGAAATAACCAGTAATAAACAGAAATTTGCCAAACAGATATAGAATATGCAATGCTGAATCAGATCACTGAATAATGACACATAGAATACCGGCCAAGACCATTTATTAATGCGAAAGTACATGAGAGGTACAGATAATCGGAATGAGTGCACCTATCCTTGCCCTAGGCAAGTGGAGACCCTCTCGGAAAAATGAGAAATACATTCTTTACGGAAAGCGCATCAGTGCTTGGAAGGAAGCTGAAGCTGAGAGGCAGTCCCCTTGCGGGAATGAGGGGGCAGAAAATATCTAGATGCTATGCACAAGCAACTGGGACCGGCAAGCCGTCGAAGCAAATGGACCACCTCCGAAAATCGCCCCCAGAAACCCTCCTCCTACAAAAACGCTGTGCCTTCAGGAACAGCGCAAAAGCTCAAGAAATAGGCTGGCAAAGGGCTGGATCTACCCACAAATCCTCCTGATGAGATGACCCACTCCTCAAGGCTGAAAACACTAAAAAATGCTGTCAGGACCCCACATAAAGACCCTATTCATCAGATCTGCGTCCTCCCTGACTGGATCTGCGTTCTCTCTGCCCAGATCTGCTGGATCTGAGTCATACAAGGCTGGATCTGCTACTATCTCTCCAGATCTGCGTGCTACAAGGCTAGATCTGCTGCTAGCTCTTCAGATCTATGCTGGATCTGACAATATCTCCTCAGATCTGCAACCCCAAAGGCTGGATCTGATGTTCTCTCTTCAGATCCGGACTAGATCTGTCAATATCTTCTCAGATCTGTAACTCCCCAAGCTGGATCTAGTGCTAAACCTCCCGGATACGCAACATACAAGACTAGATGCGCAGAAGTGTACGCTCGGATCTACCCTCTCTAAGGCACGCGGTCTCTATCAGCAGCGCGGATCGCCGCCGCCCTTTCCTTCGAAGCTAGACGGCGTCCTCTCTCTAGGAGCTGGTCGGCGTTCTCCTTCCTCACGAACGGCGTTTTCTGCGCGAGATGCGAGCTGCCGTCCTCCTTGGGACGAGGCGTCCTCACCCTCTGAATGGATCGAGCGTCCTCTCCTCTGATGAGGCAGCGTCCTCTCTTCCCCGAGCTGGCGACCACAAGAGGGCTTTCTCCTCCTCGGTTGTATCGAGAAGCTGCTGTGCCCTTTGCTCTACTAGGCCAGAAATTGTATGCCTGAGACAAACCTCACTAGGGCGGGCACTCGAAGTCCCCCGAAGCTAAGGGTGAAACCAGAAAAACCTTACCAGGGCAGGCACTCGAAGTCCCCCGAGGCTAAGGGTGAGATCTCCGATCGGAGACACTCGTGCACTAAACAGTGCTGCAGACCGACTAAACAACCGGCGTGCTGAAGCAGACAAAAGTCTAGCTCTCAATATCAATATCAAAATATGCATGCCAAATGAAGTGGAAACCCCTCCTTTTATAATGCTAAACTCCCTCCAAAACCTTAACTGCGTCCTTCACCTTGCAGTTACCCTTGGGTCAGAGTGAGGCCTCCCCTCATATACGTGTGGACCCCCAAGGCCCCCTCTTTAAGTTATAACGTTAATCAACTAGGAAAACACTTTATTTTATAAAGTGAGGTGACTAAAGTGAGGTGACACCTCTTATTTCTCACTTTATTTATTATTTCCAACTAAAGCGGCAAAATTAAACAAAAATGAAATATTCCAATTAGCAAGGCTAATTGGGAATATTACAGTCTCCCCCGGCAAAACGTTGCTTGTCCTCAAGCAACTGAAGTGATGGATGCTGTAAAGTCTGCTCACTCTCCCCAGTGGCCTCCTCATCCTGAAAATTGCTTGTTCTCAAGCAATGCTTGAACAAGCCTACTCTCTAGCTGATGCTCCCCGCCGATACTGCAAAATGTGCCTGGGTCCCACTGAAACCTCTCTGTCTCCTGCATCACCCTGATATGAAGGGATATCTCAATGCCAGGATCCCAAACCGGCCTCTCATGGTACCAGCCAATCAATAGTCCTCCCGGATCCCATCGCCACTGTGGCCAATAATCGCATAAGTCCCGTGACTCGGACTGCTCACTGCCTCTGGCTATGACTAAAGACCATGACCACTGCTGCTCTGCATCTCTGACTGTGTAAGCTGGCCCATCAACTGCGAACCAACTCGTCACCTCTCTCCAATCAAGGCATGGAGTCGAAAATATAATGAGGAATATCTCCCTCCTGTGGATCCTCCATCTCCAAGCAATCACCCAGACAAAATGAGCCACCTCCCAACAAGGCAACTCCTGAAAATCTCCTTCCACCTCAAGCTCTGGTAATGAAGGTGGGCTGAAAATATGAACCTGGCAAGCATCATAGCTTACCCCATGCTGTCCCTCTCTCCACTCATGACAAGTGTAGAGTCTATGCTGATCCTGGGCTGCAAAATCATTGCCCTCCAATGGCAAAGTGAAAAACAATCCACCATAGAAGGTTCCTCTATCAATGAAGAACAAGCTGGCCCAACACAAACCATCCATGAAGAATATGACATGGTCATCATGGATCATCCTAATGAGATGTTTGCTGAAGGTGTCACATGAGGATACATAATGCAAACAATCCCTCACAAGGATACAACGCAGTCTCATCCACTGCAACCTCAGAAAATCACATGGCAAGCAATGTACAAGATCCATCACATCTACTAATGGATAGTAAATGTCTGAGTATGACAACAACATAAGACCAAACACTTGCCCATAGCTGTACAATGGATGAATATCAATCCCATGGCCCATCTCAAAAGAGAACACATATGTAGTAGTGGTGGCCATGCCTCCTCCCATGCTCCTATTAGAACATGTAGTGCAGAAAATACTCAAAGGCACATTCAGCTCATGTGTCTCCCTCATAATCAAGCCTCCTATACAAATCTGGCCGAATGCTGGAAGTAAGATGGTACATGGATCCATAGATGAGTCCTCCATAGTGTCTAGGCATGCTATGAAGAAGAATGAACCATGTGCTGCAAGAAGATAAGCCTCCTCATGCTTGGAAACCCAAGTCAAGAAGAATATGCCATAGATGTCTCTATCATCATTACCTCCTCTTTGTGCACCAAATATGAAGTGATCCTGGGACCTATGGGTTATAGATCCACCATATCTCTGCTGCGCACACTTCATCCATAATGTCCCGCTCCAAGGTGACAACGCTGGGGGCTTATGCAAATAAGCTCCTGTCAATACAAGACTCTATCCTTTGACATGCTCCCTGTCAAAGACTCCTCTAATACTGCTGCAATAAGTGTGGAATACTCCCCAAGATGGAAGTGCTTCCCCGTCATCATCAAAGATCAAGGAGATAGTGCCATCCCCTCTTCCTGCAACATCATGCAAGGTGTGAGAGCATATCTGCCCTTGCTCTCCCAGAAACAAACCAAGCAACCAAACAATTTGCTGCCTCCCCATACTTCCATCATGCAACTCATGTGATGAAGACATAACAAGTATCATAGCAACACCATGTATACATACTCCATGCTGCTCAATGATGCAAGTATCCAGCCATCTTTCCTCCACCCTCCGACTCTTAGGAAGAGTGTTTGCCAAGAGATGGCCAAACTCTTTCAAGAGTAACCAGCGCAGCCAAGCCTCCTGCTGCCTGGTAGCACAGATCCGCAAGTAGCCTCCTAGCTCCTTGCTCATCATCCCCATCCACTCAATCGCTTGTGGATGCCTCCTTCTCCTCATCCTGTCACTCCTCCCATGAGGGCTACCATCCTCCCAAATCAAATTTCTGATTTTGCACTTCATGGGATTTTGGAATGTAAACTTCTCAAGGATCAATGAGACCCTATCAAGACTCAAATAGGTGGTAGGAAAAAACCTCCCATCACGATGTGTATGGCTCAAGGGATGTCCAACACAAGCATGAAAGATGTTATCCATCCGAAGATGTCCTCCATATTCTATCTGCTCTCGTGAGAAGGGAACCAAATCATTGTGTTCCATAGCCCGCTCCACCGAGTACCAACTCAAAATCTCTCTCCATCCAATCTCAACATATGGATGATGTATCCTGTACAACTCTGATCGTCTCATACCACTATCCAAGTCAATATCTGAGATCTGACTAGGTGGCTCTGCCTCTCTCTCTCCAATGGGAAGAGATGACCCAACAACTCTGCTAGTCCCATCCATGCATACCTGAAGGGGAATGATCTGACGCTGCAATGTGCTCTCGGGTTGTACCATCAGGGAATCCAGCTGTTCTCCAATGTGGACCAACTTGGCCGCCGACTTGGCACAAGTCACTCTCATACCCTCCAGCTCCTGGTCCTGCAACAAAATGGTCTCTCTAACTGACGCGACCTTCTCCCTCAGAACTCGAAAGTCCGTCCGAAGCCGATGACACTGCTGTCTGCGACCATCATCCAATACCTCTGTATCTCCTAGTGCCTCATCGGTAATGGATATATCTCCTGATACCTCACCCATCTGTGTGCTGCTACCACTCGAAGACTCGGACACGGCTCCAGTCATCACCTCAATGGATGGTTCTACCGGGGTAGGCTCTATCTCCTCCACTACGATATCAACCGGCACGGTCAAGGAGGGCTCTAATGATGGTGAGTCCTGTGTCACACTAGGTGTGTCCTCGAACTCCCTGCAATCCTGTGTGTCCTCATCCTCCAAGTGCGAGGTAACCGTTTTAATGGTTTTCCTCTCCGATACTCGGTCAAGCTGGAAAGAGGTATCCAACTTGTCCACCCAAGCTCTTCCTGAGCGCCTGGATGACCCGTCAAATGTCGGTAGATGGAATATGTCCTCTGTGCGCTGTAAGCCCTGATCATGTGAGGGCTTGTTCCCTCTGTGAAAGTCGTGAGGTCTACTATCATGCTGGGGCTGAACATAATCTCTACTAGCTGTGCGGTGGTCATCACGGTGGTATCCGTGCCCTTTGTGCTGGTGCTGCTCAGGGGGTTTGATACCGCATCGGAACTGGATATATTGATCAAAAGGGAAAGCATCCCTGAATGCCTGTTCCATGCTCTGCCAATCTGCAAACATAGCCGCATGTTGAGCTAGATCCCCATCTCTTGGTGCTGTTGGCTCCTCTTCCTCTACCGGAAAAGTAGGCATGGTAGGTCGCGTGTCCATGGAATCGACCTTCTGCGCTGTCACAATGGGAATAGCATCCGGTATGTAACTAGACGCGCCCGATCCTTCCCCCACCTGAAAGACCCTAGGGGGTTCTTTCTGCGTCCTCTCTGCAACCTTCTTGGTTACCTCCTGCATGAATGCATCCATCTTTGCATCCATCTTCTCAGTCAACTTCTCCGTCCATTTGGCCAACATGGCCTCCATTGGATTCCGCTGATCTGTCTCCCTAAATCTCCTCTTATCCACATCACCTGCCATCAGCTCCTTCTGCTATATGTCTACAGGCTCCTCAGAAACTGCACGGCTGCTGCAAAACCATACTGTGGCTTAACTTCAACCTCCGATTTATCTACTGAAAACTATTCAGAAAATTCCAGGAATTTGGGAAAGTGATCCTCGCCCAAAACCCAGAAAAACCCAGAAAACGTTTTTCCTAATTCCAAAATTCAAAATTTGACCCTTTTTATTTTGGCCCTTTTCCCAACTGCGTTTCTGGTATTGCAACTGCTATTGCTCTGTATGATCTCTTTTCTGATGTCATAGACCACAGGCTGAGCCAGAATTATGCTCTGATACCACTGTAATATCCCCAAAGGGAAATAACCAGTAATAAACAGAAATTTGCCAAACTGATATAGAATATGCAATGCTGAATCAGATCACTGAATAATGACACATAGAATACCAGAAAACTGAGCCATTTTATTAATCTGAAAGTACATAGAGAGGAGTACAAGATAATCAGAATGAGTGCACCTATCCTTGCCCTATGCAAGTGGAGACCCTCTCAGAAAAATAAGAAATGGCTGCTACAGAAACTGCATCCCAGCTGCTGGAAGGAACCGAAGCTAGGGGCTGATCCCCTGGCCGAAATAACCGAAAATCTCAGATCACCTGTACTCGTCGCTCCGGACAAAACCCAAACCGTGAAGCAAATGGACCACCTCCGAAAATCGCCCCCAGAAACCCTCCTCCTACAAAAACGCTGTGCCTTCAGGAACAGCTCAAAAGCTCAAGAAATAGGCTGGCAAAGGGCTGGATCTACCCACAAATCCTCCTGATGAGATGACCAACTCCTCAAGACTGAAAACACTGAAAAATGCTGCCAGAACCCCACATAAAGACCCTATTCATCAGATCTGCGTCCTCCCTGACTGGATCTACGTTCTCTCTGCCCAGATCTGCTGGATCTGAGTCATACAAGGCTGGATCTGCTACTATCTCTCCAGATCTGCGTGCTACAAGGCTAGATCTGCTGCTAGCTCTTCGCATCTGCGTCGGATCCGGGACAACATCTCCTCGCATCCGCAACCCTGGCCGGATCTCGATGCTCCCTCTTCGCATCCGGACGGACCGTCATCTCCTCGCATCCGTAACTCCTCGTCGGACTCAGTGCTAAACCTCCGCACCGCAACATACAAGACCAGATCCGCAAGTATCCGCTCGCATCTACCCTCTCCAAGGCCGGATCTACTGGCATTGCCTTCGTATCCGCAACCCTTTCCTCTCGAAATAGACACTAGACCTATACCCTCGAGGTCGGTCGGGCCGTTCTCCTTCCTCCCGAATGTACTGCTTTCCGTCGTACCAACCGCGTCCCTTGGGAGCCGTCCTCACCCTCCCGAATGGACTGCCGTCCTCTCCCGATGAGACACCGTCCTCTCTTCTCCGAACTGCGCAGCCACAAGAGGGCTTTTCTCCTCCTCAGATATGCTTCAGAAACTGCTGCTGCTGCTACTGGAACTGAAAAGTATACTCAGGACAAACCTTACTAGGCGGGCACTCGAAGTCCCCCGAAGCTAAGGGTGAAACCAAAAAAACCTTACCAGGGCAGGCACTCGAAGTCCCCCGAGGCTAAGGGTGAGATCTCCGACCGGAGACACTCGTGCACTAAACAGTGCTGCAGACCGACTAAACAACCGGCGTGCTGAAGCAGACAAAAGTCTAGCTCTCAATATCAATATCAAAATATGCATGCCAAATGAAGTGGAAACCCCTCCTTTTATAATGCTAAACTCCCTCCAAAACTTAACTGCGTCCTTCACCTTGCAGTTACTCTTGGGTCAGCGTGAGGCCTCCCCGCATATACGTGTGGACCCCCAAGGCCCCCTCTTTAAGTTATAACGTTAATCAACTAGGAAAACACTTTATTTTATAAAGTGAGGTGACTAAAGTGAGGTGACCCCTCTTATTTCTCACTTTATTTATTATTTCCAACTAAAGCGGCAAAATTAAACAAAAATGAAATATTCCAATTAGCAAGGCTAATTGGGAATATTACAAGTTTATCTCAAAGACTGGATTAAAAATTGCTCATCCAACGACTTTGCAATTTCATTCTAACCCAGGAGTTGTTAGTTTAAGGCCTAGCAAGAAAGTTACAATCCCTCCTAAAAGGAAGAAAAATCCTAAGACCCTTGTAGTTAAAGGTCTCTTGAATAGCCTTTCTACCTCATCCATAATTACTAAGCCATGGCTCACCACTGCTTTCAAAGTTCAAACCTTTGGACATGAGCACTGTTCAAGGATACCCAAACAAAATGCCTAATAAATTTGAGGAGTGGATACTTAAGTTCACTGGAAATGATGCGGTCACGGCTAGAAATACATAAATCTGTTTTAGTGGCATGTTGGTGGTCATCATGTTGAGGAAGAAGATGTTGTCATAAAACTCTTTACTCTATCTTTTGAAGAAAATGCTAAATCATGGTACGATGACTTGTCTGATAAAGGGATCAATGATTGGGATCAATTCCATGAGGCTTTCATCAAAAGATGGGCAATTAAGAAAGATGGAAGATTATTAATGGCTTAGTTTCATGAAATAAAGAAGAAAAAAATGAAAGTGTCCGGGACTTTAATTAAGCATTTGATGCCTTGATTACAAAAATACCGACAAATTTTAAGTCCATTGCAGATACCATATTGATGCAATATACTACTGCAGCACTGCTTTTGATGGACATTTTGGTTATTTGCTTAGAGACAAAGGTCCTAATAATTTGGGTCAACCAAAAGAATATGCCGCTTGTGTTGAAGATAACCTCTCAACTTCGAAAGTTGATTTCTTCTCATGCCCTAGAGCCAAAGTTGAACCTAATTCTAAAGCTATGAATAATGTTGACCCAAAGTTACATGCCTTTGTCCAAATGTTTGATAAAGTAACTAATGAACTCATGTAGGGTTAAATCACAATGATGAATAAGTTAACTCTTATGGGTAATTCAAGAGGATCATTCCCAAATTAGCCTCCTAAGCCTCATTATAATAATGACAAACCATCTAGAAGGAACCCAGGCACAAGCAATAGTAAGCCTCATCCTCAACATAACGTTCTTGACACCCTTGCTCCTACTAAAATGATCAATTAGGAAGGGACTCGTTGTGCCATTATTCTAATGAATTCCATAGTGAAGAAAAGTGTCCTTACAATCAGGCAGGTGAAGAGGAAAATTCAGAGCATTTGAATTTAATCAATGATCCTTGTCCTATATATGTTTTTTCTAATAAAACTTTCCCTATAGCTAACCAACACCATGAGAAAATAATTAAGGAATGTGTTAAGAACCTAGACTCAAATGTCAATGCCATAGAAGTAAGGGACAAGTTTAAAGGGTTGCATTATACTAGGAAAAACAAACAACCTGACCTTATTTACCTTGGACCTTATTGTCCTAGGGTTAAACTTTGCACGCTTTCAATTGGAAAAGTGAAAATATTATTTAAATGTATTTTCAGCTATTAATTAGGGCTGACGTCTAGGGTTTCCATCTTTCCATTGCTGTTTTATGTGTTTTCAGCCTTTGAAAATTAGTGTAAGTTACTTCCTTGTTTACTCATTGAATAGGCCTATTTTTCATCTTATTTATCATAGATTCTGGTGCTGTTGTCTTATTGCAGTTATAAATATTTGCATGCTGTAATTTTGCTAATTAAAACCCTAGTTTAGAACAGCAACATGCAATTTCTAGATTGGCTGAGTTTGGGAGCTTATTTGAGTCTTTTTTTGACTTACTAATCTCTCTAGATTTAGCTATAGGGTCCTTTGAATTCACTCTTGTGAATTTACAACTTAAATCACCCAAATCCCTTATCTTTGAATATTTACCCTTGTGTGAATTTTGTAGTAGAACCCTTAGGGGTATTTAGCCTAAATAATTTGGATTACTTAATCCCTAATATCTGCTGGCGAAGCCTCCCTTGTGGGGATAATATCCAACCACAAAAGAGCAGGGGAATAGTTGCTAAGGTGACAGTGGTGACTAATCCCATTGTTACTCTCAATCTAGAGTGCTTAGTGAGTGTCAGAGGCTTTGCACTAAGATGCTAGATTTTATAGTAATATTCACCATACTCGAATGAAGTTGAAAACTGCCGAAGACAATCTCTCTTAGACTGATTTTAGATAGTCAATGTAAATTGCTTCTATGATTTTAGAATTTCTATGCCAGTATTTACTTACTGCTTTATTTATAGTTTGTGGATAAGAATTCAAGTCTAATTTGTTTTTGTTGTTTTGGTGATTGATTTGTAGTATTGGCTTTATCTGCTTACTTTTATCAGCCACTTCTGTGAATGGTTGCACTGATATCATGTTCAACTATGTGACACACGTGAGAATAGGTTTAATTTATATAAACTTATACTCCTCTCTGTTTCAATCCCCGCTGTTTCTCGTTTCTTTGAATCATGATCATTATGTTTGGTCAGATTATTCTTCACCAGTACACTACATACTAATTGGAAAGTTAATTTCCGGGTCTGAATGGTGTCTTATAATAGCTTGGTGGCTTTTCAACGCACTCGAGGAGCAGGGGAATAGTTTCTAAGGTGACAGTGGTGACGAATCCCATTGTTACTCTCAATCTAGATTGCTTAGTGAGTGTCAGAGGCTTTGCACTAAGATGCTAGATTTTATAGTAATATTCACCATACTTTAATGAAGTTGAAAACTGCCGAAGACAATCTCTCTTTCACTGATTTTAGATAGTCAATGTAAATTGCTTTTATGATTTTAGAATTTCTATGCCAGTATTTACTTACTGCTTTATTTATAGTTTGTTAATAAGAATTCAAGTCTAATTTGTTTTTGTTGTTTTGGTGATTGATTTGTAGTATTGGCTTTATCTGTTTACTTTTATCAGCCACTTCTGTGAATGGTTGCACTAATATCATGTTCAACTATGTGACACACGTGAGAATAGGTTTAATTTATATAAGCTTATACTCCTCTCTGTTTCAATCCCCGCTGTTTCTCGTTTCTTTGAATCATGATCATTATGTTTGGTCAGATTATTCTTCACCAGTACACTACATACTAATTGGAAAGTTAATTTCCGGGTCTGAATGGTGTCTTATAATAGCTTGGTGGCTTTTCAACGCACTCAAGGAAGAGCCCTGGAAAGGGCAATGCATCTTTTTTTGCATTGGCAGCAGCTGCAGCTGCAGGATATTCATGGTTAGAAAGATATGATGGTATGCTATAGACACTCTAATTATGAGCTTGTGAATTTTAAAATTTGATGTTCTCTTCAACACACTTCTCTTGTTGTGATGCTAAATATGTATTTCCTGTATGTTGTTGGCCAATATTGTTCTTTTTATTTAAGTTTTTAGTCAACAGTCATTCACACAATGATGCATTTTTTCATGACTTATTCTGGGTTCTTTAACAAATGGTTATTTTCAGAGACATCGATTACGCTGTCCCCAGAGCTTCATCATTTGTTAATGCGTTTTTGGCAACAAGGACTAGAGTCTAACTATCAATCTGCAATACAAACGGATGTCCCTGGATCAGGTATCCCTGGCTGTGTCCTTTCTTTAATTCTGGGTGTAACTAATTTTCTTTTGCTTGGAATTTTATTTATGGAATAAATATTGTTGGGATGTTTTGTTTGCATTGCTTCTCATGTTTTGTTACCGATTCCACTTGCAACCTATTACTGAAATAATGGTTTCTGGAGATCTTAGTGTGACAATGAGTCAGCAACTACTAGTTGAGTTTACAGGTTTCCTTGGATCTCTCTAGAATATTGTACCTTTTTAATGATTTGAAATGTGATGCAGTGAATTGCTTCAGAACTTCCAACACTGATGCATGTGATACAAGTTCATTGTCTTCAAACCCTTTTCAAACTGAGTCTCAGAGCAATGTGAGTGCAAGTCCAAAAAGTGATTCAACCTGTTTAACAAGGCATTCTATTGCTGATGCGGCTGCTAAGGTAGCTCCTGCTGTAGTTAATTTGACTGTGACACAAGGTGAGATTTTGTGCAAGCATTACTCTATGAACTTTGTATCTGTATTTGCATTGGTCACTTAGAAGTACCCTCGTGAATGAGAATCACCAGCTGCTGGTCCCAGTAAATTCTATGATGGCACCAGGCATAAAAATAGAAACTATGGTCCCAACTGCATGTTTCCAAGGATGAGATGACTCATGTGTTTGGTACTTTAGAAACAAAATGTTTTGGGAAGGTTCAAGACAGGTTTTTAGATGTCTTTAATAGGCACTGATATGCCATCGCTATCATATTAATGGAACTTCTTGTTGTACGACCATTGGCTAAAACTGTTGTTTCTGGAAGCTTTTAATGGGACCTCAAAATATAGATTTTCACAATTTTTGGAAAATCCTTTACCTATTTTCCATGTTCATTCCTTATTCTGGCCACAACTTGGATGGGGTTCCTGTAGCTTTTGTTATGACATATGGGCACAATTAACTCTTCCCTTTTTTAAATTCTCAACATGTATGAGGTGATGTGCAGTTTCTTCCGGAACATCAAAACTTTCAATGGAGTAATGCCCTGATTGATGCACACACAAATCCAGACAATTTGAACATTAGGACGTTCAGCAGCGAAAAATATGCTTTTACAGTGTCTTCTGAATTTCTTTAGACAGCCTTAGTTAACATGTTTTAATAAGGATTTGTTTGCAGGAAATGCTATTTGTATTTTGGATTCAAAGTTGGAGCAAATGCATCTTAAGCTGCTTTTCACTATTTTAGTTTTAGATTTTAGCAGTTGTCTTCTTTCTTCACAGGCATATTCAAATTAAACAAAACTGTGCAGGTCTTCGGGGCATGTTTTTAGGCCGGTCTATTGGTTCAGGGACAATTATACATTCAAATGGCACAATTTTAACAAATGCACATGTAGTAGCAGAGTTTACAAGTGCAGGAGTGCCTTACAAAGGAAAGGTTGACTGCTCACTTTGAAAGGCTTTATTTAGCTACCTTGCTTTGTATTAGGAAGTAAGATAGAGTGAGTTCCTTTTCAAGCCACAATATTCTTACAAATGTATTTGGTTTTCTTAAATTACCACATGCGATGCAGCTTAATCTTCTCTGCTTGCTTTATATTATTGATTGTCATCTATTTGATTGCACATCACGTCTAAGCTTAATGACCTCCTGAAGGACAAACCTCTTCTGTAATTGTGGGATTGTTTCTATTGAATAGGAAAAAGCTACTACCTAACCTCTGTGAAATAATGGTTATGTAAGGAATTCTGTACATGATGATATGACTGTAATTGGTAGATTGTGTATTGGGGTAGGATCTTGTACAAGTTTTCTGTTACAGTAAAATAGCTTGATTTGGCAGACAAAAATGCAATTTTAGGGCTGAATAGATAAAAAGTTAGTGGCTGAATAAAAATGTGTGCATAAAACTATAAATGTATCTGGTGCACATAGTGTTACTATTGATGTTATAAATATGGCTCTATCTTTTAATTGTACTCAGTGATATTTGCATTAGTAATTTTAGAGAAAATAGAGACTTATTCAAGACAATAATGCAGTTGCAGAGAGACTAAAGATAGAGAGTTATGTTATCCAATGACAAAATGAAAAGATGTACATCACAATCTCACAAAGGAGACAACCAACCATATGGGAAGATGATTAGTATTAAGACACTATTAACATCTCATTAAGGTATAATGTGTCTTAATTCCAGTTTTTACTCTGATGTAACACTTAATTAAATGTAATCAACATCTCATTTAGGTATAATGTGTCTTCATTCCAGTCATTACTCTGTTGTAACACTTTAACCTACATACTTTATTGACTACCCAGTACTAACTTCTATTAATGTATGTTGATATGACCATTTCGGTACGTTCATTCTTATGACTCTCCCCTCCCTTAATTGTCATATTGGATACAAGTGTTTGAGCCAAAACATCACGAACTTATCTGTACCAAGTAGCAGATTAGCAGATTTACACACACGTAATAATAGAATGAAATGAATAGAAGAATATGAGAGATAAGATAATGTAAGATAAGTTTATTAATGTCCAACAAATGAATAAAAATAGGTCGACAGGACTGCTCAGGACATAAGTAGCAATGCATAGTGAGACTGTGAAGACACTCCTTTAGAAGCAAATAACAAAGCTAATTTGTATGATCCAGGTGCAACTATGACCATACCAAACAGAAACACAATGCTCTGGAGCCAAGTACAAGGAAAAGGAAAGGAATCTCAAGGCTCCAAGTGCTGGCCATTAGAAACAGGAGTGAGAAGAGTAGCTTGATTATTATTTGAAAAATAATCAATCTGAATCTAATACATCTCAAGTTCCATTGGAGAGCTGGAAGACCAAGTGTCCTCTTACTGCCCAGATTAGCAGCTTTGGCAAGGTCCGGTCAAGGTGCTAAGCGGTAAGCACATAGGAGATGTACCCATTGTCACTTCAGCACATTCTCCTTACACTTAAGGCCAACTCCTATAATGTCAGTGAGGGTATTCCAATATCTAGATTGTTTAACGAACAAGTTAAATGTCATAGTATGATAAAGATTAGGAGTTGATGAAACACAAGTGCTAAACCTGAAATATAAATGAGCAACATAAAAGAATAAAAAATACAAACCAGCACTTGGGAAAGAGTGAAATGCCTCAAATAGATACTTCCTTTAATGTCACAATTTGATGCAAAGGTTCATACACCAATTGAAATGTTTTCTCATTGAATTCCTCTGGATATAATGTGTGGAATGGTTCTTTGCAAATCAACCTTTAATATGGAAAAATAGAGTAAGAAGAAAGCATATATAAGTGGCTCATTGCCCAAACAAATAGTTGAAATAACTCTTAATTTATTGCAAAATATACCTTTAAATCAAACAAACGAGAGTGAGAGTGTTGATTGGAGTAGAGAAGTAAGGGTTCTACTTGCCTAAGTGCTAAGGCTAGCAGAGGGACCCACATGACAACCACTTTAGCAGAATAGTAAATTATGTAAATATTTACTAAAGTTGGACATAGGAAAAATTAAAATTCCTAAGTTAACATATGATTTAATCTCAGCCCTTCATCACGATCTAATCTCAGCCGTTGAAAGTGACGCTAGGATTTGGGTTGAAATTATAAGAGATAGAGCAAGTAAGTGACAAGTCAGTTGAGCAAAAGTAGTGTGTCAGATCAACAAGAGGAAAAGATCAAAGTTCAACAGATTGCAGTGTTTCAACATCTGGGAAGAAGAGATCGAGTGAGGATCAAATTTCCTCATCTCAGACAGCCTTAGCGCAATCTCCAGTTCGCATGTGTGCACAAGAAAGGAAAGCCTGCACGTCCGTACTATTCTCATAGCACGCAGATATCCAGATCTGCACGACTGTACGAGAGATCTAGTGCGTGTGAGGGAGATCGATCTATATCAAAGATGATAAGTTGTTTATATATGGAGAAAGGGGAATTTTCCCTTCTGTATTTTTTTGAAGAAAATCCTTTTGCTGAAGATAATAAAAAGACACACAGAGTTGCAGGTTTTCCTCGGAGTTGGGGTTTTTTGGGTATATCTTGTGTTCTATGTGTGAGATGTTTGTCCTCTAATTTATTAATTTTTTTTGCTGCGCATTTAAGTTAGAAAATTTAGTGTATTTGCAATTTAAGTTTCCAGTGCAGTGGTTGTTTGTATTTCTGGTTTTTATACTTGGAAAACTGTGAATCAATCTGGATTTTAAGGAAATCTTACATGGTATAAGAGCGTAGCCTCTGATTGAATACCAAACACAGTTTTATCTTCGGGAGCAGGTTTTGCGATTCAAAGGGAGCAAGTTTATCAGATTGATTTGGCCATTAGGGTTTCTGTGCAGTGCGATTTGTTTTGTGTAGTGTAATCAATATGGCATAGCAGGGTCTCACATTTGAAGATAGATTGGACACTGAGTCCAACTTTTGTTTGTGGCGTGAAAGGATAACAGTGGTGCTGGAGGAACAAGGGGTATTGGATTTTGTTGATAATGTTGCAACTGCACTCACTGATCCTTAGTAGTTGGCTCAACATAACAAGATGGGTGCCAAAGCGAGAAGAATCATCTTGAAGGGAGTCAAAGACCACATTGTTCCTCACCTGACTGGGTAGAAAACAACAAAAGCCATGTGGACAACCATCATTGGTCTCTATCAGGGTTTGGGTATTGAAGGAGAAGCTTAGGAATATTACAATGTCCAAGTTAGATTCTGTGGTGTCTTACCTCACCAAGTTTTCAAATGTAAAGGAAGAGTTGGCTGGTGTGGGTGAAAGAATTCTAGATAGGGATTTGGTAAATTTTGCTATATTGGGTTTCCCCAAATCGTGGCAAGCCTTCATGGTTGGGATATGTGCTCGAGAAGACCTTCCAAATTGGGAGCGATTATTGGGAGATTGTGTCTAAGAGGAGATTCATAGACAAGTTGGGTCACGTGTTAAGGCCGAGGAAGATGAAGGAAATTTTGCTCTAGCTAGCGGAGGGAGCAGATCCAAGGGCAAGAAGAGAAATGGTGGTGGAGAGCCGAGCTCTAAGGGCGACAAGAAGAAAATGGATCTCAGTAAGATCAAGTGTTTTTTCGTGCCATCAGTTTGGGCATTGTGCAACTAAATGTCCTAACAGGAAGAAAGGGTCCACGAAGGGCCAAGTAGTAGCCTCTGTAGAGATCAATGAGTTCTCTTCTCATTTTGAGAAAGAGTTTTCACTCATTGCTTGCATGGAAAGCTCAGTGGCTACTAGTTTAAAGTATGTAGACAATGGTGCATCTTGTCATATAACAAGAAACAAGAAGTGTTTTGGCAAATTGTCAAAAGGTACATGCAGTTTGGCATTGAGATGATAGATGATGGAAAGTACTGAGTAAAGGGTATTGGTATAGTTCAATTTGAGAGGGAGTTTGGAAACCCACTTTATCTCAGAGATGTCCTTTACGTACCTGGGCTCAAGAAGAATCTTGTTTCAATAGCATTGGAGGATAAGGGGTAGGAGGTGACCTTTAGACAGGGTAGGGTTTTCATAAAACCCTCAGACTCCAAGGTGGTGAAGCGGATCAGGGTTAGACACAAGAGCATGTACAGTTTGAAGTCTGAGATAGCCGCAACATTAACCAACAGAGGGGGTCGTGACTTAGGCAGTCAGCTTTGGGAGTTATGGCATAGGCGCATGGGGCATCTGCACCATGGAGTGCTAAATATTCTCAAGGGGATATTGACAAGACTGCTACAGTTCAATTTAAATTAGCATGAAGTGTGCAAGGGTTGCACACTTGGAAATTATGCCAAATCATCTTTTCCTAGCATAGATAATAGGGCCAAGGGTTCCTTGGACCTTGCTCATTTAGATGTTTGTGGCCCTTTCTCTACAACATCCCTTATTGGGTACAAGTATTATGTCACCTTTATAGATGATCACTTGAGGAAGACTTAGATATTCTTCATGAAAAAGAAGGATGGAGTGTTTTCGAAGTTTCTGGAGTTTAAGGCCTTGGTTGAGAACCAAAATGGCAAGAAAATCAAGGCATTGAGGTCTGATAATGGTGGAGAGTACACCTGAAACGCATTTAAGGAGTTGTGTACCAAGGAGGGCATCGGGAGGAAGTTGACTACACCATATAATTCTCAACAAAACAAGGTGGTAGAGTGCAAGAACATGGCCATAGTTGGAGTGACCAAATCCATGTTGCATTACCGAGGGCTGCCCAAGTTTCTTTGGGATGAGGCATGCAATACAACAATTTTCTTATAGAACTGGAGCCCACACAGAGTGTTGTGGCGAGTTACACTAGAGGAGGTATTTACGGGGAAGAAACTGAATGTGTCACATTTATGGATATTAGGTAGCCTTGTGTACTGCCATGTTCTATAAGAGAAGAGGAAGAGTTGGAGCCCATGATAGAGAAGGGAATATTCGTGGGATACAACGAGACATCCAAGGCATACATGGTGTATATTACAGCACACAGGAAGACATTCATCGGGAGAGATGTGAAGTTTGAGGGAGATAGGGCCTTGAGGAAGTCCTTAGAGCATGAACAAGCTACTGTACAGGAGGAGGAGCAACAGGCTCCTAAGCAAGAGGTTCAGTTAGCACCTCGTAGTACAACTTAACATGTTGATGGGAAAGTCGAGCAACAAAAGGATGAAGACGCACAATTGGATGAGAGAGTGGAGTCCACTTAGGCAGTGACTCCCAACATAGGGAGAAGGAGAGTGAGGTGGGGGTGTAGGAGCAAGTTGGTGCTTCTAGCACATCAGTGAGATAGAGAAAACAAGCACAAATGTACAATGGATATACGACGCTTATGATAGTGTTGTTGGATGTCGAGCCTTCCAGTTATCAAGAGGTAGCCATTCAGTAGGTGTGGAGAGATGCCGTGGTGGAGTATGCATCCATCATGAAGAATAATGTTTGGGAGGTGGTGCTAAGGCTAGAGGGCAAATCTGTGGTGGGCTTTTGCTGGGTTTATAAGATCAAGCATGAGGCTGATGGGAACATCGAAAAATATAAGTCAAGATTCATGGCAAAGGGGTTCTCGCGGGTAGAAGGGATAAATTATGACGAGACCTTTGCTCCAGTGGTCAGATATTCACTTGTCAGGGCTATTGCAATGTAGATGGGGTGGAGGATCCACCAAATGGATGTTAAGATAATATTCCTCAATGGGGTTGTTGAGGAAGAGATTTATATTGAGCAGTTGAAAAGATTTGAGACATGTAACAGGGAGACTCATGTTTGCTGACTCAAGAGAGCCTTGTATGGGCTCAAACAGGCTCCACTGACATGGTATGCTTGGATAGATAGTTACCTTCAGGGATTGGGCTTCACCAAGAGTGAAGCGGACCCCAACCTCTACTACATTGTTGTTGGAGGTGAGTCGCTTATTCTGGTGCTATATGTAGACGATCTAATTTTGACAGGCACAAGTAAGCTCATCTAGGAGTGCAAGAGAGATCTTGCAGGCAAGTTTGAGATGAAGGATATGGGGTTGATGCACTATTTCCTTAGGTTGGAGGTTTGGTAGGGTGATGGCAATATCTTCTTGGGGTAGGGAAAGTACGCCCAAAAGATTATGAGGAGATTCCAGATGCAGGATTGCAAGCCCATGACCATGCCTCTAGTCACAAACTGGAGGAAGGTAGGTACATCTAGATTAGAGTGAGTAGATGCTTCACTTTATTGGCAGTTGATAGGGTCGCTAATGTATTTGGTGAACACACGACCAAACATATGTTTTGTAGTTAACTCCTTGAGCCAATTTATAATCGGGCCTACCAGAGCGCATTGGGTTGCTTCTAAGCACATATTAAGATAACTTAGGGGGACAATAGAGTTTGGATTGTGGTATAGTCAAGTTGATGAGATGAGGCTTGAGGGCTTCACTGATGCAGATTGGGAAGGGAGCTCTACAGACAGGAAGATCACATCGAGATGCACATTTAGTGTTGGATCAACAAGTGTTTCTTGGTTCAGCCGAAAGAAGAGATTAGTTGAATTGAGTTCAACCGAGGTCGAGTACATGGCTGCCATTTTGGCAGGGTGCGAAGCTATTTGCTTAAGGAAGCTTCTCGTGGGCTTGTTTAGGATGGAGTTGGAGCCCACCATGATCCGTTGTGACAATCAGAGCTGCATCAAGCTCTCTGGGAATTCGATGTTTCATGATCACTCAAAGCACATCGATATACGTTATCACATCAGGGATATTGTTCAGAGAGGTATAATTTCACTCCAATACGTACCAACAAAGGAGCAGACAATAGACATTCCGACGAAGGCTTTGCTACGGAGTAGATTTGTTTACCTCAGAGAGAAGTTGGGTGTAGTGCATAACGCTTGCCTATCTAAGAGGGAGTGTTGATTGGAGTAGAGAAGTAAGGGTTCTGCTTGCCTAAATGCTAAGGCTAGCAAAGGGACCCACAAGACAACCTTCAACAAAATATTAAATTATTTAATTATTTCCTAATGTTGGACTCGGGAAAAATTGAAATTCCTAAGTTAACTTATGATTTAATCTTAACCCTTCATCACAATCTAATCTCAGCTGTTGAAAGTGACTTTAGGGTTTGGGTCGAAATTATAAGAGGAGATAGAGCAAGTGGCAAGTCAGTTGAGCGCAAGCAGTGTGTTAGATCAACAAGAGGAAGAGACCAAAGTTCAATAGATCACAATGTTTAAGCATTCGGGAAGGAGAGATCGAGTGAGGATCGAATTTCCTCATCTTAGACATCCTTAGCGCAACCTCTAGTTTGCACGTGCATACAAGAAAGGAAAGCCTTCACATCCGTACCATTTGCACAGGGCGTAGATAGCTAGATCTATCTCTGTTGATCAGTTTTTTTTGTGGAGAAAGGGAAATTTCCCCTTGCTATAATTTTATGAAAAAATTCCTTTTGTTGAAGATAATAAAAAGACACACAAAGTTGTAGGTTTTCCACGGAGTTGGGGTTTGTTGGGTATATCTTGTGTTCTATGTGTGAGATGTGTTTGTCTTCTGATTTTATTTTATTTTTTATTTTCCGTTGTGCATGCTAAGTTAGAAAACTCTGTGTATTTGCAATTCAAGTTTTCAGTGCAGTAGTTGTTTGTAATTTTGGTTTTTATACTTAGAAAATTGTGAATCAGTTACTGGGTTTTAAGGAAATCTAACAGAGTGGATCGAAATGGAATTTTATTCTGCAAGAGCTAAAAGGTTGGCTGCACCATGATGACTATCATAGAACTTAATGACAATGACGTCTTGACACAAAATAATTGTTGAAATTTGACAGCTAAGGGATGAATTTCCTTGAACAAAATATAATTTCCGACTATTCTAGAGTGACTTTCTATAGTAAATCACCTTATTTCAATTGGTGATCAAGTATAGATGATGGAAAATCACTTTTCCGTAATCAATCACAACTGTTCATTTTTTATTTAATCATCCATATTATCTTTAATATTATTATTATCCTTATGATACTATAATATTATCATTAAAATATGTGTCACGTCTCCTACTTGGCACTCATCATGCCACTTCGTACCTCTCTCTCCCCTTGATGGTACTCGTACCCCTCTCTCTGTCTCGACTCTCACTTAATGGATTCGTTGCACTCCTCTTACACTCTCACACACATTAAAGACTTGTCATATCACTCCTCTTACATGCATTAAAGTCTCGTCATAAAAGATTCCTCTTACGCACTCTTCAATGCATAAGTTACACTCCCTCTTTCAAGGCATGCATACTCCTCTTTATGGTATGAGTTACCAAGGAAAGCATACCTCCTTTATGGCATGAGTTACAAAGGAAAGCATACCTCCTTAATGGCATGAGTTACAAAGGCATGCCGTCCTCCCTAAATGGCATATGTAATTCCCCCTCAAGGCATGCAGTTACTCCTCTCCTTGCTCCTGTTGAGAAATCTAGGGCATTCATTAGGGTTAGATTATTAATTGATTTCTCTGAATATTGACATTTACTTGTGATACATTATTACATTATCATCATCATTAGTATGTTCTTTCATCAAGATAAATGCCAAAAACAAGATCACAATGCAAACAGTAAAGACAACAGAGATAGGCTCCAAGCCAGTTCAAAGCCCCTCCAAAGGGGAAAACCCAGAGAAATCCTTCTTATAGAATTTCTTTCAATGAAGACTTCCAAGACCAAGACACTAGACCACCTCACCAAATACCAGGCCAACCACCCATAATATTTATCTCACCAATCTGCCATGTCTCTACAATAATCTAACCTGTGGGAACCCTATCTTCCCACGGAAAATTCACATCATCAAACATAGAGAGAGGCTCCTTTTCTTTGCTGCCCTCCAGCCTTCTTCAAGGACCCTCACATCATCTTTAGCCGCAGATTAAATCATCAAAAGATAGATCCTAAGTATATCTTAAATGAGGTTGAGTCGTCTTCTTTTTATAGGCTTTTAAGTGGGTGCTCAAGCCTCTCCTAGGCCAACTTCAAGGGGCTGGCCGACTTGGTCAAGTTGGTGGTTTCTAGACTTTTCCATGACAAAAAAATATTCTTTACATTGATACATGAACCCACAAGGGACTTTACATCATGATTTTGACTCGACTCCCTAGAGCACTCAATGGGTGCTTGACCTAGGACCAAAAATTATGGGCAAGAAACCCATTTACAATAAATAATTTTCTTTTTACACTTTTTTTTCTTAATTTTGACAAGTACACAAATAATTACATCAATTCATGGTCTAGATACAATTATGAAGACTAAAACTAGTTACAACTTTCAACACTCCCTCTTAACTAGGGAGGTATTCATGATTGACCACATGTACAAGGACAATGTTTCCATTGAAGAGTTCTCATAAGAAGAGACAGATTGGTAAGCGATCTTATAATCTATCTTCTCAACTTATATCAGTGCATCTCATCATATCGACCAACATTGTCATATAGCAAGGCCTTGACTAACATCTCTATCTCTCCACTAGATCAGAGCACAATGCTGGGGAGACAATGATTTATAAACACCTTCATAATTGTCTCTCAAGGCACATACCCCATCCGAATGTTCACAAGGTATGTCCTTTTAGGACCATTCTTGTCTTGGATTTACACATCCTCAAAGAATCTCCTCTTCGACTACTCTTGCTTATTGGATGCCCTACCTCATCCTCAAAGAGTATCAGTATTGATCTCAGATGCTTACCCAATCCTCCATTCTTTCTGCACATTGTAAAGACAAGAATGATATTTCTATCTCTCTCTCTCAACCAGGGAGGATGTACTCATTCCTTTAGACATGAAAATAATAAATCCAAGCTCCCTCTTAACCAGGGACTTGCTTCCAATATCAACTGTCTATTCTTCCGTGGAGATCATGGTACTATCAACTGCTTGTAGGCCTCCTTTTTCTGCATCATCAAATTCTATGCACATCATGGAGCCATCTTCTTCTCGTAGAGACAAACCATCGCTTTCCATATCATCAATCTTTACCTGCTTTATATTCACGAACCAATCACTAAGACGCTTAAACATAGCTTCCTCTGAGCATCAGGAAAGTGATCTATCAAGACATGCTCATCGAACCATTTGCAACTTGCTACCTTTCCTATCAGTGATATATATCCTTTGGACTTAGAATGTTAAAGTTATCGACTCAATTTATGCAGTTTAATCATATTTGTTTGTTACATCATATTTGTTTGTTACTACATCTTACTACAAAGCATATTCTATCAGTGGCATAACTATATCGGATCATCGGAGTCATCGGATTATTATAACATGTCATGCCTTGTCTTCATCAATATCCTTATTCTATCATTAAGAAGAGTCATCCTCACATCAGGTCAACTTGTCAGGGATTTTGTAGCTTCCTCTAAAGTCGACAGTCTTTCATATCATATCGGATGTTGATTACTACCAACATGTCTTCAACTGGAAGAGCCCAAACAAATTCAAAACATGCTAATGCTACCAAACATATTTTCGTATCCTGCTCTTTTTGCATATTGAAAACATAAGTTAACTAAACCAAAGAAGAATTCCAAAACATTCATACCTCTTACTTCAATTGGTCATCTTGCTTTCTTCAAACTGTTTCCTATCCTGAGGATGGGATTTCATCATGCTGCAATTATATCTTCAAACTTGCTATCCTTATTTTGTTTCCTTCTCTGCATGTCAATTCTACTTGTTAGAACTACAGTTAAGCACTCTACCCTTTCTCCACGTCTTTCCTCTATCCAACATCTCTACTGAAAAATTCTGCACCAGTCAAACTTGCTTCTTTGTAAATTTGTGCGTTGCTCTCTATGTGTCTTCCAAACTTGAGTGACATAACGCTCCATTAATTCAACCTTTTTCAGAAATCCAACCATTTCCATTTGCAAAGTGAAGGTACCTGTATTGTGGTGTGTAATCTCCATTTGATTCCAGAGGAAGTTCATTAATGGTTCCATCTCCATATCTCTACCAACTCCAGAGGCCAGTATGAGCCCAATAACGAGGAACGGTAAAATATGTGATTTGTAGAGAAGAGTTGGCGTTCCCTGCAATTCCATAATGGATGACTCCTTTCACTTTGAAGAAACTCAGTAACAACTGAGTTGCTAGTCCTGCGTAAAACATTTCCAATCCTGACATGACAATGATGACTTTGTGCTGATCAACGCTTCCTATATAAAATCTTCTCCCAACAATATCCAGAGTCTTGGAGACATTGAAAGACGAAGAATTTAGAAGAGGATCCATCTCGAAAGCGTTCATAACAACGATGTCGAGATAGGGGCCATTGCCATTGATCTTGTGGATGCTTCTTTGAACCTTTGGCGATGCAATTAGGGCAACCATTGATGATAAATCCACCATTAATGATACTATGATTAATGCCCATATACAACAGACTGTAGTGATAATCTTCATCATGCATTCAAAACTGAATTCCTGTCCCTTTTTTACTTGAGTTGGAGAGATTTATAAGGAAGCCTTTAGAATATTTAAATCTGTAGCTGAGAGATCACAATACTTTGGACCCTGGAAGTCAAGAATCCTTGGGAGTCATCGACCCTTTCTTGACGCAGTGATAGTTTTACCTGGCTGCCACTATTAGGAGTCACAATCCTTGACTGGAGCTTCGTTGGTGATATTGATGTTTCTTACCTGTGGATTTCGTGGTTCTTATGGCCAAAAGTAATGTAATTTGCTCAAAGTATATATGCGTGTTGGTTGATTCTATAAATTTGGGTGCAACTTGGAGAGCCATCACTTCTGCAACCTTGTTTTCACAAATGAATTGAGGTATTGAATCAACTCTACTTTCGGAGATAATTATTTGAACGCGTAACTTGGACTTGTGCTCGAAACGTGGAGATTTAGAAAAGCGTATGTGTTACCTTCAAATACGACATTGTGCATTGAAGCTAAATTATATGGCATGCATTGGATAATCTCCAATTTGTGCTTTATATATGTGTTGGCGCTGCTTAGTTCATATATAACGCTGGTCCGACCTGCCATATTCATATTGATGGGTTGGCGTCGGTATGTCCCTTCATCTCCTTTAAAACTTTGGCATATGCGTTGATTGGAGTCCTGCAATTGAAGGTGAGTTGAATCTTTGCATTGAATGAAGTGAGCAGTGAGATAAATAAGTTGAATCTGTGTTGCGTTGTTTCATTGCGATGAGTTTGTATATGTTTGTGCGTTGAGTTTATGCGTTGAAACTGCGGTGCGCTAAACCTTGTTGAATACCGTGAACTGTGGTGCGCTAAACCTTTTTGAATATCGTGAACTGTGGTGCATTAAGTCAACTAAACTGATGCTCTGTGCATAATTTTTGCTATGATATATTGTATGTCCATTCTACTGTGCGTTAACTTCTTTTTGAAGACTGTGTGGTATATGTCCATTCATTTCTTCACATATGCGTTGATAACTCGAAGATTTTAAGTACGAGGGGTTTCCGCAGTGCATTATATTAGATATCATTTTTTGGATTCAATTGCGTTAAGTAAGTCATTCATCTATGACCATTTCCATGAGAGGTAGTTGTAACTGACTAATTTCTCATGATTTTTGAATAGTCCACTTAGCACTCATTTCATCGGGTGATGCTCACAGGGGTGAAGAAGTGGAATTGAAACTAGTGAAATGAATCACATAGCGTGAATCATCACTTCCGGGGCTTGCACTCGGTAACTAGGACTTCTCGGGAGGTCACCCATCCCAGAACTCCTCTGGCTCAAGCGCGCTTAACTGTGGAGTTTTCCCCACAATCAAGCCCACTTAGCTTGCTACCCCATTTGCAAAACCTTAGCAAGTATTGTGCCTCATGAACTATTCAAATAGAGCTCCCTTTACTCTTGTATTTTAAGTATGAGGGGTTTCCACAGTGCATTATATTAGATATCATTTTTGGGATTCAACTGCGTTAAGTAAGTCATTCATCTATGACCATTTCCATGAGAGGTAGTCGTAACTGACTAATTTCTCATGATTTTTGAATAGTCCACTTTGCACTCTTTGAGTGCGCTGGTCCTTGTTTGTTGTGGTGGCTGGGTTAGGCATGTTGGCCACCTAGTCGGCTCGTTTTTTATTTAATTTATTTTAAATAATTCCTTGCCCACAACAAAAAATAAATCCAACCTGGATAAATTTTTTCTTGGTTACTTTAAAAAAAATCTCTGTTTGTATGATTACAATTGAACCTAGCTCCGACGACTCGATACAAACTTGGCACTTGTGATTCCGAGGTAGCAGTGACTCCACTGGTTGATTCTGTTGTTTGGAAGATAGACATGGGGCTGTTTGACTATATCAGACAAGGTTCCAATTTATCTTAATGTGGCTTTTAGTGTGCACATATTGTGCAGTAATTTCTCTGGCATCCAATGCAGACTCATTAGTGAATGCATGCTTTTCAATATGTGTTTGCTGGTTGTGGTCACTTAGTAAATTGGTTTCTGAATTTTTACGACTACATGACTGTCTCTACCATGTTACTTGTGTGCTTTTTTTGGTCAACCATTTATTGTACTCAATGTAAATAATTTTTTAATCCAGGTTGTTGTTACGTTGCAAGATGGGAGGACTTTTGATGGAGAAGTTATCAATGCTGATTTTCATACTGATATTGCTGTTGTTAGAATCAACACAAATGTTCCATTGCCAGCAGCAAAACTGGGTTCTTCTAGCAAACTTCGACCAGGGGATTGGGTAATAGCCTTGGGATGCCCTCTATCTCTCCAAAATACAGTTACTGCTGGAATTGTGAGGTAAGTTAAATATTGAGATTCACATATTGTCACTATTGATTGAGATGGATTTTAAATGAGTGTTGCAGTCTTTAATGGTTTTGTCATAATGATTGCTTGATGAAACTAAGATAAAAAAAGAACACGAGAAGATAATAAAACTACAAAAATATCACAATTAATTATCAACACAAGAAAATCTTTCTGCCTTTCTGATTTTCTAACACATGCTTAGGGATAATATAAGTTTGCTTTCTAGTATGACAACCTTTACAATACATGAGCAACACTTTTACATAAGGGTAAAGTGAAAAGAACTTAGGGGTTCCCAAAGTCACATGTCCAATTAGATCCACTGCAAGACCCTTGTGCAACCATCTTGGCCATAAATGACCTCGATTAGATCTTTAGTACAAGCCATAAGGGCAAGGATTAACTTGAAATGGGGATTAAGAGGATAGGCCATGGGAAATCGCAAAGGGTCTAGAACAACCACTTAGAGGAAGAAACACTTTCACATAGATCATGAATCGTGGTCTAATACAACATATAGGATACAATGGTCACTTTTATAGCAAATCGTGATACATAAGACAAATCATCATGATGACAAATCTGATCATGGTACACTGGGCTTTGACATCATCTTAAGGTAAGGCATAAGTTCTGCTCATAAGCTGGAGCATATCTGGTGAAGAGAATGGGGTATAATTGAAATGAACAGAGGGGCAACACCTTCAAAGTGCTTTTAATTTTTCATTATAAATTATAAATTATAAATATTTATATTTATCAAAAAAATTAGGGTTAGTGTTCCAAAAGCTTGACTTCTAATTTTGGGGTAAATGCTGCAACTGCACCAGATTCTTTGGCTGATTCAGATTGCTCCTATTCGTTGTGTAATATATGCACACACAATTTCTTAATAATTTTTCCCAGCGTTACACAAATAGTAGGAGCAATCAGAATTAGTCAAAGAATATGGTGTGGGTGCAGCATTTGTCACAAAATTAGAAATCAAGGATTTTGGGGATATGCTAGGTTTTTCCATCTAGCATTGTATCATGTATTGTCTCTGGCTTTGCATTGTGATGTGTTGTATATTTATCCAAAGCAAACATGAGGACCCTTGTGGGAACACAAACTGTTTATTATACTTGTTTGGCTATCAGACATAGACCAGTCATTAAAGATGGAGTGCACTCCTTTGTGAAATAAAAATTTTGGGCTGTCTTGATATATTGCTAATATTTATTCTTCTTACAAATGTATTTTCATGTTCGTTATATGCTAGCCAAGAGATAGTAGGGATAAGTTCTCGATGTTTGAGATTCAATTGCTTATCTTTCTGTAATCATGTTTGAGGGAAAACAATTTCCCAGAAGTTGATAATGAGAGTATTTATTCCCATGAAATTTGTAGTAGTATCTTTTTAGCAACTATAAAATTCTGTGTTAACTACCCTGAATTGTTGGTCAGTTTAATTCATTCTCTACGTTTGCATATTTGGTTTCCATTTCAGCTATGTAGATCGCAAAAGCAGTGATTTGGGTCTAGGCGGAATGCGCAGAGAATA
Source organism: Pinus albicaulis (assembly GCA_034641835.2). Lineage (NCBI taxonomy): Eukaryota > Viridiplantae > Streptophyta > Pinopsida > Pinales > Pinaceae > Pinus > Pinus albicaulis. The sequence goes on from CM076579.1 coordinate 1,436,158,827, forward strand.
TTACTATTTACAAACGGATTGTGCAATCAATGAGGTACTTTTCTCTCTATCTTCAGAGATATTATGGGGGCAATGGACAGTATTCTTTCTTGTGAATATGTTTTGTTCTTGAGGCATGTCACTGCAGGCATGGTTATACTGTCTCCATTTTAGACACATTTTTCTCACTCCATTCAGGTCACAGAGTCCATGGTTTTTGGAGAGAACACTGAGTTACTTCTATGAGATCTTGATATATTAAAAATGACTGTTTTTAAGGGTATACCGTATAACATGAAAATATATGCAAGTGTAATATGGTCACTTTATATGTTAGCGAAATGTGACCAGTGCACTATTATAATATTGAGGTTACATATAATAATAATGAAGGATGAGTAACTTGAGAGATTGGTATATGTATTGTAGGTAGCATAAAGTTATTAGAACTAGAATTGATTGAGGGTTAGAGAAGGACTGCATTGGAACTGGTTGAAAAAATGTGTTGAATGACTAGCAGACTAAAAAATACATAAAATATTTAAATTTCAATTAAAAAGTCATCTACATCAATTTAAAACCAATCAATTAGACACCAAATATGTGAAGTTTGCTCATGTATATAGCATGTAGGGGTGAATATCGTAAATGGCACCATGTATGATAATTCTCAAATAAGATATATTAACATTGAGGACCAATACCATTTTTTTCTTTAATTCTTTGTTCTTTTCCCCTTTCTTCCTAATGGTGCAGGTGGGCTTGAGTGGTTAAGGGATGTTCTAGATGGGAACAGTTTCCAACTGGTCAATTTGGAATAAAATCAATGCAAGTCGACAGGTTTGTGACGAAACTATAGTATACAAAACCGGCCGGTTCGAACCTTAAATTGGTCAAACCAGTGGTTCATTAGGTCATTAGTAGAAAAAATGGTTTTGAACATTGCGGGCGAGGGTTTCTGGGCCTAACTGGTCATAAATTGGCCAATTTATGACAAAACCGGCTCAGTTTTCCCATAAACCAGCCGGTTCTGTCATTAACCGGCCGGTTTATGGCCGGGCTGACCGCGAACCCCACGGAAGGTGGTTTTTTTCTTTTTGAAGTGGTTTTGAGGGAAAATAGGGGTTGTTTCAGTCCAAAAATAGCCCATCCGAGCTTGTAAAAGCATGCCTCCCCACTCATTTTCCTCACACGTCTTAACCCTAGCAATGTTGGCAATTAATGGTAATGTTTCATTTTCATCCTTTTACTTAAATTTTTAACATCACCATGAAATGCCTCAGGATGTTTGAAGTGGTTTCAACCTCTTTAGATTTCATATGGAGAAACTAGAATTTTAGGTCCCACTCAAAATCCAACAAACTTAATAGTTTTCAAGATTTCAGGATTTGGAGGATTGCAATGTTTCCATTTGATTCTGTCATGCATGAACGTATGAGATTGGTATTTGATCGAGAGGATGAAGCCCTTTAAGTAATATGTACCTTGATGTTGGTGGCAATGATTGTTGAACTTTCTTGATGTTGGTGGCAATGATTGCTGAACTTTTTTGATGTGGGTGGCATTGATTGTTGAACTCCTCTACCATGGCTTTAACAAAAATCCACCCTTCACTAGAAGGAAAACAATTTGTGAGCCATGCTAAGCTTTTTCTACCACATTATAAGGTTGAGGAGAGGAACCCTTCACTCAAATCAAAATCATTGGTTAGGCATGTTAAATTTTTTCAATTTCTGCCATATTATAAGGCTGAGCAATCCAAGTATGAAGACTTTGAGCGAGATGATGTTTATGTAGCTCTTGTTAATGATCCCATTTCTAATGGCATTGAATCTGTGATGAGTTTTATGAGTGATCATGTTAATTAACGATTTGTAGTTTTGATGTCTAGTTTTGTTGCTACTACTACTACTACTTTTGAGGTTGAAGAGGAGTATGAGGAGTCCTCAGACTCTGTGCCAGATGATGTTAATATAGCTAATGTTGATGATCCCATGTTTTGTAGTGGTGATGAGTTTGATCATGATGAGTGGTGATCATGTTGATCACTAATATGTAGACTTGTAGTAGGCCAATGACCCCATAGCTTGTAACCTTTTTTTGGACTCTAGAGGCCATTTAGAGCCTCATTGATTGTGTATTTTATTTCTGTTATGTGTTGCACTTGGTGCCATTTTGATATATTTACCTTTATATGGTATATAAATGAACAAACTTTGCATATTTCGTCTCTATTGGTTTGGAATCATGGTTTTAAGTCTTAAAAATAGTTTTTTTCATTAAAAATTAATTATTTCATGTATTTTTTTAAAGACCGGTTTATTGAGATCTGACCAGTCTCGGTTTGAACGGTTCTAATTTGATAGGTGGACCGGTCCGGTCATTGGTTCTGGTTTTGAATACTATGAAACTGTTACCCATGGAAGTGGGTAACCCTAGGAAAAAAAAAAAAAAAACTTATATTTGTTCAACTTGCCAGCGAGCAGTCCTATGATGATCCACAAATAGCCTCAAAGGCCTTCCATGCATGCTATGACCAATGCTTTATTTCATTTAGCTTACTCATCTGATGAAGGTGGGTCATCTATTGTAAGGTACATTAACCATTTTTGTATTCATGTGCTTTCATTTAGTCTTTAAGGGCATTCTATTATTGATCATAGGTTGAATTGGATGATAGATCGCTTTTGTTTTTACTCTTGTTCCCATGCTTCACCTTGGTGGTTATATGTTGCCCCTCTTCTAGTGTATCCTTCCTCGAGGCCTTTCTTTCCCTTGTCTAGGAAGGGCAAATAGGAGGCACTGATTGATGTTGCATTTCCATGGTAATCCATTCTTAACACTTCCCTTCTCTCCCTTATATCCATGTCCCATTCTTTGGTTGATTGCTATTTGTCACTGGTATTGGTTCCTTGTTATCCTTGTCCTTGAGTAGGGGTTTGGGAACTTTTCTCTAAGAGGTTGATGTAGCAGAAATAATAGAAGAAGCATGTGCCATAATGTTAAAATGCAAAAGATTGGCAGGGATAAATGAAATTGCGTAGACAAAAGCCTAGCCTGAGCTCTATCCGCCTCATTAGCCCTTATCCAGTTCCTGGCTAATGCATTAGCTATCAAAAGAAAGGAACTTTGAATATACCAACCCTGATGAACAATAAAATGCTTCATCTTTAAGGGTTCAATAATGAATTAATGAAAGCTTGTAACCCAAGCTATATTGGTAAAGATAAAGAAAATCAAAGAAGAGAAAGGCACACAAAACAGGTGTTAAAAATAGGTCAAGAAAAAGGGTAACTCGGGTCCCACGTTTTCTCCCTCTTTACATCATAATATTCAAGGGTGATAAAATTTCATAACCGGTATAAAGGCTGTGGCATTCTCCATGAAGTTAACCCCTACCATGTTATCGACCACTTTCCATTGTTGATTGATGGGTTGGTCTAGGAATTGTTCCTCCCCTTAGGGTTGGAAGCTCCTAATAGGGCCTTATGATAACCCACCCATATCTAAGCATGATAACTTGTTTACAAATCAAAAGCTAGGAAGACATTTGAAGATGATGCTTGTGTGAAGTACTATGATGTTAGTCCACTCTAATACTTTGGTGGTTCTTGCACTTATTACGATGATCTCATTTTATTCTGTGAGTATGTTTCAGTGTTTTCTCTCGGGTATAGATGCCATCCTGTAAGAGATTGTATGATTCTTCCTTAGTGCTACGACATCTAGTGCCATTTGATGTCTACACTAGGCACTAGACCTAGGGACCACCTATTGAGGAGCATTGTTAAATTTCTAATACTAGGTAGATTTATTTTTTCACAACATATTAATTTATCCTTAGTTTATTTATTTACCCAAATAAATACTAATTCACCGAAAAATAAAATCACTAGTATTTTTAACTTCTAGAATTAAATATATGCAGTGGAAATAAACTAGAGAGATCAATCAGACATTTCAAAATTAATTAACCCACAACAATTCTCCATCATTATTTGGAAAATCTAGGTTTTCCAACCCATAGAGATACAAGGACAAAGGTTATAAATGATTAGTAGAGGCAAATAATGTCTTCCACATGCTAAGACACCAAGCTAATGCAAAGGACCTTCCGATGCTACCACTCTCATCAACACTCCCTCCTAGCAAGAAAGGGATTCTCCATGACCCCTAACTTATATGGGTACTTCTCAAACTTTCCCTTCACTAGAGGGTTAGTGAGAACATTTGCTGCCTGCTCCTTTTTAGAAATGTACTGCAATCTCACAACACCCCTCTGGACCCTGTCTCTGATGAAGTGATATCTGATGTCATTAGGCTTAGAATGATCATGAAACACAATATTCTCAGAGAGCTTAATGCAACTCTGATTATCACAGTGGATCATCGTTGGCCCTATATGCAGATCACATCCCACACGCATCTTGTGAAGTTGAATTGCCTCACAACTCGCCATACTCACTGCCATGTACTATGCCTCTGCTGAACTGAGTGCCACTGACTACTGCTTCCTGTTGAACCATGAGATAATGGCTGATCCCAAGCTAAAACAACATCCATATGTGGAATTTCCGTCTACCACACTCCCTTTCCAATCATAAGTTGTGTACCCTTGCAACTCCACTCCTCCAACTCTGACATATCTCAGTCCAAAGTTTACTGTCCCTCATAGATATCTCTGTACATGCTTCACCACCACTCAGTGAACCTGTCTCGGCTCAACCATGAACTGGCTGAGTGTATTCACAAAAAAACATATATTTTGCCTAGTGTTGACTAGATACATCAAGGAACCTATCAACTGCCTATACAGTGTGAGATCCACTAATTCACCTTCAAAAGCGCTCAACTTCTTCAGGTTAGTGATCAGGTTTAAACATAGGCTTGCACTCCTCCATCCTGAATCTCCTCAAGATCTCCATTGCATACTTGTCCTGCTCAAGGAAAATCTCTCCTGGTTGTTTCCACACCTCCAATCCCAAAAAGTAATGCATCAAGCTGATGTCCTTCATGCCAGATTCCAAAGCAAGATCCTCCTTACACATCCCTATGAGCTTCTTCGATCCTGTCAAGAGTAGATCATTCACATACAATACCAAGCTGAGCGGCTCACCCTCAACGAGTACAAAGTACAATTTTGGATTGACCTTACTCTTGGTGAAGCCCAAACTAAGAAGATATCCATCGATCTTGGCATACCATGCTTCAACCCATAAAGGGTCTTCTTCAACCTGCATACATGGGAGTCTCTCCCATATGCCTCAAAACCTTGAGGCTGCTCAATATACAACTCCTCCTCAATAACCTCGTTGAGGAAAGCAGTCTTCACATCCATCTGATGTATCCTCCATCCCATCTCTAAAGCAGGCAATGGCCATAATTGCTTTAATAGATGCATATCCGATGGATGGTGAAAATGTCTCCTCATAATCTACTCTCTCCTTTTGGGAGAATCCTCTCACCATGAACCTCACTTTATACTTCTCAATACTGCCATCAATTGCATGTTCGATCTTGTAGATCTATCAAGAAGTAACCTCTAACTTCCCCTCTGGTATTCAGTACTATATCCCAATTATCATTGGTCATGATGGAGCTATACTCCTTTATCATGGAATCTCTCTAGACCTGCTTGCCTATAGCCTTCTTTTAAGTGGAAGGCTCAGACTTGCTAACGCTGCTCAATAGTGCCAAAGAAATGGAATATTTCGTCGGTGGTCTTCTCTGCTTGAAAGTGTTACAAGGAGCCTCCTCATGCTCCTTTGCTTCACTCAATGTCTGCTCAGCCTATTTCGACCTTCTCGCGGTAGAGCTCGAAAGATTATCCAACTCATCCTCTGAATCTTCTAGTTGTGTCCTCGCATAGCCTTAGGAGCTTCTCGCTCCCTCTCTTCCACCACTGCTGAGTCCCTAGCATGAGATCTCCCAAGTGTCCTGTCCTCATCAAATCTAACATCCCAACTTAAGACCACCTTTCTTTGTGCTGGAATGTAGACTCGGTAAGCCTTTGAGACCTAACTTTAACCAACAAACACGCCCCTCTTAGATAAGGGCTCTAGCTTAGTCCTCTTCTATGGAGGCATATGAACATAAACTAGACTACTAAATATGCACAAATGACTCACATCCAGTTTCACTCCTATAATCAGCTCCTTAGGAGTCACATCCTCCAACAACTTATGAGGAATATTATTCTGCGCATAGGCCTTTGCCCACAAGAACAAAGGCAACTTTTGATCATAGATCATGCCCTCACTGCCTCCATGATGGTCATATTTTTCCTTTCAAAAACCCCATTTTGCTGAGGGTTGTAAGGTACTGTGAGCTTCTTTTTGATTTCTGCTTCCTTGCAAAAGTCCACGAATTCATTGGAGGTATTCTCACCCCCATTATTTGATCTCAACACCTTAATCTTCTTCTCGATCTGGTTCTCCACAAGAGCCTTGAACTCCTGAAATCGATTGGAGACCTCATCCTTGGTCTTTAGGAAGTAGATCCAAGTCTTCCTAGAATAATCATCTATGAATGTCGCAAAATATAAGGACCTTGTGATTGACGTCATAGACATAGGACCATAAATATCAGAATGCACCAAATCTAACATGACCTTTGACTTGGTCTCACTGTGAGGTTACACAATCTTGCTTGCCAAGCACACCTTTTGTACACTCCATCCTACTCCACCCGTATCTGTGGAAAGTCAGTAACCATACTTTGTGTTGAGAAATGTAGGGCATCAAGTATTAGGTGATTTCTCTTCTTAGATAATTTCTTATGAATTCTTTTTACTTCTTAGATTAGGAACTTCTTTACTTATGTTATTATAGTGTTTTTCTTCATCAAACACCTACCAATGCATAAACATAAAAAGACAAGAGACACAAAATATAGGCTATCAGCCAGGGCCAAAACCTCTCCCACTGTTGATTTTTCTAGCATTCAGAGGTGTTCCAAGTCTCAAACTTTGCAGGGAGGCTTGGACAACAACATTCCAAAGAATCCAGAAACAATTTGTGGAAATTCCACTCGGTTCATGACTTATTAAAATAATTAATTATTTTAATGAAGACCCTAAGTCTAAACTTAGGGAAATGAAATAATTAAAGGATATTAATAAGTCAGAGTGTGAATCTTCTAGAAAACATGGATCAAGTGAAGTTCTAATCTTAGCCATTGATTAATTTTTTAATCTGGGCCGTTGGTTCTCTAACAGGAAGATTATAAAAGAAGGCTTTAGGGTCACTTGGAAATCAAGTTGGGCATATACTCGGTACTCGAAGGAGATCCATTCTGATGTAGAATTCGATCTAAGTGGGAGAGTTGCAGAGCGAGAAGTTGCTGAAGCAGAAGGAGGAGGTCAGGGGTGATCGAGATCAGGGTCGGAGGGTAGCAGCAGGTCACTGGAGGCAGCTTGAGGTTGCAGCGCAGAGAACCCACGCAGTCTCGATGCAGACTCACGCAGTCCAGCGCTGGGATTGCACAGTGAATCATGCAGAGAGACGTAGGGGCATGCAGGGGTTGTTCTGGGTGTCAGAGAATTGTCCGAGTAAGCCGAAAATTCAGTCTCAGGTGTTTCAGAATTTATCTGCCATATATTTTCCCTGTAAAGATATCATTTGTTGAAGAATTATTAAAACCCTCATCTAGTGCACCGATTTTCCCACATTGGGTTTTTCCAGGGACAATTGTCCAAAAATAATTGTGTACATGTGATTGATTCTTGTGCTTATGTTCTCTACTGTTTATTTCTTTGCATATATAATTGTGAATGTTGCAGTAGTATTTATTTCGATATTTGCCGGAGGATTTCTGAATAATAACTTATTGAAATAATAAGTAGGAGAAATAAATCTATCACTGCAACTGTTTGTAAATTTTCACATGGTATCAGAGAAAGAGATGAATAACAGAGAGGGGGCATCTATCAGTGAACGGAAATCTACTGTTGTAGCAACAACGCAGAAGGGTTCACATAGTTCTCCAAGAGGGGGAAGAAGTACGGTAGAAGAGATGGATCACGATGTCTCTGTATTGGCATCCAAACTAGAGGAAGATTTTGCTTGTGTATCGAGCATTGTGTCTTCAGATGTCTGATATATTGATAGCGGAGTCTTTGCTCACATGACGGGAGTACGAGACTGTTTTTATAGCTACCAAGAAGAGCAGATGAATTTCAAAATAACCATGGGTAATAAAGCAAAGTGAACTCCCATTGGGAGAGGTACCGTAGTTTTTCAGATCGAGGCAGGAAACAGAATCTGGGCCACTAATGTACTGCATGTGCTAGGCTTGGGGATGAATCTACTCTCAGTGTCACAACTTCAAAACCAAGAATATGACGTCTACTTTACTGGAAATAGATTCTACGTCAAGCACCCCAGTTGGAAGAAGAAGGCACAGATCAGGGTAAGAAGCAACAAACTGTACAAGCTACAACTTGATTCTCTAATGGCACTAGTTGGCAGCGCAGATGAAACGGACCTGAATGAGCTATGGCACAAAATAATGGGGCACTTGCATCATGGGGCGTTGAGAACTCTCCAGAAGATTGTCACAGGTGTTCCAGAACTGAGCACCAAACGAGATGATGTTTGCAAGGGATGCGTATTGGGGAAATATGCCAAGGCAACATATCAGAGAAGCAACAATAGGGCCAAGGGTGTGTTGAATCTAATACACTTAGATATCTATGGGCCGATGTCCACTAGAGCTCTTAGCGGTGCCAAATATTTTGTCACCTTCATTGATGACCATTCCAGGAAAACCTGGATCTACTTCTTGAAGACCACAGATGAAGTCTTCAGTCGATTTAAAGAGAAGTGGATCAAGGTGTTGCGCTCAGATAATGGTGGTGAATACATAGATAAAGAAGTCATTGGATTCTGTGCAAGGGAAGACATCAAAAGAGAATGGAAACCCCATACACTCCGGAGCAGAATGGTGTGGCAGAAAGGAAGAACCAGACTATTGTTGAAGCAACCAGAGCTATGCTATATGACCAAGACATGCCCAAATTTCTATGGGCTGATGCGTGTAATACAACTGTCTATATTCAGAACAAGACTCCTCACACTGCACTGGGAAAGATCATGCCAGAAAGTGTCTTCACTGGCAGTAATCCTGAAGTGAGTCACTTTAGGATCTTCGACAGTACAACTTACTGTCATGTGCCCAGTGAGATGAGGAAGAATTTGGAGATGACTGCTGAAAAGCGGTATCTGGTAGGATACATTGAGAATGCAAAGGCTTATGACATCTACATTTATGAGAGAAGGAAAGTGGTGGTGCGAAGGGATGTGAAGTTTATGGAGGAGAAGGCCTTCAGAAGATCACGAGAGCTGCCTTTTGCTATGCAGTCAGAGGCAGAGCCTCTGGTCGAGCCCCAACAACCAGCAGCAGAAAATTCAGTTGCCTCTCCCAGGCATAGTGATCAAAAGGATGTGTCTCCCAAGGATTTGCAAGAATGAGAGGCGGTAAATCCACCCACCACTAGTGGAAGAACGAGCAGGGAACTTTGACAGATTTTGAAGGATGTAGAGGACTTTGTCGGAATCCCCCGAAATGAGAAGAGACAGCGTAAGCAGCCTGAAAGGTATCAAGCCTTGGTTGCTCAAGTCAGAGAACCTTCCAGTTTTTGGGAAGTAGCTCAGCACCAGGTGTGGGTTGATGCAATGGTGGAAGAGTACAGTTCCATCATGACAAATGATGTCTCGGAAGTAGTACCCAGACCTCAGGAGAGATCAGTTGTAGGATCCGGGTGGATCTACAAGATCAAGTATGTATGTTGCAGACGGTAGCCAGGTTTGTGGCTAAGGGGTATGCTCAAAAGGAAGGAATAGACTATGAAGAAACCTTCGCCCCAGTAGCCAGGTACACATCTATCAGGTCCGTGATATCCCTTGCTGCGCAGATGGATGGGAAATTCATCAGATGGACGTCAAGACAACATTCTTGAACGGTGTGATAGAAGAAGAGGTGTATATAGAACAACCAAAGGGCTTTGAGACACATGATTAGAAAACTCGTGTGCAGATTGAAGAAAGAATTATATGGACTAAAGCAAGCTGCTAGATCCTGGTATGGTCGAATTGACAACTACCTGCAGAAGATGGGATTCGTCAAGAGTGATGCAGATCCCAATCTCTACTACCTAAGAGTAGGGAGTGAGCCTTTGATACTGGTGTTGTATGTGGATGATCTGTTCTTGACAGGATCATCAAGACTCATCACAGATTGCAAGAAGAATTTGGCTGAAGAATTTGACATGAAGAATCTAGGACGGATGCACTATTTTCTGGGGTTGGAAGTTTGGCAGCAGAATGGGGAGATCTTTCTTGGTCAAGGAAGATACACTGCAGAGATTCTGAAGAGATTTTAGATGGAGGATTGTAGGCCCATGACCACTCCAATGATCACCAACTCGAGGAAAATCGACATGACCGAAGATGATGAGGTCGATCCTACGCTGTACAGGCAACTCATAGGGTCATTGATGTATTTGGTAAATACAAGGCCAAACATCTGTTATGCTGTTAATACCCTCAGTCAGTTCATGGTGGAACCGAAGAGTGCACATTGGGCAGCAGCCAAGCATGTTCTTAGGTACCTTCGAGGGATAGTCGAGCTCGGATTGAAGTACACCCGTGACAATGATGTTAGATTGAGTGGTTTCACTAATGCAGATTAGGCTGGAAGTTTAGTTGATCGGAAGAGTACCCGTGGGTACTGTTTCAGTCTGGGATCAGGAATGACTTCTTGGTGCAGTAGGAAATAGAAGTCCGTGGCACTTAGTTCAGCAGAAGCAGAGTATATGGCAGCCAACACAGCTTCGTGCGAAGCCATATGGCTTAGGAAATTGCTAGTGAATCTACTCAAGGAGAAAATGGAAGCAACTAGCATCTTATGTGATAATCAGAGTTGCATAAAGTTCTCTGAGAATCCTATGTTTCATGATAGGTTGAAACATATTGACATCCGGTGTCACTTCATCAGGGACTGTGTACAACGTGGAGTTGTTCAGTTGCAGTACACTCAACAAGAGAACAGGTGGCAGACATCCTCACAAAGGCTCTAGGAAAGACAAATTTTGTCTACTTCAGAGGGAAGATGGGGATGATGAAGAATCCCTTCCAGTAGCAGGAATGAAGGATTCAGTATTCAGAGGGAGCTGTAGTACAGAGGCAACAAGTGACAATGGCAGTGTCAAAGGTAGCAATACAGGAGGCAACAACGCAACAGATGGGGGGAGCAGAATCCTGAGATCTGCAACACAGAGGGTGCTTTAGAATCAGAGCAGCATGCAGCAGGCATATTTTTGGAACACCTTCCTCTCTAAGAGGGAGTGTTGATTTTTGTAGCATCCAGAAGTGTTCCAAGTCTCAAACTTTGCGGGGAATCTTGGATAACAACATTCCAAAGAACCCGGAAAAAGTTTGTGGAAATTCCACTCGGTTCATGACTTATTAAAATAATTAATTATTTTAATGAAGGCCCTAAGTCTAAACTTAGGAAAATGAAATAATTAAATGGTATTAATAAGTCAGAGTGTGAATCTTCTAGAAAACATGGATCAAGTCAAGTTTTAATCTTAGGCATTGATTAATCTTTTAATCTGGGCCGTTAGTTCTCCAACAGGAAGATTATAAAAGAAGGCTTGAGGGTCACTTGGAAAATAAGCTGGGCATACACTCAGTACCCGAAGGAGATCCATTTTGATGTAGAATTCGATATAAGTGGGAGAGTTGCAGGGCGAGAAGTTGCTGAAGTAGAAGGAGGAGGTCAGGGGTCATCGAGATCAGGGTCGGAGGGCAGCAGTGGGTCACTGGAGGCAGCTTGAGGTTGCAGTGCAGAGAACCCACAGTCTCCACGCAGACTCATGCAGTCCAGCGTTGGGACTGCGCAGTGAATCACGCAGAGAGACGCAGGGGCATGCAGGGGCTGTTCTGGGTGTCAGAGAATTGTCCAAGTAAGCCGGAAATTCAGTCTCGTGTTTCAGAATTTATCTGCCGTATATTTTCCTTGTAAAGATATCATTTGCTGAAGAATTAATAAAACCCTCATCTGGTGCACCGATTTTCCCACATTGGGTTTTTCCGGGGACAATTGTCCAAAAATAACTGTGTACATGTGATTGATTCTTGTGCTTATGTTCTCTACTGTTTATTTCTCTGCATATATAATTGCGAATGTTGCAGTAGTATTTATTTCGATATTTGCCGGAAGATTTCTGAATAATAACTTATTGAAATAATAAGTAGGAGAAATAAATCTATCACTGGAACTGTTTGTAAATTTTCACACCCACTTGAGAAGAAAACCTTCACTAATTCTTCTTCTTATAGAGACTTCAATTGATGAATACCAAGACCAAGACCCTTGACCTATTTTCCACTCCAAGACCAAGACACAAACAATCCTTCTATTCCTTTCTTCTTCTCGATTACTCTTCAACTTCGACTTCCTTCTGGTTTAGGCCTGCACCTTATTTCAGCCTCCTTTGAAAACCTAAATGCAACACTCATGAGAGAGATATATGGTGATCGACTCCCTTAACCTTCTTCGCTTGGACTATATCACTATATTCTCCAACTCGGCTTGCGGATTTGACTTCTTAAGTAATCTTGCAGTCCTTGATTCTTCTCGGTTTCTTTCTGCAACATATGCTGCCTCCTTTCTTTGCACTTGTGACAAGAAACAATCCTAAAAACAGTCCCAAATCACTCTAAACAATTTCGCCGTTCCTTTTCTTTAATACGCTGATTGCAGGAGCATCTTCGTTGACCTTTTTTGCACTTCTGTTTCAGATTTATACTTCACCGAAAATCTGTTTGAAATTCTGTCTCTAACGGAATTCCGAACTAGCCTATTTATAGTTGTTAGAGCCTGTAATAAGCCGACATGACTTGGAGATGAGCTGACGTGTCTATTTGAGAGATTCTATTATTCTTTTGAAGCTGACTTGACGAGGGGTGCTTGTGCTTGTCTTGGAGGGTTGTTTGATACTTTCATTGACTCATATACAAATGTGCTATGCCCAAGAAGGGTCCTTCATACATGACATTGACTCTCTTTGACTTTATGAGCAATCTTAAAGGCTCACAATGGGAGCCATTACTAAAAATAAAATTTCTTGCTCATGAAACCCATGAGACAAGCATTACAAAAATAATTTTATTTCTGTTTACATAAATTACATAAATTACGTAAAATCTCATTTACATATGTCATTATAAAGACCGAACCTAGTTACACTTTTCAGCACCCCCTCTTAACTAGGGAGGTATTCCTAATGGACCATGGTACTTGGTCATTCTCAATTTGAAAATTTCTCATAAGAATAGTCAGATTGGTAACCCATCTGTATAGCATCATATCAACCAGCATTGTCACATAGTATGGCCTTGACTAACAAATCTGTCTCTCCACGAGAACTGAGCACAATGTTGGCAAGGGCAATGATGTATAGACACCCTCATCATTGTCTCTCTCGGAACATACCCCACTCGGGTTCTCAGGGTGTGTTCCACTGGGACTATTCTTATCTTGGATTCCTAGTCGTCAAAGAATATCGGTCCTCTACGACTACTCTTATCTTGGATGCTCTAATACATCCTCAAAGAGCATCGAATGTCAGATGTTTACCCAATCCAACATTCTGTCTTCCCAAGTGAAGAGAAGAATGATGTGTCTATCTCTCCCTCTTAAATAGGGAGGACATATATATTCCAATAAAGGAATGTACTCATTCCTACGGAAGGAATATACCTAAGCTCCCTCTTGGCTTATGAATTTTCAAGTTTCTTCCAAGTAAGAAACTTGTTTCCAGGCTCCCTCTTAATTAGGGACCTACAACAACCCCTCAGGTGGAGATGACGAGATAACCAACTGCTTGAAGAACTCCTCACGATGTCATGAATCTCTTTTCGTTATATAGTAATCTTCATGTTTGGGACTTCTACATAGGGCACCGACTATCCATCACTTTCATCCATGAGTTAGCCATGTCATCATCGGAAAGTGATCCATCAATCCATATCTAGCCTTCCTTCGTGCCATGCTGCCTTCTTCATGGCATGTTTACTTAAGGGCCTTTCATCCTACTACATGTGCATCGGTGGTGGAAGACATCCATTGATCTTCCCTTGGCAGCCCTGCTGTTGTAGCCTCTACAACAACCTCCAAAAATTCACCCTCTTAATTTTTTTGAGCCCCTGAGCATCGAAAAGGCTAAGTCAAAATCTGTAGTTTAAATCTTTTTCAGGAAAAGTTAAGAGTCGCTGAGTAGCAGGATAGGTTTTTTTTTTTCCAAATTTGCGACCTAGTGACCCTGCGACCTATCAGGTCGCTAGGTCGCCAAGTCGCAAATGTCTTTCAAGTTTCAAAATCTCGACCTAGCGACCTTGCGACCCAGTGACCCTCCAGGTCGCGAGGTCGCGCCTCTCATAAACACGGGACATTTGCGACCTAGCGACCTCATTAATTGCTCGCACGCGCGACCCTTTTATAAATAGGAGGGTCGCTAGGTCGCATTTTGTTCATGCGACGGAGAGCGAAAAAACGCTTCTGACAGGCCAACTGGAGCGCGATTTTCTCGGATAAGTTGTCGTTTCCTCCTGATGTTTCCGTTTTTTTTTTCTTTTTTCTTTTGTTGCCCTATACCCCTTACCTTAGCCCTTTTTAAGCCACCCACCATTCCTCTTTTCTGATCCTTTAGAGCTTGAGATGCCCAAATTATCCAAACACTGCTCCTTCTTGCACAAGTTTGTAATTAGAAGTCACCCAGCCTCCCTTGTGTTTGTTTTTCTCCTAGAACCACTTCAACTCCATGTTTTGGGTTGCTGACTTAGTCCTTGCATTGTTTAAGTTAAAAAGAAATTTATTATAATGAGGCAAAGGACCATGTCGCCTTTTAAATCTTTCGGCCAGCCCTAGTGCGACCCCGACCCTCGCGACCTCGCAACCCTTGCGACCCAGCAACCCTGGTCGCTGAGTCGCCAAGTCACCGATTCACTCAAAATCAATGTTTGCGACCCTTGCGACCCAGCGACCCGGTCGCCAAGTCGCAGGATCGCACTCTTATGAATTGTCAAACCTTTGCGCCCTAGCGACCTCGCGACCTTGTCGCAGGGTCGCTACCTTCTGAAAGTTTAAACCTCGCGACCCTAGCGACCCAGCGACCGAGTCGCAAGTCGCTAATTCGCGCTTTCCTGGGTTTCAGTTGGGCAAAGTTAATAAGCTGTACCTAGGCTTTTATTATTATGGCATCTGTCTTATCCTGGGATTCTTTTATGAACATGCCAGGTGAGTTCGAAGCAGAATTAGAGTGTGTCTCCATCTCTTTAGACTCAAGCGACATGGGACCTCCGGCAGTTCACAAGAAAAACAAGAGCCCAGAGATAGAAGACACAGAAATGGAAATACCAATGTCTCCTCCCCCGATCTATAGGGATACCACATGTACATTTGCCAAAGGAGACAACATGAGTTGGTATCAAGTATACCAGGCATTCGCACGACCAGAATTCCCAGAGGACCTCCCTGACCGGCAAATATATGTACAAGTTAAAAGGTCAAAGCTTCATTATGCAGGTGCCCACCCTGCTATATTCCCATGCGCAGAAGTCATTGAATGGATCATACAGAATACCGACCCCAAGAAGTTGGTAATTCGAGACTATGAGGATAAAGCTTTTGCAACTCTAAAGGGCTCGGATGCTGAGTTTTATTACGCGCTGTCGGAACAAGAACAGACTTTCACAGAAGAATGGGCCACCACCCATGCGGTCGCCATAGTAGATACCCTGAGGGGGTGGTGGGAGGAACTCGAAAAGTTCAAGGTCAAGAAGGATCAGGAGTATCCAGTGGCGGGCCTCAGAAAGGTATATAAGCTGGTGGCAGCTATGCTTTGTAGGATATACGGTCGTCCCGATGCCACCACTTTCAGTGGCACTTGGGTATCCCTGATGAACTATGTCACTATGTATGGCACTCGTTTCAATTGGGCCAGCATGCTAGTGGCGTCTCTCAAGACAAACATATCCGTGGCACTAGCACCAGAGGAGGGATATTCATCTGAATTTTACATGGCTTCCTACCTATTGGATGTTGTTTATTCCCGGTGCCACTTTGAGGGATGGGAGCACAACTGGGACCCGGAGCAGGCACGCCCAGTTCACATAGAAGTGCAGGTATTCTGGGACTCCAAGTATAGGCAGAATATAGAGTCAATCTCGCAACGTTTCATCCCTGTGCTCTACAGGAAATTGTTCGGTCAAGATACCCCGTGCATGTCTTGGCGAGCCATGGAGACATTAGTCAAGGTGCCCCATTGGTTCCCACTCGCAGATTATACTTTTATTCGAGTCTTTAGTTCATTCAAGACTCCCCATGCTATGCCCCGATTTGTTACGGACAAGATGCTTCTTCAAGAAGTATGTTATCAGATGACTTCCGGTTTCTCCAAGGTCCTGACTAAAGGTAAGAAAAAGCCATGGCCTACACTGCCGCTCACCATTGGTGTCTACACGGTTAAGGATTTCAGGGAGGTAGAGGCGGAAGCGGAACAAATGAAAGGTTTCTACCTAGGGCTTTTGGATCATCGGACATACGATCCTGAGAGGATAGTCCCTGACCACTGCAAACGGGCCAAGTTCAAATGGAGCTACCAGCATACTGAACTCCCATATGAAGATGAGAAAAGGAACTGGTATAACGCAGATAGGGAACTTGCCCCGGGAGCATGGTTCGATCAGGAAGACCCCGATAATCATACTTTGGAAGAAAGAGCCCGCAAGCTGGGAGGCGCCTGTTCTTCCCAGGCCAAGAAGCCTCGAACCAACAGGGGTCACAACACTACCACCCAACAGAAAGAACAAGAAGCAAAAGCTCAGCTGGAAGCTGAAAAGAAGGCAAAAGAAGATGAAGATAAGCATAGAAAGAACCTGAAAGCAGAACAAAGAAAGAAATAGGCAGAGGATGCCTGGAAAAGAAAGGAAGAACAGGAAGCAAAGGCGGAGGCGGAACGACAGCTCAAAAGGGAATTAGATCAGGTGGAGGCCGAACGCAAGAGAAAGGAAGAACAGGAAGCAGAAGCAGAAGCAGAACGCAGGCAGAAAGCAGAATAGGACAAGGCAGAGGTGGAGCGGCTTTAGAAAGAGGAGGAAGAACGGAAAAGAAAAGAAGAGGAGGATCAAAGATCAATAGACATCGAGACATCTCCTCCAGTCACAGAATTACAAACTGAGCTGCAGCCCATCGAAGTACCTGTAATTAATATGCGTTTTGCACTCTCCGAGCCGGGCTCCTCTGAAGGACAGGAAGAGGAGGTGTTTAACCTTACAAGGCTCACTTATGATCAGTTCACTTTCAAAATCCGACAGGAAAAAAGGAGATGTCTAGCACGGAACCCTTCCGGCCCACTCACAACCACGACAGAGAAAGATATAGTCCTAGACACTAGGACCAACCCAGTGATGATAGCATCGGCCGGCACTGCTTTCGCCGCAGCCACAGAAGAAAATGTGAGCTGAATGAGTAGAAAGATCCTTTCCCTACAAAATAGGTTACAGGACTCTGAACAAAGGGAAGCAAGGGCGGAGCAAGAAAAGAGAGCATTAAGGGAGGAAATCCAATAGCTTCAAGACAAAAATACTCCTATTAACGAAGTACCGCTCACCGTCCAAAGAGAGTTGGCGACATTGGAGGTCACCATGAGGCAGGTTTACGGGGAGATGTTCACTATAAAACAAACAGTCGCCCCTTTACTAAGAGCCCAAGTAGAGACAAAATAGAGGAGCGAGCAACTGAAAGAGGCCTCCGTCGCTTTGGACAGAATGATAGAATGGACAGGCCGGTACCCACAGGCTCTGGGAAACTTGCCCAAGAAAGATTGGATTCACACCGAGGACGCCAAGGTCCAAATCTGTATCAAGACGCAATCCAAGGAAAAGTTATCCAAAGACCGAGAAAAGGTAATGACTGCATACGAGCATTTGATCAGTGGCATCGACTCAATGCATGAACTACACCGCATTCCATCTCTTGGTGCACTGAGCGAGGAAAAGACGTGGGGACAGGTAGATCAGGAGATTCAAGCATTTCTACAACCTATCAGACAAGCTGCTGCTACTCCTGATCTTGCCGCATCGCAAGGGATCTTGGTTAATTTCGTCATTACACCAGTTTGGATCTACACTAAACTGGCCTCTTTAGCCAACCAGGTCACACTCAAGAGAGAGACTCTGATTCCGAATGCCTTAGAGTGCCTGCATCGGTTAAGGGAAGAAGTTCCTCTAATCTCCCCAGTCGCTGCAGATTATCGTGCATGGCAGAATTGTCTCAAGGAGCAACAGGTTGATGCCCCTGACCTCGCAATCACGCGCACACTCCCATGATCAGATTGCAGGAGGTCGCAGGTCGCACTGTTCAACTGGGTCGCAGGTCGCATCCTCCATTCAGGTCGCAAGGTAGCCCAACGGTTAGGAAGGCGAAAAGTCGGGAAGCCCAAAGGGCAAGTTTTGGCCTATAAAAACTTCCTTCGGGAAGATTGTGAAGGACCTTTGGTTTGGGACTTGAAGAGATATAGAGTGTTGTATAGAAGGACTACACATTTTGAGCATGGATACAAGCATTTGTTAACTCCATTTTTGGATCTGATGTTGGTAAATGTGTGAACACTATGAGTATTCTGTTTTCAGTTTCTAACATCTTTTGATTAATGAAACTGTGTTTCCAATGACGTCATTTATGCATTATAGTTTTCTAAACATGTGTTAATGGTGCTAAGTTTATTTCGCTTTCTCAACGAATGTTAATAACTTTGTTTACTGACATTTATATTATTACCAAAGCCATTTAAGAAAGTGAAGGGCATTCTACCATAAAGAACTGTTTCTTCTGTGGTTAGAACAGTGTACAAGCATGACCCTAATGATATGCTGTTGACAGTATTTCCTTTGGCCACATGCTTTATTATTCAGCTTGCTACGCATACTGTTATATGTTCAATTAATTCATCAATCATGTGTCTTGTATCATCCGAATAAGCGTGTGTCCGCAAGTTCATTGAAGTCCTATCGAGACCCAAGGAAAAGAGAATTAAGCGGTAGCCGGACCCACACCCCGGACGGGATCCCTATTCCAAATGGTTTAAAGTCTAGTTGGGACTTTTTACCGGGGAGATCCCTTGTTGTTGGCCGGACAAATTTTCCCGTTAACACCTGCATAAACCCATCTAGATATCTATTCAAAAGTAAAGGAATGAACATTAAAATCAACATTAGCTTTGTGATGGTCTTTCATCATGACATCTACAAGTTCGCATCAGCATCCTGCATACATATCAACACATCTCCCAAATATATATATTGTCAAGGGTCTCTTTCTTTTTCAGCCTCCATCAGAGTCTTCATATCTTCCATGGAGATATCCTAGTCAAATCTTCTTAGTCTATCAGATGTTGATTGCCTTTACCATGGTTGCATATTCCACCATCTCTTCCTTCCTTTCGTCACACATCTCATTCCCAAGAGCTTCCAATCAGAGTTCCTCAATTCTTGTTAACCACCTCATACTTCATATGAGGACATATTATGTTGATTTCATCTAGTGAATGTGTGACCCATGCATTCTTGCATCCCTTTGAGGGAGGAGATCCTTTCTTTTGATCATGCTCTTAAGATAGAGCATTGGTTCATGATATCTGCAACCATATGACATGACTTCCACAATATTCAATGTAAGCATACATACCTCATTATTCCTTTGGGTGATCCAGACTTCCTGTAGCAGCTTCCTTGATTGAAAGAGTTTCAATCCCTTGATTTGCTTCTCTTTTATGTCATCATACCATACCACAAGTTTGGAATTCTTGAATCTTGATGAAACACTTGCTTCCCCTCTTGATCGGTGAACCTTTCAATGAAGATTCCATCAGAGAATCTTGAGGATCTAAAATATCCCCATCAACAGATGTTTCCTTTTGACATATGTATGAGGAACCTCGAACTAGATGACTTTTCCCTTATGTTTCCATTGAGATTCCCAAGAGCTATATCCTTGACTTCCATATATTCTAACCATCTTTCATGCTTTTCTATGATGATGTCCCAAGCTCTTGCTTCCAATGCTTCTATGATGCCTTGATTTATCCCATTTAGTGAATCATGATAGCCTTATCTTACAACATAAGACTTAGGAACTTGAAAAGAACCTAGGTGAGGAAGACTATCTCAGTCATAGTAGAGATCTCTTACTTCCTCTATCTTGGACTTCTTCTTTTCAGCTTTCTCCATTTCTTCGGTGATATGGGCTTCTTCTTTTCCTCTTTTGTTATTGTCTTTCTTGAGCCTAGGACAATCTCTTTTGTAGTGTCCATATTCTTGACACCCATAGCACTGTATTTTAGCCATGTTCTTCTCATTTTTCTAAGGATGAAACATTCCAAATTGTCCCTTTCTTTTTGTCATAGCAACATATGCTTGATTTTTCTCACCCGATGCCACATCAGATTTTTCCTTTAACCTGGATTCTTCAATCTTGCAAAGTGACCACAACTCATGGAATGGAGTAGCTTCTTTCTTCTCATAAATACTTGAAGTAAAGCTACCCCACTCCTCTGGTAGTGCATCTAATACAACTATGGTCATTTCTCTATCAGACATGACTTCTCCTAGATCTTGAAGTTGATCCCTGATCTTAGATATCTTCATAAAGTATGAGGCTATTTCTTCTTCCTTTGACATCTTCAGCTTGTAGAGTTCTTTCCTTAGAGAGAGAACTTCCCTTGCAGTGCTTACAGAATAGAACTCTACCAGTCTATCGTATATTTTTTTAGAAGTTTCGAGTTTAGATACATATGGGATGAGGGGATCTTTGATGGATTCAACGAGAATCCTTTGAGCCCTAACTTCCCCTTTCATATATTTTGCAAGAGCTTGAGCATCTTCTTCTCCTGGTTTGGTGATAGATCCTTTGACATGATCCATGACCTCATTTTCAATGAGATTCAGGTCTGTCTTTTTCTTCCATGCAAGATAATTTGAAGCCCCAACCAATTTGTTTCTTTCCTTGCAAAAAGACATTTTTACAGATTCAGATGTGAACATAAATATACTTACTTGATAGAATGCTCCTTCTTATTGCTGCTTCCTTGATGTTGATGATGATGTAGAGGATAGAAAACTTCTCTTTGATGAAGGAGTTTTATTCAAGAATGATACTTGATCCCACAGAGAGTGAGATGACACCGCCTTTTGATCTAACTTCCTTTGGATCAATAGTCTTCAAAACACTTTAACTTGAATAGATGTATGGTTTTGGCCTTGTCCCTCTTGATGATGATCCCAATATTTCTTTGCAGACTTCTTTTGATTTAGGGTTATGATGCTTCCTTTGACTCCAAGATGATCTTCGCTTTGATGCCTTCCTTGCGATTTGATCCTTGAGTGTCACTTGATAAGATGCCCTTCCTTGACTTAGTCACCTTAGCTCTGATACCATGTTGAGAAATGTAGGGCATCAAGTATTAGGTGATTTCTCTTCTTAGATAACTGCTTGTGACTACTTTTTATTTCTTAGATTAGGATCTTCTTTTACTTATGTTATTATAGTGTTTTTCTTCATAAAAAAACTACCAATGTAGGCTATCATCCAGGGCCAAAACCTCTCCCACTTGAGAGTAAAACCCGCACTAATTCTTCTTCTTATAGTGACTTCAATTGACGAATACCAAGACCAAGACCCTTGACCTATTTGCCACTCCAAGACCAAGACAAACAATCCTTCTTGTCCTTTCTTCTTCTTGATTACTCTTCAACTTTGACTTCATTCTAGTTCAGGCCCGCACCTTATTTCAGCCTCCTTTGAAACCCTAGATGCAACACTCATGAGAGAGATATATGGTGATCCACTCCCTTAACCTTTTTCACTTGGACTGTTTATCTATCTTTTCCAACTTGACTTGCTGATTTGACTTCTTAAGTAATTTTGCAGTCGTTGATTCTTCTCGGTTTCTTTCTGCAACATATGCTGCCTCCTTTCTTTGCACCTGTGACAAGAAAAAGTCCGAAAAACAGTCCCAAATCACTCTAAAAGATTTCGTTGTTCCTTTTCTTTAATACGCTGATTGCAGGAGCATCTTTGTTGACCTTTTTCGCACTTCTGTTTCGGACTTATACTTCACCGAAATTCTGTCTCTAACTGAAATCCGAATTGGCCTATTTATAGTTGTTGGAGCATGTAATAAGCCGACATGACTTGGAGATGAGCTGACGTGTCTATTTGAGAGATTCTATTATTCTTTTGAAGCTGACTTGAAGGGGGATGCTTGTGCTTGTCTTGGAGGGCTGTTTGACACTTTCATTGACTCATATACAAATGTATTATGCCCAAGAAGGGTCCTTCATACATGACATTGACTCTCTTTGACTTTATGACCAATCCTAAAGGCTCACAATGGGAGCCATTACTAAAAATAAAATTTCTTGCTCATGAAACCCATGAGACAAACATTACAAAAATAAATTTATTTTTCTTTACATAAATTACATAAAATCACATTTACATATATCATTATAAAGACCGAACCTAGTTACACTTTTCAACATTCTCCACCATCAAAAGAGCTCTGTAGTGTAGGTGCCCCATCCTCCTATGCCAAATCTTGCTATGGCTGTCACTCTTATGAATGAAAGCCTTCACCAGCTGCCCTCACAACATTTGTAGACCCATCTCCCTTCTACCTATCGCCCACTTCTTGCTGAAATTAGTCCCGTTTGGCCCAACAACACTTCACCTCCTGGAAAGTTTATCTTTGAAACCCTAACTTATAGCAGCCCTCGTATTGGTCTAACTTTAAAGTGCTTGAACCCTAGCATTGAATACCTTGGTCATCTTTGGTCTTTCCAAGCCATCTATTATATCGTCCCTTCCTAAATTTTCCTAATGTTTGGGAGATACATTTTGTCAATTTTGAATCAAATAACTTAAAGTACCTTTTTGCAGCTAACATAGGAGAAAAAGAATAAATTAAGTTGTTAATGGAGGATGGGACCCACAAGGGTAGCATATTGGAGAAGAAAGCAATTCGAATTCTCTTGGGAAAATCAAATTGATGGAGGGACCCACGAATTTTGCATGGCCAACACTTATAAAAGGAAGGTTTCGAGGAGGCATTAGCATCATTTGCATATTCAGAAAATCAAATTGCCTTAGCTGTTTAGCTGAGCCAATGCTGTGCTGTTTAGCACATGAGCTTCCCAAAGAGAGAATCTCACCCCTTCTCCGGTGGACTTCGAGTGCCACTCAAGAAGTGTTCTTTCAGTATTTACTATTTTGTGGTTAGGAGAGATTGAGTTTGTAGGTCCCACGAATTTATGGAGTAGCTGGGACGCAGTGAGAACTGGTGCTGCGTAGTAGAGGAGTCAGAGAGTGTGGAGAAGCTGGGTTGAGGAGGAAATATTCCGGAGTAGCTACAGGAGGAGTTATTGAGGATTTTCAGAAGTTCTGGAGCAATTTCAAAGCCTAAGAGGCCAACCATACATAGTTCTCTTCAGTTATTCTTTAGGGATTGCGTCATACACCCAGTGACTGCGCAGTCATAGGAGAGCAACATTTCTTGGAGGAGTTAGGAGCTGACGAGTTGGAGGATTGATTGGAGATATCTTTCAGGAGGTTTGCTGGTGTTTTGGAGGGCAGAGATCTTCAGGAGCAGCTACAACAACAGATTTCAAAATTGAAGAAGGGCCAAGCAGAGAAGGGTCCAATTTTGAAGATTGGAAGTTGGGGAAAAGATCTCTAGGCATTTTTTGGTTTTGGGCAAGGATCACCTTTCCAAATTCCTAGAATTTTCTGAGCACTATTCAGTGGGAAAATCCAGTGCCAAAGTCAACCAACAGTTGGAGAAAGCCAAGGACAACACAATTTCCAGGATTGCAGATTGTTGTAGCAGCCGTACCTTTCTATTGTTGATCACTTGAGGCTTGTAGCTTGCCTTGCGCAAGCTGAGTTGTACTCATTCTGTCCCATATTGTACTCCAACTGATCATATTAATAAAATCAGTGTTCTGGTCATATTTTCTTGTATCTATGTTGCTGAAATAAAATTTGTGTTTAATTTATTGCATTTTTTCTATATCACTGTAAATTTTCTATTTGGAATATTATAGTGGTATTAGAGCACGTTCTTGGCCAAGGTGGGGAACAGGAGTAGGTGATGCCATGAAGGTACCAAGGAGTGGTTTTCCATAGTGGCCGTGGCAGAGGTAGAGGTAGAGGCCATGGGAGAGAAGTTAACGCAAACCCATTTTCAGACACTGAAATAGAAGCTAGGAGGGAAGGAATGGACCAACACGATGAGGAAGAGAAGCCTAGGCCAAGGGGTCAGGATCAGATTTTGGAGGAGCCGTTGAGAGAAAAATAGCTGATGATGAGGAAGGGGAAGATCATGATAGACATGATGCAACAGGTGATGGGATTGCATGTGGGTGGAAGGCTCGATGGAGCAACAAAACCTCAAGGTGATGGAGGTTCCAAAGCGGGAGGAAGCCGTGCATTCTAGCTCCCACACACTCCACATCGTGGGCAGGGTCGCAGACCTTTGATGCCAAACTTCGTGGAGGAGCCAGAGCCTGAGAGGGAGCCGAATCCAGTTGAAGATCGAGTACACTCGGTTGCATCAAGCATCGATGAGTATGAGGGATTGGATGCCCGGATTAGGAGGTGATGTCCTTTAGTGAATTCATTCGCCTAAAGGAGAGGCGTACCATGGGGGCTGGACATCATTTCAGTGGAGGATCATCTAGCCAAGATGTGCAGAGATTGGTAGGGAAGGTCACACTTCCAAATTTCGATGGGGGAGCAAAGGGTTCAGCACGAGCATGGATACAAAAGCTGGACACCTATTTTGACTTGAATCCAATGAAGGAAGCAAATGCCATATGATTTGCCACCCTTGACATGGAGGGAGATGCCCAAGAATTGTGGTACCATGGGCTGATCACACTTGGACATATCCACATCACTTTATATCAGGAGTTCACTCGGAGTTTGTTGGAGAGATTTGAGAGGAAGGATCTGGAGCTGCACTTCAGAGAGCTGGCCCACTTGAGACTGACAAGCAGCGTAGAGGCCTTCATCACTAAGTTCCAGAGCAATGTTGCACGAAGCGGGGACGAAGCGGGGATGTTTTTTGGAAGCGGATACGTGGAGATGTCATTTCCCAAAAATCTAGGAAGCGAAGCGTCTCAGAACTGTATACTATATATATATATTTATATATTTATATTTTTTTGCATTTATATTAAAAAAACATCCAAAATACCAAACGAGTTGTAGAAGATATGAAAACATGCATATTTGTATACAAATCAAGATAGATATGGCATATGTTGTACATCAATGGTTAATTATTTGAGCATCAACCATCTAGAATCTAGATTCTTCTCATCTTGTCTCGCCTTTGCCTCTACCTTGATTGTCCAGGGATATTAGTTATCATTTCCCAATTTTAATTAAACTACCTAATTCAAGCCTTAAAATATGGTGGAAAAAGCTTAACATGCTTGATCAATGATTTTGACTTGATCGAAAGGTAATTTTTTGCTAAGGCCATGACAAAGGAGTTCAACAATTAACACCACCAACACTAGGGTACATGAGCACATAGAGGGCTTGGTGCTCTTGATTAAATGCCAATCACATACTCTCATACATGATATAATCTAATGAAAAGCCACAATCTCTTTGATCTTGAATTCCTTAAAACTGTTAAGTCTGTTGAATTTTGAATAAGATATGAAATTCTTTTTTCTCCATATGAAGCCCGATGGGGTTGGAACCACTCTCAAACATCTTGAGTCATTTCATGGTGATGTTAAAAATTTAAGTAAAAGGATGAAAATGAAAGATAAAGGAGAATGTCTCTTTTACTTTAAAAATTTAACATTACCATGACGAGGCATCTAGGAAGCATCTAGGGAGCATCAAGGAAGCACCTTGGGAGTGTCCGGGAAGCCCCATCCCAACTTAAGTCAAAGGTTTTTTTTTTTTAAACAATTTAGAACCTCGCGGAACCGCCCATCTCCCTCTGGATCCACCGGCGATCCGCGCGGATCTGTGCCCAAGCCTCCATGGATCCCCAACGGATCCTTTTTTGGATTCGCGGATCGGGAATTCAGAACCGCGATTGGGCTTGTGTGGTTCCAGATTTCTAGGAATTGCCTCAAAACGACGGAACCGCGGATCTGATTTTTGGGTCCACAGTTCCATCGGAGGATCGCACAAGGATTGGTACGAGACGCGGTTCCGACCTTCGATCCTTGGGGCGGGGGAAGGATCGTGCAACACTGTTCCAGAGGCTAAGCAGTGATGGTGACAAATATTTCTGAGAGTCGGTTGATCATGCTGTTCGTGGAGGGGCTTGCGGAGCCACTGCGTGGATGGGTGAGGGCCTACAAGCCCACATCATTATAGGATGCCATCTCTCGAGCCCGGGATATGATTGACGAATTTCCCAAGAAGCGGGCGTTCGTTCCCTAAAGACCCACAGATCTAGAGGGGAATCGAGATATGAGGCCACCACAGAGAGATGGAGGGCGTGGTCAGTTGGATGATGAGACACAAAGGGAACTCATGAGGAGGAGATTGTGTTTTACGTGCCATGAGCCTTGGGCACAGGGGCACAAGTGCACCAAGTGCAAAGCCCATTTCATTGAGGTGTTCTCGGATAGTGAGCCAGAGGAGGAGGAGGAGCCGAGGCATGAGGGAGGTCCATCGGGAGCAAGAGGACCACCACCAGCCCCACATGGAGGAGGACTGTTTGCTCCAGTAGGAGGAGTTCTTGCTTCACTTCGGGATGTGTCGAAGTACGTGACACTCAGAGTCAGGGGGACCATTTAGGGGCAACGTGTGTCAATTTGGTTAACAGGGGGGCCACCCACAATTTCCTTGATGCCCAGATGGTGGAGCGTAGGGGCATCCAGACAACCACGTTTGAGGGATTCTCAGTTCCGATATCTGGAGCTTGGACCATGCAGTGTACGAGATATGTCCCTGGATTGACTCTGCAGATGGGGAACTACTCTCTCACCGATCATTTCTTTGTTGTTGATATTCCGAATACCAATGTGGTGTTGGGGTTTTAGTCGCTGTACACGCTGGGGAAGGTCATCACTGATTGGAAGCAGTTGGAGATGGAGTTCAAAGGGCCTGATGGGAGGCCAGTATTGTTGAAGGGGATACACTCTTATCCACCTCAAATAGTTTCAGCTCACAGGATGGAGGCCGACTTACAGCGTGGGGATATAGAGTGGGCAGTAGAGCTACGCATTTCTGAGGTTGGGTCACGGGCCAAGGCTACACACCTAGACATATTAGCTTTGCTGGAGTGACATCAGGAAGTTTTTGGAGATGTCCCACCAAGAAGACCGCCAGACCTTGGATTCGAGCACAACATTGAGTTGGAGGAGGGTGTGAATGCGGTCATCACCACCCCTTATAGGCATCCCAAGGCCTATAAGGACGAGATAAAGCAGGTCATACAGGAGTTACTGAGATTGGGATATATTAGGCCTAGTTCTAGTCCCTTTGCTTCTTCTATAGTGCTAGTGAAGAAGAAGGATGGGACATTGTGTATGTGCATAGACTGCCGGGCACCGAATAAGAAGACTTTGAAGAACATGTATCCCATTCCCCGCATAAATGAGCTGATGGATGAACTTAGAGGAGCTAAATACTTCTCTAAGATAGATCTACGTTTGGGGTAACACTAGATACGCGTGAGGGAGCAGGGCATTCCCAAGATCGCTTTCCGCTGCCATTATGGACATTTTGAGTTCTTGGTGATGCCCTTTGGGCTAACCAACGCTCCTGCTACCTTCTAGTCTTGTATGAACCATGTGTTCCGTTGTCAGTTGAGGCATTTTGTCTTAGTGTTCTTTGATGATATACTCATTTACAGCCGGACATGGGAGGAACACCTCCAACACTTGGAGGAAGTGCTACGCATGCTTCAGGAGCAACAGTTGTATGCAAAGATGTCCAAATGTGAATTTGGGCTAATTGAGATGTTGTACCTTCGGCATGTGATAGGAGAAGATGGGGTGAAAGTGCATCGGGAGAAGATTCGAGCCATATTGGATTGGCCAACACCTAGGAATGTGACGGAGCTGAGGGGCTTCCTAGGTATTTGCAATTATTACAAGAGGTTTGTGAGGGGATTTTCACAGTTGGCTGCACCGCTTACAAATTTGACAAAGAGGGGCGCTTTTGAGTGGATGCAGATAACAGAGGAGACATTTGAGAGCCTCAAGAGGGTCATGAGCAGCTAACCAATTTTGGCTTTGCTGGATTTCACACGATCCTTTGTGCTGGAGTGTGATGCTTCAGGCAAAGGTGTTGGAGCAGTGTTGACATAGGGAGGCCACCCCATTGCGTTTGAGAGTAGGAAGTGGCTGGCTCATAAGAGGTTGTATTTAGTGTATGATAAGGAGATGCTGGAAGTGATGCATGCATTGGCAAATTTCAGACAATATCTCGTGGGAAATCGGTTCAAGGTAAAGACAGATCACAATAGTCTTCAATTTTTCCTTGAGCAACAGTCATTGGAGGAGCGACAACAAAAATGGATCAGTAAGCTGCATGATTACCACTTTGAGATTGAGCGTGAAGGGCAAACGCAACGTGGTAGCTGATGCCCTCTCACACAGAACAGTAGTGGTGTCACTGATGGATGTCACGCGGGATTGGAAGGCTCAACTATTGGTTGAGTATTCCAAAGACAGGCATGCATGTGATATTTTTGATGGCGCATGCAGGGATGACCGATTCCGAGTGATGGATGATGTGATCTATTACAAGGATAAAATCTATTTGGTTTCAGAATCTCTGTTGAAGGAGAGGGCCATGCAGGCAGCGCATGATTCTCCACTAGCAGGGCACCTGGTTTTCCTCGAGACTTACCGCGCAGTTAGGGAGAGATTCTCTTGGAGAGGTCTCAAGGGAGATATTTTGAGGCATGTGAGAGAGTGCATAGAGTGCCAGAGGAACAAGGTGGAGCTCTCTCATCTTGCCGGGTTGTTGCAACCACTTCCCATTCCGGAGAGGAAGTGGGAGAGCGTGTCTATGGATTTCATCATAGGACTACCAACAACGCAGGGGAGAGACTGTATTTACGTGGTAGTGGACAGACTGACCAAGTTTGCCCATTTCTTCTCTATATCTTCTAGATCTTCAGCCTACCAGGTGGCTGAGTTGTTCTTTCGGGAGGTCTTCCGATTGCATGGTATCCCCAAGACCATTGTGAGTGACAGGGACAACATATTCATGGGAGCTTTTTGGCAGGAGCTGTTCCGCTTGGTGGGGACTGAGCTCACACCCAACACTAGCTATCATCCCCAGACCGATGGGCAGACAGACATTGTGAACAAATTGTTGGAGGGGTACCTACACAATTATGTGACAGGGCAACAGGGAGCGTGTGTCAAATGGCTGCATTTGGGGGAATTCCTGCTACAACACGACTTATCATATGTCTATTGGTATGTCTCCTTTTCGAGCTCTTTATGGATATGATACACTCACTTTTTTTGATATGATTTTTTGAGACAGTAGGGCCCTAGGGGCCAAGGATTGGGTTCAAGAGAGTCAGGAGATTCTTCGAGATCTCAAGAACAACTTGCAGGTAGCCCAGAATCAACAAAAGGTATATGCTGATAAGCACAGGGTGGAGAGACAGCTCGAGGGTGGAGACATGGTTTATTTGCGCCTACAGCCGTACAAAGAATCTTCACTCAAGCAGAAGGGTGCAGAGAAGTTGCAACCTTGATTTTATGGACCTTACTGGGTGGTGAGGAGAGTTGGTGAGGTGGCTTATGAGTTGGAGCTGCCTTCTGAGAGCTAGATTCATAATGTTTTCCAGGTCTCATGCTTGAAGAAGGCATTGTGGCAGCAGGTAGTAGCAGTGGAAGAGTTGCCTCCATTGGATGATGAGGGGCATTTGGTTTTGACACCGGAGCTGATATTGGATACCAGGGAGAGGAGGTTGAGGAATAGGGTGGTTCGGGAGTGTTTGGTCAAGTGGAAGGATTTGCAGGAGGAGGATGCCACGTGGGAGAATGAACAAAGTTTACAGCGTCCAATTTTGCAGTTGTTTGGTGTCAAACAACATCTGGGAGGGGAGGAGTGTATTGTCCCTTCCTAAATTTTCCTAATGTTTGGGAAATACAAGTTGTCAGTTTTATATTAAATCACTTAAAGTACCTTTTTGCGGCTAATAGAGGAGAAAAAGAATAAACTAAGTTGCGAGTGGAGGATGAGACCCACAAGGGTAGTGTATTGGAGAAGAAAGCAATTCGAATTCCCTTGGGCAAATTGAATTGATGGAGGGACCCACGAATTTTGCATGGCCAACACTTATAAAAGGAAGGTTTGGAGGAGGCATTGGCATCATTTGAATATTCAGAAAATTGAATTGCCTTCGCTGTTTATCTGAGCCAACGCTGCGCTGTTTAGCATAGGAGCTTCTCAAGGAGAGAAGCTCACCCCTTCTCCGGTGGACTTTGAGTGCCACTCAAGAAGGGTTCTTTTAGTATTTTGTGGTTAGAGAGATTGAGTTTGCAGGTTCCATGCATTTCTGGAGTAGCTGGGATGCAGTGAGAGCTTGAAATGAAGGCAGTAGGCGGGGAGTCAGCGAGAAAGAAGAAGTTTGCCAGGAGGAAATACTCTGAGCAAATACAAGAGGAGTTATTGAGGATTTTCGTGGCGGTTGGAGCAATTTTCAGAGCTCAAGAGGCCGCCCATATGTGCCTTCGCTATTCTTTAGACCGTTGGCCATACGGCCCGTTGACCGGCGTTACCATAGGAGAGCAACATTTCTTGGAGGAGTTAGGAGCTGAGGAGTTGGGGGATTGATTGGAGATATATTTTAGGAGGTTTGTTGGTGTTTTGGAGGGCAAAGATCTTCAAGAGCAACTACAACAGTAAAGTTCGAAATTGAAGAAGGGCCAAGCAGAGAAGGGTCCAATTTTGAAGATTGGAAGTTGGGGAAAAGCTTTCTGGGTTTTTCTGGGTTTTGGGCAAGGATCACCTTACCAAATTCCTAGAATTTTCTGGGCACTATTCAGCGGGAAAATACAGTGCCAAAGCCAGCCAGCAGTTGGAGAAAGCCAAGGACAACACAGTTTCCAGGAGAGCAAATTGTTGTAGGAGCTGTAAATTTCTATTGTTGATCACCTAAGGGTTGTAGCTTGCCTTGCGCAAGCCCAGGTGCACTCATTTCATCCCATATTGTACTCCAACTGATCATATTAATAAAATCGCTGTTTTAGGCATATTTTCTTGTATTTGTGTTGCTGAAATAAAATATTTGTGTTTAATTTATTGCAAGTTTTCTATATCACTGTAAATTTTCTATTTGGAATATTACATCTATCAATCCTTAGATCTTCAAAAAAAGTCACCTTGAACCCTAGTATTAGAATTTAGAATAACTTATAGGTGATATATAGCAAAACCTCCTTTTTTGGTTGTAATCCCGCTAAAGAGCAAGAGGAAGGTTGCTGAGGTGACAATGGCAACCCATCGTTATTGTTGCCATAAGATATGGCTGCTTGCTTGATGAAGTCTTGTGCTGGTCCTACTAGATTTTGAGGCTACAGTGCCCTTGTGGAGTTCATCCCTATATTGTGAATCCTGTTAATGACAAAGAAATGATGTTGATAAACTATGTGTATCTATGAGTTTGCCTACTGTATAGATTTCTTGGTTTGTGAGATTCTTGTGTATGGTGTTAGAGGTTAAATATTAATTTCCAGGGCCTGTTGAGGCTTATGGCAGCTTCAGAAGTTCTTCAACTTATGCTTACTGTCTTAATAAGTGGAAGATGATTTATTGCCTCTTTATGTGTGTTGAAATTGTAGCTATGGCCAGTCTTCATAAAATTATTTATTTTTATTGTACTTGAGAAAAACAATATTATTATTGTTTGTAACATGATCTTCATGCTTTTGATTTGGTTGAAAAAATGTTTTTTTGAAAAGAAGGAAATTATTATTTTCAAGTAGCTCCAAAAGTGCTAGGTTGGCTCTTCTAGATGGTCAATTCGACTTGCCTAGAAACTCACATAATGGCTAGTTGGCTTGCCTTGAAACTCTCTCCTTTGAATCACACGATGAAGAATTTGCTTGCCTTGAAACTCTCTCATTCGGATCACATGATGGCTATATAGAGTGGTTAATTTGCTCTCCTTGGCTTGCAATTCGATCACACAGACCTTACTCATCTGCTCTCCTATGAGAAGAGGTCTGAGATTTGCTTATACTTTTGATTTGAAGTTCGGTGGTCCGAGATCTGTAGCTCTGCTCAGTACATTTATGGTCTGATATCATTGATTCAAGATCTGCTCAATATACATATGATTCGAAGTGAGAGGTTTGAGATCTGCTGATTACATTTACAATCTGAAACTAGTGATTCGAGATTTGCTCATTATACATATGATCTGAAGTCAGGGGTTCGAGATCTACTCATTACACTTATGATCTGAAGTTAGTGATTTGAGATCTACTTATTATACTTATGGTTTGAAGCTAGTGATCCGGATTTGAGCCACTTCAGAAGTCTATTATCAGAGCCTTGCCTTTTGTGATATGGTGAGTAGCCTCTCGGTGGTGATCTCTATTGGTCAACTTGTTGACATTGTGTTCCAGACATTTACATTGGAGGCTTAGCAATTGTGGATGCCATCTTGTGATGTACTGTTGAAGGATCTCTCTAAGGAAAAGCTTGGTGGGGTTTTCCCCTTTGTGAGGTTTTTCCCCGGTCTCTGACCTAAACATTGGTGTCTCTTGGTAATATTCACTATCTCTTCTTTCTCTTTACTGTTATTGGTTGAATTTCTGAAGTAGAATTATTTGATGAAGAAGAATAAATTTTAAAGAAGATCTAATAAGCTCACAAATAATTATCAGTAGTTCAGGAAAATCGCTTGTACATCTTGTACTTGGTTTTTCAACAATGTGCTTGCTTGGTGGAGTAAGCGATTTATGTCTTCTGTCATAAGTTATAACTATAACTTAGGAAAAGTACAATAATTAAAGTCAATTAATTATTGTGGACTATTAAGTCATTTTTAAAGGATACATAATTTTATTATTTAAGTGACTTAGAAATGATTTCAACCTTTGATCTACAAGATCTTCTAGAAGGGAGATTATGGTTAGGGATTGTTGAAGAATGTAACTAGTGTCGGTCTTCATAATTGTATTTAAGTCATGATGTAATGTATTTGTCAAAAGAAAGAAAGAAAAATTATTTATTAGCATGGGTTTCATGCTTTATTATTTTATTTTTAGGTCATAGCCTCCATTGAAAGCTTCTATGCTTTGTGTCTAGAGTCCTAGTCCTTGTCATCATATAGACCCTTATTGGACTTTGTAAATAAAGTAAGAAATTTATTATTTAGTAAAAAATGTCATTCTCACCTTCTCCACCAAGTTGGCCCCAAGAGAGATCAAGTCGGCTTGAGGAAGAAATACGACTAGCTTGAAGAAGACTATCTATACCCTTGCATTCGACTTATTGAGGAGGAGATACACACACACATTCGATCTTCTATAAAAGAGTCAAGAAAAGAAATATGCGAAGATGAAGAAAAAGAAGAAACAACTCAAGCGAACAATAAAGAGAAGTCTGAATCAAAATCCTTATGCTTTCTGCCACATGTGTGAGGAATTTGACGCTAGTTGCAGGGGCTGAGGATGAAGGATGAATTGCAGAAGTTGCAGAGAAGGAGAACGGAGATTTTTGACGGCTTCAATGATTTATGTTAAGGGTTGACTTGGTGGAGTGAAGGAGGTCACTTGTCTTGGTCTTAGGTCCTAGTTGTCTCAATTTTTTTTTTGAATCTACTAGTGGAAGAGTTTGAATGGGTTTTCCCCTTCATAGGGGTTTTTCCCTAGTTGAGTGCCTACATCTTGTGTTCTCCTATTGTCTTTGTGATCTTCATAATTTTGGCAATTGTCTTGATGATAAAAAAGAATAATAACAAAGAAGAAGTATAACTAATTGCAAGAAATTGTCAAGTAAAAGAGAAATCCAGAAACCCTAATGCTGCCCTAATGGATTTCTCAACATGGGATTAGAGCTTTGTTCATTGGCATAAGGGTAGTTAGAAGGTCACTACAACAATAGAAGACTTCAAGAGAAAAGAGAAAAGTTAGTTACCTAGGACCGAGCAACTAGAGGAAAGAAGAAGGAAATTTTGGGCACATTTCCAAGCCCATACCATAGTGATTAAGACGCAGGCTTGAACTAGGAGAACGAGAGATTTTGAGAGGCCTAGAAGCTCTGTTCTAGAGAACCGAAAGGTTGGGTATGCAGTCTTGACAAGACCGATAAGCCTGTAAAGAAGATCGAAGTCCTGTGCCTCAATCATAAGATCTGAAATCTCCATCAAAGTTCCAAATTCTTATTGTAGAAGGACACTACAATATTTAAGCAGCAGACCTAGACAAGAGCAAAGGCACCAAAAAGATCTCTCTAGGCCTTGTCTATCATCTCTTCCAAGAAATCCGAAACCTCAATAGTGACATAATAGTTGACCTAGAAGGATCACAGTCTAAACACAGTAGGACATAATATCAGTGTTTTGAAGTCTGTCAATCTTGGAATTTATGGAATATTGAAACAGATCAAGATCTACATTCTTTTTGGAATTAGTATCTAACAAAGTGAAAGAAGACTTTTGCGCATAGTCTAGCATTGAGCAAGTAAAAGTAAGCAGCCTATATCGATGTGGAGAGAAGTGTGTTTGAAGATCTGTAGCAGCTCTTGGAAGCCTCTACTACAGTCAAGACAAAGGCATCCAACATTTTAGGGACCAAATCGAAGTCCTCATTTAGATCAAGTAAGTATTGTTACTTTTCTTTATGTTTTATTCATCTAACAAATATGTATGCAGTTTGCAAGAAAAAGCAACAATCTCAATGGAACATCAATCTTTCAAATCAAAGGTATGTGAGCTTGAGGTATGTATAACATGTTCATTTATTAAAATTATTTTAAGATTCAATTGCTTGTATGTGTTGAAAAGTGTAACTAGGTTCGGTCTTCATAATGACTTGTAATTATGATTTTATGTAATGAAGAAGACAAAGGAAAATAAAATGTATTATGTTGCTTGCTTCATGGGTTTCATGAGCAAGAAGTTTTTATTATAGGTCAAAGACCTCTTCTTGATGTCTTTAGGAATTTGTCATCTTGTCATAATGATAATTAGAGCCATGTAAATGAAGTCATGTTACACGTGTAAAAGACACATCATCTCTGTAAAATTTGCACTCCAAGACATTGTCACTATACCTCTAAAAGTCAGCCTAAATATTGATGGAATCCTCCTTGAAAGGAAGTCGGCCTACCTACAAGTTCCATGTCGGCCCAATTGGAGAAGAACAGTCACTATATAAAGGTGACTCAACCTCACTGTAATAACATCTACTTTGGATCTGTCTGCAATCAGAAGTGCGGATTACAATGTGTGAAGTGTTAGGGTAATACAGCATGAAGGAAGGCTACAAGGTGTGTGAGCGTTTGCGTAGGGGTCTCTCTCTGTTTCGGTGATAGATCTGCACCTATACCTCTGTTATCTCAATGAAGACCGAGGGCTACTTTAGTGCATATGCAGATCGGTCTTGGGCTATTGAAAGGGTAGAAGGGTGCTGGAAGAGGTCGAAGAAGAGGACTGTAGGAGGCAGAAGGGAGGAGGAACTTTGTCAAGGGCTGCAAAGTAGAGATCGAGCTTCTCTAGGGGGCAGTGCAGGACAGTATGAGAAAACGAGGAGAAAATTAAGGAGGCCAAGAAGAACAAAGACAGTGACAAGTGTCTTGGAGGAATACTTGTGTCTAGTGTCTTTGTGAAGGGTCTTGGTATTCGTCAATGGAAGCATCTATAAGAAGAGATTTGCGGGTTTTCCCCTCAAGAGGAGGGGTTTTGGCCCTGGCTTGCAGCCTACATATTGTTTGACTGTTCTTATTGTTTTGGTAACTGTTTGATGTATTGCTCATTTTAATAACAAGAAATGAAGATAAAGAAGCTTAAGTATAACACAAGCAGTTATCAAGTAAGAGAATTGAATTAATCATTTGCGAATTAAATTCTCTACATGGTATCAGAGCTAAGGCTATCTAAGGGCATTATGGAGTTCATCAAGAAGATTGCAAGTCATCGAAAGAAAGGTTTCAAGAAGATCTGGAACTTCTTATTCTCTTCAAAGAAGGTATCCTTCATAGAAAAGAATGAAGGTCTTTTCTCAACCCTCTCTGATACTTTTCAAAATGACAGAGTTCGGGCTCTCTGAGGTTTTTCGAAGAGATCACAAAATCTCAGATCAGAAGAATAGCTATGATATTCTCGGCATAAAAGGTGCAGATCATAGTGAAGTCAATCTCGGTCTCCACATAAAGGATATCTCTGCATTCTGGACAGTATATATATGATAGAATCAGATCCTTCCAAGAATGTGGTATAGCTGTACCAATGACAGTGACATAATAGCTCGGTAAAGTAATGACATATTTAGAAATATGATAATCTCTGTGCTCAAGGATTACAGTAGTACAATAGCTCTAATGCTATCACACTGTCTCAATCATATGTCTACTCAGTGCTATAAAAGGTCCAGGATTCGGTGCAGTAATGATGACTCGGTACCATAAGATCAAGGAGGATCTACATTGAAGAGGATCATCAATAAAATCAAGGTAACTAAGAGACAACATCAACAAAGTATTGGATCCTCTAGTCATCTCATCAAAAGGGATCTTCAATGCAAAATAGCACAAAGTATAGACAGACAAAAGAAGCATTTCAGATCTACACTCATTAACCTC
Organism: Pinus albicaulis; assembly: GCA_034641835.2. Classification (NCBI taxonomy): domain Eukaryota; kingdom Viridiplantae; phylum Streptophyta; class Pinopsida; order Pinales; family Pinaceae; genus Pinus; species Pinus albicaulis. The sequence goes on from CM076579.1 coordinate 1,436,195,691, forward strand.
CAAGCAAAGAAAAAAATATTGATCCTCTCCTTATCCTTGAAGAAGGTCATCCAAAGAAGCAGTAATCACCATCAACAAATGGAAGCTGATCTAGAGATGTTGTCCCCATAATTGGAGCAATCTCCTTTGTTGTTGAAGAACTTTTCATTTGGAAGAAGATCATATTCCTAATCAACCATCAAAATGATCAAGCAAAAGATTTCATCTTCACGTAAGTATCTTTTATTCTATAATCAAATTCGGTAAAATGACTTCGTATTTGCAAGGAGATCTATAAGCTGGTTGGGTCATCGAAGTATCTTGCATGTAAAAAGGGAGGATAGACATAATCCTCGAAGAAAGTGAAGTCATTGATCACATCTATGGAAGAGTCTCCAAAGGACAAGCATTATCTGAATACATGTAAAGGGCTCAAAGGGCTCAAAGGATTCTTATGAAATCAATCAAAGATCCCCTCATCCCTATGTAGCAGGAGTGGAGACATCAAAGAGATATATGATATGCTAGAAGAAATATTCTCTGAAGATGCAGTAAAGAAGGTAATATCACTTAGACTTGATCTACATAAAAATTGAAAGAATCTCAATTGTGAGATTTGGGAGAAATGATAAAAAGATGATCACCACTCTTTTTAAAAAAATAAGCAAGGTAGCAAATGTCCATGGGACAAGAAAGTTACCTCATTCATCAACTTGTGGCTTCTATGCAAGACATAAAAGGACAAGTTGTGGGAAAAAGTGTTGAAGGTTAAAAGATTCAAACATTTACAAAAAGGAAGCTCATATCACTGGAAAGGATGGAGGAAGTTGAAGAAAATAAGTTCAAGAAAAGAGGGAGTAAGAGATCTTTACTATGGTTAAGATAGTCTCCCTCACAAACCCTGGCTCTTTTCATGGCTCCGAAACCCTGTATAGGATATGACTACAATAAACTATGTTGCCAGGAAACGTGGGTGCGGGGACGGGGACGGGGACGGCACTTTTTGAAACAGGGCGCGTGGGTGCGTCGGGGGTATATACTATATATATATTATATTATATAATATTATATATAAATTATAATTTATATATGTGAATTTGTATAAAACAAGAAAAATAAAATATTTTGGATTTAAAAATTAAAGTTTAAACTTCAAGAATCAAAGATTTAAACATGCACATCATTGAACAATGAACATTCAACATTCACATAATGATATATATAATATGAATCATCATTCATGATAATATTAAATAACTTAATAACTTAGCTAATGAAGCTTCCTGTCTGACCTTAGTTTTGGCATAAACACTTGTCACTAAGTGTACATGACCCAACTAATGAGAGCACTGTCGTTTGCTAATTTTACTCAATGATTTCCGTGCAGCAGGATTTTAATTTTTAACTTTCTGCCAAATCTACCCCACAACACTTATTTTCTATCCTTGACTGCATGGAGATGTTAAAGTTTAAACATATGGCTTGGGCAACTGTTGGTTATTTTAGAAATCTCCAAATATTATTTGCTGTAACAGCTGTTCATTAAAATTTAAGACTCAATACATTCACATGAGCAATGCAGCAATAATTCCACAATGAGCCCTACCCCAAGTTCACCAAGATGTGCTTTTGAATCTTGATGACCAGTGTCCAGTCTCCAGGTGAAAGTTCATTTCTCTCAAACATCTAGAAGCCACTAGAATTGGGGCTTTTCTAGAGATTTGATTCATCACGGTTCCTTACAGTCCAAGTCAAAGTTGTAAAGAGAGCATAACATTTAGGGCAGTATATATTATATTTTAATTTTTAAACACGTTAAAACTTGAATTGAATCCTTATACTGGAATTTTAACAGTAATTTATTCTGGTTTCATGTTCGAGTTTTAAGTTTTAAGTTTTAACTGTGGAATGCTATCGTGTTGGAGTTTTAATTGTCAAATTCGGCAAATTCTGTCCTATCGTGTTATTTTTCTTCTAAGTGAAACTGCATAATGGCTTCTTGGAGTAGGCTAGCATAATTTATTATTTGAATTAAATGTAGCTGTCTTTGTAGAGCAACTCGATCTGAGCCTTGGAAATCAATTCCCTTAGCCAAGCAGAGGTCGAGTTTGTTTTTTAAGGTGTTGCTCACAGCATGAAGGATATTTTAAGGTGCTGGTGGTTCGATTCACCGTTTGGGAGGAACAGTTTTAATTTACAGTCACGGCTGAGAGTACACTTCACCGCTAATAGAGTCTCCCTTCTAAAAAAATAAAAATTTAAAAATTATCTGTCCGCACAGCGCTGAGGATGACGGCGGCTGGAAGGCTGCTGGACGGTCGGCGACAGACGCAGAGGCAGCGAAGGAGGGTGAGGTCGAGGGTGCCGGCGCCGGTTGCAGTCGATAGACTTGGTTGCAGACTTGCAGACGCAGTGGTATAGTTCGGTTGCTGGTATAGTTCGGTCGATAGACAGTGGTTCGGTTGCAGACGCAGTGGTATAGTTCGGTCGATGGTCGATCGATAGACAGTGCCACAGTGGTATAGTTTGGTGGTATAGTCTTAGGGTTGGTCGCTTTTAGTTTTAAGTTTTAATTTCATTTTTAGTTTTTAAGTTTATGACTCATGAGTTAGGTTTTAATTTTTAAATTTAAATTTAAATTTTAAAGTTTTAAATCTTAATTTTAATTTTTAATTTTTATGTTTTTATTATTTAATATTTAAATTTTTAATAAATTAATTTAAGTTTTGAATTTAAAAAATAAAAAATCAAATAGACTATAGTTAACTTATCAGCTATAAATTATTTAATTTTAATTTTAATAAAAAAATCTTAAATTTTAATTAAAAAAATTTAAATTATAGTCGAATTTTGATTAAAAAATTAAAAAAAATTAGCCTAAATTGCCCCCGAAGAACCTGAAAAGAACCCATTTTCGGGGTTCTCCGTCGCTGAAGAACCCTAAAAGAACCCGAAGAACCCTAAAAGAACCCTAAAAGCACCCGAAGAACCCTAAAAGAACCTTGTTTTTGAGTTAGACGTTTCGGGTTCTTCCATGAAGAATCGGGTTCTTCAGGGTTCTTCTGAGAAGAACCCGTCCCAGCACCCGGTACGTGGGGACGGGAACCCAGTGCGGGTGCGGGAACCCTACCCCCGGGTGCGGGTACCCGTGCAACATAGACAATAAATAATAAGATGCGGTGTGACATCATGAAAGCATTAGAAGCAAGAGCTTGTGACAACACCATGGGGAATCATGGAGGACAAGAGGAACTAAATTCATGGCATTCAAATATGAAGGATATAACTCTTGGAACCTCATTGGAAGGGGGAAGTCATCCAAGACAAGGCTCATCATACATAAAAAGGAAACCTTTGCCAAGATAAGGATATTCAAGATCCTCAAGATTCTCTGATGGAATCCTCATTGAACGGTTCACTGATCTAGAGAGGAAGCAAGTGTTTCATCAGGAACTCCAACTTGTGGAATTCATGGGATAATGATATGTTGACATGAGAGATGAAGCAGATAAAAGGGTTGAAGATTTTCTCAATCAAGGAAACTGTCGACTTGAAGGTAAATGAGGTATGTATGCTTGTATTTTGTTGATTTCGTTATGCTTCTTTTGTTGATTTGGGTAGCATTGGATGTGCTCTAAGTTTCAAATTTGGGAGGGAGACTTAGACACATGTATTCTAGAGAAGCCAGAAACCATTTGTGAAAATTCCACTCAGAATGAGTTTTATTAAAATAATTAATTATTTTTAAAGGGACCCTAAGTCTAAACTTAGGAAAATAAATTAATTAAAGGTTATTAATAAAACATAGTGTGAATGTTCTAGAAAAGGTGAAGATCAAGTCAAAAGTTAATCTTAGCCGTTGATTAGATATTTAATCTCGGTCGTTGAAGTTTCAACGAGAAGATTATAATAATGACTTGACCGGTCATTTGGAAACAACACCGAGAGAGCCAGAGGATCAAGAGATCGGATTTCTGAAGTGAGCAATGCTAAGTGGAAAGATCGATTGAGAGATTCTTTGCAGAGAGGGGCATTGATTCTGGTTGGAATAATTCTTGATCCAGAGAGTACATAACAGAGGAGGCAGTAGAAGCCACAGAGACAGTGCAGAGCCAGTGATGCAGAGGTTACGCAGGCATTGCATAGAGCCTGAGAGGGAGTCTGTTTCTATTGAGGAGGCAACATTGGGTTTGTGTCAGATCCCGGAGAGAGTTTCCAGAGGTCAGAAGGCCCTAGTTTTCGGCCAGCCGATAGACCAACGCAGAGACAGAGGGCAGCCACAACTGTGATGCAGAGACTGTGCAGAGTGACGTAGTCACTGTGCAGAGTGAGCGCAAAGCAACTCGTTTTGGGTGCAGGCTAGTGCTGGGTTCCCGTGGAGGAGTGAGGTTTGTCTCACAATATTTTACTTGTTAGTTTCTGTTAAATTTGGCAACTAGGGCCAAACTCCACTTTGGACTGCGCATATGATTGCGATGATAGTTTTGTTGGATTCCTCTTTCCGAGAGGTGCAAGATTGATCTAAAGATCATCTTGTTTGGATAAGTAGAAGTTGGATTTTGAATTTATTTCTCACATGTGCAAATTGTCAAGGTCGGCTAAAATTGTAATGTAGGCTCACAAGCCCCAAAAGATGTGTCACCACCCCTCATTGATGGATATAGAAAGGAGAGAGTCAAACCTCATTTGGAGATCATCTCATCTCACATTGTCTCTCCGTCTCATTGGTTTGTACAACCTTAAGAAGACATTCTCTCTTCTCTGCACTTGTGGTGCAATTTTCAGACAATGTTAGGGCTTTTGCGACAATGTTGACCAACGTTGACCTTGGGTCAACTCTCACTCTTTAACTTCGATTTTTGGGACAAAATCCGATTTTTGGAGGTCGAGTTTTGTGGCACGAAATCCGAGGAAATCTGGACTGTATGACTATAGCGTTGGCTGCAGGTTTGACTAGTGCATTGACCAGGTTTGACCGAGAATTTCAAAACTGTTTTGGGCTAAGTTTGACTATTCTTTGAGATCGAGTTTGACTGGGTTCGACCTAGCTCCATTGGGGAGGAATATTGCTATTTTGACCAACATTGACTTTGCTCGCTATGGCATCCTGTTGACTGCTGTAAATTGTTCTTTTTCTCTCTGCTGAATTTGAAGAATAATAAGAAGATTTGATTAAAGGGTTTTCCCCACATTGGGGTTTTTTCCTGGCATGCACCAAATTATTGTCCTCTTGTCTTGGCTTGTCTTCTCGTTATTTGTTTATGTTCTATCAACATTTACTGTCGATGTTAATGTAATTGCTAAACAGGAAATTGAATTGCGGTAATAAGAAAGATTGAAGTAAATGTCTCTAAGCATAGAACATACCATTGTTATCTAAAATTAACATGGGATTAGAGCAAAGGTGAAGACAAAGCGCAATCAAGAGTGAGAAGAGCAATCACTAAAAGTTGATTAGACGAGGACAAGGGTCAATGGCTTCCTCATCATACTTGAAATATGATGACAAGCTCAATGATAAGTCTGATTAACATGCTTGGAAAATGTCCTTGGATCTGACATTGCAGGTGTGAAAATTCCTGAATACAAAATTACAGTAACCCTACTGCAGTATCTAGATTTACTTCTCCTACTTGTGATTTAATTATACAAGTTATTTTTAGAAAGTATTCAGAAAATATCGAAGTAAACACAACTAATAGCCTACACATTTACAGATCATTTAGTGAAACATAGCGCACATATGAGAAAGGACACACATGATTTTTCGGACAAATGTCTCTGAAAAAACCAATGCGGGAAAACCGGTGCAACAGTTTTGAGGATTTATTATTATTAAGCAGCAATATTCTGAGTACATCTAGGGTGCCATAATCCGGCTCACCCAATAGAGAAAACCTCGACAAACAGAGATAAATGTGAGTTTTACCTAACTTTACAAGTCTTGGCTGATCTTGATCGGTCACTGGTGAAGCCCCAGTTAGCTCTGTGCAGTCTCTATGCTGCCACTGCATAAGCCTGCATGGCCCTGGTTGAAGGATAGCGTCACCCTTCCTTTGCGTTGATCAGCTTCTCGCGGAATCGAGTTTCAGCCTTGCCGGCTTAGAAACCTCGATCTCCAGCTAATTTCAGACTGTCCCTTGGAGGCTCTGCGCTGTCCTTGCGTGAGCCATGCATGGGCCTGCGTCACCCTCTCTAGGGTCTGCGTGACACTCTCTGATGGCTGCGATGCCTCCTCTGCGTATCTACTGCCCTTGCCCTATGTTGTACTCTTGGTCCTTCAACCAATCGCCACATCTGCCCCTCACTGCTTCTATGAATCATTCAAATCTGATCTTCGTTCGAGCACTGCTTCGTCAGAAGAATTCGATCTCTTAGACTCTGTGTGTGTTTTCCAACTGACCCCAAACCTTCCTTTAATACTTTTTCGTTGAGAAATCAACAGCCGTGATCTAATCACTATTCAATGACACCTCAAGGATCACGCCTCCCTCATCTGTAGTTGCTCTACAAATCGATATCGCCCCACTTCTTCTCTCGAGGCACATGAGCACTCATGGCCACATCATCTTCGCTGCCAGTGTCCCCTCTAGCTGCTGCTGCCTTGGAATTTGAAGCTTCCTTGTCCTTCCTCTTAGGACAAGTACTGGTGAAGTGTCCAAGTTCGTCACATCTGAAGCACCGGACCTTGGATAGGTCCTTCTTTTTCTTCCCCTGCTGCTGCTGTCCCTTAGATGCTAGGGTTGCATCTTCCTCCTCCTCCTTCTTTATCTTGACTCCTCCGCTTCTGAATTCCCCCTTGGTCACCCTCCGGATCTCTTCCTGTCGAAGGATTGCCCACATGTCTCCCCAAATTGGGAGTTGTGCTCTGCCCAAGAAAATTTGGTCAAAGGTCTCCTACTCATCGGTGACTGCATTCAGGGTAGTGCTCACCATGAATTTTGAGATTTTGAGGTGTTGGGGTAGCATCTGATGTGCTCTAGCTCCCAAACTTTGTAGAGGGACTAGAGTACATAAGATCTCCAAGACCTAGAAAGCGTTCGGGGAAATTCCATCCTGTTTAAGAGATGTTTAACATGTGATGAGAATGATTTAAGTGACGCGGATCAAACATTTTCTAATCTTAGTCGTTGATACAAGATTAGATCACGACCGTTGATGTTTCAACGAGAAAAGTATAAGAAGAGGGCTTGGGGTCAGTTGGAGAACACACACATTGGAAGAGCACTGAAGCTAAGCTGAAATTCTAGGGCGTGGTTTGCTAAGAATTTCAGAACTGTTTCAGCTGCAGCGAGGGGCAATATTGGCAAGGGGGATTGTTTAGTCCCAGGCCAAGAGTACAATGAGGGCAGAGAAGGAGCATACCAGAAAAGCTGGAAGGAGCAGCACAACAACAGAGGGATGCAGAGGCAGTTGAGCCACGCAGAGGCTGACGCAATCCCAGCTAGGTGAGGCAGAGACAACGCAGAGTCTTCTAGAGGGACGCAGGAGCAGCCTGCGCTGAGCTAGTCTGCTCATGCAAAGGCCAGCCACGGTGACGCAGTCCCGAATCTGATTGCTGTGCAAAGTGCCGTGAACTGGAAGCTGAGCTGTAGACCTTCAGCAGTTGTTGGTGGGGTGAAGATTCTGCCGGTGCAGAATTTAGCTTAAGCGAAGTTGACAAAGAGTGGGAGGAGAACAACTTCTCAGTAGATTACCTGCCAAAGAAATCTGAAGATCGATCATAGGATCAAAGAGAGCTGATTCGTTGTGTTTGGCAGACTTCCAAGGGAGGGAGTCAGTTTTTAGAGGGAGGAGAGGTTGCCTTTCTCGCCAAGGACCCTAGATTTGAGTCTCTAGTATAGAGAGGAGGATCCGTTCCGACAAATTTCTGAGCAGATGGCGCCACACGAACAACTTGTTCAGGATAGGTTGGATGACCTATCCAACTTTGCTATCTGGAAGGCCAGAATCCTGGTAGTCCTGGAGGCCTACGGTATACCAGAGCATGCATTGAAGGACTTGGCTACATCGACCGATGTGAAACTCTTGGAGAAGCACAATGAAGCAGCGACACATGCCAAGCGCTTCATTATAGACGGGGTTAAAGTTCATGTGGTAACACACATAGCCGAGAAGGAGACGACTCATGAGATGTGGGAAGCCCTAACCACATTGTATCAAGGGAGGTCTGTCCAGAGAAAGATGCTTTTGGAGAACCAGCTGAGGTTATTCATGATGTCCAAGGGAGAGGAAATCGTTCCTTTTCTATCTAGACTGCAGTCGATCCGGGATTAGCTGACTGGCATGGAAGTCAAAGTGGGTGATGATGTAATGGTGAGGACTGCTCTCAATGCCGTCATAGAGGACTGGGAAACTTTTGCCCAAAGTCCCTTGGGTAGAGCGGTCCTTCCCAACTGAGACAATATGTGGGTTATCTTCCGACGAGAGGAAATCCATTGTATGACTAAGATGCAGTACAACATTGGTTTGAGCAAGGTGAAGAAAGAGGAAGAGGAAGATGTAGCCTTGGCATCAAAGAGGCAGCAAGGGAAAAATAAGCGTGATCTGTCAAAGATCAAATGTTTCTAGTGTAGCAAACTTGAACATTTCGCCAACAATTGTCCTCATAAGAAGAAGGTCAGGGAAGCTTCTAGTTCCAAGGCTACTATAGTAGATGATTGCTCCGACGATGACGTAGCCATGAGCGCTCATGAACCACGAAAGTGGGGCGATCTTGATCTGTAGAGAAGTTACAGAGTGGTGGCGGGATCCTTGATTAGCCCAACTCTTGGATCACATATGAGCTACGAGAGCCTTAAGACGATAGCGGGACAAGTGGAGCAGTGGGTGCAGAGGATCACGGATGCAGCGGAGGCAGAGTTGACATGCTGATGAGGGAGCAACGTAGTGCACATACAACGACAGGGTAGAGTACATAGTGGAGTGCTATAGTAGCACAGAGGCTTCGCTAGGACAACGCAGCGCAGTAGCAACATAGAGGACAACAGTGCAGAGGCAGTGCAGAGAAGGTTTGCTTACGCAGTGCAGAGCTGCAACATCGCAGTAGCCTTCAGAGGACAATGCAAAGCAGCAGCCTATGGAGCTTCAGTGATGAGATGCAACCCAATTGACTTGTCTATCAAAGATTGGGTAGGAGTCCTTTAGTTGCCTACTCTTAGCAACAGAGTTGCAGTGCAACATTTAGTAGTGGCAGTGCTATGAGCAGCACGATGCAGTAATTTGAGAGGGAGTTGCAGTATGGATGTAGCAGTGGCGGTGGTGGCGTCATGGGCATCAGTACGGGAGAGCAGCAGCAGGGCAGTGATGAAGGGCAGTAGGCCAAGCATCAGAGCAGAGGCCAACACCAAAGATCATAGCAGCCTTCGGGGTGAAGTGTTTTGCTAGAGCACATTCCTCGCTAAGAGGGAGTGTTGAGATTTTGGGGTGTTGGGGTAGCATCAGATGTGCTCTAGCTCCCAAACTTTGTGGAGGGACTAGAGTACATAAGATCTCCAAGACCCAGAAAGCGTTTTGGGAAATTCCATCCTATTTAAGAGATATTTAATTAATTAATATTTTTAATTAAGGAACCTAAGTCTAACTTAGGAAAATTAAAAGATTAAAGGTAATTAAATTAAACATGTGATGAGAGTGACTTAAGTGACGCGGATCAAGCATATTGTAATCTTAGTCGTTAATTCAAGATTAGATCACGAATGTTGATGTTTCAACTTGAAAAGTACACGAAGAGGGCTTGGGGTCAGTTGGAGAACACAAACATTGGCAGAGTACTGCAGCTAAGCTGGAATTCTAGGGCATGGTTTGCTAAGAATTTCAGAAGTGTTTCAGCTGTAGTGAGGGGCAGTATTGGCAAGGGGGATGGTTTAGTCCTAGGCCAAGAGTACAATGAGGGCAGAGAAGGAGCATACTAGAGCAGCGCAGAAGCAACAACTACGCAGTCCAACCAAGAGCCCAACAGGGGCAACGCAGAGGCAACAGGAGGCTAGGAGGGCTGACGCAGGCCCAGCTAGGGCAGAACAGGGGCAGCGTAGCCCAGTCTAGGGTGATGCAGGCCCTTCCTGAGCAGCATAGAGGATGACGCAGAGGGCTTCAGAGTAGCGTTGGGGTTTCTAGAGGCTGGAAAAGGCTGAGTTTTGTAAATCCTGTTTGAGGGTGTGAATCAGTCAGTTTTTCTGTCTCCAGAGCAGAGTTGCTGCTGCAAATTTATTTCTTTGTCAGGTTAACTAGTTTGGTGCCCAGATCTGTTGTACTTAGAATCTGCTTAATAATAAAAACCCTCCAGAATCTAGCAGCACCAGTTTTCCCACATTGGGTTTTGTCGGGGACAGTTGTCCATAAAATCCTTGCATGTCACTTTGTCATTGAGCATGTTATTCAGTCTAGATCTGCATCTGTAGGCTGTTCATGTATTTACTTCGATGTTAATACTGAAGATTTCAGATTAATAGCTTATGTAAGTAGGGGAAGTAAATCAAGAATTTAACAGTTGGGTTTCTGTTTAAGTAAATTCAGAAATTTTCCCACCCATCATTTGGAATTTCCCCCATGGTAATCAACTGGTCTTGGATAGTCTGCAATTTGAAGGGGAAGGGATCGATCTCCTCTCCCTTGTGCATCTGGAACATTCGCATCTGGTTCTCTAGAAGCATTTTCTGTTGGACAGAGATTTCTTGAGACAACGTGGTCAGAATTGTCCACACCTCATTTGCCATCTACCATCCATGATCAAGTGCTTAGCCCGCGCCTGATTTTCGTTGAACTTCTTCAGAGCATCCGCATCGGTCGGCACAACTAGGACATTCTTTGCGTGGTCTCTGATACCGTACTCCTCCAGGATTGTCAGGATTCTAGCTTTCTAGATCGCAAAGTTAGACACACTGTCTAACCTATCCTGATCTCTCAGTCCGTACGGGGCCATCTCTGCTCAAACAATTGAAACAAGTTCTCTTCTCCCTTCTACTGCTGCTGCACTCAACAAAAGATCGGATTTGGGTTTCTTGGCGATGGAAACCCTTTAGAGAAATTGCTCCCTCTGACAACTGATTTCCCTCCTAGAAATCCTCCGCCAATTCTGTCGAATCATCCCTCTACGATCACCCTCTTGATCAAATCTCAAAATTCTTGGCAAGTATCTTCTGAGGGACTATTTCCCCTCACTTTGTCACCTTTGCTAGGCATGGTTCTGCATTGACAGAATCAATGCCCCACCAACAACTTTTGAAGATCAGAAGCTGCACTTCCAACCCTGACAACCGGCACAACGTCTCTCCAACTCAGACTACGTCACCCTTTAGGGCCTGCATCAGCCATTGCGTCAGCCATAGTTTTAAAACCAGCCCGATTCGAATCGGACCAAGCCTGGTTGACCGAGCCGAAAGGCCTACTGGTTCGACCAGGTGGATGAAACGGCCAGTCGGCTGGTTTGTTACCGAGCCGGCCGGTTTTTTGACCGACTCGGCTGGCTCGGTAACAAATCGGCCGACTAGGCCTGGTCTGAGCTAACTCGGCCTAGTCAATCCAGCCAGCCTGTGGGCCAAAAAAAATGAAAAAAACGGACTTAAAACTCAAATTAATTCTGTTGTTAGGTTTTTTTTAGGTTTTCTAATCCCTCCCCATCCTATTTAACTAACCCAACCCCTCTCAATACCTCACATCTTTCTCATTCAATTTGCTTGAGCATTTGTGAGGGTTTTCTGAAGAGTTGTGGAGTTGGTTTTTGGAGCAGCTTCATGGTAATGTTAAATTCTCCTTAATCTTCATTTTCATCCTTTTACTTAAATTTTTAACATTACCATGAAATGACTCGGGATGTTTGAGAGTGGTTCCGACCTCATTGGATTTCATATGGAGAAAGTAGAATTTTAGATCTCATTCAAAATCCAATAGACTTATCAGTTTTTCAGGATTTCAGGATTGGGTTATTGCCATCCAGTTGCAGGTGCAGGCACTTCCTCTAGTCAGCCACGACGAAGACGTATAACTCGTCTATCTGATTCTCAAGGTGGTAAGGGCAAGGGTATAGTTCCAGTTGAGGATGTTGATTTAGAGGAGGAGGCGGAGCGAGCATTTTCCCCCTTTGGTTCAAAGTTTGAGGAAGAGGACATTGGCTTGTCACAGTCAGATGACTAGCAGTAGTTACTAGTGACTATTCATGTTTTGTTGTAGAGGCCATTTAGAGCCTCCTTAGTTATGTTTTTTGTTTTGATCTCTATATCATCATCATGTATTGGTCCTTGGACAGTGCACTGGGTGCACTTTTGATATTCATATAATGGATATATTCATGAGCCTACTTTGATCATATGTTGTCTTTTGTCTATATTGTAATGCTTTGTGTTTGGAAACATGAATAAAAATCTTTAAATTTATGTTTTTGTACAAAAAAAATAATATTTAATGTATTTTTTACAAAAACCGAGTCATTGAAACCGAGTCGACCGAGTCATTACCGATTCGGAGTCGGAGTCGGAGTCGACCCTCGGCCTGGTAGCTGACCGATTCCGTTTTTTAAAACACTGGCGTCAGCCCAGCGTGAGCCTGACAGGCTCTGCATCACCTACTAGGGCCTGCGTCAGCTCTGCGTCCCTCCTGCTGCTACGTTGCCTTCTCCTAGATATTTGCTGCTTCAGCTGCCCTTCCTGCAGCAAAAATCTTCAGCCTCTTGCTGATGGCTTCAACTTGATCTGTAATCGCTCTGATACCATGTGAAAATTTCTGAATACAAAATTACAAAAACCCTACTGCAGTATCTTGATTTACTTCTCCTACGTGTGATTTAATTATACAAGTTATTTTCAGAAAGTATTTAGAAAATATCAAAGTAAACACAACTAGTAGCCGACACATTACAGATCATTTAGTGAAACATAATGCACATATGACAAAGGACACACATGATTTTTCAGACAAATGTCCCCGGAAAAAAACCCAATGCGGGAAAACCAGTGCAGTAGTTCTAAGGGTTTATTATTATTAAGCAACATTTTTGTGAGTACATCTAGGGTGCCATAATCCAGCTCACCCAATAGAGAAAACCTCGACAAACAGAGATAAATGTGAGTTTTACCTCACTCTGCAAGTCCCGACTGATCCAGATTGGTCACTGGTGAAACTCAGCTAGCTCTGCGCAGTCTCTATGCTGCCACTACGTAAGCCTGCGTGGCCCTGGCTGAAGGACTGCGTCACCCTTCCTCTGCACTGATCAACTTCTCTCGGAATCGAGTTTCAACCTTGTCGTCTTAGAAACCTCGATCTCCAACTAATTTCGGATTGTCCATTGGAGGCTCTGCGCTACCCCTGCGTGGGCCTGCGTCACCCTATCTAGTGTCTGTGTCACACTCTTTGATGGTTGCGTTGCCTCCTCTGCGTCTCTGCTGCCCTTGCTCTGTGTTGTACTCTTGGTCCTCGAACCAATCACTGCATATGCCCCTCACTGCTTCTCTGAATCACTCAAATCTGATCTTCGTCCGAGCACTGCTCCGTCAAAAGAATTCGATCTCTTAGACTCTGTGTATGTGTTCTCCAACTGATCCCAAGCCTTCCTTTAATACTTTTCTCGTTGAGAAATCCACGACCGTGGTCTAATCACTAATCAACGACTAAGATTAGAGAAAGCTTGATCCACACCACTTAGAACATTCTCACCACATGTGTAAATTAATTCACTTTAATTTTTCAATTTCCCTAAGTTAGACTTAGGGTCCCCATTAAAAACTTTAATTATTTGAATAAATTTTACACCAGGTAGAATTTCTCCAAACGATTTTTGGGTCTTGGAGATCTCATGTGTTCAAGACCCTCTACAAAGTTTCGGAGCTAGAGCACATTCGATGCTACCCCAAAATCTCAATAGGAGGAACAAGATGTTAAGGATTATGTGCCGGAAAGATCATCGAGCCTCCATCAAATGCACCGACTACCACTAAAACAAATTACAAGAAAGGGGAAAACAAGTCGAAGAAGATCATTAGGGATTCTATTCACAAGCACTTGGTTGCTTATATCTCCAAGCTGGGAACATCTAAGAAGATGTATAATAAGTTGGTTGGCATGTTCAGGGCTAACAATGCTAATCACATTTTCTTTTTGAAGAACAAGTTGAAGGACATCAAGATGGACAAGGGTGAGTCCATCCAATCCTACTTCATAAGGATCACTGAAATCAAGAATGATCTCTTATCAATTGTAGAGGTCATAGCTGGCCGAGAGCTCACTCTCATTGCTCTTGGAGGTTTTCCCCGGGCATGGTATGTATTCAATACCATATTCTCAATAATAATATAATTCTTGATTTTGATGAATTGTTGACAAGATGGACTCAAGAGGAGACAAGGATGATGGAGAGAGACAAACCTTCAAATGGAAATGGAAGTGAACCTACTGCCTTCACTGCTCATGCAAAGAAGAATAATAATGCTGGTCCGAGAAATCAAGGTCAAGGAAGATCGAGACCGAAAGGAAGGGTAGATGTTACAATTGTAACAGGTTTGGTCACTATGCTAGAGAGTGTCCCAATAAAAGGGACTCACCTCGAGATGATGGCTACAATAATAACAACTTCAGGGGAAATGGAAATCAAAGGAGCAACATGTTCAACAATAAAGGAAAGAGAAAGGCTCCCTTTACTCGAAATGAAAATGGAAATGGTCAACCATTGAAAAGGTCAAGGAACTCTAGGTGTGAATCTAATGTTGGTGATAACAAGAAAAATGAATATATTCTTAAATTTGCCCTCTCTGTTGCATCTCCTCTCGACACCCTGGATAACTGGTTGATTGATAGTGGTGCTTTAAGGCACTTCACTGGATATAAAGAGGTCCTCTCTAATTTGATTGAAAAGGATACTAATTTGGAAATTATCCTTGGAGATAATGCCACCTATCTCGTGAAAGGGACATGGACTGTGACCCTTCATCTAAATCAAGGTCAAGTCCTTCATTTGCAAGATGTGCTGTATGTACCTGACTTGAAGAAGAATCTAGTGTCTATTTTAGCGATGGAAGATAAAGGATTCAAGGTGGCATTCATTGATGGAAAGGTACGCATTTGTAAGAGGAATTTCAAAGAAGCATTCACTCTTGGTTTCAGGGTTGATACCTTCTATTAAGTTGGAGAAAGTTTGTTGGGAGCCATGACATGTAACACAACTCTTGAATCCGAACTATGGCACCGAAGGTTTGCACACCTTTATTATAAAGCTCTTCCTGAAGCAAGAAAGGTGGTCACAGGTATACCTGATTTCAAAGATGATCATGAAGGTGTACGTCAGGGTTTTGCTGAAGGAAAGCATACAAGGGACCATTCCCTTCAAGTAACTCTAAGACTACTGATGTTCTACAATTGATTCATTCTGATCTATCTGGTATGTTGCCCGTAAAATCTTTGGGAGGATGCCTATATTATGTCACCTTTAGAGACAACTTCTCCCGCAAGACATGGATATACTTCTTGAAGAGAAAGGACGAAGTATTCAAATGGTTCCGCACCTTCAAGGCCTTGGTTGAAATCAAGCAGGGATAAAGATCAAAATATTGAGGGCCGATAATGGAACCGAATATGAGTTAAATGAGTTCAATGAATATTGCAGGGAAGCTGGTATTAAGAGGGAGACCACTACTACATATACTCCCGAACAAAATGGAGTTGCCGAAAGAAAGAATCAAACCATTCTTGAAGCTGCTCGTGCCATGCTTCATGACCAAGGTCTTCCGAAGTATGGGGAGAAGCTGCCAACAATGTTGTGTGTATTCAAAATTGATGCCCACATCAAGCATTGGATTCCAAAATTCCCGAAGAAGTCTTCATTGATAAGAAACCTCATGTTTCTCATTTTAGAATTCTTGGAAGTCCTGTATATTTTCATGTGCCGAAAGAAAAGAGAAGCAAATTTGATGCTTCTAGAAAGAAGGGAATGTTTGTGGGCTATAATTAAAACTTCAAAGGCATATAGAATCTATGTGCCTGGTCAACCTGGTCAAGGAGAAGTGGAGATATGTCATGATGTCACTTTCGATAAAGATGTTGCCCTTAGGAAGGTTAGAGATCTTCCTATCTCAAAGGAAGGCAAAGAAGAAGAAGCAAGAACGCAGGAAGAACCGAAGGATGAATAGATGCTCGATGTTGAAAGTTCGATGGATCCTATAAATCCATGTTCTAGTGAGCCCATTTCTTCAATTTAAAGAAGACCCTCATGGCTTAGAGACACTCTGGAAGATGCCGAGAGACATATTGCTCCAAGGGGAACATTCTGTGAAACTAAGAAGCCGAATAGGTACCAAGGGTACTTAGTAGCGATGAACATCATTGTACAATCTGAGCCTTGAACGTTTGAACAAGCCGTGAAGCACCAAGTTTTGAAGGATGCAATGAACGAAGAATATGAGTCAATCATGAAAAATGATGTGTGGAATGTGGTCCCTAGACCGAAGGCATGGAGCTGATGGAAGTGCTGAAAAATTTAAGGCAAGATTTGTTGCCCGAGGCTTCTCGCAGAAAGAAGGAATAGATTTTGATGAAATATTTGCACCTGTTGCTCGCTACACCACCATCTGTTCAATTATTGCCTTGCTGCATCGCAAGGATGGAGTCTACATCAGATGGATATCAAGACTGCCTTCTTACATGGATCGATCAAGGAAGAAGTCTATGTGGAACAAGCTTTAAGTAAATAACAAATAAAAGACTTTCCATCAGTTACTGCAGTAGGATTCTGGGTAGTACGAATTTTCACATGGTATTAGAGCTTGTGTAGCTCATTGCGGGAGGAGCAAGAGAGCATATCTAGAAGATCCAACGTTGTAGCAAAAACCGAGGATCAAAGAGTTGCACAAGCAACATATCGATTTCCCAGTGAAGTGCGCAGTCCAAGTTAGGAGGGCTAGATGAACAAGGAAAATCTCTCTCTGAGTGAGCCGACACAGAGGTAGGAGTTTTCCAGTTTGTAGTTTGCCAGAGGTAGAGGGAGCAACACAACAGATCTGCGTAGATCAATAGCTGGAGGGACGCATTTTTTTGTGTAGCAGTGATTGCTGGTGCAGGAAGCGTCAAAAGAGAGATTTGGAGACACTTGTAGGGAATTTTCTTCCTTAGGGAATTCCTAGTCAGGGAATTCTATTTTTCGAGAGCTGAGCAACAATATTGGGTGGCAGATCTACCATCTCCAACAGGGAGTGTGCAGGCCAGGCTAGAGCTGCGCAGAGGAGAGAGAGGGAGCTAGATCGACATCTTTTTTCAGTCGGTAGAAGTGGCAACAAGTGGGCTAAGAGATGAAGACCAGTTGAAGGGAGCGTCCAACTATGTGACCTGGCAGGCAAGAATCAAATGCTTGCTGGATGAGCATGATCTCAAACTCTTTATCGAAGGTGTGGTGGTTGTTCCAGTAGATATAGATCCTCTGAAGGAATACAAGAAGAATATGTCTAAGGCAAAATGCCTGATCCTCGACAGAGTGAGGGATCATGTCGAGTGTCACATAGCTAGCAAAGCGACAACTAGAGAAATGTGGCAGACCTTGGAGAAGCTATATCAAGGATCTTCCAAGCAGCGGAAAATGTATCTGGAGGAGAAGATGCAGACTACCAGGATGCAAAAGGGTGAGCGCTTGATGCGTTCCTGGTTAGACTTCAAGAGAACCGAGATCAGCTGGCAGCTATGGGATCTGCTCTTCAGGCCACAAAGATGGTCAGATTGGTCCTCAACTCGGTGTCCGAAGAATATCAACCATTATGTCTTTGTCCAGAGCATCCTGGGCAGAGAGTATTTTCCGGACTGGGAGTTAATTAGGGCAGCTCTTCAGCAAGAAGAGATGAGGAGGGATTTACTCGAGTGACAACTTGAGGGAAGCAACAACAATGGGAAGAAGCCAAAGGAGGAGGAGGATAATGTGGCCCTTGCATCAAAGGGGTAGCAGGAGCAACACAGGAGGAAGAAGGACCTTTCCAAGATCAAATGCTTCTGGTGTGGCGAGATGGGACATTATGCCACACAGTGTCCTCTCAAGAAGAGAGACAAAGACGAGAAGCATGATCTGCAAGCTGCACCTGCTAGGATCGATGAGGAGGAGTTTTCCATAATTGCACATATATCTCTAGGAGGGAAGTGGGGTGATTTGGAGCTGTAGACCCAGAGAGCTATAGGCTAGGCAAGATCCTTGAGGAGTCCACCTCTCGGATCAATACCTTGCTATGGGAGCCCAAATTAGATGTAGCAAGACAGATGAGTGCTAGTTGGTGCAGAGGAGTGTAGAAGTGATAATGTAGAGGTTAGTAGTGCCTGAGTCTGTGCAGTGCAGAACAGAGTTAGCAGTAGTGCAGTAAGGCACAACGCAGAGTCAGCAGCAGCGTAACAACTTTAGAGGGTCAACACAAAGGCTAGCAGTAGTCAGATCTTCAGTACCGAGATGCATCATGCTGAACACTTGTTCAATTTTGGATGTTTTTCTGTTGCAATAAGCAACAACGTTGCAGTGCAGTGGCAGGGCCAACAGCAACACGAATGCAAAATTTGAGAGGGAGTTGCAGTACGGATGCAGTGTTGATAGTGACAGTGTCAGCAATAGTATAGATGTAGTGTTGATAGTGACAGTGTCAGTAGCAATATAGATGCAATGTTTGCGCATAGTTGGTGGGCAATAGTGTCAGACATCAACAACGCAGAGGGAGATGTTGCAGAATCAAAGTAGTATTCGGCAGGGGGTGTTGCTAGAGCACATTTCTCGCTAAGAGGGAGTGTTGATTTGGGTAGCATCAGATGTGCTCTACTTCTCAAATTTGGCAGGGAGACTTAGACAGATGTATTCCAGAGAACCTAGAAATCATTTGTGAAAATTCCACTAAGAATGAGTTTTATTAAAATAATAAATTATTTTTAAAGGGACCCTAAGTCTAAACTTAGGAAAATAAAATAATTAAGGGTAATAATAAAACAGAGTGTGAATGTTCTAGAAAAGGCGGAGATCAAGTCAAAAGTTAATCTTAGCCATTGATTAGAGATTTAATCTCTGTCGTTGAAGTTTCAACGAGAATATTATAAGGACTCGACAGGTCATTTGGAAACAACACAGAGAGAGCCAGAGGATCAAGAGATCGAATTTCTGAAGTGAGCAGTGCTCAGAGGAAAGATCGATTGAGAGACTTTGCAGAGCGGGGCAGTAATTTCGGTTGGAAGAATTCCTGATCTGGAGAGTACATAGCAGAGGAGGCAGTAGAAGCAACAGAGGGAGCGCTTAGCTAGTGACGTAGAGGCTACACAGGCACTTTGTAGAGGCTATGCAGGCACTGCGTAGAGCTTGAGAGGGATTCCGTTTTCTGTTGAATAGGCAGTGTTGGGTCAGTGCCAGATGTTGGAGAGAGTTTTTGGAGGCCAGAAGGCCCCTGTTTCGAGCCAACAGAGAGTCCAGTGCAGAGATAGAGGTCAACCACAGCTGTGACGCAGAGATTGCACAAAGTGACGCAGCCATTACGCAGAGGCAATGCAGGGCAACTCGTTTTGGGTGTAGGCCAGTGTTAGGTTCCCGTGGAGGAGTGAGGTTTGTCTCACAAGATTTTACTTGTCAGTTTCTCTGCATGATTTGACAGATTCGTCAATCATATATTTGTACTCAGAATTTACTGCATAATATATAAACCTATGTTGTTGGAAACATGGCACAGAGGTCCGTTTCAGCCCAAAAAATAAATGGAAACGTGTTTCACCATATCGTACGGCCTGGAAATGGGTTTTCGTCCGTACTGGCCCATTTCACATTGGGGAAACGTGCCCAATACGGACAGAAACACATTTCCAGGCCGTACGGGCGCGTTTCCGGCATTTAAACTTGTTTTAAATTTTTAAATTTTTTATTTTTTTATTTTTCGGTTGTGTGTTTTATTTTTAGTTTAATCGTGGAAAGTATCTTTTGGATGCCTCTATTTGCCTACCAACTTTCTATAAAAGATTTCCGCCCGTCTTCTCATCATCACATGAATTGAGAAATGTTTCACTTGAGAAGGGCGATTAGTAAGGAGAAAATATAGAGATAGTGCTTCAAATAGACAAGCCAAGAAGAAGCAAAGGAAATTTCAACAACAAGAGAAAGAGATTTCAAAAGGTATTTGGAGTGCGAAGTTCTGAACCACGTATACATTCTGGATATTTTTGGCTCCAAATACAACCATATTTTCATATCTTTGTAGTATTTTAAAGGTGTACTTTCCAACTGTTAACAAAATTTTATTTGGGGAAGAAGCATTCATTTTCTTGATTTTTTCCCATTGTTTCTTCTAATTTTCGAGGGTTTATGCTACCAAAATTACGAAAAACGTTTTTTCTTTACATATTTGTTGTTATGAACCTAATTCATAACTAAAGTAATAAATATAGTCATTAATGGAATAAATGTAATTACTAGCTAATCAATTAGGATTATGTTAAATAGTCACTAAGTTAATGAAAAGGCATGTCTAAAAGACATGCCCATTCGTGAAAAGGTACCTGCATAGGTATAAAAGCGGGACCTCATTGTAATCATTCAATCGTCTTATATCATATTAATAAATATTTATTAACAGCAATACCTAGTATTTTATAAGTGACGAGCAATTTACACGTGTCGTCATATAATTCGTTCAAACATAAACATTCAAATTAATGCACCAACAAGCATAAGCAGTATCAGCCATATCAGAGCCATATTGAGGACAAGTTGAAGCTATGGCACACAACATCTTCTACAAGCCTGCGAACGTAGTTTACAAGCCTATGGACATAAACTACCACACTATGTGTCATTACGTGAAAATCCCAAAATAATTGAGCAGATTAGCAAAGTTCAAGAAAAGCTTCAGCAATTAGAGAATTCTTGTGCAAAAGTCAAAAATTCATGTGTAGAAGTCACAAACAGTTTTAAAAAAATTTCTGCAGTAATCCATAAGAGAGAAGATGAACAATTTCATTAAAATGTGGAAAAAGAAAAACAAGAAAATCATGAGAAACAAAAAGATGAAAAATGTTGTGATAATGAAAAGGCAGTTAGTTTTGCTAAAGGGAAATCAAGTAAAACATCCATGGAAAAGTCAACCAAATATATTCCCCCACCAATGCGTAATAAAAGAAAAAAGGAAGAGAATTGTTGGAAATGTGGAGACAAATTTTTAGCAAGACATAAATGTGCTTTTTATACAAGAAATATCA
This sequence comes from Pinus albicaulis, assembly GCA_034641835.2. Lineage (NCBI taxonomy): Eukaryota > Viridiplantae > Streptophyta > Pinopsida > Pinales > Pinaceae > Pinus > Pinus albicaulis. Next base: position 1,436,216,841 of record CM076579.1, read on the forward strand.
TTGCCAGCAATAAAAAAACACAAAAAGATGATGTTGATGCAGATAAAGATAAATTGGAAGAAGGCTATGTCGACAATCAAGAGAAAAATTACAATATAGATTATAACGGTCATGTACGATACAGTTTAGAAAATGTTGCAACAATTGATATTGAAAATCTGGGGCTTCCCCACGTTGATGAAGAGAAGAATTGCAATACAGATTATAAAGGTCATGTTGGATGCAGTTCAAATAATGTTGCAACAATTGTTATTGAAAATTTGGGTATTTCCCACATCGATGAAGGGAAGAATGGCAATATAGATTATGAGAGTTATGTAGGGTGCAGTTTAGATAATGCTGAAACAGTTAATGTTCCTGAAGGCGGTTATGGAACTGGACCATCCAACATTCGTCCACTTCCAAGAACCATTAGTGATACCGATAAAGTAAACATTGACAGTGCCCATGGCTCCCTGGATTCCAACTTTGCTCCTCCTCCTCCCGGGTCATCTTCCATGTATTTGATGCCTCAAAATCATGAATTCGAGGAAGCCGGAGGGCTTCAGAAAGTAGCAAAGATGGCCCACCTCAGTATGAAACATGCGCCAGACCCCAACTCCAGTGGATGGATTCCGCCAATACTCTCGAATTATATGTTAGACTGGGGATTTAATTCGAACCACAGAACGACCACTGGCACTGGGCGGTGTCAATCATGCCAGATACTGCGCAGGATTATTCATACAAATGGTGTGGAAGATTCAAAGTTGGAAATTCATGGAGTTAAGGGTAAACCCGCACATGCTGTTACCGAATGCCGACTCTGTGTTGATGATGGGAGACAAGGTAGCCTGCCCTATGAAATAATTGACTTTCCAAAACAAAATGCAGAACATGCGAAACTGTTTATAACAATCTATAAAGATTTGCGCAGAAACAAAGGTTATCTGCTTCGTTACGGTGCCCGCAAGAAGGTAAAAAAACAAAGAGTCTGCACCTGCAGTAACTGTCTCAAGACAGAGGCGTCGTCTTCCTCTTATATTCCCAAAAACGAATACGTTGCTCAGAGGCATAGAACATCAAGAATACAAATGTTAGAGGTAGAAAAATATTTCTGTGTAACAGAAGTCTCCGCCGTGAGATTCCTAAGGCATGCCAACATCGTTCTGCCTTTCGTGTCGGAGTCCCCGCGCTGGTACCTAGTGAAGGGCAGACTGGAAGAGGCCATGGAGGTCATGAGATTGAGCTTGAACGTTGTAAATCTGAGTGCCAATTTATATGTGAGCATTTTCCTCAACGGAATCGCAGAAATGCTAGCAATTGTCCACACGGCGTTCACGTTAGACAAATTCGGAAGGCGGGGGATGCTCATCTTCACCATGCTGCTGAGTGGAGTTTCTTGTCTGTTGGGAAGCCTGGCGTTGGCGCTCCTCCACGTTCACGGTTCGAATTTGTCAGAAACAAAATCCCACTCAAGCGAAAACAGTGAAGTATTGAACCCTACAGTATTTATAATGTTCGACTGCGTTGACCTAGTGCAGCGTTCCGGAAACTTCTGCAAAATCGTCATTCGAAGGGATAAGGCCAAAGAAATCATAACCAGTCACGAGTGCGAATCCTGTCGGGTAATCATCTAGCTGCCGGAATTGTTCATCGAGATTGAAAGGTCGACTAGCGGAGGAGCATAGGTGTAAGCCCTGAAAGACTTGTATGGCAATGTTTCGAGTTAATAAGTTTTGGAATGCCAAACGGACATTTGAATAAACTCGTGGCCATTCCAATCAAATTTCAATAAATCGTTATATTTAAATAAATCGAATATATATACTATATGTTAGGAACTTTAATATATTTATATGTATTTTGATTTATTTAATAAATAAATAAATATATATATATATATATATATATATATATATATTATTAAAAAAAATAAAATTATGAAGGAATTATAAGGATGAGTTATACGCAAGATAATAACACAAGTGAAGAAACTCGAGAAGCAATTAAAGTAGAGAAAATTAGTTTCTTTTTAAGCTTTGAGAACAAAGCTTTTCGAGAAGGAGGCAATGTTATGAACCTAATTCATAACTAAAGTAATAAATATAGTCATTAATGTAATAAATACAAATAAATGTAATTACTAGCTAATCAATTAGGATTATGTTAAATAGTCACTAAGTTAATGAAAAGGCATGTCTAAAAGACATGCCCATTCGTGAAAAGGTACCTGCATGGGTATAAAAGTGGGACCTCATTGTAATCATTCAATCATGTCTTATATCATATTAATAAAATATTTATTATTATAAATACCTTGTGTATTTTTATAATTAAAGCTGCTTTTGCTATCAAAGTCAACAAGCATACAAGTTTTACTGCTACAGTATTCAATTCTACGAATTCCGCTGCTACATTTGTTTTCTTATTTTTTTTTTTGCAGCAATGCTTGCCATCCAAGGTTCAATTTCAAGCCCCAAGTCCAACCCAAGGGCTGAATATTATCCTCTTTGGAAGCATGTTTAGAACCCTGAAAGATGTGGAGGTGGTGGCTCATGGGAATGGCAACGTAATGTTTGCAGTAATTCTTACAAGGGCTCTTACGCAAGAGTGAAGACACATCTTTTGCATGGAGGAGGACAGGGGATTTTAGGTTGCACAAAAACAACAAACCCTTTGGCGAGGAGGGAATATCAAAGAGAGCAAGATCAGGCCGATGGAATTAAAAGAAGGCATGATGAGCTTAGTCAAGCTACTGCTAAAGCTCCAACAAACATTGAGCCAAGGATTGTAGCTGAAGCAAGGAAGAGGAGAGTCACTCAACAACCAGAACAACCACCATCCAGAGGGGCATCCAATACAGTTCAAGATAGCAGAATTTCTAAATTGGTGATTGTGCAAGCAAGAGAAGAAGCTGATTCCAGAGTGGCTAGGTGTATCTATGCATGTGGTATCCCATTCAATGTTGTTCGCTCTCCTTACTCTCAAGATATGATAAGGGAAGTTAACAAAGCTCCTCAAAGGTACAAGGGGCTCAACTATGAGAAAGTTAGAACTCAACGTCTCAAAAATGAGAAGGATCTTGTGGAGGATATATTATCACCAATTCATTCTTCTTAGAGTAGCTCTGGTGTTACCATAGTCTCAGATGGATGGACAGATACAAGGCGTAGACCATTGATAAATATCATTGCCACTTCACCAAAAGGAGCAATGTTTTTAAAGGCGGAAGACTGCTCAGGAGAGGTAAAAGATGTGCAATTCATTCTTGATGTTATTATAAAATCTATTGAACAAATAGGTCCTAACAGGGCAGTGCAAGTTATCACGGATAATGCACCAGTATGAAAAGCTGCAAGTTTAATTATTGAGGGAAGGTATGACCACATCTTTTGGACACCCTGCATTGTCCATAATTTGAATCCGATCTTAGAGGAGATCGACAATAAAGTCCCATGGATAAAGGAACTCACAGGGGAAGCAAGGGAGATTGTTAAATTCATCAGCAACCACCACCAATCTCAAGCAGTATTTCGAGAGTACTCCAAATTGGAGTTGTTAAAAGTTGCTGAGACAAGACATGCCTCAAACTTCATAATGTTGCGCCGCCTTGTTGAGGTTAAGCAAGCATTAGTTTCTATGGTGGTGAGTCAAGTTTGGGCTGAGTGGAAACAGGCAGATTCAAAGCGGGGATATACGGTGCGTAGATTGTGCCTTGATGAGGATTGGTGGAGCAAGATAGATTTCTTGCTAATGTTCACAACCCCTACATGTGAGCTTCTTCAGAATGCTGACACTGACCAACCTTTCTTAGGAGAGGTATACGATGTCATGGATTCCATGGTTGAGAAAACTATGAAAATCATTTCACAAGAGTCTTCACAACTTTTGTTTGTAGATGATCATTTCGCTGAATTAGTCAAGTTAATCATTGCTGATAGGTGGAACAATTTCAACACTCCATTGCACACTTTAGCACATGCCTTGAACCCCAAATCTTATGACGAGGATCTTATTGCTCAAAGCAATTGGAAGAGGAAGGTACCCCAGAAGGACAGAGAGGTGGCTAATGGGGTGAAAAAAGCCCTTAAGAGAATTTTTCTAGCTCATCTACACAGGAAGGTGAAGGTAGAATTTGACAGCTTTGCTGCAGGAATAGATGATTATTCAGATATATCATCTTTGGAGGAGAGAAGCACAATGAATCCAGTTAGGTGGTGGATTTGTCATGGAGCAAATGGTGTACAGTTGCAAAACCTTGCCATTCACGTCCTTTCACAAGTGGCAAGCTTTTAATTAGCAGAAAGGAATTAGAGCACCTATGGTTTTATTCATTTTGTGAAGCGCAACAGGTTGGGCTCACAAAAGGCAGAGGATCTTGTTTATGTGCACTCCAACCTTCGCCTTGCATCTCATAGGGTTCCAGAATATGGCAATGGTCTTTCTAAAGAATGGGATGTGGATCCAGAAAATCCTGATTTGGAGCTCTCTCTTGCTGCCACAAATATTGAAGACCAAAAGAATAGAAGTGGAATTGGGCAATCATCTTCTTCAGCTACACCATGCACTACTGAGCATGCTTCTGCTGCTATTTTTGATTAGGATTTTAATAATGAGTATTGGTCTTTTGTCTTTATAGTACTTGCATCCTCATAGTCTTTATTGTACTTGCAGCCTCATATATATAATAAAGGTTGATTTTGAGATTTTGAAATATAATAAAGGCTGATTTTGGATATTTCGATATTGCAATTTTCATAATTTGTCTATGATCATTCATGAGTAAATGTGATGTGAATTTAGAGACTTATAGTTTATGCTTTGAATGTAATAAACTATAATTATCATGTATGTTTTATGATTTCACAAAACATTTCTTCAATGTCCTAAATTCTAATATATATATATATATATATTAGAATTTAGGACATTGAAGAAGAAATGTTTTGTGAAATCATAAAACATACAAAATAATTATATATATATATATATATAATTATAATTATATAATTATAATTATATTATAATTATAATATAATTATATATATATATATATATATATATAATTAATTAATTATAATTATAATTATATATATATATAATTATAATTATATTATAATTATAATAATATAATTATAATTATATATATATATATATATATATATATATATAATTATTTTGTATGTTTTATGATTTCACAAAACATTTCTTCAATGTCCTAAATTTTAATATATATATATATATATAATTTAGGACATTGAAGAAATGTTTTGTGAAATCATAAAACATACATGATAATTATATATATATATATATATAGCGTTTCCTCGTTTCCAAAAATTGGGGGGGGGGGAGGTCGTGTTTCGTACCCGTGCCTGTTTCGGAAACTCTTTTCCGTTTCCCCGTTTCGTGCAACTTAGATATAAACCCTCAGCTGCTGCACCAATTTTCCCGCATTGGGATTTTCTAGGGACATTATTCCAAAAGCAACGATGTTAGATGTGTCTATGATTTCTATTGCTCAGATCTTGTTTCGACACTTTTTTTTCTTCCACAGTTTTATTTGTGAAGGTTGTAGTGAATGGATTTCGATATTTTCTTGTGGAACACAGCAAATAGTTTGTTAAGTAAATAACAAATAGAAGACTTTCTATCAGTTGTTGTAGTAGGATTCCGGGTAGTACGAATTTTCACATCTTTCACTTAGATCTTTGTTAGATTATTATGATCTTCATCAAGTCAATTATCAAATGCATAAGAGGCACAATATTTAGGATTTCCAGCCAGGGCCAAAACCTCTCCTTCTTGTAGAGGAAAACTCGATTATAATTCTTCTTATAGATCATCAATTGACGAGTATCAAGACCATGACAAAGACCCTTGACACCAATCTGCCTCCAAGACCCTTGTAACTTGCTCTTTTAGGCTCCTTACGTTGATCTTCTTTTTCTACACCATGCTGCACCAACACTAGGAAAGCTCAGTTCCTAGCCCTAAAGAATGATCTCCCATTAATGCCTTTCCTTGATTTAACCTAAGCCTCCTAGAGACTTTTTCTTGCTATGATATCCTTGTTGTGCTAGGGCTTGTCCTTCATGAAAATTGGTGGCCCAAGATAGATCTCCCTTTACTTTGATATCCTTCTTTCCTGCTGTCTTCTTAACGCTGTATATGTAATTCATTGAATCTATGCTAGAGAGTGAGATTAATGACAGAGGCTAGCTTTGCCTCTCCTCAGCATTGATCTCAGTCTCCTTATTACTCCTTACAACCTTCCTTATTTCGCTGCCTAGTCACCTGCTTCCGCACTGTATGGACACCTCTTTTGCACTGTATTGGAGACCTTCTCTTTGCTGAGGTAGCCCGCGGCCTACCTGAAATATGCGAGCTAGATACAGACTTAAGACAGGGCTAGATAAGCTCTTCTCCTCTTCACTGTTTAACCACGCACCAATAGAAGACCCTTAATCTGCACTTTATTTTAGACATGATCCGAATTACCTCGTCTTCAAATGATACCGCAATTCACTCTTTATATAGTGACTGTCTCTGCTCTAGGACTACATGATCTTATGTGAGTAGGCTGACTTCACCAAGGGGTATATACAACATCCTTTGAGCCGACCTTCCTGGAGCATAGTGACAAGGGTTTGGACTCTGGAGCATATCTTTACATCAACAATTGTCCTTTTACAACTGTAACAACACTTCATATACATGACTCTAAATTATATATTTATGACAAGATGACAAACCCCTAAAGACATTAAGAAGAAGTCTTTCATCTATAATAAAAACTCTTTGCTCATGAAACCCATGAGGCAAGCATTACAAAATACATTTTATTATCTTTGTCTTCTTCAGTACTTAAATTTGTAATTACAAATCATTATGAAGACCAAACCTAATTACACTTTTCAACACCCTCTTAACTAGGGAGGTATTCATAATGGTACATAGTCACTTTGAATCTGAGGAATATCATAAGAAGAATCAGATTACTAATCTCATCTGTATAGCATCATATCAACCAACATTGTCATAGTGCAAGGCCTTGACTAACAATTCCATCTCTTCACGAGATATTTGAGCTCCAATGCTGGCGAGACGAATGATGAATAGACACCTACATCATTGTCTCTCTTTGATCATATCCCACTCGGGTTCACTCATGATATGTTCAGGACTATTCTTGTCTTGGATTCCCAGTCCTCAAAGAATATCTGTCCTTCTATGACTACTCTTATCTTGGATGCCCTAATACATCCTCAAGAGTATCAGATGCCAGATGATTACCCAATCCTGCATTCTGTCTTCCCAGGTGATGCATGGAGGCATGAATACAATATGCCTTGAAGTCATCCATACAATAACATGATGAAATCAACGTTACATGACCTCATGAAGAATATGAGGTGGTTGGCAACCATGGTTCCTTTGATGAAGGAACTATGTATTGAAATCGCGAGGAAGCAGTATATGATGAAGCTGAAAGAAGAGTTCGTGAAAATGTATCTGTAGTCACTTAAGATAAGATGAGTAATCAACATCTGATAACCATTAGAATGCTTAGCTGTGACAACTCGATGGAAAAGGAATGAAGACCCTGATATGTACAATGAAGAAAGGAGAACATTGATAGTAAAATGTCTTGGAGATGGATTTGTATTGTGTGTAGGATGTTGATGTTGCAAAAGCTGATGTTATGACGAAAGGTCATCACGAAGAAGTAATTATATTTTTGAAGCTCACTTTTTAATTTTTGAAGCAAGCATCTGGTTGGGTTGGAAAAGGGCTACTAGAAAAAGACTTGTAGAAATTTACCTACAACTAGTGGACATAGACTTGATGGAAAATCCTGGAAGGAACATGACTTGAAAAGAGGCAGCGACATGAAGGTTAACCAGATGATGTCGAAAAAGATCACTTTCCGATGAAGAGAAGGATGACATGACTATTGGTTCAACACTATGCTTCATTGAAGGGAAGTGATGCAGAAGATGGCCGAAGCCCTATGAATAAGTTATGAAGAAGATGGCTCCATAATGAGGAAATAGAAGTTCATCCATGACATGATGATGTAGAAAGGAGGAGCCCTACAAGCAGTCGATAGTACCATGATATCCACCGAAGAGTAGATAGCTTTGGTTGGAAACAAGTCTTTAGTTAAGAGGGAGCTTGGATATATTCTTTTTACATGAATGATGTAATATCCCAAATTGGAAACAAACAGTAATATAAAGCATGTAAAGACTAAAACGACAACAAACAGAAAATTGCCATTAAAAACACCATGATACAGCCAAAAATATTTGAGCCATTTTATTAGTTCTCTAATGGGAAAAGGTACAAGAAGGTGCTTAGAAAGATGGCACCTTGGCATGCATAAGGCATGCTGAAATAACCCCTCAACCCTGCTCAGAAATCTCTGCTACACTGCTGCTCTGCGTGGCTCCTCCTCTACAATGTCCTGGCTGAAACTACTGCTGCTGGCTGAAAAGGGACTGCGTGTTTAGGTTACTCTGCTACTTAGAATACTCCAAGAATTAGACAGCAGACTCTCCTCAACAAACCCAGAAAAACCCGCGAAGGGTTTCCAGAAATTCTGACCCCGGAAATTCACCCCCTTGGGCTTGGCATGCTTTTCTGCTGGCTCTCTGGTTTTTTGGATAAAATGCTGGTAGAAGCTACTAAAAATCTGCCCAAAAACTCTGCTAGGAAGTGGTTGATTCCCTCATCAAGCTCCCAACTACAATCTGCTGCTTCTCTCTTCTCTCCCAAGTGCTGCTCCTCACTGGACTACGTATTTCTCTTGTACTTGCGTGGCCTCTGCGTTGTCCTGGAGGGACTGCGTATGCTTGAATGTGTAGCTGTAACTTCTCCCTCAAAACTGGATGTGACTCCTCTTCTGAGCGGGCACTTGAAGTCCCCCGAGGATGAGGTTGAGATCTCCGCTCGGAAATCTCTGTGCTAAACAACATTGTAGACTCGGCTAAACGGCTGAAGCATGCTTTCATTCTATCAGAGAGAAAAATCAGTGGATGAATGAATGAGGAATGAGCTGCTCTCATCCTCTTTTACCTAGCTGAGCCTCCAACATTCCCTTGGCCCCCACTGGACTGCGCTGCCACCTCTACCAACCAATCACTGCGCAGCCACTGCGCTGCTGCTGCCCCCACGCTGTCATTGCGTTGCCTACGCAGCTGCCTATCCTGCGCTGCCACTAGGATGCTGCCTTCTGCGTGTGGCTGGCCTCATGGGCCCCACTCCAACTCCAATTTTTGTCTCAGTGACTTTAAGGAAAGTGATATGATCATAAAGTTTATTTGTGGGTCCCCCTTACCCACTTTATTTTCTGTTAAACATTAGAAAGGAAAAATTTGACAAAATTAATATTCCAATTAGCTGCAAGCTAATTTGGAATATTATAGTCCTCCCTGCCAAAACGTTGCTTGTCCTCAAGCAACCGCAAAGATGGATGCTACAGGATCTTCTCCCCCTCCCAAGTGGCATCCTCATCTGGAAGGTTTCTTCACCTGATCAGATATTCTTTTACTACTATGCTCCTCAAATGCCTCTCCCGAGTGTCCAAGATGGCCTCTGGATGTAGCGCCAAATTCCCTTCATCATCAGTAGTGTAATATCCCGAAAGGGAAATAGACAGCAATACAAGCATACGACAATATAGAAAATGCCAAAAATAGAACATAAAGCAAATACTCATAAAAAAGCCGGGAATGCTAAGCCATTTTATTAATATGAGAATATAAAGAAATACAATAGATGATCAGAATGATAGCACCTATTCTTTCTCAAGGCAAGTGGAGAACTCTCTCAGAAAGACAGAAAATGGCTGCTCTAAGAAACTGTGTCCTAGCTGCTGGAAATCTGCCGTAAAACTGTTGCTGCTGGACTAGACTGAAAACTAGGGGCTGATCCCCTTGCCGGAATGAGCTGAAAATCTGCGGACCACCTGTACTCACCAACCCGGACAAAACCCAGAAACCATATAAAAAATGGTCAGCCTCCGAAAATCACCAGAAAGTCCCTCCTCAAGGAATTACGCTGCCCTCCAAGGCTCAGCGCAGATGCCAAATGATAGTAGCTGAAACAGTGCCACAAACTCCTCGGATTACCTCCTACTGGCAAAGACTGATCCTCCACTCCGGATATCAACTGAAACTCCTGCAAAAACCCCGCAACGGAACACCTCCAAGTAGAACTGCGTCCTCTCTCCCAGGGACTGCGCAGTCACAAGAGAAGCCCAGCTCCTCAACAAAACAACCAACCAAACCTCCCGCTAAAGACTGAAGAAATGACCTTACCCGAGTAGGCACTCGAAGTCCCCCGGGGCTAAGGGTGAGATCTCCGACCGGAGACACTCAACGCACTAAACAGTGCTGCAGACAGGCTAAACAGCCAGCGTGCTCAAGAAGACAAAAGTATAGCTCAAATATCATCAACAACAAGAATGCCAAATGAGAAGGCTCTCCCACCTTTTATAACGCTGGCCCCTCTCCAAAACCCTAACGTGGTCTCCCTCTCCTCCACGTGCTCCTCCTCCATCTGCGCAGAAGCTCCTAGAGGCTACGTGGGCCCCCTCCTCTGCGTGGTGTTGGACCCCAATGGCTCCCCATAAGTTATAACGTTGTGCTACTAGGGAAACACTTTATTTTATTTAAGTGAGTTAGACCCCTCCTCTCACTTTTTATTTATTAATAAACTATAGTCGGCAAAACTATACAAAAATCGAATATTCCAATTAGCTGTTGCTAATTAGGAATATTACAAGTAGGCATAAGCTCCATAGTTGATTTCACCTATTGTCCCAAAACCTTTTTCAGGCATGAGACATGGAAAATGTTGTGAATCTTGCTCCCTGATGGCAACTCCAACTCATATGCTACCTCTCCAACTCGCATGATCACCCTGTATGGTCCATAGAAGTGTGGCTTGAGCTTCTCAGCTCCTTTTTGCTTCAGCATCGACTGCTTGTATGGCTGAAGGCGAAGGTACACCAAGTCGTCTCTCCACGCAGCCCTTATCTGCGTAAAACTTTTGTTGGTTTTGGGCGGTGGCTATTATGAAACCTGCCTTAGAAATCAACCACTTCGAGGGGGCAACCTCCTTTACATTACATAAATGAACAATTCTTGGATGATACACATGACAAAACCTCCTTTCTATATATAGGAGTCCATGGGTTCACAATATAATCCTAGCCGACCTAACAATAATAATGTAAGGGTACAACAATAACAATATGGGGGCTACAAGGGTACAACAATAACAATAAGGGGGCTACACTAACAACAATAAGGGGATACACTAGTATTATAGGGACATAACATGCCCCTCTTCTTCAAGAAAGTGTTGCCCTCAACGCTTGATTATATCTGGATGCTTCTGTATAAAATTCTCATCCTCCCATGTGGAATCTTTAGCGGGTATGTTCTTCCACTTGCTGATATACTCTGAAATTGATCAATTTTTTAGTTGTCAAGTTCTTGTTTCTGTGACTGCTTCAGAACTTCTTTTGCTGCGATGTTGATCTTCCTGTTGTTTCATTCGATTCTGCACCAAAGTTAGGTTATCCTTTGAGAGTTGGAGAACTTGTTGTTGATGCTCGATGTGATATTCCACTACTTTATCATCCATATTAGCTTTCATTTGATCCTTCAAACCATCCAACTTAGCCTCCATTTTTTCTTTAAAAAAATGTATGTCATCTTTGATTTCTTTTTGTAAGATCGAAATTTGTTGCACTTGGTACCGTAATTTTGATATATCATACTGCAATTCTTCCTATTCATGCGTCATATTAGAGCTTTCTGAGGGCTTAATGGGCATGGAATTATTTCTGGGACGCATTATATAACTCAATACTGATATCTATGCTTCAATATGCCCTTGGAATCGCTTCAAACTGATTTTTCAAACAAATGTTATGCAAACTTGTTTAAAAATACACCCCTTTTTCTTGCATTTTAGGAGGTCTATATTGAACCTGATTATCTTTGTTATTTCGGATCTTCAAGATCTGAATTTCTATCCTGTATTATCCCTCCGAGTCCTCTTTCCAATGCCACAGTTCAGATCTGATTTGGATTCTTCAAGGCAAAGTTATTCCTAATCTCCCGCAATGGCCTAATTATGGACTAGTTCAGTAGAGCGAACTTGTACGACGTGCCACGTGTCACTGTTTCCTCCTTCGGCTCTGAATTTGATACACAGTAAACTATAGTCCGTTTACTTTCAACCACTTCTTACAAAATTCAATTCTGATGCCCAGAGAGAGAGCTATGATGATTTTACCAAGCTCACCTCTTTGAGATGAAATTCGAGAGCCTGCAAAAACCCTAACTTCCACATATCATATCTCCCAAAATATTGTGAACCAAGATTTGAAATTTTTACACGAAGTTCCTTCGGATTTCTTCGCAAATGGGTTTTTTTTAGATTCTGAACCTTCGTAGAAAAAAAGCTATAGCGAAAATTCCACGATGGCCTGTTTGAAGCAGCGAAACCCTATAGTCCAAAGCTCTGATACCAAATATCATGAAACCAGCTCCAAAAATAGAAGAAAAGAGAGATCAACGCCTTAGAAATCAACCACTTCGAGGGGGCACCCTCCTTTACATCACATAAATGAACAATTCTTAGATGATACAAATGACAAAACCTCCTTTCTATATATAGGAGTCCATGGGGTCACGATATAATCCTAGCCGACCTAACAATAATAATGTAAGGGCACAACAATAACAATAGTGGCTTTTATGGGGCACAATAATAACAATATGGGGGCTACAGGGGTACAACAATAACAATAAGGGGGCTACACTAACAACAATAAGGGGACACATTAGTATTATAGGGACCTAACAGTGGCTAAGTTATCTTTGAGAGCCCGGAGTATGTCTTGGCTCTCTTGGATCCAGTCCTTGGCCTTGGGGGCTTTGCTAGCTCCAAACATCACATCAACAAAGGTCAAGGAATTATAACCATACAAAGCATAGAATGGAGACATACCGATCGACATGTGGAATGTCGTGTTGTAGCAGTACTCTCCCAAGTGAAGCCAGCGTAGCCAAGCCTTCTATTGTCCCGTGACATAGTTCCTCAAGTAGCCCTCTAGCCACTTGTTCATGATCTTGGTCTGCCCATCTGTCTATGGGTGGTAGCTGGTGCTAGGTGTTAACTCTGTGCCCACCAAACGAAACAACTCTTGCCAAAATCCTCCCATGAACCGACTGTCCCTGTCACTGACTATGGTCTTTGGAAGACCATCAAGTCTGAATATATGTTGGAAAAATAGCTCAGCCACTTGTGAAATAGTGTACCGAGCGGAAATGGTGAAGAAGTGAGCATACTTTGTCAACCGGTCAATCACTACAAAAATGTAATTCTTGCCCTGCACCATGGGCAATCCGGTGATGAAGTCCATGGAGATGCTTTCCCATTTCCCCTCTGGGATGGGAAGTGGCTGTAACAAACCTGTCTGATGATCCAACTCCCCCTTATTGTGTTGGCAAACTACACACGCCCGGACATGCCGAAGTACGTCCTCCTTGAGGCCCTTCCAAGAGAACCTCTCCTTGATGGCCCTATATGTCTTGGTGAACCCCTGGTGGCCTAAAAGCGGTGAGTCATGGGCTGCGTGCAAAATCTTCTCCCTTAGTTGGGAGCTGCCAGTCAAAAAGATCTGGTCACAGTAGTAGATGACCTCATCCATCACACTGTACCAGTCATTCGTCATCTGCCCATCTAGAATCTCGCATGCATACCGATCTTGGAGTACACCAACAGTTCAGCCTTCCAATTTGCATCAATGCTCATCAAGGACACTGTTGCAGGTCTCCAGGACAACGCATCTATAACCACGTTGTTCTTCCCCTTGACATACTCGATGTCAAAATAATATGCTTGGATCTTGCTCCCCCATTTTTGCTGCCTTTCTTGCAACTGTTTCTGCTCAAGGAAGAATCTAAGGCTGATGTGGTCAGTCCTCACTCGGAACCTGTTCCCCACATGATACTGTCAGAATTTGGCTAACGCATGCATGATAGCCAACATTTCTTTGTCATAGATGGGGTACAACCTCTCATGTGGCAATAGCTTCTGGCTCTCGAAAGGTATGGGATGCCCCCCCTGCATCAATACTATGCCTACCCCCTCTCCTGAAGCATCACACTCCAGCATAACGGGCTGCGTGAAGTTGGACAGTGCCAAAACAGGACAACTGCTCATCACCTTCTTGAGCTTGTCAAATGCCCTCTACGCAGTGTCTGTCCAACTAAAAGCTCCCTTTTTTGTAATATTCCTAATTTGCGACAGCAAATTGGAATATTCTATTTTGTTTATTTTGCCACCTATAGTTTGTAAATAAATAAAAAGTGAGTAAAGAGGGTCTAAACTCACTTAAATGAAATAAGACATCCACCTAGTAGCACAACGTTGTGACTTAAGTGGGAGTCAAGCGGGGGACCCAACACCACGTGGAGGAGAGAGAGAGACTACGTTGGGTTTTGGAGGGAAACCAACACTATAAAAGATGAAGGAGCCTCCTCATTTCATTCATGCTTGGATTATGGATTGTTGAGTGAGACATATTGTCTTCTTTGGCACCTGGTTGTTTAGCCCGTCTGCAACATTGTTTAGTGCAACTGAGTGTCTTCGTGCGGAGATCTCACCCTTAGCTGCGGGGGACTTCGAGTGCCTGTTCGGGCAAGGTTATTTTCTTAGCATCATCCTCCAGGACAACGTTATTGCTGCAGCAGCGGAATACTGTGTTGTAGGGTGTTGCCGTGGTGACTTTACGACACCACCTCCTTCTCTTGTTTTTCAGAGGGAGAGTCTCTCTTTCCTTTGGAGGATCAGATTGGGAGATATTGGAGCTTATTATCAAATCTTGGCATCAGGCCTATATGTTCTTCATGGTATACTGCGTAGTTCTTTCCCCAAATTTGCGTTATTGCCGAGGGAGCAGCATTCCAGGGTTTTTGGCATCATTTTGGAGTTAGATCTCTGATTGAGGGTGATCCTTGGATTGGCCAACCAATCCAAGTATATTTCTGATCTGATACTGAAGTTTGCTTCAGAAATTCTGAATCATTCTTCAGATCTGCTGTAGTAAAACTCAGATCTGCTCCGGCATTCTCATGTATTGTTGAAATCCCCAAGGGGAAAGTAATAAAGAGCCCTTTGGGCATTTTGTCTCATTATAGATCTATGTTTTCATGTATTTATCAGTTGCAGATCTGTAATATAATAAATATAAGCTTCAGCCTCCTGGAGAAAACGCTGAAGGGTTTCTGGATCAATCTTTGTCTTGCGGCACCTCTATCTTGAGGGGTTTTCTATATAAACTGCTGTTTAACCTTGCTGAAAGCCCATGCCTTGTTCTCAAACTCATTCTCTGATTATTTATAGTGTTATACATCATATTCCTTCAGAAAATACGCTGCCCTTGCTTTAGCAAATTTCTGCATATTCAAAGTCTTGGGAAATCAGGGTTTTTATTGACTAGTCGGGAAGGAGGAACCGTTTAACTTAGCAAAATGCCTTTGTTTGAGCTGAAATTCGACATGGAAGTCCCTCTTGACCTATTCTAACATATCCCAGAACCTTGAGACGTCATTTTACGCAGATGTTCTTATACACTCATTTCAGGGCCAAAATCCTCACTTTTCCCCACCTTTTTGCTCCTAAAGGTTGAGTAAAGGTTGCTGCTGTTATTTATTTTGGTTGCTGAGAATTTTCAAACATATTCTATGATAGCTGAAGCCATCATAACTGAAGAATTCGTTTTTCATGCATGAGTCGCTGAGAAATTCATTTTCTGGATGAGTTGCCATAGTTGTCGTACAATATTGTATGTTCTAATTCCATACCACTTGGTGTGTTCATCTTCCACTCTTAGATAGAGTCTGGAAAGGGCCAGATAGCCTCCGGATCTCGTTCTCTTTTAGAGACGACATATCCGGTAAATGCCCTCCCAGTCAATCTCTGGTTGGAGTTTGGTGTGTTTTTGAGATATCCTCGAAACGGGATATTACATTTTTGGTGAGGTCTGTGAGGGGTGCTGCCAGCTGTGAAAACCCCTTGATGAACCTCCGGTGGTAGGTGCAAATCCCCACAAACCCCCGTAGTTCTGTCATATTCTTCGGTTCTGGCCAATTTCGGATGGCCTCGATCTTTTCCTCGTGGACTCTCACTTTGTCCACCCCGATGATATGCCCCAAGTAGAGCATCTCTGTCATGCTCCTCCTCCAAGATACGCAGTACAACCTCTATATGCTGCAAATGCTCTTCCCATGTACGACTGTAAATGAGAATGTCGTCAAGGAACACCAGCACAAATTTTTTCAATTGACCATAGAAGATGCGGTTCAGGCAAGACTGTAATGTAGTTGGAGCATTGGTTAGCCCAAAGGGCATCACCAAAAACTCAAAATGGCCATAGTGACAGCGAAACGCAGCCTTGGGGATGTCCTGGTCCCTCACCCTGATCTCAGATCGATCTTGGAGAAGAACTATGCTCCCCTACACTCATCCATCATCTCATCGATCCTGGGGATAGGGTAACGATTCTTCATGGTTTTCTTGTTCAAGGCCCTGCTACATTGCTCAGAAAATTGCGGGACTTTAGCCCCAGACTCTACTCAAGAAACCCACAAAAACCAATGAATGAATTGGCCAAATGTTGACCCCAGAATTTCAGCTCAGTTTCCCCTAGCTCCTCTAGCTGCTGGCTGAGTTAGTATCTCTGTTTGACACCTCAAATCTGTTAAGAAAATTCTGCCAAATTAATCTTGGCTTCTCAATAAACCCAAAAAAACCCAGAAAGGGTTCGCCCAAAGCTTGACCTCGAAAATTGGCCCTATTGGGCTTGACTCATTGCACTGCTGGTTAAATCGATCCTCCTGTAAATCCTGCTGATGGAAGTCTCCAAAATGCCACAAAAATCCCTGTTAGGAATCTTCAAGCCTCCCCACCAAATCTCAGCTACAACTCCCTCTCTTCTCACCTCTTGGAACAACCAAATCCTCTTTGCACAACGTCCTCCCCTACGCAGTCTCCTCCTGCTCTGCGCAGTCAAGAACTGGCTACGCTTCCTCCTGATGCTGTTGAAGGAAATTCTCCTCACAAGGTGTGGAACTCCTCTCCCGAGCGCGCACTCGAAGTCCCCTGAGGTAGAGGTTGAGATCTCCACTTGATGATCTCATGTGCTAAACAACACTGCATACTTGGATCTCCGGCTCAAGCGTGCTCTGTCAAAATGAGAAGAAGAAAATAGATGAATGAATGAATGAGGAATGACCTACTCTCTTCCTCTTTTAACTAGCTGAGCCCCCAACGTTCCCTTAGGCCCCACTGGACTGCGCTGCCACCTCTGCCATCCAATCATTGCTCAGCAACTGTGCTGTTGCTGCCCCCACTCCGTCACTGCGCTGCCTACGCTGCCACTAGGATGTTGCCTTCTGCGTGTGGCTGGCTTCATGGGCCCCACTCCAACTCTAATTTTTGTCTTAGTGACTTTAGGAAAGTGATCTGATCATAAAGTTTATTTGTGGGTCCCCCTTACCCACTTTATTTTCTGTTAAACATTAGAAAATAAAAATTAGACAAAATTAATATTCCAATTAGCTGCAAGCTAATTTGGAATATTACAAATGAATAGATCCTCCCTAGTTAAGAGGGAGATATAGACACATCATTCTCGTCTTCATATTATGAAGAAAGAATGGAGGATTGGGTAAGCATCTGAATTTCGATAACCTTTGAGGATGAGGTAGGGCAGACAATCGACAAGATTAGTCGAAGAGGAAATTCCATGAGGATGTGTAAATCCAAGATGGGAATGGTCCTAAAAGGACAAACCTTGAACTTTCAGATGGGGCATGTGCCTTGAGAGACAATGATGAAGGTGTCAATAAATCATTTTTCTCCCCAACATTTTTCTCTAATCTAGTGGAGAGATAGAGCTGTAAGTCAAGGCCTTGCTATATGACAATGTTGGTTGATATGTGCTGATTTATGGTAGCATCGGATGTGCTCTAGCGTTGTAATTTTGTATATAGGCTAAGACACATGTATTCCATAATACTCAGAAAGGATTCTGGAAAATTCCACTTAGAGATGGTTTAATTAAATTAATTAATCGTTTTTTAATGATTAATTAAAGCGTATTAATTAAACTAACTGTGAATCTTTTAGATAAAGTCATGGATTAACTCCCAGTTAATCTTAGCCCTTGATTATGTTTTAATCTTGGCCGTTGAAGGGTCAACGAAAGATTATAAGGAGGAGGGTGAGGGGCCTATGGAAAACACACTGAGCATTTGGAATTTTCGAGCTTGTGAGAGAGACACAACTTTTGATCTAGATCGAATCACTAGGGCATAATTGGCTAAGTGATTTCGATCTAGTGATCAGTTTCAGAGAGGGGTAGATGCAACAACTGGTCAGGAGGACCAGGAGTACATTTCAGAGAGAGAGGCAGAAGTGACGCAGTCATCTAGAGGGGTGATGCAGTCCCTGAAGGGGATCACGCAGAAGTGACGCTGTGCCTTCTAGATTCAGTCTGGAGATAGCTGGAAGCTGTGGTTTCTGAGCCAAGAGGGCCAAAACTCAGTTCCAGATCAACTTGATTGTTGCAGAGGAGGTGACGCAGTTCCTTAGCTTGCCACACAGGCTTACGCAGTAGAAGCGTAGGCATCACGCAGAGGCAGAGAGGGGCTTCACCAATGCTGCTCTGGATTAGCCGGGGACTTGCAGAGTGAGGTATATCTCACATTTCTTCTGTTGCCGAGATTTTTTTTGAAGGGTGAGCCGGATATTGGCACCCTAGTTGTACTCAAGATTATGTTGCTTAATAAAAAAAAACCCTTAGATCTGCTACATCGGTTTTCCCAAGTTGGGTTTTTCCGGGGACTTAGTCCAAAAAATAACCGTGTCAAATGTGGATGTTTTTCATTGTATTTTGTTCAGTTTGTTTCAACACTTAGATTTATTCCGCAACATTATTTGTGTAGACTGCTTCAGTAATTACTTCGATGTTTCATTGAAATGAAATAATTATGAAATGTAATCAAGCATAATAGGAGAAGTAATTCAGATTTGTAGCAGTAAGAATCCAGATTTAGGATTTTTCACAGGGTATCAGAGCTTATTCAAGTTGAAGTGTAGAAGAAACAGAAGAGAACCAACAGATCAATGCTGAAGAAACTGGGTGCTGCGTAAGCAGCAGTAGACTACCCCAGTGGTTACGCAGTCCAGACTAGGAGAGCTATCTAGTGCAGAAAAAGCTCCCTCTGAGAGAGTTGACAAAGGGGTAAGCTATTTCAGTTGCAGAAGATGTAGCGTTGCTGAATGACGTTGTAGCTGCACAACAATGAGTGTTGGTGCATAAGCGTCAGAAAATTTCTGAAAAACACAGTTGGGGATTTCTTGACCTCGGAGAGTTCTATTACTCAAACAGACTCGGTTTTTCCCGTGTTGCACCAGAAGTGGAGCAACAAAGCTGTAGGCTTGTTGACTTAATTGTGAAATACACGAGGTATTCGTAATAATAATATATTATATATAAAATGTATAAGAGATGATAAAATGTTACAATGAGGCCTGCTTATATACCTACGCAGGCGGCCTTTCATGAATGGGCATGTCTTTTAGACATGCCTTTTCAGTTAACTAATGACTATGTAAATAACCCTTATCTTGATTAGTTATTATTTACATTTATTTTATTTATACTATTTGTTATGAATTATATTCATAACATTGCCCTTCTCTTAGAAACTTTGTACTCAAAGTTTTAATTTTCCGACAATTTTCTTCACTTTGTGATTATGATCTTGGCATATGTCAATCATCACTGATACCTTATCATGTAGAGTACCTTATGTTGTAGAATTCTCTCATAATGTTGTCTTGAAACTAGAGTTTTTGTTTATTTTGTTTATTTTTATTTTTTTTTAAATGACGTCTTGAACCCCCCCTTTTTTTTTAATTAATTAATTAATTAATTAAATAATAATTTTAATTAATAAAATTAATAAAATTTGATTTTTAAATTTTATTTGGATTATTAAATTTATTAAAGTTATTTTGTTAGATTAGTTGTTCATATATATATATATTTGGGTAATGGATTGTCATCGTACACGTCCGTACGGTCATGTCTTTACACATGTCTTTACACGAGGCGTCTTCGATGCTAGATAATCTGTGTGGTTGATATCTTTGCATTTTTTTTTTTTTTGCAATTAAACTACGTGCCAATCTTTAATTAACGCCGTTCAATTTAGCCAACGTAGGCCAAGCAAATAAATGATAGAAGTGTTTACATGGCAATTGTTTTGCAGGCTATTCGTTGGAAAACGTTTCTTGACAAATTGGGCATATCGCTCCATCACTGATTTCACTATATTCGCTAATCAAAGCTAATGGAAGCCCATCCACAGCCGCAGGAAGACTATCAACTACTTCTTCCTCGCTTGAGACTACTAATTACTCCGCCCTTTGTAATGTTACTCCACCCAATAATGATAACTTCATGTCTGAAATCGAAAGTATAAGTATTGTCCTCCAGAAGTTGTTTGATCTGACGCCATGTGAATCTAGAATTCCATATAATTTGACCACTCAGAAAATCTGGTTGTCGGTTGGCTTGGCGATTATCTTCTACGTATCGGAAAACAATAGTATTTTCTGGAAATATGAATGTTGTTAGATAGTCTTCGCGCTCGTCATATTCACTTTCATTCATTGTGAAACGTTGAAAGTTCTCTCCCCGCCATTCATTATCCAATTCACGTATATTAATATTCTCTGATAAACTCTCAATTCTCAGATGAACATTATCAATACGGTGTTGATCATTAATGTTGTATACAACATTATTATTAAACCTCACTGTCGACACCAAATGGTCTCCTTCAATTCTGGGCGTTTGGATTGTTGTACCAACTGTTGCACCATGCATAGTAGGAGGAATAATAATTCCATTCACCTCAGCTTCTGCTTCCACAGTACTGAAAACACAGAGAGCGAATTCTCTCATATATATGTTCTGGGGATCCATGTTTCGATTTTCTTCTTCCAATGTTTCCAAACAAACTAATTTGATTATACAAAAATCTCCCGAAATCTCGAATCTAGTTATACCCTTCTGGGGATAAAAGTCGTTATACACACTGCTGGAATATAGTTCCTTGGGTGATGTCTGAGGCAACTCTTCTATGGCCCTTTCAAGATGAGCATCATTAAAGGGATAAGCCAGGGCTCCATACGTACAGATCGTACGTTCGACTTCATTTCTAAATTTTTTTCCATCTAGACCAATCACAATTAAGGATCTGTCTCTAAGACTAAAAATCTGCTCGAGATTCCGACTGGTTTTATCTCCAAATGGAAGAGCCAACCATGGCATTCTCTCATAGTGGTTTTTGAAACTCTCTTGATCTTCGTCATGGGAGATGAAAAAAATCTCAAACGCTTCTCCTTTTTTCTTGATTTCCTTGTATACCTTCGCAATCTTTGCAGTCATACAACCTGTGCAAGGGGAACGTGAACGGGCACAAAAATACAGACCACCCGTTTTGCCCCCAAGCTCAGCTATGGGGATCTCCAGAGTTCGTGCATGACATTTGGTTTCCCAGATGGTTTCTAAAGTTTTTCTATTGTACAGACTCTGAGTGGAATCTTGGTCTATAGGTAATCAGACGGAATCGTAAGCAAACTCACAGCTATTAGTGTCCATATATTCCGAAGGCACCATTTCCATTTCAATTTCATTACTCTCCAGTGAATGACTGGTTCCCACATCAATTTCGTTGCTGTCTAATGATTGATCAGCTCCCATTCTGCTTCCACAGCTACACGCCAAACAACAAAATGATAGAAAAGCAAACACCAAAAACCCACAATGGTTACTGCTTTTCTGAATTTTGGTAAACGCAATACCAAATGGAGCAACAAAACCTTTTACCTTAATTTCACCAACTGCACCAAAAACGTTTTTTAAATCTTCTTCATAGGATTCTTTCCCATGCTTTAATGGTGCAGGCATGTCATTAATTTTACATTCATCATTTTCAAATTTTTTCATATTCATATCAGTTTCCTCATCAAAAGCATTTTCTTCTTTTTCTTCATATTCCCAACTGGATTCAGAGTTTGAGTGGTCTTCTTCTTTAGTTTTCATATACCCACTTTGATTGTCATTCATGTCACAATAGTTGTTGAGATCATCTTCATCTTCATGTGGATCTTCTTCTTTTCTCAAGATAGCCTTCTTCCACATTATCTTTATCTGAATCATCCTCATCCACATCAGGACCAACTTCATTTGGATCCTCATCTACATCAAGACCAACTTCATCTAGATCTTTTGAATTCCCTAAATCGGCTGAATTGTTCTGTTGACTATGTCCAATATTTGGAATTATTGGTTCTTGTGTCAGATTATTCTTGTCCCAAATGGCGTTTATATTATGCATTGCTTTGTTATAATTGTCTGTGGACTCGCTATGGTTTTGCCAAATTTGTCTTTCTATCCGATTTGTTGTGTCTTGAAGTTTTTTGATGTCGTCAAAATTCCTGTAACCTTATCCTCAAGATCGATTAGTCTTTTAGTGAATTCATCAGAATTATTATTGATCTTACTCTCAAGATTGATCAACCTTTTGTTAAAATCAAACTTCGACATTGATGAAGACATCGAGCGGCAGCGATTTCGAGGCACCGCATGTAACAACTGAAGGCAGCCAGCAGTGGCGTAGGTGCTTCCTTCCAGGCAAGAAGATTGCCGCTCTGATACTAAATGGAGCAACAAAGCTGTAGGCTTGTTGACTTAATTGTGAAATACACAAGAGGTATTCGTAATAATAATATATTATATATAAAATGTATAAGAGATGATAAAATGTTACAATGAGGGCCTGCTTATATACCTACGCAGGCGGCCTTTCATGAATGTGCATGTCTTTTAGACATGCCTTTTCAATTAACTAATAACTATGTAAATAACCCTTATCTTGATTATTTATTATTTACATTTATTCTATTTATACTATTTGTTATGAATTATATTCATAACAAGAAGCATTGACTTGCTCCTCAAGGAGTGTGTAAGTCTAGCTGAGCAGAGGGTTAGAGGGAGAAGTCGACAATTGAGGAGATGGCCAACAACGGATTGCGTGAGCAAGATAGGTTGGAGGGTGCATCCAACTATGTTATCTGGAAGTCAAGGATTCAATTTTTCTTTGATGAGCATGATCAAAAGAGCCTCGTTGATAGCGCAGTTGCAGAGCCGCTAGATGTAGCACATCTGAGAGCCTTCAAGAAGAACATGGCAAGAGGCAAACGATTGATCCTAGGTGGCGTAAAGGATCACATTATACCCCACATAGCATCAAAGGACACTGCTAGAGAAATGTGGGTAAGGCTAGAAAAGCTATATCAAGGATCTTTTGAGCAATGGAATATGTATCTGGAGGAGAAGATGTGTAACACCAGGATGAAGAAGGAAGAGCGTTTTGACTCTTTCCTGTCTCGAATTCAAGAAAACTAAGACCAATTGTCAGCAGTGGGATCAACACCTAGAGACTCAGCGCTGGTAAGGCTCACTCTGAACTTTGTTTCTGAAGACTATTCGGTCTTTGTCTAGAGCATTTTGGGCAGAAAAAGACTCCCAGGATGGGAAGCGATGTGGGCAACCTTGCAGCAAGAAGAGCTAAGGAGAGATCTCCTCAAAATCCATATTGAGGATGGCAACAACGGTTTGAAAGTTAAGGAGGAGGAGGAAGAAAATGCATCCCTTGCATCAAAGGGGCAACAACGGTAGAAGAAGAAAGATCTTTTCAAGATCAAGTGCTTTAGGTGTGGGGAAATGGGTCATTATGGCACACAATGTCCTCTTAAGAAAAAGGACAAGGAGGAGAAGCAAGATCCTCAAGTCGGAGCTGCCAAAATTGTGGCAGAAGATGATTGTGCTATGTTAGCTCATATTCCGAAAGGAGGGAAGTGGGCTGACTTGGAGTTGTAGATCCAAAATCTACAAGAGGCAGGATCCTTGAGTATTTTCGAGCTATTGGATCAGATACGAGCTACGGTAGCCTTAAGACAATAGCAAGATGGACAGTTGTAGCAGAAGAGGATGAGACAATGTAATGGCTAGCAGTACTAGAGTCTGATAAGTGCAGAAGAAGAGCAGTAGCAGCAACAGTTGAGCTGCAGCAGCGCAGAGCACACTGGTGCAGCGCAGTGCAGTGCAGTGCTCATGCAGTGCAGAGCAGCAGCAACGCAGTAGTTTCAGAGAACTAGTGTAGAAGTTAGCAGCAGACAGTCTTATTATTCAGATGCAGTATTAGTTGTCCAATTTCAGATGTTTTTCTGTTGCAATTAGCAACAGTGCAACAGGACACCAACAACAACAATGGAGCAGCAGTAGTGTAGTGCACAGTGGTGCAGCGTAGTGCAGAGCAGTGCTCACGCAGTGCAACAACATGGCTGTAGAATTCAGAGGGAGTTGTAGTACAGTAGCAGTTGGCAGCAGCAGTACAGTTGCAACATTTGTGCAGTATTGGTGAGCAGCATCAACAACACAGTAGTAGATGTTATAGAAGTCAGAGCAGCACATAGAGTTGTATTGCTAGAGCACTTTCTTCACTAAGAGGGAGTGTTGATTTATGGTAGCATCGAATGTGCTCTAGCCTTGTAATTTTGTATATAGGCTAAGACACATTTATTCCATAATACCCAGAAAGGATTTTGGAAAATTCCACTTAGAGATGGTTTAATTAAATTAATTAATCATTTTTTAATGTTTTCCTAAGTCTAAACTTAGGGAAATTGATTAATTAAAGGGTGTTAATTAAAATAAGTGTGAATCTTCTAGATAAAGTCATGGATCAACTCCTAGTTAATCTTAGCCCTTAATTATGTTTTAGTATTGGCTGTTGAAGGGTCAATGAAAGATTATAAGAAGGAGGGTGAGGGGCCTATGGAAAACAGACTGGGCATTTGGCATTTTTGAGCTTGTGAGAGAGACACTGCTTTTGATCAAGATCGAATCACTAGGGCAGGGCTGGCTAAGTGATTTCAATCTAGTGATTAGTTTCAGAGGGGCAGATGCAGTAAATGGCCAGGAGGACCAGGAGTACATTTCAAAGAGAGAGGCAGCAGTGACGTAGTAGAGGCAGTGCAGCCATCTGGAGGGGTGACGCAGTCCCTGAAGGGGATCACGCAGAAGTGACGCAGTGCCTTCTAGATTTAGTCTTGAGATAATTGGAAGCTGTGGTTTCTGAGCCAGGAGGGCCAAAACTTAGTTCCAGATTAGCTTGATCGTTGCAGAGGAGGAGGTGATGCAGTTCCTTAGCTTTCCCACGCAGGCTTATGCAGTAATAGCGTAGGCATCACGCAGATGCAGAGAGGGGCTTCACCAGCGCTGCTCTGGATTAGCCGGGGACCTGCAGAGTGAGGTATATCTCACATTTCTTCTGTTGCCGAGATTTTCTCTGAAGGGTGAGCTGGATATTGGCACCCTAGTTGTACTCAAGATTCTGTTGCTTAATAATACAAAATCCTCAGATCTGCTCACCGGATTTCCCAAGTTGGGTTTTTTCGGGGACTTAGTCCAAAAAATAACTGTGTCAAATGTGTATGTTTTTCATTGTATTTTGTTTAGTTTGTTTCAACACTTAGATTTATTCCGCAACATTATTTGTGTAGACTGCTTCAGTGATTACTTCGATATTTCACTGAAATGAAATAATTATGAAATGTAATCAAGCATAATAGGAGAAGTAATTCAGATTTGTAGCAGTAGGAATCCAAATTTAGGATTTTTCACAATATGATGAGATGCACTGATATAAGCTGATAAGATAGAGATGGCTTAGCAATCCGACTCTTCTTATGATAATTCTTCATTATGAGAATGTCCATGTACCTCGTATGTATTATGAATACCTCTCTAGTTAAGAGGGAGTGTTGAAATATATAACTAGGTTCGGTCTTCATAATGTCTTATGTACTATTGGTTTTTGTATTTGATGTAAAAGAGAAAAGAAAAGTAGTATTGTTATTTTTATAACATGGGTGTCATGCTCTAGGTCAATTTGTTTTTAGGTCAGGCACCCATTATGTGCTTCTAGGGCTTTGTTATAGAATCAAAGAAGTCAAAGAGTCATTGTCATATGGAAAAGACCCTGTTGACCACTCTGTGTCAACGACGCCATAGCAGTACACTCCCATTTTTGCAAATGAGACTCATCATGTTCGAGGTGTTCACGCCATTCAGATTTCATCGACAGTCGATAGTTTTATAAATGATGTAAACCCATTCTGCATGTTCATGATGTAAATGATTTAAGTAAGACCACCATTATGTAACAACCTAGGTAAGCTTAGTATTTTGGTGATGATTTCTATCCTAGGAGGTTTTTTGTCTCACTGATTCATTTGTGTTTCTCGACACAAGTGATCGGCAAAGTTTTCCCCTCCAGCCTCACCCCAAAGCTAGGGTGGATTTTGTCATCAAGATGCTAAGTGAGTCCCAGTGTTTTCTATCGAGTCTTTGTAAAAATAGTTTGGGAATAATCCTAGCTAATTGGCTAGATTATTTTATTATAAACTACTTGGTCTACTAGATCATGTTTTGAGTCGCAGAATTGGGTAGCTATTTGAAGCTCTACGAATGGGTATTCTCCCTTTATGTGTTTAAATGTATTTATCTTATGTAAAGAGGGTTGGAAAAATAATTAAATCCCCTCTCAGTCAATTAATTAAATTTTCTCTCCAAATTAAATTAAAAATCCTAAGTTAGACATTTAATTAATTTTAAGTCCTAGGTGAGTTAAAATTTTTCAAAGGCAAAATTATTGGGTCCTTAAAAAATATAAATTTTTAAAGGTCTCAGGCCAAGGGAATATTGAGAATTTCAAGAAATTTTGGACCCTTGGGCCTTGGTGGTTAAGTCAAAGTCAAAATTTTGAGGTAATTAACTCAAAAATATTATTTTTGAGTTAATTAAAATGGAATTAAATGATAAATTCGAATTTCCTCAATATTATAATTTTGACTGTCCAAATTAAAAGATAATTAAATCTTTTTCGACTGTCGGGATTATTTTGACAAGGATCAACTAAACTAGCCGTTGGAGATTTTATCTTATAAATTAGAGGTCTTTATA
The DNA here is from genome assembly GCA_034641835.2 of Pinus albicaulis. Classification (NCBI taxonomy): domain Eukaryota; kingdom Viridiplantae; phylum Streptophyta; class Pinopsida; order Pinales; family Pinaceae; genus Pinus; species Pinus albicaulis. The sequence continues at coordinate 1,436,244,022 of CM076579.1, forward strand.
TGTCATTTGCACTGGATCTTTGAATCGTGCACTTGTTCTCAGAAGCTCTTGTAATATTTTTGGTGAATAAAGCATAAAGACTTTGGGGTTACAGACTTTGGTGTTCCTTTTCCAGATCTATGTGGTGATATTGTCTTTGGTGTTCCTTTTTCAGATCTATGTGGTGATATTGTCTCTAAACTCTGCTACTTTTATTGGCATTTGATGGTTGATGACCTTTATGGATTGATCTGCATATAGGTATCTTGTGCAGTTTTTTGGATTTCTAAAATTACATTTTGATTTGACGCAAATATTAGTTATCTATTTTTCTGAAAGGTCTCAGGGTTATTTTTCAAATCTCTATCAATCTAAAATTCAGATCTAAGTGTGCAAAGATCATTATTCAAGATTTGAGTGTTTGGGGAAGTCTTTAGTTAGATCAGCCGACTCTCATATTTCAGAAAATCTGATAAAACTCATTGTTTCCTAATTCCCAAAGTTATCTTATGGAATTTTGTTTTTACAGGGTCTTCTTGGGCTTGTGCCTCTCTTAATTTCAGTTTTATTAATTGTGCAATATGGTTTTAAATCTGGCCATGAGGGCCTCTGATTTGTAAAATAACATTGTAAATCCCGCTTATTTTTATTTATTTCACCGGGTTTTTTGGGATTTTTATTTGGTGCATATATTGGGTTTTTGGGTCTTTCGTTTCTGGTTTTGTGCAGGTTGTACCAGTGGATTCTCAGAATTTTTTTTTCAGATCTGAGCGAAATCTAGGCCCTGGAGGGTAAGATCTGGTCTCAGGATTGGATCTGGTTGCAGATCTGGGGTTGATCTCTGTTTTAAAGATTAAATAATTGCAGGTGCATTCAAATTTAAAAAAGGAAAAATTTGATTCTTCGGGTAAAAAGAAAGATTTTAAAAGCTTTGCCTGTGTTTTTCCTCTAGGAAGCTGTGTATTCATTTGCTACATTCTTTCCTGTACACTGCAATCCCTCATTTCCCTTATCCGTACGCAGCCCCTTTACCAGCTCTGGCGTTGCCAGTTTCCATCCGCATCCTTGCCCTTACCCTGTCCGCAGTCTTCTCTGCTCCTCGTTTCCTCTTCGCCTAGCTCCTCTCACGCTGTCCGTACGTCGTCCCGCACCTGCATAAGCAAAAAACAAAAAAAAACTTAACGCAAATCCAAATTTTGATTTTGATTTTAGATTTTCGATTTTTTTAACTTTGCTTTAGTTTTAGTTTTAGTTTAAGCTTTAGATTTTCTGTTTCATATTTTTTTGAGGTTAGTTTAGTTTAGGTATCGTTTGATTTAAATTTTTAGAGTTGACTTTTTAGTTTTCCTTTTTTTTTTTAAATCTTTAGACTTGGGAAAAATATCAGAAATAAAAATAAAAAATACTAGCGCTTTTAAACTTTTTTCATTTTTTATTTTAGATTTTATTTTCTTTAGATTTCTAAAGTTAAGTTTTAGATTTAGTATTTTTTTTTTTAAGATTTATATTCTTTCGAAAAAAAAAAAAAAAAATATAAAATTTTAAATGCCTAAAAAACTTTAATGAATTTTTTTTGTTTTTGTTTTTTGAACTTTAAATTTTTTTTCAAAACATTAAAAATTTCAAAATACAAAAAATTAAAATTTTCCTTTTTTCTTAGCTTGGGTAAATGAGAAGGAAAAATTCTAAATTATTTCGTAGTCAAAGGTGAACTTTTAATTTTTTATCTAAGTTTGACTTTAGGCTAAATTTTAGTTTCTGGTTTGGGATTGTCAAGAATATCATTTAAATTCAGAATTATTGGAAATGTCTAACATTTAAATTCGATAGTTCTCTCATGATAATATTTTTGTTTCGAAATTCAAATGGTTGGTTCGAAGTATTTTCATGCTTAACTGTGGTTGATGATCGTTAAACTACCTATAAGTGTGGTTTTAAATTGCTTGAAATTGGTGATTAATTAATTTAGTCAACTTTGAGAATATTTCAAGTGATGATAAATTGTATGTCTTTATTGAACATTGTTGATGCTTGATTACGAAGGTGTTTTATCGAATATTGAATCGTATTATTGAAAAGAGCTTATCTTCCAGTTTGATCAATTGAGCACTTAATTGAGGAATTAAATATTATCGTGGTGGATTGATTTTTTCATAGCAGCAGTTACCTATCAACTACTTGATCTTAATTTTGTAACGAGATATTTTGACTCCACAAGGCACTGGTTTTAAATTTCAAATCTAATTGGATCTGTAAAATCTCGTTAATCTTAACAAGTACTTGGTCATTTAACTGCGTCTCCTGAATTGGTTGGTTTTCAACCAGTTTTCCTTCTTCATTTTTGTTAGGGTCTACCTCCCTTAGTCTGCAAGGAGACAACTTAGATAAAGAGATTGGGGATCAGGGTGACAACCCCCCGATCTGAGCCGTTGTCGCAGTGCCTAGACATTTTGTGCGACAACATTTTTTGGCGCCGTTGTCGGGGACCAATTTATTGGACTTTGGCTGTATGACATTCATCTCTTTCTTCATCTTTCATCGCAGGTGTTTGAGTTAGCTTCCTGTCCTAGTGGCGACTCCATTGGCTTCATTTTCCATAGGAATTGGTACTAGAAGACATCCAAGTAGCTTGGTTAATCCTACTCCAGATCCTGAAAGGGTTCTGAGAGTTCGATTACACAAGCTCTCTTCTCGTACACTTCTTGTTAATCTCGGCCAGGAAGCTCTCTCTGATATCCATTCTTTGTTTTGTGATCCTGTTCAGCAAGATATCATGGATATCTTTTCCCCGTGTAACTTTACTAACATTCAAGGTTATCCCAATGATTACCCTGAACATGGCATGGGAAGATTACCTAGTTTTCAAGGAAATAATGTGGTTAGTGTCAAAGATCATTTGTTTGCTTTAACTAGTTGGTGGAATAAATTTGCGGTTTTAAATAACAATTTCGATGATGTAAAGATGAAGCTTTTTATTCTTACTTTTGAGCAAGATGCTATGGAATGGTTTACTGAAAAACCTGATAATTCATTCAATAGCTTTGACTCAATTCTAGTTGCCTTTAAGGATAAGTTTGGTGATAAAAGGGAAGATAGGCATTTGATAAAAGATATTAGTACCATAAAAAAGAAAGAGAATGAAACGATCGAAGAATTTAACAAGAGATTTAATGGTATCCTTAAGGAAATATCTCAAACTCATAAGCCTCCTGGTGGATCTCTTCTGAATTTTTACATTGATGTTTTTAATTCTGATACTTCATATGAGCTAAGGCGTGCTAAAACTGTTGATTATAAGGCCTACCAGTCTTTAGCTGAAGAACTTGAAAAGGATAAAAGGGCATCAGGGAAGTCTGAAATTCCTGGTTTTGATAGGGCCGTGACTAAATTGAAAGGGCCTAAAGGTAAAGAGCCTCTAGAAGATGATGACGACCCTATGAAAAAGTTAATGCAAAAGATTGAAAGCATGGAGCTTAACCAAGTGAAATTAATCTCTAACCATGCTAAGGAAATAAGCACTTTGCAGTCTAGGTTGGTCCAAATGGAAAGAGCTCAAGCGCAAAATTCCCAACCTAGGAATCATAATAATCGAGGTAATAATACTTGGCAGAAAAAAGGCTAGCCTAGTGAGTAGAGACCTCCTAATCTGCTTGAATCTACTAATCTGGTTGATGAAGCTCCACCTTATTGTAGAGCTTGTGATGCTCTTCATGAGGAGGTTACTTGTCCCACTGTTAAAAGAATCATGATTAGTGGAATGATTGGGCAAGTAATCAGATAAATGTTGTTGGTCAGGAGTTTTCTTTGTCTATGGAAGATTGGATGGAAGTGAAGGAAAATAGTCGAGATGTTAGGCCTTTTACATCTTCGCATAGTATCAATAATTTTGATCATGAGAAGGATTTGATGATTGAATTATTTGGTAGCGTTCTCCTGATCAAGTTTTGGAAATTGCTAAGGACAAAGGATTAACTTATCAAAGAAGGGATAAAGAGCAAGGTAATAATCAAACTCCCCCTCGAATTTTTAATCCTAGTCCTGGTTTGAATATTGACTTGGGCGTATGGTTGAATAATGCTAAGATCTTGGTGCTTGTCACTGAGATGTTAAAGCTTCCCACTCAGAGGGCTAAGTTTTTAGATGTTCTAGGAGCTTCACATGTTAATGTTACTCAAGATAAGACTTCTGAAGTTTCTTATCAAGATGCCCCTATATATTCTGCAAAAAATGGAGTCAGATAACAAGGAGCATCAACCATTTTTTGTTACTTTGATGGTTAATGGTTATAAATTGAATAATTGTATGCTAGATTCTGGTGCTTCAGCTTGTGTCATGACCAATAGGGTCATGGAACAACTTAATTTAAGAGTTTCTAGACCATACTACAACATATGTCCCATGGATTCTAAGAAAAGTGAAGTTCATGGGTTAATCCAGGATTTGCAAGTTCATTTATCGGTTTACCCGGACATAATGGTTGTTATGGACATAGTTGTGGTTGATGTTTCAGATGCTTGGGGTATGTTGTTATCTAGAAAGTGGGCCTCTGATCTAGGAGGAAGTATTCAGATGAACTGGTCTTATGCTATGATTCCTTCCCCTAGAGGTGAAGGGTTTGTGAAGCTAAGTAGAGAGGTTGAAAGAAGATTCCATATGGAAGATCCTAAGAGACCTCATAATGAAATAATTAAGGAACAACCTGACATGGGGAATTATGCTATTATGTCTAATTTCATAGTTTCTTTAGATGACAAGGTTGATGAGAAGTTTGAGGACCTAAGGGTTCAAGTTTGGTACATGCATTTTGATGGTGCAACATCTAGGTATGGTAAGGGTGTTGGAATTGTATTGAAGTCTTCCCTTGGTCATATCTTTAAGTTTGCCTATAGACTTGAATTCGATGCAACCAACAATGTGGCTGAGTATGAAGCCTTGTTGTTGGGTTTTGAGTTAGCAAATGCTTTAAGAATTAAGTTGCTTAGTATCAAGGGAGACTCTGATTTGGTTATCATGCAAGTTAAGAATAAATTTACATGTAAAAATCAAAGGTTAAGGAATTATCGAAATGCTGTGTGGGATGTTATGGAATACTTTGATGCCATTAACCTTGAAGCTATCCCAAGAGAAAAGAATAGCTTGGCGGATGAGCTTGCTGTGGCCACTTCTACCTTACAATTATCTGATGAATTAATTAAGAATAAGATAAAAAATGGAAATTATTTTCAGACCTTCAGTCCCTGATAATTCAGAGCATTGGCAAGTTTTTAATGATGAAAAGTAGGTCATTTGTTTTCTTGATAATTTGGATGAATTTGAAAATTTTCGAATAAGTTCTAGGGAGGATGGATCTGATGATCATGATGATATTATAAATCCTACTCCTGGGAATATTGTTGCTTTAGAGCAGCGCTTTGATCGGCATGATGTCACAAAGATGAAAGAGGAAAATAAAATGGATCCAGGTGAATTCATTGAAGTAAATATTGGTACCTCTGTGGACCCTAAGATTGTCAAAATTGGTAAAGGTACTAATGAAGAAGAAAGGAAAAAGTTGACCAATTTACTTCATGAATATAGGAATGTTTTAGTATTTTCGTATGATGAGTTAAAAGGATATAGGGAAGATGTCATGCAACACATTATCCCTTTAAAAGATGAGAATGCTAAACCTTTTCGTCAAAAGCTTAGGCAAATAAATCCTAAGTTATCCCCTTTGGTTCAGAAAGAGCTTTAAAAAATGCTTGCAGTTGGAATCATTGCTCAAACTAGACATTCAACATGGTGTTCCAACATGGTGATTGTTAGGAAGAAGAATGGTACCATTAGACTTTGTGTCGATTTTAGAAACCTTAATCTAGCATGTAAAAATGATAATTACCCTTTGCCCAACATGGAGACTATGTTGCAAAGAGTAACGGGTTCAGGAATGATGTCAATGCTAGATGGTTTTTCTGGATATAATCAAGTTTGGGTTAAGAAGGAAGATCGTCACAAAACTACATTCACCACACCATGGGGTACTTTCGAATACATAAGAATGCCTTTTGGGTTGACTAATGCTGGGGCTACTTTTCAAAGGGCTATGGATTATGCTTTTAAAGGTTTAATTGGTAAAATTATTGAAATTTATCAAGATGATTTTACTGTTTTTTCTAAAGATGGTATTAGTCACATAGGTCATCTTAAGAAAGTTTTTGATAAGTGTAGAGAATTTGGGATTTCCTTGAATCTAGCTAAATTTGTTTTTGGAGTAACTGAAGGGAAATTACTTGGTCACATCATCTCCAAAGATGGGATCAAGATTGATCCTGAAAGAGTTGAGGCTATCCAAAAGATTCCTCTCCCTCATAATCTTAAATCCCTTCAGTCTTTTCTAGGAAAAACTAATTTTCTTAGAAGATTTATTCCAAATTACGCAGAAATAGCTAAGCCTACTCAAAGTCTTTTGAAAAAAGATGTAAAATTTTCATGGAAAGAAGATGGAAAAAGGGATTTTCAAGGAATTAAGGGTGCTATTGCCAAGGCACGAACAAGTTCAAGAAATTTTGCAGAGAAGCTGACATCAAGAGGGAGACCACAACCGTATATACTCCTGAGCAAAATGGCATCGCTGAAAGAAAGAACAGGACCATTGTGGAAGCTGCTCGTGCCATGCTATGTGACCAAGGTCTTCCGAAGTTTCTGTGGGGAGAAACTGCGGACACTGCTGTGTACATACAAAACCGATGCCCGCAATCCGCTTTGGACTCCAAAACTCCCGAAGAGGTTTTCTCTGGTAAGAAACCTGATGTCTCACATTTTAGAGTTTTTGGTTGTCCCATTTATTTTCATGTGCCGAAAGAGAAGAGGAGCAAGTTGGATGCTTCTGGAAAGAAGGGAATGTTTGTGGGCTACAACAAAACTTTGAAGGCCTATAGAGTCTATGTGCTTGGTCAAAGGAAAGTGGAGATATGCCACAATGTTACCTTTGACGAAGATGCTACCCTGCAGAAAGTAATCAATCTTCCGAACTCTGATGAAAATCATGAAGTAAGGGCTGGAAATCAAGAAGAACCGAAGGATGAGACGATGCCCGATGTTGATGGAACGATGGACCCCATTGATGCACCTCCTTCAATGAAGAGAAGGCCATCATGGCTCAGGGACACTCTCGAGGATGCCGAGAAACATATGGCCCCAAGTGGGACATTCTGTGAAAGCAAGAAGCCGAATAGATACCAAGGGTATCTAGCAGCCATGAGTACAATCATATAATCTGATCCTGGATCTTTTGAGGAAGTCGTAAAGCATCAAGTCTGGAAGGATGCTATGCACAAAGATTATGAGTCCATTATGAAGAATGATGTCTGGGATGTGGTTCCGAGACCGGAGGACAAAGCAGTTGTCACCTCGAAATGGCTCTATAAGATCAAGCATGGATCTGATGGTAATGTTGAAAAGTTCAAGGCAAGATTCGTTGCCCGTGGCTTCTCTCAAAAGGAAGGCGTAGACTATGATGATATATTTGCACATGTGGCTCGATATACCACCATTCGATCTATCATAGCCCTTGCTACTATGCAAGGATGGAATCTTCATCAGATGGATGTGAAGACCGCATTTCTGCATGGTGCGATAAAGGAAGAGGTGTATGTAGAAAAACCTCTAGGGTTCAAAGTCCAGGATCGAGACACCCATGTCTGCAGGTTTAAGAAAGCCCTCTATGGGTTGAAGCAAGCACCCCAGGCTTGGTACGAGAGGATAGATAGCTACCTGATGAAGCTGAGCTTCACTCGTAGTAATGCTGATCTGAACCTTTACTTCAAGTTTGATAGAGAAAAGCCTCTCATTCTGGTGCTGTATATGGACGACCTCTTCCTGATAGGTGCTGACCCTCTCATTCATCAGTGTAAGAGGGAGCTCGCTTCTGAGTTCGAGATGAAGGACCTAGGACTGATGCATTACTTCCTAGGCCTGGAGGTCTGGCAGAGAGCTGGCGAGATTTTCCTTTCTCAAGGAAAATATATTGTGAAGCTGCTGGAAAGATTTGGAATGGTGGACTGTAAGTTCGTGTCGACACCGATGGAACTCAAATTTAAGAAGTTGAGTGGCAGCGCTGTTGGGCTCGTGCTGGCAAATCCTACTGAGTATCGTCAACTCGTAAGGGGCCCTAATGTTCTTAGTGAACACCCGTCTGGACGTATGTTTTGCAGTGAACACTTTGAGTCAACACATGGTTGATCCTCATCACATTCACTAGGTTGGTGCCAAGAATCTGTTGAGATATCTTCGAGGCTCGATAAACCATGGGCTGACATACACTGCCGGGAGTGTGACACTCCATGGATATACTGATGCCGATTGGGCTGGCAGTGTGGTAGATCGCAAGAGCACATCTAGATGCTGCTTCACACTTGGGTCTGCTTCGATATCATGGATGAGTAGGAAGCAGAAGTCGGTGGCTTTGAGCACCGCTGAGGCCAAATACATTGCAGCGAGTATGGCCTATTGTGAAGCAGTTTGGTTGCGAAAGCTCTTTAGTGAGTTGTTCGAGCATGTGCTAGATATCACCGTGATACTCTGTGATAACCAGAGTGGGATTCGGTTGTTCGAGAATACCGTGTTCCACGATTGATCCAAGCATATTGATATCAGGTACCAATTTATCCGGGATATGGTACAACAAGGCACCGTAAGGCTCGATGATATAAGATCTGATAAGCAAGTCGCAGATATTCTCACAAAGCCCTTAGGGAAGATCAAGTTCTTAACCTTCCGTGAGAATCTTGGAATTGTGGAACGACCCTATGCATAGGGTCTTGTTTGACGATGAGCTTTGAGAGCTCCAGGGGGCTTTGGGGATAGCTTCTTGGAGCTATAAGCAACCACAGGGCTAGCCTTGCCGAACCTTGTTGGTGTGCTTCTGTCCCACCGTTATGATATTGAGTTGGTTCACCTCTCATGATCTGTGCCCCGTATGCATCCTACCCATTGAGTGCTGGACTCATGGGAAGTACCTCTCATTTGGCTAGTGAGGTGGGAAAACCTAGAGACCAGTAGCAAAGACTGATGGACGCATCAGAGATTGCCGTACTCTCTATGTCTAGGATGGCACGTGTCCAACCACTTGATCTGGGATCAAGTCTAGTGAGGTTTCAGACCTCCAACTGACTTCGGGTCAGGTAAACCAACTTGGGGTTGGTATGTGACTCCTTTGAGTCCTATATTTCGGACCTCTGGGTTGAATTTATCAACTGGGAGTGATGTCTTTGTGACTCACCCTTTTGTTCTGAAATAAAGAAGCCAACAAAGCAAGTTACGGCGGGATGAGGCACGATGTTTGGATGGCACAGGTGGATGGAGTTCTCCCTAGTTGAGAGGGAGTGTTAATTTTGGACAACTAGGTCCAAACTCCATGTTGTGATGCTCAGATGAAGATGCCAATTTTTTTATTGCATTCCTCTTTCGGAGAGGTGCAAGATCGATCTAAAGATCATCTTGATCCGATGAGCAGAACATTTATTTTGAATTAAATCCACTTTTGTGCAAGGTCAGCCATAAGTGAAATGTAGGCTTGAAGCCCCAACATATGTGTCACACACCCTCACCGACGGATATATATAGGTCAACGTTGGAGGACATTTCATCATCACTCATCACACATTCTCTCTCATTATCTGATTGGTTCGATCACCTTGGAGGCTCTTCCTCTCTCACACGTGGGAAATTTCAGCAAAGGAAATTTCTGGTTTTGACCTAGGGTGTCAGCGCAGATTTGAGCAGCGTTGACTTTGGTCAACACATGGTCAAACTGACCCTAAACTTTCTCAAAAGTCCGATTTCTGCAGTCCGCATTTATTGGCATAGAAATCGAGGCTGGACGTTGACTTTTGATGATGCTGTTTTTGTATTGACCGTTGACTGGGACAATGTTGACTTTCGTTGACTTTGGGTTGACTGATATAGAGCTGTCCGAGAGGGTTGTGTGACACATTCTGGTTGGCTGACCGTATTGAGACTTTGCTGGTTGAAGCATCCTGTTGATCGTCGTAACGCACCACACACGTATTTTTTGCTGATCAAGTTAAGTGTATTTTTGGCTTGTCTTCTGTCGATCTATTGGTATGTTCTATCAGCATTTTACTTTCTTGTGTATGTGATTGCTGTTTGATGTTGGGTATAAAAGTAAAGTTGCATCAAGCATAGAACATCTACAAAAACTTACATTACCCCATGCTGATATTTCTAGGGCAAGCAAGGTAGAATAACTTTCTTCAAAAAATAACTAATTCCATTGATCAATTAGCATTAATTCCACATAGCATTCATTCAATATCATTATGCAGTTATACAAAAGAAAATATCAACAATTAAACATGAAAGAGTAGTAGAAAATAACTACGAGACAATGAGACAAAAGACATAGAAATTAGGCTTGAGGCCAGGGAATAACCAACAAGGGGAAAACTCGTAAATCTTTCCTTATAAGGGAGAGAGTTCATAGTTCGTCAATACATCCAGAAACAAGACATCAAATATGAAAACTCACCAGTACAAGAGCTTTCCATAAATGTCGAGCCTCTCCTCCTTCTGAAATTTGGCCTCCTCCTCATCCTTCCTTCGCTAGAACATAGATAAACAAATAGATCATTGTTGTATCAAATGAGAGCTCACATATTTATAGTCTTGCAAAGGGGGTCAAAAGGGTGCCTCCAAGGGGCCCAACTGACTTAATAGGAGGCCGACATGAGATATTTAGGAGGCAAAATTGAAATTGAAATTTCTATTTCTTCACATGATGAAAATATCGACCATGGCTATCATATTTCCAACGGAGAAGACATGAAAGACTAAGTGCCTTGTTCTTTGGGGAAATGGATTAAAAGCATTACTTGATGCAGAAGCTTGTAATGAAAAGGAGAAATCAATAAGTTATGTTATAAATGAACGTTACCAACTAAATCAGCCACCTTGATATTGGATGTATATGATAAGCTCATTAAATGGCATTTCATCACCGACTCAAGCCAAACAACATATGGTGCAACCAATAAAGAAAAGAGAACAACAATAGACATCAAACAAAGTGAATAACAACCTTAATATTTATTAATAATCTTGATTATGTCAAGTGATAAAGAGGGTGTGAATGCCTCCCCAAAGCAACTTTCTCTAACCTCAAAACAATCCACCAAAACATGTATGAACGGATTCACAATAGAGAGATACCAACATAATCTAACATGGCAGGCTAGGCATCAATGTGGTTTATACCCAAGCAAAAGACAACATACTTCACCAAAGATTTTCCTTCTTTTAACCTGCAAATTACAATGTCCCTAGTGTTTTGAGGGGGATTTCTATCCTGTTGGACTTTTGATTTGGAAATGAGGAATCCTGTTCCTTTTAGACAATCATTTACAACTAATAGAATTCTATAGACTCCTAGCACACTCTCTTGTAGAGACTTGTAATTATTGCTTATACTTCTAGGAGAGCTTCTAGACACTTCTATGTGGGGTTCCCTTGCTTTATATGAAGAAAAGTTTGTTCTAGAGACATTTATGTGGGGCACTTCCTCCTGAAGTTGATTTGATCAACCTTCTCGTAAAAATATTATGGAGAACACTCTAGCAGGTTATGGATTCATCATGAAATAAGTACTAGAATTATATTCAAGGCAAGGCGCTCTTCACGAGAGATATTCTAGCAACTTCTCAAAAATATCAATAACAATCTCAAAGAAATTGGAGTGCTCCTCTTCTCTTTTGCATTCCTTCTTTTGACGCTTTGGCCAATCAAGATATTATTGGCATGCCCTTCAAAGGATACACCCTTGAGAATGATTGATCACAAATCTTTCTTAGAAAGTGAAGTGCTCTCCTCAACATATTATCCTCAAACATTATGCCTATGATGTCCTTGTCATGCTAAACATACAACTTTGTGATGCAACTTCACCATAAGGGTGTGAAATATGCCTGAACAATGACTCTAAATGGCAGATAATGTGAAAATTTCAATCCTAAAATACTACTGCAGTGATAGATTTTATTTCTCCTACTTATTCTTCAAATAAGTTATTTACAGAATTTTTCCTAGTAAATTTTGAAATAAACACTACTGCAGTAATCACTATATGCGGAGAACAAAATAGTAAAAAGTAAAAACATAAGAATCAATCACATAGACACGGTTATTTTTGGACAATTGTCCTCGGAAAAACCCAATGTGGGAAAACCAGTGCAACATATGAGGATTTATATATTAATCTTCAGCAGCGAAATCTTTACAGGGAAAGACTGGTAGAAATAATTGGGAAAACTTCTCGAGATACACCTGAGATAATTCTTCTTCAGTCCTCCGAAGAATTTCTGACACCTAAGGGGTTCACTGGCACTCCCTGCGTCACTCTGCGTACCTCTCTGCGCAGAGCCAGCGTAAGCCAACATCACTACTATGTGAGGCCTCTACCCTGCTCCTAAGTGCTGCTTTCTGCTTCTCGGCTTCCTCCTTCCCTCGTTCCCTGACACTGGTGATGCCCTTTGCTTTCTTCGCCCTTGCAAATCTCCCTCTGAAATCAAATTCTATTACTTTAGAATCGACTTCCCTCAGTTTACTGAACGCTTGCCTGACTTACTTTCCAAATGACCCTCAAGCCTTCTTTCATAATCTCTCATTGAAGAATCAATGACCCAGATTAGAAGTTTAATCAATGGCTAAGATTAAAATTTGACTTGATCTTCATTCTCTAAAAGATTCACACTCTGTTTTATTAATACCCATTAATTATTTAATTTCCCTAAGTTTAGACTTAGGGCTCCATTGAAATAATTAATTATTTTAATAAAACATGAACCGAGTGAAATTTCCACAAACAGTTCTTGGGTTCTTTGGAATACTGGTGTCTAAGCCTCCTCAACAAATTTGAGACTTAGATCACTTTCCAATGCGACAAAAATCAACACTCACTCTTAGTGAAGAAAGTGTACTAGCAATTTGCCTGCTGCATACTGCTCTAACTTTGAAGCATCTTTTGAGCTGTTGATGCTTGGCTGCTGCTGCCCCTCATTTGCTGTACTGCTGCCTTCTATACTACTGCCCATGACACTGCCGCTGTCACTGCGTCATCTGTACTGCAACTCCCTCTTTATTCTGCATCAGTCCATTTCTGCTATTGAAATGGATTCTTGATCATCCCCATCTTCTCTCTGAAGTAGACAAACTTTGTTTTTCCCAGAGCTTTGGTGAGGATGTTTGCCACCTGTTCTCCTGTCGGATTGTACTGTAATTGTACAAGTCCTTGCTGGACATAGTCTCTGAAGAAATGACACCTGATGTCAATGTGCTTCGACCGATCATGAAGCACATGATTTTCAGAGAGCTTGATGCAAGTCTGTTTATCACATAGAATGCTGGTCACTTTCATCTTTTCCTTGAGTAGGTTCACAAGCAGCTTCCTAAGCCATATGGCCTTGCACGAAACAATGCCTGCTGCCATATATTCTGCCTCAGCTGAGCTCAGAGCCACAAACTTCTATTTTCTGCTGCACCAGGAGGTCATTCCTGATCCAACATTGAAACAATACCCACTTGTACTTTTCCGATCTACTAGGCTCCAGCCCAATCTGCGTCAGTGAACCCACCCAATTTGATGTCATTGCCTCAGGTGTATCTTAATCCAAGCTCGACCGTTCCCTGCAAATATCTGAGAATATGCTTCGCTGCTACCCAATGTGCCCTCCTTGGTTCCACCATGAACTGACTGAGGGTGTTGACAGCGTAATAGATGTATCAATCTGCCTATACAAGGTAGGATCAACCTCATCATCTTCAGAAGTATCAATCTTCTTCCAGTTGGTGATCATTGGTGTAGCCATGGGTCTACAGTCCTCCATCTTGAACCTCTTCAAGATTTCCGTAGCATATCTCCCTTGACCAAGGAAGATCTCACCCTTCTGCTGCCAAACTTCCAACCCCAGAAAATAATGCATCAACCCCAGATCCTTCATGTCGAATTTTGCAGCTAAATTCTCCGTGCAGTCCTTGATGAGCTTAGACGATCTTGTTAGGAATAGATCATCTACGTACAACACTAGTATCAGAGGCTCATCCCCTTCTCTTAAATAGTAGAGATTGGGATCTGCATCACTCTTGACGAATCCCATCTTCCGCAAGTAGCTATCAATTCGACCATACCAAGCCCTAAGGGCTTGCTTAAGTCCATGCAAGGCTTTCTTAAGCCTACACACATGACTCTTCTACTCATGTGTCTCAAAGCCCTCTGGTTGTTCGATATATGCTTCTTCTTCTATCACCCCATTCAAGAACGAAGTCTTGACGTCCATTTGGTGAATCTCCCATCCCATTTGTGCAACAAAGGATATCACTGATCTAATAGAAGAATATTTGGCAACTAGGGCGAAGGTCTCTTCATAGTCTATCCCTTCCTTATGAGCATACCCCTTCGCCACAAACCTGGCCTTGAATTTTTCTACGTTGGCATCTGCAACCTATTTGATCTTGTAGATCCATCTCGAACGCGCAACTGCTCTTTTCTGAGGCCTAGGAACCACCTCCCAGACATCATTTGTCATGATGGAACTGTACTCTTCCACCATAGCATTGACCCATACCAAATGCTGAGCTGCCTCTTGAAAACTAGAGGGTTACTCAACCTGGGCTACGAAGGCTTGGTACCTGTCCGGTTGCTTACACTGCCTCTTCTCATTTTTGGGGGCCTCGACAAAATCCTCTGCATCCTTCAAAATTTGTCGTAATTCCCTGCTTGTCCTACCACTAGTAGTGGGTGGCTCTATATGCTCCCGCTTTTGCAAATCTTCTGGAGATGAATCACTTGGATCTTTCTGGCTTGGAGAAGCACTCGGGCTAACCTCAGCTGGTCGTAGTGGTTGGACCAGTGGGTCTTCAGACTGTGTTGCTGAAGGCATCTCTCGAGATTTTCTGAATGCTCTTTCGTCCATGAACTTTACATCCCGCCGCACTACAACCTTCCTGCTGCCAGGAATGTAGATTATGTAAGCCTTAGCATTTTCACTGTATCCCACCAGATACCCCTTTTCAACAGTCCTATCCAATTTCTTCCTCTTTTCTTTGGGTACATGGCAGTATGCCACACTACCAAAGATCCTGAACTGGCTTACCTCTGGCTTCCTGCCAGTAAAGACACTTTCTAGAGCGATTTTACCCAATGCATTATGAGGAACCCTGTTCTGAACATATACCATTGTATTACAAGCTTCAACCCACAAGAATTTAGGCATGTCTTGATCATACAACATTGCCCTTGCAACCTCGACAATAGTTCTATTCTTCCTTTATGCGATTCCATTCTGCTCCAGATTATATGGAGCAGTCCACACTCTTTTGATGCCTTCCCTAGCGCAGAACTCTGTGAAGTCTTTATCTATGTATTCTCCACCATTGTCTGATCACAGTGTCTTTATCTGCTTTCCTATCAGATTCTCAACCAAAGCCTTAAACTCCTTGAATCGATCAAAGACTTCGTCCTTGGTCTGTAGAAAGTAGATCCAAGTCTTCCTGGAGTGTTCATCAATAAAGGTGACGAAATATTCGGCACCACTGAGAGCTCTAGTTGACATTGGTCCCTAGATGTCCGAGTGTATTAATCCCAACACACTCTTAGCCCTATTGCTGCTTCTGGGGTACGCTGCCTTGGCATATTTCCCCAATACGCACCCTTTGTAGACGTCATCTCGCTTGGTGCTTAGTTTTGGAACTCTTGTGACAGTCTTCTTGAGAATTATCAAAGCCCCATGGTGTAAGTGCTCCATTCTCCTTTGCAATATTTCTTTCAAATCCTTCTCATCATTGCTGCCTATCAGCGCCATTGGAGATTCGAGCTGCAACTTATAGAGTTTATTGCTCGTGACTCCGATTTCTGCCTTCTTCTTCCAACTCGAGTGTTTGACGTATACTCTTTTTCCAATGAAGTCAACGTCATAGCCTTTGTTTTGAAGCTGAGACACGGAGAGTAAGTTCATCCCCAAACCAGGCACATGCAGCACATTAGTGGCACGAAGCTTATTACCAGCTTTGGTTTGAAACATTATGGTTCCTCTTCCTATAGGGGTGCATTTCGCCTTATTGCCCATGGTGATCTGAAAATTCATTTGCTCTTCTCGGTAGCTGGAGAATCATTCTCATACCCCCGTCATGTGTGTAGAAGCTCCATTGTCAATATACTAGATCTCTGGAGAAGCAGAGCTTTGTAAAATTTCAGTCCCCACTTCGATTATCAGTTTTCCCTTATCACTCCATGCATTTAATGTTAAATCCAAGCATGATAAAAACACTCAAATCTTGAAATGACATTTATTTCTGAAAATACAAATTTGGAGATTTTACTACTACTGGAAAATGCACAGAAAAATTATAACAGCCACACAAAAAATATCACAGTGAGTTGTGGTCTAAGTGACCCTGGAAAAACCCCTACAACTGTTGGGGAAAACCAGTTTCAGAGCTCTTCTTTATTTTTGAAAATATTTTACAGAGAAAATGAAATACATAGGAAATACTCCAACATTCACAAAATACAGACTTATCTCGATTTCTATGCATAAACTCCAACTCGAAAATCGTGCCACAACAAAACAGAAAACAACAATAAACGCTGTACGGACAACCTTGGGAAATGTGCCCAAAAATCTATGTACAACTTGTACAGACTGTATGGAAATGTACAATAGAATATTCTCCTTGAAAATCGTGCCCAACTGCCTCGATTTTCGTGCATTCACAGTCTGTTGATATTTCTCCCCGAAATCTATGCTGTACCCTCCTTGGAATGCATGCCAAACAACTGTATGGTTCTATTGGCTTGGAATGCATGCCAACTCTTGCTGTATGGATCTACTGTAAATGCCCTCCTTGGGACGCATGCCAAAAGTTTGATACTCTCCTTCACCTCCTCCCTGCTCAGAAATTTTCTCCTTGCTCTCTCTTGCCTTTCTCAAAATGCTCATGAAAGAATGAATATAATCTTTTCTTCTTCTTCTCTCCTTTTACCCTAACATATGTGACTTTAGGGTGATCTCTAGATCCAATGGTTGAGATAGCTTTAGATCAAGGGCTGAAAATAGATGCACATTATTTTCACTTTTTTATTTAATCACTCACCCACTTAAACAAAGATCCACTTAGCCTTTTATTTCCATAATCACTTTTTCACTTTCTAATTTTCATTGACTTTAATAAAGTCACTTTAAAATTAGAACGTAACCTTATCACTTATAAAGTCACTTTAATATTAGATGGACTTTACCACTTATAAAGTCACTTTTAGGAGAAGAAGTACAATAGAGTGGACACTTTTCCCTATGCAAAAGATCAAAGCCATGGGGAACCACTTGTCCTTTGGTACCCAAAATTTAACGCTCCCTCTTATCGAGGAAAGTGTTCCCCACCACTCCCATCTTGTCTCTAAAGTAGACATGTTTGCCTCGTGGTAAGGCTTTGGTGAAGATGTCCGCTACCTACTCATTTTACTCAAGCTTGATTGCTCCCTTTTGGACATAGTCTCGAATGAAGTGATAATTGATCCCAATATGCTTTGATCTGTCATGAAAAACTGGATTCTCTGTGAGTTTTATGCAACTCTGATTATCGCAGTGAATCATAGAAGGTCTCAATGCCTGACCAAATAGACCAAACAACATCTTGTGAAGCCATATGGCCTCACAGCTAGCCAAAATAGCAGCCATATACTCTGCCTCAACTGAGCTCAATGCCACTGATTGTTGTTTCCGGCTGAACCACGACACAACTGTCGAACCCAACCCAAAACAACACCCTGAAGTGCTCTTCTTGTCTGAAGCACGTCCTGCCTAATTTGAATCTGTGTACCCTGCCAGTCTCACTCCATCACCTTGTCTATAGTCCAGACCATAATCCACAATACCCTGCAAGTAACGAAGAATGTGTTTTGTAGCCACCCAGTGCACTCTCCTGGGCTCACACATGAACTGACTCATAGCGTTAACTGCAAGACATATATTTGGTCGAGTGTTGACCAAATACATCAATGATCCAATTAGCTGCCTGTATAGAGTAGGATCCACCAACTCGGAATCGGAAGTGTGAAGCTTCTTTCAGTTAGTGATCATAGGTGTAGACATGGGTTTGCAGTCCTCCATGTGAAATCTGCTAAGAATATCCACGATGTACTTCCCCTGTCCCAGGAAGATATGCCCCTCCTCCTACCACACCTCCAATCCCAGAAAATAATGCATCAAGCCGATATCTTTCATCTCAAACTCTGAAGCAAGATCTCTCTTGCAACCCTCAATGAGCCTCTCTGCTCCAGTGATGACCAAGTCATCAACATACAACACCAAAATGAGAGGCTCCTCGCCTACCACAATGAAGTATAGGTTCGGATCAACCTCACTCTGAGTGAAACCCAACTACTGCAAGTATGTATCAATCCGAGAGTACCAAGCTCTAGGAGCTTGCTTGAGGCCATAGAGTGCCTTTTTTAATCTGCATACATGGGTCTCTCGCCCATGCACCTCAAAGCCCAACGACTGCTCAATATAAACTTCCTCCTGAATGAAGCCATTGAGAAAGGCGGTCTTCACATCCATTTGGTGGATCTTCCAACCCATCTCTGCTGCAATCGATATAATGGAGCGAATAGATGTATACCGCGCTACGGGAGCGAAGGTATCCTCATAGTCAACTCCCTCTACCTGTGAGAACCCTCTCGCCACAAATCGAGCCTTGAACTTCTCTATGCTGCCATCTGTAGCATGCTTTATCTTGTAGAGCCATCTAGAAGTAACAACTGATTTACCTTCAGGCCTAGGCACTACCTCCCAAACATCGCTCTTCCTAATAGAAGAATACTCCTCCATCATGGCCTCTCTACAGACCTGCTAGCTGGCTGCCTCCTCATAACTAGAAGGCTAGGTGTCAATAATGCTTGTTACCAATGCCATGTAACTACAGAACCCTTCAGGTGGTTTACTCTCTCTGACCCGTCTCTTTGGACCAGCAACTGATGTGGCCTTGCGCAAGGCGTCTTGAAGCCACTTGGGCTTCCTCTGCCCTAAACCTACTTCTTCCACCAGAGTGAAAGAATCCTCATCATCATCAGAAGCTTGAACTCCTGAGGGCCTGCCAACTGACCTCATACTTGTATCTGTACCTGTAGAACTTGAAGTACCATGCAAGCTGTCCATCAGTGGACTATCCATTGAATTGCTCTGCGGACTGCCCTGTAAGCTGCTCGAAGATCCACTCACCTGACTCTGAGTGCCACTGCTCACTGATGGACCTGAAACTGTAATAGATGTACTTCCTGATCCCTGACCTCCTGCCCCCTGTGCACTGGATCCCTGTGACTGACTCAGTTGCTGCTGAGTTTCTGGTGACTATATAATGTAACTCCCAAGACCTCCTGAAAGATCTCTCCTCCTCGAACTTTACATCCCTCCTGACAACCACTTTCCTCTTTGCAGGAATGTAAATCTGGTAGGATTTCGAGGTCTCGCTATAACCCACAAAGATGCCCTTGTTTGCAGTAGGTTATAGCTTGGTCCTGCTCTCCTTTAGGACATAGAGTAGGTAAGGCACCCAAAGATACGAAAGTGCCCAACACTAGGCTTCTTCCCAGAGAAAGCCTCCTCAGGAATCACATTCCCCAAGGCACGATGTGGACTCCTGTTCTGTAAGTAAACAATAGTGTTGTAGGTCTCTGCCCACAAAAATAAAGGTAACCCCTGATTGTGAAGCATGGCTTTGGCAGCCCCTACAATGGATCTGTTCTTCGTCTCTGACACCTCGTTCTGCTAGGGGTTGTAAGGCACAATGAACTTCCTCTTAATGCCTGCTTCGTCACAAAAATCCACAAACTCACCAAGAGTATACTCAACTCGATGGTCCGACCTCAGTACCTTGATCTTCCTGCCTATCTGGTTTTCCACAAGAGCTTTGAACTCTTGAAACCGCTTGAAGATGTCGCTCTTCATCTTCAAGCAATAGATCCAGGTCTTCCTGGAGTGGTCATCATTGAATAAGACATAATACTCAAAGCCACTCAAGGACACATGAGACATTCGACCACTCACATCGAAATAATCAAGTCAAGGATCCCTGTCGTCCTGCTGTCACTATTGGGAAAAGGAGATTTTGCAAACTTCCCCTTAGCACATCCTCTGCATACATCAAGGTGATCAGAACTAAAATCTGGCGCACCAATGGTGATCTCCTGTAATGTCCTCAAGGCCCTGTTGTGGCTCCTAGAGACAACCTTGAGTTGAAAAAGACCAGTGCCTAGGACATTTTGAAATCAAAGGTTAGATGTAGACATTTTTATGGGTGCCTCTGACAGAATATGGATTAAGAGGATAATGATTGTGGTGGTTCAGGAATGATGAAGACTTTGGAGTCTGCTTCATGTGAATTACCCTATACTGCGAGAGGGCTCAGGAGGCTGTATGGCTCGGTGGCTTTTCAAATGGGTCATGTCTGAAACAATGAGCAGAGGCTTTCGAAATATGTAGAGGAGCTGAGAAGGAACGGAGGAGGAACCCGCGAGAGACAGGCTTAAAAGTCTTAAGAATCTGTCTCCCTTGAACTCAGAGGAAGCGAATGTAAGTGGAATGTGACCAACAATAGAGATTCATGGAGCGCGAATTAAGGGGGCACAACAAGTTTAACACGAGTGTTATTCATTCACGAATTCATGAATAAAAATGCATACCACCGGCAACTACATTACACGAATCATCAAAGCAACAAAACATTGAAAGATGGTTATACATAAACAAGAGATTATTGATAAACAAAAGAATACAGATACATACTACTCATTGCTCCATCTGGAATCCAAATAAACAATGCTGTATATCACATTATGTTCAAAACAACTCCCCCAAATATGTGTCTTAGAGCATAAAGAGCACAATCATACAAAACTACAACACAAATTCTCCAAAATTCAGAACCCTTCTTTCTTCTCTGAACTCTTTACATATTGAGTTTTCCTTGAGAGTTTACGATCGAATAATCATTCATGAGCGGCCCACACATGTGAAAATCAAAATATCTTAACCGACTCGCAGGGCGTGCATCAAGGAATCACTCCTGTAATTAGAAAATCAAAACAGAATTGGGTGAAATTGAGATTTCACCAGCAAAACATCATAACCAAACAGTAAAAGAAAAAACATAGTTCGCCACAGAGGCCAAATCTTGGAATCTTCAAAATGGGGCGGCGACAAAATGGGGCGGCGAGGAGTGGCTGTGAACAAATGGGCAGTTTAGCTTCCATCACATGATTCCACCTACTATGGAAAGTCTCCACTCCCTCATTCTCGTGATTTCCACTTAACCGTTATGAAATGGCTAGTCGTGCTGCTCGTGCCTAGCTCTTCAGCGGGGAGTTCTTGGACAAACTGAACACACCATAGCTGCATTTGTCTCGCCAAAAACCCATGCTGCGCTTGACTTGCAAAACTGAAGACCGGACTTCGAAGGGGGGCATGCCTGGTTTGTGGTATTGGATGGGGGGGGGGGGGGCGAAATCACTACAGGCCGACATGTAGCAACAGAGGCGGTAGTAAATCGGCTACCGCGACTCCTCTGGTCACTGTCACCTTTGGAAGGTGATGGGAGGGCCGAAATAGATCATGAGTCGTCGGATGTGTGAAGGGGAGCGGAGATGAGGGGAAGATGGCGGAAGTGATGGTGGAGTTAGTGGGATGATTAACACTGAAAAGAGTGAGACAAAGGCCATGGAAGGGCTATTGATGATGTGGCAGGGAGGTGGGGACCAAACTGATATCGCAAATCGCAATTGGGAGTCGGGAGCTTTTTGTTATGAGAAATGGGAGGTAAGTGTTATAAGCTGCGAAGTGTGATGTGTGATGGCGGAAAGGCGACGTGGCATGATGGAGGTGGGGCCGCTCGCAAATCGCAGATCGGGAGTTTTGTTATGAGAAACAGGAGGTAAGTGTTATAAGCTGCGATGTGCGATGTGCAGCGAGTGGAAGATGACGTGGCATGACGGAGGTGGGGCTGCCCGCAAATCGCAATCGGGAGTGTTTAGTTATGAGAAGCGGAGGGTAAATGTTATAACTTGCGATGTGCGAAGTGCAATGAGTGGAGGGTGACGTGGTAGGACGGAGGTGGGGCCGCCCGCAAATCGCAGATCGGGGGTTTTGTTATGAGAAAGCAAAGGGTAATTGTTATAACTTGCGATGTGCGATTTGTGACGAGCGGAGAGGTTGGTGATGCGAAAAGGTAAGTAGTAAGAGCTCTTTCTTCTTTTGACTGCGGGGGTTCTGCCTGACCCGCGCTTGAAGTGTTTGGATTTCACTTTAGTCGCTCCCGCTCTTCATTTGCTTAACTCTGATGTTGCCTTATCCGTTCATAAAAACCACAAGCCAACAGGCCCAATGATACATGTCACCCATCCTTCGATGCCAAATCTCACACAAGTCTGAACTGCTAGATCTGCTGTCGGTCTTGTCCCTGGTACTGCTACTCAATGCCATCAGGGGCTGGAATGAGAACTTGTACACCTTAGCATGGCGCACTCCAATCACTCTAGCTGAAGCAACTGGAGTTTCCCTAGGATATATGAGCACTTGTCCATTCCTGAACAACACTTCATACCCTTTGTCCTTAAGTGTTGAGACGGATATCAAGTTCTTCTTCATTCCAGGCACATATAGAACATCTGACACTTTCAAGGGAGGTTTGGGTTCCCTATCAAATGTTAATGTTCCAACACCGACGGCTCTAACAATGCTGTCATCACCAAGTACTACCTCCATATTAGTATCACTCTCTAATAGCTCTGAGAAGTACTCCCTGACTCCTGTCATATGGCGGGAAGCGCCACTGTCAACATGCCAAACACTAGAAGATGCTTTGCTAGTAGAGGCGAGTGCACACTCCCTCTGAACTTGTATGGCAGGTGATACTGCACTGGAGGCCTCACAAGCGATGAATCCAAACTCTCGATCAAAGCTCTCTGAGAAGCCCTCTACCTTTGCAGAAGCTGTCATGGTTTTCTCTTTCCCTTTCTTGTTCTTTCTTTGGACACACAGCAATATAGTGTCCCATCTTTTGACAATTCCAACATTTGACTTTGGAATAGTCCTTTTCTTTGCTTTGCTGTTTGCCTTTACCTTTTCCTTTGTCTCCACTGGTGGAAGCTCCCTTCTTTGATTTGCCTTTCTTGCCTCTTGCCAACAATGCCACATTGTCATCCTCCTCCTCCTATTTGGTTGCTCCTAAATGGTTCTTCCTAATCTCATTCTGAATGCAATCATCCCACAACCTTTCCCATCCGGGAAGGTTCTCTCGTGCAACAATACCATCTACAAAACTCTCCCAAGTCTTGGGAAGACCATGCAAGGCTATCCTCACCAACTCAGTGGGTGCAATGGTCTCGCCTACGGCCGCTAACTCATCTCTCACCGAAGTGATCTTGGTGAGGTATGATGTAGCACTGTCAGTCTTAGGCATTCTTATGTCCTTCAGTTTCTTCTTTAGGACCATCTTACGGTTTTCATTTGAGCTCTGGTAAAGCTCGGTCAAGCAGTCCACATTTCATGTGCATAAGTCTTTCCTCTCACATGAGGAATGACATGATCTTTGACTCCATCCAAAATCAGTCTTTTGGCCTTAGCATTCCTTTTAGTGAACTCTGCTAACTGTGCTGGAACAATAGGCACTACTACTGGGTGCTAGGTGGTATGTACCATAATGCCTCAGACCTCTGCTTCCTCAAAGATACTTTGGATTCTTTCCCTCCATGCACTATAATTACTCTGCCCATCTAACGTGTCTTCAACTCTCAATCCCAAAGGCATGATTCACTATCCTATAAAGCTGAAATTTCAAATCTGGGTAAAGGTTTTCTGTTTTCTCTGTAAAAATCAGACTGCTGTAATTTACACACTGCTGTCCCAAGTAACAATTTCCATCCAACTAAGCTCTGATACCATGTAAAATTTCAGTCCTCACTTCGATTATCAATTTTCCCTTACCACTCCATGCGTTTAATGTTAAATCCATGCATGATAAAAACACTAAAATTTGGAAATGACATTTATTTATGAAAATAAAAATTTGAAGATTTTACTATTGCTAGAAAATGCACTGAAAAATTATAACAGCCACACACAGAAAATAACACAGTTTTTTTTGGTCAATGTGACCTTGGAAAACCCCCCTACAACTCTTGGGGAAAACTAGTTTGAGGGCTCTTTTTTATTTCTGAAAATCTTTTATAGAGAAAATGAAATAGACAAGAAATATTCTAGCATTTACAAAATACAGGCTTATCTCGATTTCTGTGCATAAACTCCACCTCGAAAATCATGCCATAGCAAAACAGAAAACAAGAATAAATGTTGTACATACAACCTTGGGAAATGTGCCCAGAAATCAACTTACGACTTGTACGGACTGTAGGAAAATGTACAGCAGAATATTCTCGAAAATTATGCCCAGCTGCCTCGGTTTTTGTGCCTTCAGTCTGCTGATATTTTTCCTCAAAATTTGTGTTGTACCCTCCTTGGAATGCATGCAAAACAGCTGTACGGTTCTGTTGTCTTGGAATGCATGCCAACTCTTGCTGTACGGATATGTTGTAAATGCCTTCCTTGGGATGCATGCCAAAGGTTTGCTGCGCTCCTTCACCTCCTCCCTGCTAAGAAATTTTCTCATTGCTCTCTCTTGCCTTCTGTCAAAATGCTCATGAAAGAATGAATATGATGTTTTCTTCTTCTTCTCTCCTTTTACCTTAACCTAAGTGACTTTAGAGTGATCCCTAGATCCAATGGCTGACATAGCTTTAGATCAAGGGCTGAAAATAAATGCACATTATTTTCACTTTTTCTATTAGTTCACTCACCCACTTAAATAAAGACCCACTTAGCCTTTTATTTCCATAGTCACTTTTTCACTTTCTAATTTTCATTGACTTTAATAAAGTCACTTTAAAATTAGAACATAACTTTATCATTTATAAAGTCACTTTAATATTAGATTGACTTTACCACTTATAGAGTCACTTTTAGGAGAAGAAGTACAATAGAGTGGACACTTTTCCCTAGGCGAAATATCAAAGCCATGGGGAACCACTTGTCCTAGTACCCAAAATTTAACAAGCTCGACACACAAGCAAATTCTTATTCCAGTCTAAATGCCAATACAAAGATGTCGTGATCCATCTGTTTTTTCATGCTTTCCCTTTTCTCTGGAGAGCTGCATGAACCCTTTCAAGTTGCTGTTGTAGCAATGTCTGGTATTTGTTCCATTGTAGGTTCTCCACTCCTGTTACTCATCTCAAGCTCTGATACCTTGTGAAAATTTCAATCTTGAAATACTATTGTAGTGATATATTTATTTCTCCTACTTATTCTTCCAATAAGTTATTTACATAATTCTTCCCAGCAAATTTTGAAATAAACACTACTGCAGTAATCACTCAAGTATATGCAGAGAATAGAACAGTAAAAAATACAAGCATAAGAATTAATCACATAGAGACAGTTATTTTTGGACAATTGTCCCCGGAAAAACCCAATGTGGGAAAACTAGTGCAATAGATGAGGGTTTATATATTAATCTTCAGCAATGAAATTTTTACAAGGAAAGTCTAGCATAAATAATTGAGAAAACTTATTGAGATAAAACTGAGATAATTCTTCTTCAGTCGTCCAAAGATTTTCTGACACCTGAGGGGTTCATTGGCCCTCCTTGCGTCACTTCTGTGTGCCTCTTGCGTAGCTCTTTGCGTAGAGCCAACATAAGCTTGCGTCACTATGGCGTGAGGCCTTTGCGCTGCTCCTGAGTGCTGCCTTTCTGCTTCTCTGCTTCCTCCTTCTCTCATGCCCTGACACTACTGGTGCTCTCTGCTTTCTCCGCCCTTGCAAATCTCCCTCTGAAATCGAATTCTATTACTTCAGAATTGACTTCCCTTAGGTTATTGAACGCTTGCCCGACTTACTTTCCAAATGACCTTCAAGCCTTTTTTTATAATCTTCTCATTGAAGAATCAACGACCCAGATTAGAAGTTTAAGCAAGGGCTAAGATTAAAATTTGACTTGATCTTCGTTCTCTAGAAGATTCACACTCTGTTTTTATTAAAACCTCTATAATTATTTAATTTCCCTAAGTTTAGACTTAGGGTCTCTATTAAAATAACTAATTATTCTAATAAAACATGAACCAAGTGAAATTTCCACATATGGTTTCTGGGTTCTTTGGAATACTGGTGTCTAAGCCTCCTCAAGAAATTTGAGACTTAGATCACTTTCTGTTGCTACAAAAATCAACAGATAATGCACCAAGTTATGTAAGGAAGTCCATCAAAAATAAAATCATCAATCAAAGAATGAGGTCACCTCCTCTAACTCTAGTGCTCAACTCTTTATGCATGTATAGGTGGTAACATTGTGCATGTCATTTGCTTATACTTGGTTACAATGACATTTGTGTAGAGGTTCTTACACTTATCCACTTATTTACACTTATATTGTAGTGGCTTTCCTATTGGAATGCACATTAGATAGGTGACCTTTTTGACTTGTATGCTAAGCTTCAATACGCCTTTACATAAGGCCATTAATTGATTATTGAATTATTGTATCACATTTTTCTCATTCTTATCATTGTATACTTGATTAGCTAACTTTAAACTAGAGATGCACGGGGAACATCCCAATGCTAAGGTTTCTAATACTAGATAGAGGTTTGATTGAACACTTTTTGGCTATTTGCGAATGCTAATGATTTTTATAATTAATTTTTGTTTCCGACAATTTGAATATTAATAATTTGGTTGTTTGTATTACAGGGGAGCTCTGGTGGACCGCTAGTCAATCTTGATGGAGAAGTAATAGGTATTAACACAATGAAGGCTCTTGCTGCGGATGGAGTTAGCTTTGCTATCCCAATAGATTCTGTCATCAAGACTGTTGAGCATTTCAAGAAACATGGGTATACCGTATTTTACATTTTCATTTTTGGCATTCTTTGCTAATATTATTGCTTACTTAAAAGTTAACATCAATCACAATATGGTTAGGTGAGTGTGAAATTTGTTTACACCTAAGTCATCTTTTGGTCAAGTTGTATTGCTAGCGACCTACATAGGTGCAATGTGTGATTTTCCCTAGCCATCCATCACACCTTGTCATTTACCCATCATTTCCATTCACATTCATCATTTTCCCTTTTCATGGTTGAATTATCATGT
The DNA here is from genome assembly GCA_034641835.2 of Pinus albicaulis. Lineage (NCBI taxonomy): Eukaryota > Viridiplantae > Streptophyta > Pinopsida > Pinales > Pinaceae > Pinus > Pinus albicaulis. Next base: position 1,436,271,246 of record CM076579.1, read on the forward strand.
CATGTAGCAAGGTCCAAATAAAGAATGGAAAATCCCATGTATGAAAAGCCTAAATAAAGTCAAAAGAGCTAAAGATGCTCAAGGTTGAAGCAACCAAAGAAAAAGGTTGTATTATATGCATGTGTTGTGCCACCTTTCTATAAAGCCCAATTTCCCCAAGTCCCTTGCAAAAAGGTTAATAAAAGAAGAAAGGACCAAACAAATAAAGAAAAGGATGAAAAAGGGGTAGTAAGAAATTGAGGCTCAAGTCATGCACGTGAAATAAATTGATAAACCCCAACTCTTGAAAGATAAAGGGGAAGACCTCTACATCACCCTATGTGGTTGTGAGTGTGAACTCATGAAAATAGTAAATACCTTTTGCCTAACACCATATTCATCACAAAAAACACACCTAACTTAGAGTCCTAGGAAATGCTTCTCGTCTTAGGGGTTGTCACATGTAATAAAGTTTAATGATATCCACGCGATCGTTAAACTTAGGAAATGATACAAGTTAAATGAGTCATTGAGAAATTAAAGGATGTCACTTATTGCCACCTAATGAAACACATTTGGAGGCATGACACATCACTTTGAGGGTGTTACCATGCCTAGGAGTTGTGTCTCTTACATTGGGGATTTCATTTGTGCCTAGGCTGTTGTGACATGCCCAGGGCATTGTGAAACCTACATTGGGTGTTGTGAACAACTGTCCACACAATCTTTAGCCACACATGTCAGCTTTCTATTGTCTTTTTGAAGGCCAACTTGCTGCATGGACGAGGATACATGCATTTGAGGCACATGTCTCTTTATTTCACTCGCATCTTTTGAGGGGACATTTGAGTGTTTTGAGGGGGTGACCCTCCTTTCTTGGCATCTATCCACGTGTGTGGAGTTGTTGAGGCTACATTGGGTGTTGTGAAGAGACGTCCACATCATCTTTACCCAAACATGTCAGCTTTCTACAATCTTTTTGGAGGTCAACTTGCTGCATGGACTAAGATACATGCATTTGAGGCACGTGTTTTCTTTTTTCACTCGCATCTTTTGGGGGGACATTTGAGTATTTTGAGTTGGAAACCCTCCTTTCTTGGCATCTATCCACATGTGTGAGTTGTTGAGGCTACTTTAGAGCATTTTGAGGGAATGCCCCTCTTTCCTTGGCTTGGATCTGCACATGTGGGGTCTATTGGAGCTATTTGAGGCATATTGTCACATCTTGGTTGGGTTGACCACCTTCAGGATGGTATCTATTGTTATTTGAGCATGTCTATTCTGCTTTCTTAGACCATCTATTGGGTGGAGGTTCTACATCCAGCAGTAGTCAACCATAAGTATTGTTCTTGACTTGTCCTTTCAAGTTAGAGGATATTAGTTTTTTGAGCATGGAGATCTATAAATAAGAAGCTCCTCACATGTAATTGTTGTTGGAAGTGCTATCAGTCGTTTGGAATAAAAGTGCTCTTTTCTTTTGTCTAAGCTTTTGTGGAGTGGATGTACTACCTTGTTGAATGTTTGACAGATATTCCTGGCACATATTGGTAAGTTTTTATCGCAGTTTGGGAGCCATAGAAAATCAATATTGTTACATTGGAAGAGGTATTCCAAAATCCTCTTTGCTTCTTTGTTTAAAAGACAAATAACTCATGCGTTGTTTTTCTTGAAAGCAAAAACATAGTTTGATTTCATAAGGCAATGCCACTCTTAGGACAATTTGGAAATGGTGCGATTCTTGAAGACCTTTTCCTTCCTACATCTGTGATTTTTAGTTTGTCAAATCTGGGCCCTTTGGATCTTGTCTTAACAGGTCAATTTGCTCATAGATATTCTATAATAATTGCCCTGTAAGGTTGCATGCATGACCCCATAGCCCAAACAAAGTAAGGGAGGCCTTTCCTTTAAACCAACCCCAAAAATTACAAAATCTTAAACTTTTTAAAAAAAATTTGTTTTAGCAATTTGAAATTTACAGGAAGAAATTCCTTAAAACAGATTTCATTTCAAGACATTTAACCTCAAATAAGCTTATTAAATTTGACTTGTTGGTTTTGAAAGCAAATTGAAATCTGATTTAGATTTAAAAATTAAATTGCTAATTCAAAACCCTAAATCAGATAGCGAACACAGTTGCCTTTACCTCTCAATTTTACAACATAATCATCTATGGAGTTCATTAGCTTAAAAACAGAAAAGCAAGGCTACTGAGGTGACTGACAGTGGGTAGCTTTCTTAGTTGCCATCAGGGTCTCACAACTTGTGTTTTGGGACTGTTGTGTCTAAAATGCACATGAGTGGTAATTGTAATTTCAGGGTTTACTCACAGGGAGTTTTCTTGGCTTGAGGGTGGTGGGTCCCTCTTGAGGGATCGGTGATTGATTTCCTGGGTCACGATGATGCTTGTATCTTGCCTGAGATGGTAGATGGTCGATTTTCTTGAGATGGTTAAATTTAACGCTTGGTGGCAGACTCTTTGATGCTGGTAGATGCCGTATATATTGGTGTCACTCATGCTTTACATGTTTGATGCCACTTGATATCTTGAGGTAATTTGGCATAATTTCAGCACTTAACCATGGAAAAGTGTGAATTTTGGCAGCAGGTTGATTAACAGGCTATGTGTAACCCAATGAAGCACCACTTGTACAAGACCCGCGGGTACCCGTGGGTCTTCGTGGGTTCTATAGCGAGCCGAGTCACTCGCATAGAGCCCGCGCTTTCTACCCTTACACGCTCAAACTCGTATTAAACTTGCCTACCCGCATAAGACCCGCGGGTTTCTCATAAGACCCGTATCGGACCCCTATAAGACCCGTCCCACAACAAAAGGCAAATTTTTTAAGATTTTTCTCAATTTTTTTTAATTTTTATATTTGTTTTTGGAAATGAGGTGGAGGAAAAAGGAATTTGGAGGGAAGAAAATGCTTTATAACCACCTCTCTCCCTTTCGGAGGCATAGGCAAGGAAAGTGGTAAGGTTTTTTTTCAATGCTCATGATCATGGAATGCTGGTAAATGTAGGGACCATCATCTATTCCTAGCTTTTGGAGCAGGGATATGGTTTCAGGCGATGCAGAACTGAACATTTTGAAAGCAACATATGTTTAGACAGTTGTATAGTCCTCTATTTTCTTGGGAGTAGCAGCACTGACGGAGTCACAGCATTGGCAGAGTTACAGCACTGGCTGAGTAGCAGCACACTGTAACAAGAAGGCGGAGTCACAACACTAGCAGAGTAGCAGCACCGGCGGAGTAGTAGCACACTGTAACAGCAAGGCGGAGTCACAACACTGGCAAAGTAGCAATACTGGTAGAGTAGCATCACTGGTAGAGTAGCAGCACTGGCGGAGTAGCAACACACTGTCCATATAGGCTTCATGATCCTTGTCTCATTGTTTTGTTGCTTGCATGTAATTTTTTTTAATTTTATGTAATCAATTTAATTTTTTTTTTTTCACTTGTAGTCTGCAAATTTTTTTGGGAAACTGTGTGGCCGGGAAACTCAGCCACAGGGCCTATAGGTTGAGGAGGTAGCCTGCAGGCCCTGTGGCTGAGTTTCTCAACCACACAACGACCCTGTGTGGCTGAGAAACTCAGCCACAAGGCCAAAAAAATTGTAAATTTAAAAACCAATTTTTTTTTTTAAAATATCAATCAGATTTAAAAAAATAATTTTTCTTTTTCCAGATTTCGTCACCATGCCACCAAAGGGTTTTAGAAAGTCTAGTGATCCGGCATGGGCACATGGTCAACGAATCATTGTCGGTAATGACTACCATGTCAAGTGCAATTATTGCAATGCCACAATGCATGCAGGCATAAACAAGCTAAAATACCACTTAGCTAGAATTCCTGGGAATGGTGTGGGATGTTGTCAAAATTGACCCTATGAAGTCACTATTGAAATGGTAGCTGCTTCAGAAGCCATTAAAGAAGAAACTTCTAAGAGGACAAGACGGAAGGATGAGATTGTTGGGATAGGTAGATATTCATCTCAGAGTGAAACACAAATTCAAAGTCCAGGTATTGGTAACTCCTCTTCAAGTGTTGTGGCAAACAAGAGTATAACCTCTTCTTTCTTCACTCCTCGTACAACTCCAGGATCTCAACCAACCTTGGATAGTTTTAATGGAAAGAAGAGGAAGGAGGCAGATATGGCAGTGAGGAGGTTTTGGTACCATAATAATCTTTCATTCAACTATGCAAAGTCATATTTTTATCAGCCCATGGTGGATGCCATAGCAAGTGCTGGACTTGGATACAAACCCCCATCTTATAATGCACTTAGGGGGAAAGAGCTAGATGAGGAGCTTGAATGTGTCAAGGAACAATTGGAGAGCATTAAAAGCTCATGGAAAATTACAGGTTGTACAATTATGTCTGATGGGTGGATGGATCAGAGGGGTAGAACAATAATAAATTTTGTTGTAGCTTGCCGTAAAGGATCCATGTTCCTAAAATCCATTGATGCATCTGTAAATGTAAAAGATGCACATTTGATTTTTACATTGTTGGCTGATGTGGTGGAGGAAGTTGGGGTTGCAAATGTTGTCCAAGTAATCACGGACAATGCAACAAATTATGTAGCATCTGGAAGGTTGCTTTGTGCCAAATATCCCACCATTTTTTGGACTCCATGCGCTGCCCATTGCATAGACTTCATACTAGAGGACATTGGGAAGTTGGAGTGGGTGCAAGATGTTGTGTAAGAATGCAAGCAAATTACCAAGTATATTTATAATCATGCTTGGGTGTTGAACTTTATGAGGGAGTTTGAAGTGAACAAAGTTCCTTCTCAAGTTAAAATACTCCAGAACACTTGGAATACAAAGATATCCATGAGGATACAAATATTATATTAGATGTAAGATGAATGAGATGTGATGAGATATGAGATAATTACAAATGAGGCCTGCTTATATACCTAGGCAGGTGCCTCTGCACGAAAGGTCATGTCTTATCAGACATGGCCTTTCTACCTAATTATTAATTAACTAATTAATCACTATTTACATTATTTTATTCATTACAAAATTCACATAGGGTGAACTTAGTCGCCCAGCTGTCACACGGTTTGCTACCAACTTTCTTTCCCTCCAAATTCTTTTGTATGAGTACCAAGATTTGCGAAGAATGTTTTGTAGCCAACAATGAGTATTTTGGAAAGATAGCACAAAACCAGAAGCATTGTCTGTGAAAGCATCTGTCTTTTGTGATAGTTTGTTGGACAAAGTCATTGAGATTGTCAGCTTCACTGAGCCCCTTGTGAAAGTCTTGAGATTGATGGATGGAGAGAAACCTCCAATGGGATATATTTATGAGGGCATGGATAGGGCCAAAGAGTCCATCAAGGCTTTCTATAACGGAGATGAATCTAAATATCTCCCTATATGGAAAATTATTGATTCCAGGTGGGACAGGCAACTACATTCACCATTGCATGCAGCAGGAGCATATCTCAATCCGAGCTTATTCTATAATGAGGGGTCTAACATTCAAAGAGATGCCAAGGTGATGAGAGGTGTCATGATATGCATTGAGAAGATGTTCCCGGATGTAGATATTCAGGAGAAAATCAACCTACAAGGAGATATGGACAAGGAAGCATCTGGCATGTTTGGATTCAACTCAAGCCAACGTCTCAAGGACAAGAAAATGCCTTGTAAGTGCAAATTGTTAGAATTGAGCTTGTAATTTTGCTAGTTCTCTTTTATATGTTTGGCATTGCAAACTGATAATCTTTGTTGTTATTTTTTACAACTCATTGGTGGATAGATTGTGGCTTTGAGGCACCGCAATTACAAGAATTCGCCATTAGAGTTTTGAGTCAACCTTGTAGTGCTTCTCCTTGTGAGTGCAATTGGTTAGTGTTTGAGCACATCCACAGCAAAAAGAGAAACATGTTGGAGTATGAGAGGTTGGAGAAGTTGGTTTTCATCTACTACAACCTTCGAATGCTCACAAAACTAGTGCAACCAAAGGATACAGATCCAATTTTATTGGATACCATTGATTTAGAGTCTGATTGGGTTGTGGAGGAGGAGCCCCCTGATTGGAGTTGGCTTGATAAAGAGACCGAGGATCTCTCTAGTTTGCCATCTCAAATGGAGACTCCCAATACACCTGCCTCACAATTGCTTCAGCCTTTCGATGCTACCATGAGCTCCACGAGGGCTTATTATAGGCATGGTCATCCATGAGTGATGAGACTCAAGATGATGTTGTGAATTATTGAATATATTGTGGTTGTTATAACTTATAAGGAATGAAATTATCATTAGTTTCTTTTTTCTGCTTAAAATGTATCATATTTTAATTTTCTTTTGCATTTTGATGAGTCTTATACGAGTTTTATACGAGTCGTTCCCGAGTCTTATATGAGTCGACGAGTCAATGGTTGAACGAGTCTTATACGATTACGAGTTGTGCAACATTGGTATAACCTATATAAAATGTTTCCGTTTGAGTCGTTTGAGGAGACTCTAGCTAGTCTGATGTCACTGAGCAGCAATGAATTCTTAGAATGAAATTCACTTGTTTATCACGAGTATTATTATAGCAACTTTGTAAAAGTATAAAGACATAAACTCAGACCTAAAACAATGCAGAATTGCAGCATTCATGCACATCAGTTTTACAACCGGAATTTATAAGGGCTGTGCATTTTGTTTGCTGAAGGTATTTCAGAGTATAAAGCAGAAAGAAAATACTCCAAAAGTCTCTAGAGCTATTTGTAGAAACAATGGTATCAACTATCTGTTCCTGCCCAGATTGGAAAGGCAAGTATGAGGATCAGGGCTGAAAATGCTTCCATCCGAAGACAGTGGCTCCCAAAAATGGCAGATGGAATCTATGCATTGAAGAAAGTCTATTTATACAAGTGGTTTTTCATTAGAGTAATTAAAAACGGTCCTGAGAACGTGATCATTAGTGACAGCATACAGGTAGCAGTTGGAGGCTAGAAAGCATTAGATTTACTGGGCTCTGAGAAACATAGAACATCACCTATAGAATGTGTTGAAAATAGTACCAAGGAGAGGTGTTGCTAGGATTTTATCCCTTTTGGCCTAGTGAGCACATTAATGGCTTTTGTCTCAATGACATTTATGAGTTATATTAATGTCATGGTGGGAAAAGGTACTTAGAAGTGTTGCACCATGTAATTATTTTAATATTAAAGTCACTTGTATTTTATAACGTGACTTTATGTGTAAAGTACTAAGTGTACTTTTCTAATATTAAAGTGAGGTGAAAAATCACTTTATCAGAAAAAATTAGAAAAGGTACACAACTTGAAAAAGTTATTAGGAGGCTTTTAAGTGATGGGGCCAATGTATGAGGGGGGTCATTTAGGAGAAATGATCTCAACCACACATCTTGAGATTTGAGGATGAAATATCAACCATTGGATCGTAGGTTTAGGGATTCAATCTTTTCCAAGGAGACAAAAGAGGAAAAGTAAAATCATTCTTCACTTCACACTTGAGAGAGAGAGGAGAAGAGAGCTAAGGAGAAAACTTCAAGGAGGAGGAGATTTTGCAGCTAAGAGAAAGAGCTCGAATCCCAAGGAGACTGGTCAATCATCAGCTCGATTTTCTAGGAGGAAGAGGCAGCATGAAAATTGAGGAGCAGCAACACGAATTTCAAGGGAACAACAACATGAATTTCAAGGGAACAACAACACGAAAATCAAGAGAACAACAGCAAATACTTGGCACAAATTTCAAGGCAGGAGGCACGAAATTCGAGGGAGGAAACAATGCTGTTCAGACCCGAAATTCTAGGGACGAATTTGAGGACAATAGCTACAGGCAACATGATTTTCGAGGTGTTCTGCTGCATTCTGGCACAAATTTCGAGGCATTACAGTCAACATTTCAGCATAGAAATCGAGGCAGATTCTGGGCACTGAAATCTAGGAGCTGAGCAGAGGAAAAATATGCGGAAATTCTGGGCACAAAAATCTTTGAAAATATGATTTGTTCAGTGGGCACAAATTTCCAGAACTTATATATTTAATGCTGCAGCAAAAAGGGAGATAAGTACTGTGCTTTTATGTACTTATTCATAATTTTCTCAAGCAATAAATCTTCCTTTGAAGACCGATTTTCCCCAAGAGGCTTTGGGGTTTTTCTGGGGTTAGCTGGACCAAAAACTAGTCTCTTTATGTGTTGAATGCTTGCATTAATTTTTGCATTAATTATCAGCTTTCAGGAATGTATAAAAGAGTAGAAGCACTCTTTATGTTTGCAATAAATGCATGCTGAAATTTATATCAGCATGACAAAACATATGGGTTGGGTCTAAACAAACAATTGCAAAATTGTAAACTAGGTTAATGGTGCCGATCATTAATTTTCTACATGGTATCAGAGCAAAGTTGAGGCTCAAATCTCAAATTTCAGTCAGCAGATAATGAGGGAAGCAAGCATTAAATCCTGCTACAGTGAACCAAAACCTTGTCACAATCCCAAAGACTTCAGTAGTTTAGACTCTAGAGGGAGGAAGGTTCTAGCTCCCAGATTTGCTCCAAATTGTTGTTTGTGGGGTCATGGCTACTGGGTTGAGAGTAGAGGAAAGATTGGCAGGGGCTGAAAACTTTGGTCCATGGAAGGAGAGAATTATGATCTTTCTGAAGGAAGTTGAAGTGTGGGATGTTGTTGAAGCAGCTGTACAAGCACCCATTGATCCAGCTCAGTTGGTGGAGTTCAACAGGAAGAATGTGAAGGCAAAGAGGATCCTTCTAGATGCTAGCAAGAACCATTTATTCCCTCACGTGTCCGAGATGAGATATGGATATCAGATGTGGGAGTCCTTGGTCTTTTTACACCAGAGCTCTAATGAGAGCAGGAAGATGGTGTTGAGACAAAAGCTATGCAACACCAAGATGAACAAGACCGACAGTGTCACCTCATTTCTCACTAGAGTCTCACAGGTGAAGGATGAGTTAGCTGCCATTGGAGACGCTGTTCTAGAGGAGCAGTTGGTTAGGATTGCCTTAGATGGGTTCATCGAGAAGTGGGATGGTTTTATCCATGGCTTGGTGGTCAGAGAGCACTTTCCTAGTTGGAGGAGGATGTGGGATGATTTCATCTAGGAGGAGATCGGGAGGAGTGGAAGGAGTGGTAACAAGAGTGGTGGAGGAGGTGAAGAAGAGAATGTTTCTCTTGCGGCAAAGGGCAAGAAGGGTAAGAAGGTCAAGAAGGGGTCTTCTAGTGGAGCAAAGCAGGAGAAGGGGAAGAAAAAGGCTAAGGAGGACATGAGCAAAGTGAAATGCTTTGCTTGTGGGAAGATGTATCACTATGTTGTTCAGTGTATCCCAACAAGAAAGGTAAGAAGAAACAGGGAGTTGCAGCTTCAGCTGATGTGGATGATTTTGCAACTATATTTGATCTACTGTGCTTTGGTGGTGAGTTTAGCCACTCATGTCACTTCTTCACGTGCATGGTTGATAGACATCGGAGCATCCTGCCACATGACTAGAGTTAGAGAGCACTTCACGAGCCTTTTAGAGGATGATGTTGAATTGGAGGTTGTGCTTGGAGACAACCCAAAGTCAAAGCAGTAGGATTACGGACAGTTTCATTTCAGAGGGAGTCATCACCTCGTCTGAAGGTGACATATGTTCTTTATGTTCCAGGTTTGAAGAAGAGTTTCATATTAGTCTCTAGCTTGGAGGACAAGGGGTTTGAGGTATTGTTCCGAAAGGGACAAGTGTTTATATATCCTAGAGGATCCAATATCGAGTTTGCTTTGTGTGATTTGAGCTCGTAGTGGGGGACTATACAGACTTATGTTTCAGCCTCTTTGAGCTATGGTAGTGCAGGCTAGTAGTAGTGAGTTATGTGAGCTATGCCACAAAAGGATTGCCCACTTGCTCCATGGAGCTTTCAGGATATTGAGGGAGATGGTTACAGGTTTTCCTGACTTCAACATAGCGCATCATGATGTGTGCAGGGGGTGTTCTTTGGGAAACTACACCAAGGCACCTTTCTCAAGCAATGACAAGAGAGCTACAAGTATCCTTGATTTGATTCATTCTGATGTATGTGGTCTTATGTCCCATGTCTCATTGAGTGGATATGAGTACTATGTGACCTTCTTTGATGACCACTCCAGGGAGACCTGGATTTACTTCCTGAAGATCAAGGATGAGGTCTTCCATAGATTCCAAGAGTTTAAGGCTCTCCCGGAGAACCAAACAAGGAGGAAAATCAAGGTGTTGAGATTAGACGATTGTTGATTTTTGTATCATCGGAAAGTGTTCCAAGTCTCAAAATTTGTGAGGAGGCTTGGACATCAGAATTCCAAAGAACCCAGAAACCGTTTGTCGAAATACCACTCGGTTCATTTTTTATTAAAATCATTCATTATTTTAATGGAGACCCTAAGTCTAAACTTAGGGAAATTAAATAATTAATGGGTATTAATAAGACAAAGTGTGAATATTCTAGAGAATGAAGATGAAGTCAAGTTTAAATCGTAGCCATTGATTAGACTTCTAATCTGGGCCGTTGATTCATCAATGAGAAGATTATAAAATAAGGCTTGAGGGTCATTTGGAAAGCAAGTTGGAGACACACTTAGTAACCCGAAGGAGATCGATTCTGAAGGAATAGAATTCGATTTCAGAGGAAGTGTTGCAGGGCAGAGTTGTAAAGGCAGAAGAAGAAGGGGGAGTCAGCAGTGACTGATAATGAGGAGAGAGGGACACAGAGGGCCATAGAAGGCAGCGCAGAGCTACAACAGTGTACCCACGCAGAGTGACGCAGTGCAGTGCAATCAACAGTGACTGATAAGGAGAGAGGGACGCAGAGGGCCACAGAAGGCAACGCAGAGCTGCAGCGTAGTGTACCCATGTAGAGCCCACACAGAGTGACGCAGTCCAGCGTAGGGATTGCGTAGAGAAGCACGCAGAGTGATGCAGAGGGAGACAGTGGGTCTTCCAGGTGTCATAAAATCTTTGGAAGGAATTAGCGAATTTGTGTCAGGTGTTTTCTAAAAGAATCTGCCAGTCTATTCCTTGTAAAGAATTTCATTGTTGAAGAATAATATATAAACCCTCATCTGCTGCACCGGTTTTCCCACATAACACATATTTCATTATATTTGGAATTAAATAGTGGATATAGAATTTAAAAATAACCAAAAAAATCAATTTTAGTGATGTATTTGTAATAAAAAAGTTCCAATTTTAATGAAATAGGTATTACATTGGGTTTTTCCAAGGACAATTGTCCAAAAATAAGTGTGTAGATGTGATTGTTTCTTGTGCTTATGTTTCTCACTGTTCCTTTCTCTGCATATACATTAGTGAATGCTGTAGTAGTATTTATTTTGAAATTTACTAAAAGAATTTTGTAAATCACTTATCAAAGTAATAAGTAGGAGAAATAAATCTATCACTGCATAAATCTATTTTTGGATTGAAATTTTCACAACAAAGGGGGCGAGTATACCTCCACGAAGATGAGAGAGTTTTGTGGGAATGTTGGTATTAGGAGGGAGCTCATTGTGCCTTACAACCCCCAACAGAATGGGGTGGAAAAGTGGAAGGATAAGACCATTGTGGGTGCAACTAGAGAGATATTGCATGATCAGAGTTTACCTTTATTCTTGTGGGTCGAGACGTGTAACTTACTGTTTATTTGGAGAACAAGAGCCCACACAGAGTGTTGGGGAGCAAGGCTCCTGAGGAGGTGTTTACCGGCAAGAAGCCAAAAGTTGAGCACATCAGGATATTTGGGTACCTTACATATCCACACATCCCTGAGGAGAAGAAGACAAAGTTGGAACCCACTGCAGAGGGGTATCCTAGTGGGTTACAATGAGACCAACAAAGCCTATCATATCTATCTTCCTGCACAAAGGAAGATTGTCCTGAGGCGGAATGTGACATTCGAGGAGGAGAGGGATTTTAGGGGGTCTCGGGAGGTTGATCAGGTAGAGCAGCAGGCTCCTCAGTGGGGGGCCACATTACAGGTTTCAGGAGCATCAGGTGGTGCATCAGGATTAGGAGGTTCACCTTCTTCAGGGATGACAAGTTCAGAGAGTATATGTTCACCTAGTTCAGGATCACTTGGTGCAAGCTCAACAGGTACAATATCTTAGAGTTCAGGATCTCCATTGGTTATAACTGAGCCTTCCTGATTAGGAGGAGAGGCACCAGTTGAGGATTTTCCCATACCACCACAGGAGACTATTGCAGGGAAGAGGAAGCCAAGATGGCTTCGGGAGACCTTAAAGGAGGCTCAGGAGGCAGTGGGGAGACCAAAGTGGTAAGTGAGGGAGAGAAGACCACCAGAGAGGTTGGGTGGCTTTGTGGCAGATGTTGTGGAGACAACGCCAACTAGTTTTGAGGAGGCTTCTAGTTAGGAGATCTTGAAGGATGCCATGCTAGAGGAGTATGCATCTATCGTGAAGAATGTTGTCTGGGAAGTAGTGCCACGTCCTGATGGGAAGTCAGTGGTGAATTCTAGGTGGCTCTCCAAGATAAAACATGGTATGGATTGCAGTGTGGAGAAGTTTAAAGCTATCTTCTTTATTGAATATATGCCACTGAGAAAATTGAATCTATATGGTGTCCTTCCTTTATGTAGATTCTATAGGCCTTAAAGGAATTGTTGTAACCAACAAATGTTCCTCTCATACTTGATGGATCCAACTTCTTTCTTTTGTCCTTTGGTATATGAATATATACAGGACACTCAAAGATACAAAGATGGTCTACAGTTGGTTTCTTCCCAGTGAATACTTCTTCGGGAGTCCTATTGTCCAGAGACACGTGGGGACTTTGATTTTAAATATATACTGTTGTCTTCATAGCTTCTCCCCACAAATTTTTTGGTAGATCTTGATCATGTAACATCGCCTTTACACTTTCTTCAATGGATCGATTATTTTGTTCTGCAACTCCATTTAGCTCGGGATTATATGAGATTATCAACTCCCTCTTAATCCCAAACTCCTTACAGAATGCTATAATCTCTTTGGATGTATACTCTCCTCCATTATCGACTCTTAGGATTCTTCTTTTTGTAAGGTTCTCCATTTCTGCTTTGAATTCTTGAAATTTTGTGAATACTTCATCCTTGGTTTTCATTAAGTAAACCCATGGCTTTCTTGAATGATCATCTATAAATGTGACATAATATAGATGAACTCCAAGTGATTTAGGAGTCATAGGGCCACATACATCAAAGTGAATGAGATCCAAGATCTCTTTTGACCGTGAAGCACTGCTTCCAAATGGTCTCTTGGTATTCTTACCCAATGCACACCCCTTTCATACCTTCATGATCTTCTTTTAGTTCAGGACCCAGTTATTCCATCGACTATGGAACTTAGAGTTGGGAGGATCTTTAAATAAAGATGACCAAATCTTTTTTGCCATAGTTCACATGCACTAATTTCAATGTGAACAAGGGCTTGAGCTAAAGGAAATATCAGCCTGTAAAGTCTTCCTTCGTATACCAATCACTCTAGCATTCTCTATGCTTGAGTTTTTACTCCATACAACAACCTTTCCATCAATGAAAGCTACTCTATCACTCTTATCTTCTAGACTTGAAATGGAAATTAAGTTCTTATGCAAACTTGGAACAAATAGGATTTTGTTGAGGTGAATGTTGCTTCCATTCTCCAGCTCTATAGGGGTTGATCCAATACCTCTCACGGGATAGCTTTTGTTATCGCCAAGTTCCACTGAATAAGAAGATTTTCCCTTTGATAAAGTCTTCAATTGTTTGTGATGACCTTTCATGTGCCTAGATGCACCAATATTAATTACACAAATGCTCTCGTCTTGGAATGTGCCAGTGAGAGACGAAAAGAGACCTTCATCCTTTTCCTCGACCAAGACCTTCCAAGACCAAGACCAACCTCTTTGGATGATGTGCCAACTTCGATCTAGTCAAACCTAGTCAAATCTCTTCCAATAGCACCTTTTCGACCTCCTGCTGCAATATTTTCGGCCTCCTACTGCAGATCTGAAATTTCTGCCTCCCTGCAACTGCTGGTGCCACATGTGGGAACTTAGATCTTCTTCTAGAGCCCTCCTATGACCTTCGCTTGCCTATCCCTGACTTCTGGATCTTGAGAGTGACCCTTGGTGACCCTCACTTAACCTCTTTGCCTCCTTTTATCCAAGATCGAACTTGTAGATGGATGCTCTAGGTCTGTGGTAGAAACCCTAGTCTTGTTTAGCACGTGAGAGAGAAAATGAACCCAAACATAAGTCTCTTTCGTTCTTCTTCTTCTTCGCTGCTTCCTCTTTCCTCTTCCTTGGCTAGAAATGAGTGTGAGTGAGTGTGCTTCAAGTAGGACGAGTCCTCTTCTATTTATAGACTTCTTCATGGGTGGATGTGCCTCTTCCTTTAGGTCAACTTGGTCTTGGAGGGTATTTCGAAACTTTTAAAGACAAAAATAATTTTCCTTACAAGTTATAATGTGCCCAGTAGCGTCTTCAACTTATGACAATGACTCTTTTTGACTTCTTGACCTAGGATAAACCCAAAAAACACTCAATGGGTGTGTGACCTATAAAATAAAAGACCTCGAGCATGAAACCCATGCTCCAAAATAATAATAATAATTTTTCTTTCATTTTATAATTTACAAGAATAAAAAATACATTTCATACTTGCGAAGACTGAAACTAGTTACACATTTTTCAACACAACTGAGTATCTGCACTGGTGTGTTCTCCATCACCACATTGATCCCTTATATCTTTCTGTTGGAACTCCAACGACCAAGATTAAATCTTAATCGATGGCTCAGATAATTTCTGGATCAATCTGTGTGAGTTTATAGATGATTCGCACCTTGACTTAATTATTTCTGATTAATTAACCGTAATATTTAAAAATTGGCTAATAATCTAATTAAGTCATTTCTAGGTGGAATTTCCATAAATGATTTCTGGGATTTGGAGATCTCATATATTGTATCCTCTCCACCAAATTTCCTGGCTAGAACACATCTCATGCTACAAAAACTAACACTCCCTCTTAGTGAGGAATGTGTTATAATGTTGCACACCCTGTCTCTGTACCATCCTCTGTCATGTTGATGTTTGGCCACTGTGACTGCCCACCAACCACTGCACAACTCTAATGCTGCATCTGTGCTGCTGCTGACCCTGCTACACTACTGTCAACACTGCAACTCCCTTTCATTTGTTGTTGTTGCAACTGCAACAACTGCAACCGAAAAACATCCAAAATAATCTGTCTGTGTTGTTGAAACGGGTTCTCCACCATACCCATCAGTTTTCTGAAATAGATGAACTTAGCTCTCCCTAGAGATTTTGTGAGTGTATCTGCAACCTGCTCTTCTGTGGGAACATACTATAGCTGGACCACTCCGCGCTGTACACAATCTCTGATGAAATGACATCGAATATCTATGTGTTTCGCCCTGTCATGAAACAATGGATTCTTAGAGAGCTTAATGCAACTCTGATTATCACAATAGACACTGGTCGCCTCCATCCTTTGTTCGAACAAGGTTAGTAGCAACTTCATAAGCCATATAGCTTCGCATGTGGTTGTGCTTGTTTCCATATACTCTGCTTTTGCAAAGCTAAGTGCTACTGACTTTTGGTTCCTGCTACACCAAGAAACCATTCCTGATCCAACGCTGAAGCAGTAACCAAAGGTACTTTTCTTGTCTACTGAACTGCTTACCGAATATGCATCTGTGAATCCACATAGTCTAACATCATCCCCTCGGGTATATCTCAACCCATACTTGATTGTGCCGCACACATACCTCGAACTATGCCTCGCTGTTGCCCAGTGTACCCTGTTCGACTCTACCCATAAATTGACTGAGGGTATTGACTGCGAAGCAAATATCTGGCCTAGTGTTGACTAGATACATGAGAGAACCGATAAGTTGTCTATACAAGGTGGGGTCGACATCCTTGTCATTTGATGCATCTATCTTCTTTTAGTTGGTGATCATGGGCATAGACATGGGTTTACAATCCTGCATTCTGAATCTCTTCAAAATGTCTATAGCATATCTTCCCTGCCCAAAGAAGAACTCCCCGTCCTTCTGCCACACTTCCAATCCTAGGAAATAATACATCAACCCCAAAACCTTCATATCAAACTCTGCTGCCAGTTTCCTCCTAGAGTCCTCTATGAGCCTTGATGGTCCTGTCAAGAAGAGATCATCCGCATACAATACTAGGATGAGTGGCTCACCCCCTACCATCAAATAGTAAAGGTTGGGATCTGCATCACTCTTGACAAATCCCATCTGCTGCAAGTAGCTGTCGATCTGACCATACCATGCCCTGGGAGCCTGCTTGAGCCTGTACAAAGATTTCTTCAATTTGCACATGAGTGCACCTCTCATGAGTTTCGAAACCCTCTAGCTGTTCAATGTACACCTCTTTCTCTATCACCCCCGTTCAAGAATGTTGTCTTGACGTCTATTTGGTGAATCTCCCAACCCATTTGAGTGGTTAGGGATATAACTGACCGAATAGAGGTGTATCTGGCAATTGGGGCGAAGGTCTCCTCATAATCTATTCCTTCTTTTTGTGAATACCCCTTTGGCATGAACTAAACCTTGTACTTCTCCACATTGCCATCTGCCACATACTTGATCTTGTAGATGCATCGAGAACCTACAACTGAGTTGTCTTCAGGCGATCTTGTAGATCCATTGAGAACCTACAACTGACCTGTCTTCAGGCCTTGGCACTACCTCCCAAACATCATTCGTCATGATAGAGTTATATTCTTCTACTGTGGCATCTACCCATACTTGATGTTGTGCGGCTTCCTGAAAGCTGGAAGGTTCTGCAACCTGAGCCACCAATGCTTGGAACCTGTCAGGTTGTTTGCGTTGTCTTTTGTTCGTCCCAGGAGTTCCAATAAACTCCTCTGCATCTCTCAATGTCTGACGAACCTCTCTGTTGGCTCGTCCAGTAGTGGTGGGAGGTTCAACCAGCTCCTCCTCATCCTACCTCTGTTGCTCCGACTTCTATGAACTCACTGGATATCCTGCACCTGAGGAATTGTTGGTATTGGTCATTGTACTAGATCCCTGTGATTGTTCTGTTGGTGGTCCCAATGGCTACCCTTGCGACTTCCCTTGTTGTTGGACCAATGGAGCTTCTGCTGGTTGATTCTGATTACCTGCAGGCATCTCACGAGATCTCTTGAAAGTTCGGTCCTCCATGAACTTTACGTCCCATCTCACTACAATCTTCCTATTGATAAGAATGTAGATACTGTATGACTTTGAGGTTTCACTATACCCAATGAGAAACCCCTTCTCTGCTGTCTGATCCAATTTGGTGTGCTTCTCTTCTGGCACATGGCAATAAGCAATGTTGCCGAAGATCTTGAAGTGACTAACTTCTGGCATTTTCTTCCCCAATGCTCTATGAGGAGCCCTATTCTGAATATACACTACTTTGTTTTATGCTTCTACCCATAGAAACCTGGGAAAATCCTGTTCATATAACATTGCCTTTGCAACCCCGACTATATTTTTGTTCCTTTGCTCCGCTACTCCATTCTGTTGTGGATTGTATGGAGTTGTCCACTCTCTTATGATGCCTTCCTTTGCACAAAAATCTTTGAAGTCTTTATTAATATACTCTCCACCATTATCTGAGCGAAGCACCTTGATCTTTTTCCCTGTCACATTCTCCACGAGAGCCTTAAACTCCTTGAAACGATCGAGACCTCATCCTTGGTCTTCAAGAAATAGATCTAGGTTTTTCTGGAATGATCATCAATAAAGGTGACAAAATATTCAGCCCCACTAAGAGCTCTAGTGGACATTGGTCACAAATAGCTGAGTGTATAAGTCGTAACACACTATTTGCTTTGCTTTCACTTCTTGG
The DNA here is from genome assembly GCA_034641835.2 of Pinus albicaulis. Lineage (NCBI taxonomy): Eukaryota > Viridiplantae > Streptophyta > Pinopsida > Pinales > Pinaceae > Pinus > Pinus albicaulis. The sequence continues at coordinate 1,436,289,099 of CM076579.1, forward strand.
GAATGCTACCTTTGCATATTTCCCAAGCATGTATCCTTTGCATACATCATCGTGTTTTGTGCCCAGTTCTGGAACCCCTGTTACTGTTTCCCTGAGCATCTTGAGTGCTCCATGATGTAAATGTCTCATTCTTCTATGCCATAGCTCATTCAACTCCTTTCCACTGTCACTGTCACTACCTACTAGTGCCATTAGAGAATCGAGTGGCAACTTGTGTAACCTATTGCTTCGAACTCCAATCTGTCTCACCCTCTTCCAACTCGGGGGTTTGACAAACATTTTCTTTCCGACAAAGTGGACATCATATCCCTTATTTTGTAGCTGGGATACTGAAATCAACTTCATACCCAATCCTAGCACATGCAGTGCCTCTGTAGCACTAGTACTTGCTCCTGATTCCCTCTAGAAATTGATGGTACCTCTCCCTACTGGAGTACCTTTTGTTCTGTTTCCCATCGTAATTTGGAAATCCATCTGCTCCTCATTTTAGCTAGAGAAATATTCTCTAACCCCTGTCATATGAGTTGACACTCTACTCTCTATATACCAGACACCCTGTGAAGCTGAGCCTGATAAGAAAGCAAATTTGTCCTCCAATTTGGAAGACAACTCTGAAGCTCCCTAAATATCAAATCTATCCATGGCCATACTGAAGAATTCTTTTGTGTGCCTTTCCTCTTCCCCCTCAGTACTGATGTTGCTACTGCAAGTTGCTGCAAAACCTTCTATGCTACAGATTGGTAATTTTCTCTCGAAGATAACTCTGTTGCTGCTCCCTCTGCTTGCTGGAATCACTAACCTGGGCAACTCAACTTTTCTGCAACCCTGCAACTGAAAATCGAATTTCTGCCCCAACAATTCGGCCTGCCTATCTGAGTACTATTCTACACTAGAAAATTTTGGCCTGCTGTTCCCCCTGAGTAGCGAAATTTTCTCCTCTGCTTCTAAGCTTCTTGGCTGATCACTCATGCTCTGATACCATATGAAAATTTCATCTATTGCAACAACTGGAAATTATTCTCCTAACTGTATGTTTAATTGTGCAGTTTATTTGCTACGACAAACAATGAATAAAATCACAACTGCAATTTTCACCAAAAAAATAATGCGGAAAATAAAATACATGAAACTGAGAAATTCTAGCGCACAAGAATTTCGAGACCTTTATTTTTGGACAATTATCCCCGGAAAAACCCAATGTGGGAAAACCGGTGCAGCGGTTGAGGGTTTTTATTATTTTTCTTCGATAACAATTCTGAGTACAATAATTTAGATGCTCTACTGGCAATCTAATCTGAGGAAAAATATTGGCAAAATTATTGTAAGAATTTTCTCTCACCCCACAACTAATTTCTGTGCCCGAACTCGACTCACTAGCGACACGCATATCCTTCTGCGTCAACCTCTACACAGTGCTTGTTCAAAATCTCTGGAAATTTCGGCCTTCCTCTTACTGCTTCTCCTGGAACTAGAATGCTTCCTCCTGAAATGCTATTGACCTCCTCTACCACCTGCTATTCACCGACTGGCTCTATCTTCTCTACTGAATCTCTGCTACTGAGAAAATCGAACTACCTGGGAAACTGAGTATTTGCAATGGTGTGTTCTCCATCACCACATTGATCCCTTCTTATATCTTTCTGTTGGAACTCCAATGGCCAAGATTAAATATTAATTGATGGCTCAAATCATTTTTCAATCGATCCGTGTGAGTTTCTAGATGATTCACAGCTGGACTTAATTAATTCTGATTAATTAACCATATTCACTAAGTTTAGACTTAGGAAATATTTAAAAATCGGTTAATAATCTAATTAAGTCATTTCTAGGTGGAATTTCCAGAAACGATTTATGGGTTTTGGAGATCTCATTTGTTCTAGCCTCTCCACCAAATTTCATGGCTAGAACACATGCGATGCTACAAAAGCTAACAGGCACCACAAGAACAACATAAATTGGTACTCAACCTCCTCATTTGGACACACAATTTGGATCATCACAAAAACATCTATTCTTCTGTTCACACGTGTGAGAGGAGGAAGTCTTCTGAAGTTTGACCAAGCTCTTTTCACTTCTGTTTGACCAGAGTTGACCTCGATTCTCTTGGGCAGAGTTTGACCGAGTTCTGGGCAGAGTTTGACCAATATTTTATGGGAAGTTTGACTGAATTCTGAGCAGTCAGTTTGACTACAGTTTGACCAAGATTCTGATCTATTTGACCAAGTATATTTTGGGTAGTTTGACTGAGCTTCTCGGCAGCAGCAGGAGGTTGAAATTCAGCCTGTTTGACTAAGGATTGACCAAATTTATGGGCAGCTGCAGGAGGGCAATTTTAGGCTTGTTTGACCAGGTTTGACCTGCGCTAAATTGTTGGTCTAGATTGACCTAGTTTTGACTTGAAAAATCAGATTATGCTTTTGCTGAACTGAATTATTTCTCCTAGAAAGAATTGCTGGGTTTTCTCCCAAGTTTGGGTTTCCTAGGTAAAAAAATTTGGTGTCTACTGTGCATGTTTTTTCAACTGTGATCTTTACTGTTTCCGTTGCATCTACTGTTAAATTTTCTAACTGCTTAATGATGTTCTGACATATGCTAAAGTAAGGCTTTATATCATTAGAAGTAATTGTCAGTGGCAGAAAGTTGTGCTTGCCTAAATTAGCACTAGAAAATCAACAGATTTTGCTGGACTTGGAGAGTGCAATGGACCTTATTTCTGGATTGGAGGATGTGGGACGTTGCTTTGGGGAATGCAAATGCATTGGGAATTATGACTGCCATGAAGAATGATGGCCATCACCAAAAGGTGTCCATACTTAAGACTCAAGAGAGATGGCCAATGTGGGGAACAAGAAATAGGTGCGCTAGTACAGTAATGAGATGGGTGTTTGCACCCTTAGTGTGATCACCTTTACAGCATTAGTACAATATGTGGTCCTTTATGCCATGTGTCCTAAGATCCACCTCCATGATGCCTGCATACCAGTGGTCACCTTTACAGTGCTAAATTGCTAATACAATATGTGTTCCTTTAAGCCATGAGTCCTAATAGATCCACCTCCATGATGCCTACATACCAACCCAAGACAGACATGTCCATCAAAGCAGGGAGTTACTGCCTGCCACGGGGGAGTCAGTAAAGCCATAAAACCATGCACTATGCAGATGAACTAAAAGGACCAGTTATTGCCGTACACCAAAGGGGAAGTAGGATACTTTTACACTTCATCCCAGATGGCTCTGCAGGGCCATAAATTGCACATACTTGGGCTTTCAAATAGTGTGGTGCAAAATTTTTTGGGTACCCCTGTGGAAGGAGGGGTTAACAGGGAGCATTGACAGTCTGTAGTTGTATGCATATTCTGTAGCTTTGCTGTTTTCAGTGTTAAAATATTTGCGTTAGCCGTGTTTCAGTTTATTTGATACGTGTTCAATCAATCTTTTGTGCCTGCTTGTGATAATGGGTTCTGATCGGTTAGTGAGACCATGAGATTATGGGTTTAACTGGTTGATCTTCCAATGACCCTGCTTGTTATTTCCATTCATTTCAACAATGGTAGTGTTTTGATCTAAAACATTTTGCAGATTAGTTTGATTTTGTATAGGATTGTATATCTTATTCCTATTCGTTTAGAACTTGATCACATTTCCTACTGTGGATGCTTGTTGAAGATCTTGAAAGCCATAGAATAGTGAAACTTCTCTCATTTAGAGGAATTGGTCAATCTGCCTTATTGCTTCATTTTATTTGGTGCAGTGGATACTTATGAAGGATGCACAAAGATTTTTGTTGCATCATTGTGTTTTCAGTCTTTAAAATAATAGCCTAATAGTGCTATGGGCTACCTCTTAATTTTCACATTGCAGAAGAGTTGTGCGTCCATGGCTGGGACTTAAGATGCTTGAACTGAATGAACTTATTATAGCTCAGCTTAAAGAGAGGGACCCAGCTTTTCCTGATGTAACAGAGGGTGTTCTTGTGCCACAGGTGAGCTACCTTGGGCTAAACTTGTGCATCTGTAGATTCGTTTTTGCTTTTTATTGATTTGGTTATGATCAAATGTTTATGCAATAAAGTTATAGTGGAAGTTAGTTGAAACATTCTCAATACATTGGAGTGTTCTACTTGGATGGTTGCTAATAAGGTCTTTGTGCTCAATTTGCTAATTCCATTCTTGCATTAATAATTGAATTTTCACTCAGTTTACCTCTGCATACTGATGTTTATTGCGTATAGCAATTCAAGGCAGCGTATACTGTATTTGATACCTCTCTGGCCTACCAAATTGATGCTACTAATTATGTTTTACATTTAAACATATGTTTTGATTGAAACATCATAGGTGACTCCTGGATCACCTGCTTATCGAGCTGGATTCCGTCCTGGAGATGTCGTCGTTCAGTTTGATGGGAAACCAACTAAAAGCATCAAGGAGGTGAGTTGGAACATTTTTTTATATATAATCAGCAGCACACAACAATAGAGAAATATCATGATTTCTAATTTCTTATATAAATGTGCTACAACAGATTGTTGACATAATGGGTGACAAAGTTGGAGTGGCTTTCAAAGTAATTGTGAAGCGATCAAATAATATACAATTGACCTTGACTATAGTGCCAGAGGAAGCCAGCCCAAATCTATTTTGAGTACGGAGGGTAATATGCAGTTTCTTTGCATTAATTGGATTGGGTTTTTGTGAAGCGATTCATTATCTATTGAAGGTAGCAGTGAGAGGGTCAGCTGGTTTGTGTCAACTACCTTCACAGATGTGATTGAGAGCTCCAAAATGAATCCATTTTGCTTTTCCATGCTGAATTTAAGAGATCTACCAATCCCAAGGCACGTGAAAGGAAGCTGCCTCTTGGGCTTTGGATGCAGTAATAATGCTACTCAGAGTTAAAACTTAAAAGATTCGGACTTCACTAAGCATTTCTTGATCTTTTTATACAGAGGAGGTTTAACTTCTCTGTTGAACAGTTTCAATTATATCCTTTGGACTTTCGGCAGCGCTGAGGTTTCTCGAGTTGGATATTGCTACGTTTTGGTTGAACAGATCCAACAAATTTCTCTGTTATTCTTGCTTTTCCACTTCTCTTTATTTTTTGAGTGCTAACCTCAGTCTAAATCAAGTGGAAATTGTAGAGTAGATTGTTTCAAGCAAAACCATATATTGTTTTATATTTCTTTAGATGAAACCTACGTTTGTAAAATCATCCAGTTTCTTTAGAAATCGACACTGATTCTCTTAAGTAGGATAAAAAGTTTGGTTCCCTATGAGATAATGTTGAGTGAAACTAGGGCAGCTCCCATCGAAGCAATTTCCATGGTGCTTCTTATAAGGTATCTAAAAAGATTTGAGCAAATGGGAGGAGGTAGATGGCCGAAAGTTATCTTCAATGCAGGTACGAGTGAAAGAAAGAAATCATGGATGAGACAACAACAAATGGATGCAAAAATGGAATCTTTACTTGAGTGCATATCCCACAAATAGCAAGGAGTTAAAGAATTTTGTGCTGGAGAAGTTTCGTAAGGGTATATGGGGAAAAGAGTTGGGTAGAAAGAAGAAGTATTATGTTCAGGAATTCAACCCCACTTGTTATCTCCGACAAAAAGAATACATTGGAGCTAGCATTCCGTGGAGAGCAAAGGTTCTTATTGCTCAATTAAGAACTAACTCACATCAACTTCGATGTGAAATGAGATGGTGGAAGAGACCTAAAGAAGCTTGGGAAAAAAGGGTATGTACTTTTTGCACTTCTGAGGCAGTGGAATCAGAAAAACAATTCATTTTGGAATGTGACACTTTCAGACACAGTTACTGCAGTATGTTAGCATCAATTCCATGGCATTGTATTTTCAGTGAGGGAACTGTTAGAAAGTTGGGTCAGCTCATCATCAAGTTGAGTAAGAAAAGGATTGAATTACAAAAGGCAAAAAACAAGGAAGCTGGTGGTCCCATAAACTATTTTTAGTCTTGTGGATGTTAAAATATCATTCATTCATTCATGCTAAGATAGGCCTATGTGTCACGTGTCCATTGTCCAGTGTTGATGTGTCAGGCACTTTCACATGCATGGCACATTTGACATGTGTCCTTTTCCTTTCCAGGATATGTGCCAAACCCGTGGCCGTTAGGCTGCCCTAGCGTCTCTGGATGTGTCAAGGACTCAAAACACTGAAAAAAGTAATCAAATTTCGCAAAAATAAAAAAAATGCGTGCAATGTGCCCCGATGTGTCATTAATGTGTCCTAGTGTGTGAATGACGTAGCTCTGTTTCCAGATGTTCAAATTTTTTTCATCATTATGTCTATATTTAAATTTTGTTATAGATATGGTTATATAATGTGTTGCATTTTTGGGTGTCTGTGAGTTCTGTATCGAACACTTGAATCCTGATGTCCTAGTGTCATGTGACCTGGATACTCCGTAAGCCAGTTATTGAAACAAATTGTTTCTATGTTGAATTATCGGAGTACAACGATTCTTATATGGAATATTTGCATTCAAGCAACAAATGTCCCATCACTATAGAATCTAGATTTGTAGATATATGTGTGAAAATTTTAATTGTGCATGCGTTGCATTATAAGTGGTATCCATTGCAGAGTTCTTTTTGTCTTCAGGGGTTATAGTAGATATTGGTTGAGATCTATATTTTAAAATAGGAATCTTTGTTACTTTTGCTTCTATTGACTAACATAAAATGGGCTATGTGGATGAAAATCATGCCTTTATTTTACTATCCTAATTGAATTACAAGTAAAGTCTGAAAAGGTCACTCCCTATTACTGTTAAGGTTTTATATCTTAGTACTTCAATTATTAAATCCTATGTTAAAGCGTATTAATTAGTAGATTTTTTATTAGCTTTGTCATAATTGTCAAGTTTGTGCATACTCAAATCCAAGCACATCTAAAGATTGTTCAAACCAGTTTGTGCCAAGATGAGATTGTGAAAATTCTACTGCAGTATCTTGGTTTATTTCTCCTACTTGATTTAATTTAATACGAGTTATTTTCAAAAATGAGATTCAAAAAATACCGAAATAAACACAACTACAACCTACACATGCAGATCATTTACTGAATAATACGCTCATCCAACAAAGTAACACATGGATTTTTGGATATAAGTCCCTGGAAAAACCCAATGCACAAAAACCAGTTGAACATATATGAGGGTTATTTTATTAAGTAGATTCCGAGTACAATAAATCTGGGTTGCAGATCTGGAAAACCCGACAGAGAATAAAAGAAATCAAATCTGCAGGTAACCTGATGTTCTAGTGCCAAATATCTGACTAATCCACACCCTCAAACGAGATTTACAAGACTCAGCTCGGATCTAGCCCTAGAAACCCTCAACGCTGCACCTGAAGCCCCAGCGTCAGCCCTACTAGCCTCAGAGTGCCACTGCGCTACCCAGAGAGGAACTGCATAACCCCTGAGAGGGTGACGCAGGCCTTACGCTGGCCCTGGAGACCCTCTGCGTAACTTCTGAAGCCCCCTGGAGCCTATGCGTTGTCCTGCGTAGCTGCTGCTCTACTTCTCTGCGTTGTCCTTGTTGCTGTTCCTTTGCCTCTTACCGACTCTTGGCTTCGGGATCAGATCATCCCCTTAGCCAATACTACCCCTCGTTGCAGAAAAATTCCTTTGGAAATTCTTAGCAAACCCACCCTAGAATTCCAGATCTATTTCTCAGCTCTGCCACTATGTGTCTGTTCCAACTGACCCTCAAGCCTTTCTCTTATACCTTTTCATTCATCTCATCACCAACTGAGATTAAAACGTTCATCAACGACTGACATTAAAAACTGCCTAATCCGTGTCTTTTAGAACATTTCAGCACTTGTGTTAATTAATTCACTTTAATTATTTAATTTTCCTAAGTTTAGACTTAGGAAATCCATTAAAATAATTAATTATTTGAATAACTTGAACACCAACTGAAATTTCACAAAACACTTTTTGGCTTTTGGAGATCAAGTGTGTCCTAGCCCCTCCACAAAATTTCAAGGCTAGAGCACACCCGATGCTACACCAACTATACAAAATCTCAACACTCCCTCTCAACTAGGCCACGTAAATCTTAAAAATGTGCTTGCCACTTTTAACTAATTGATGCCTTTGCCAACTCGATTCTTGAGAAATGTGGCGAAGAATTTTGCCCAAGCTGGTGTTTGACGGACTAAGTCGGTGCCCATCATTGAAGCTCCCTAGATGTTGATTTACGCTGTCCTCCTGGAGGCACTGTCATGCTGCAACACTGCACTGCATGAGCACAGCCTCTCTGTGCTGCTGAAGTCCCATAAGCCCCTCTGTGCTGCTGCCTTCACACTGCTGCTACCTCTACATTACGCTGCTCCCTCTTCAGCTCTTCATCTCCCTCTTTCGCTTCAATGTGGCCTTCTGCAACCATCTCCCGACTCATCCTGCTACTGTCTCAAGGCTCCGGTAGCTCGCATGTGATCCAAGAGTAGGGCTGACTCAAGGATCCTACCAAAGTCTGTAGATTCTCTACAGGTCCATGTCACCCCAACTCTTCTCTCGAGGTACATGAGCACTCATGGCTGCATCATCATCAGAGCCATCTTCCTTTGCTGTAGCCTTGGAATCAGAAGATCCTTTGTCCTTCTTCTTAGGACGAGTGCTGGCGAAGTGTCCAAGATCACCACAGTTAAAGCACCGAACTTTGAAAAGGTCCTTCTTCTTCTTCCCTTGCTGCTTCTTTTCCCTTGATGCAAGGGTTGCATCATCTTCCTCCTCTTTGATTTTTGCCTTTCCGCTTCCTCCACGAATATTCTGCCTCTTGGTGACCCTTTTGATCTCCTCTTGGCAGAGGATAGGGCACATGTCAACCTAAGATGGTAATGCTCCCCTTCCCAGAATGCTCTAGACAAACATTTCCCAATATTTTAAGACTGCATTCAGGGAAATTCTCACTAAGAGCCCGTCATATGGAGTAGCACCTATGCCAACCAGCTGATCTCAGATAGCTTGAAGTCTAAAGAGGAATGGATCTATCTCTTCGTCCTTCATCATTTGGAACAACCACATTTGGTTCTCCAGAAGCATTCTTTTTTGGACGGAGCCTCCTTGGTACATTGTGTCCAAGGCTACCCACATGTCATTTGTTGTAGTCTTTCCAGCAATATGAGGAATCATGTGGTCCTCGACTCTGTCTATGATCAAACGCTTAGTCTGCGCTTGATTTTCTTCATACTTCTTCAGAGGATCTACATTGGTTGGTACATGAAGAACATTCTCTGCATGATCTTTGAGACCATACTCATCCAGAACTGAAAGGATTTTGGCCCTCCAGATAACATAGTTGGACATGCTGTCCAATCTATCTTGATCCCTCAGTCCATATCGAGCCATCTTGCTTAGATCTGACAAAAACGATACTTCTTCTCCCTTTGGATCTAGGTTTCTTTGGTGACTAGAAACCCTCTAGTAACTGCTTCTGCTGAAGACTGATTTCCCTCTTGGAAATATTTTACCCAAACACAAAGGGATAACACTCTCCGATCCTCTTGATCTAATCTCAGATTTGTTTGGCTCAGATCTGCTGAGTAACTGTCTTCCTCCCACCTTTGTTGACTTAGCTAGGCACAATTCTACACCTGCAGAATCTCCACCCCACCAGCACTGCTTCCGGATTTTGGTAAAATTCTTTTGCAACTGGAGAATTGACTAGATTGTGTCTCACTGACTGGCCCAATGTAGCCTCAGCATTGCTCAGAAGTGGACTACATAACCCTAGACTGGGTGACGTAGTCCTTCCACTGCCCTAGGAAGGGTCTACGTAAGTATGAAGGCCTTCTGCAACTTCAGCGGTGTCCTCTTCTGGATCTGCGTTCTCCTACTGCCAAGATGCCCTTTCCGGATTTGCTGCTTCTTCTACAACCCTGCAAAAAAATATTTCTTCAGCTGATTGCTGGAGATTTAGCGTGATCTGTTATCCCTCTGATACCATGTGAAAATTCTACTGCAGTATCTTGGTTTATTTCTCCTACTTTATTTAAATTAATACAAGTTATTTTCAGAAATTAGATTAAAAAAATACCGAAATAAACACAACTACAACCTACACATGTAGATCATTTACTGAATAATACTCTCATCCAACAAAGTGACACATGGATTTTTGGACATAAGTCTCCGGGAAAACTCAAAGCAGGAAAACCGGTGCAGCAAATATGAGGGTTATTTTATTAAGTAGATTTTGAGTACAGTAAATCTGGGTTCCAGATCTGGAAAACCCAACAAAGAAATCAAATATGCAGCTAACTTGATGTTCTAGTGCCAAATATTTGACTGATCTACACCCTCAAACGAGATTTACAAGACTCAGCATTGATCTGGCCCTAGAAACCCTCAGCGCTACACTTGAAGCCCCAACGTCAGCGTTGCTAGCCTCAGAGTGCCACTGTGCTGCGCAGAGAGGGACTGCATAACCTTTGAGAGGGTGATGCAGGGCTTATGCTAGCCCTGGAGAACCTCTACGTAACTTCTAAACCCCCCTGGGGCCTCTGCGCTATCTTGCGTAGCACCTATGTAGCGACTGCGCAGCACCTGCGTAGCTGTTGCTCCGCTTATCTGCGCTGTCCTTGTCGCTGCTTCTCTGCCTCTGACCGACTCTTGGCTCCGAGATCTCATCATCCCCTTAGCCAATACTACCCCTCGTTGCAGAAAAACTCCTCTAGAAATTCTTAGCAAACTTGCCCTAGAGTTCCAGATCTATTTCTCAGCTCTGCAACTGTGTGTCTCTTCCAATTGACCCTCAAGCCTTTATCTTATACTTTTTGATTCATCTCATCAACGACCATGTTTAAAACATTCATCAACGACTGACATTAAAAGACTGCTTGATCCGTGTCTTTTAGAACATCTCAACACGTGTTAATTAATTCAGTTTAATTATTTAATTTTCCTAAGTTTAGACTTAGGAAATCCATTAAAATAATTAACTATTTGAATAACTTGAACACCAATTGAAATTTCACAAAACACTTTCTGGGTTTTGGAGATCAAGTGTGTCCTAGCCCCTCCACAAAATTTCAGGGCTAGAGCACACCCGATGCTACACCAACTATACAAAATCTCAACACTCCCTCTTAGCACAGAGTGTGCTCTAGCAAGTGTGCTCTAGTAATGCATCCACACCATGCACTACAAGATTTTGAAGCTGGATTTTGTGCTGCTGATGCTTGGCTTGCTGCCCTCCATCTACTGCACTGTTGCCTATGCCACTGCCACTGACACTGCCACATCTGTACTGCAGCTCCCTCTCAACTTGCTGCATCATGCTGCCCATAGCATTGCCATTGCTAACTGTTGCACTGCAACTTAGTTGCTGAGAAGTAAGCAACTGAAAGACTTTTGCCCAACTGTTTGGCAGATAAGTCAGGTTGCCTTCCATCACTGAAGCTCCCTGGATGCTGATTTACGTTGTCCTCCTAGAGGCATTGTCATGCTGCAATACTGCACTATGTGAGCACAACCTCTCTGCGTTGTTGAAGTCCCATAAGCCCCTCTGCGTTGCTACCTTCACGCTGCTACTGCCTCTGCATTACACTGCTCCCTCTTTAGCTCTTTAGCTCCCTCTTCCGCTTCAATGCAGCCTTCTGCAACCATCTCCCGACTCATCCCGCTACCGTCTTAAGGCTCCCATAGCTCATATGTGATCCAAGGGTAGGGCCGACTCAAAGATCCCACCAAAGTCTGTAGATGCTCTACAAGTCCATGTCACCCCACCTCTTCTCTTGAGGTACGTGAGCACTCATGGCTGCATCATATCAAAGCCATCTTCCTTTTCCGCTGCAGCCTTGGAATCGAAAGATCCTTTGTCCTTCTTCTTAGGACAAGTGCTAGCGAAGTGTCCAAGATCACCACAGTTAAAGCACCGGACCTTGGAAAGGTCCTTCTTCTTCGCTTGCTGCTTCTTTTCCCATGATGCAAGGGTTGCATCATCCTCCTCCTCTTTGACTTTGGCCTTTCTGCTTCCTCCACGGATATTCTGCCTCTTGGTGACCCTCTTGATCTCCTCTTGGCAGAGGATAGTCCACATGTCAGTGCAAGATGGTAACGCTGCCCTTCCCATAATGCTCTGGACAAACGTTTCCCAATCTTCTAAGATTGCATTTAGGGCAATCCTCACTAAGAGCCCCTCATCTGGAGTAGCACCTATGCCAACCAGTTGATCTTGGATAGGTTGAAGTCTGAAGAGGAATGGATCTATCTCTTCACCCTTCATCATTTGGAACAACCACATCTGGTTCTTCAGAAGCATTCTTCTTTGGACGAAGCCTCCTTGGTACATCGTGTCCAAGGCTACCCACATGTCATTTGCTGTAGTCTTTCCAGCAATATGAGGAATTGTGTGGTCCTTGACTCCATCTATGATCAAACGCTTAGTTCGCGCTTGATTTTCTTCATACTTCTTCAGAGGATCTGCATCGGTTGGTACATGAAAAACCTTCTCTGCATGATCTTTGAGACCATACTCATCCATAACTGAAAGGATTCTGGCCCTTCAGATAACATAGTTGGACATGCCGTCCAATCTATCTTGATCCCTTAGTGCATATCGAGCCATCTTGCTCAGATCTGAAAAAAACAATACTTCTTCTCCCTTTGGATTTGGGTTTCTTTGGTGACTAGAAACCCTCTAGTAACTGCTTTTGCTGAAGACTGATTTCCCTCCTAGAAATCTTTCACCCAAACACAAAGGGATAGCACTCTCTGATCGTCTTGATCGAATCTCAGATTTGTTTGGCTCAGATCTTCTGAGTAACTGTCTTCCTTCCGCACAATTCTGCACCTGCACAATCTCCACCCCACGAGCACTGCTGAAGATCTGAAGCATTGCTTCTGGATTTTGGAAAAATTCTTTTGCAACTGGAGAATTGACTGGACCGCGTCTCACTGACTAGTCTAGCATAGCCTCAGCGCTGCCCATAAGTGGGCTGTGTAACCCTAGACTGGGTGATGCAATCCTTACACTACCCTGGGAAGGGTCTACTTAAGCATGAAGGCCTTCTACAGCTTCAACGATGTCCTCTTCTGGATCTGCGTTCTCCTACGGTTAAGATGCCCTTTCTGGATCTGCGGCTTCTTCTGCCATCGTGCAGAAAACTATTTCTTCAGTTGATTGCTGGAGATTTAGCTTGATCTGCTATCCCTTTGATACCATGTGAAAATTCCACTGCAACATCTTGGTTTATTTCTCCTACTTGATTTAAATTAATACAAGTTATCTTCAGAAATTAGATTCAGAAAATATCGAAATAAACACAACTACAGCCTACACATGCAGATCATTTACTGAATAATACGCTCATCCAACAAAGTGAAACATGGATTTTTGGACATAAGTCGCAGTAAAAACCCAAAGCGGGAAAACCGGTGTAGTAGATATGAGGTTTATTTTATTAAGTAGGTTCTAAGTACAGTAAATCTGGGTTTCAGATCTGGAAAACCCGACATAAAATAAAAGAAATCAAATCTGCAGCTAGGCTGATGTTCTATTGCCAAATATCTGATTGATCCACACCCTCAAACGAGATTTACAAGACTCAGCCTTGATCTGGCCCTAGAAACCCTCTATGCAGACCACGAAGCCCCAACGTCAGCCCTGCTAGCCTCAAAGTGCCACTGCGCTGCCCAGAGAGGGACCGCATAACCCCTGAGAGGGTGATGTAGGCCTTACGTTGGCACTGGAGACCCTCTGCGTAACTTCTGAAGCCCCCTGGAGCCTCTGCGTTGTCATGCGTAGCGGCTGCGCAACACCTGCGTAGTTGCTGCTCTGCTTCTCTGCGCTGTCCTTGTTGCTGCTCCTCTGCCTCTTACCGACTCTTGGCTCCGGGATTAGATCATCCCCCTTAGCCAATACTACCCCTTGCTGCAGAAAAATTTATCCGCAAATTCTTAGCAAACCCGCTCTAGAATTCCAGATCTATTTCTCAGCGCTACAACTGTGTGTCTCTTCCAACTGACCCTCAAGCCTTTCTCTTATACTTTTTCATTCATCTTATCGACGGTCGAGATTAAAACATTCATCAACGTCTGAGATTAAAAGACTGCTTGATCCGTGTCTTTTAGAACATTTCAGCACATGTGTTAATTAATTCACTTTAATTATTTAATTTTACTAAGTTTAGACTTAGGAAATCCATTAAAATAATTAATTATTTAAATAAATTGAACCCCAACAGAAATTTCACAAAACACTTTCTGGGTTTTGAAGATCAAGTGTCCTAGCCCCTCCACAAAATTTCAAGGCTAGAGCACTGTAAATTTATGTAGATGATCTATGCTTGATGCAACTTTACTTTTACTCCCAATATTAGACAACAATCACATAAACATTAAAGTAAAATGATGATAGAACATACTAGTAGATCGATAGAAGACAAGCCAAAAATATATAAGTGTGTTGGTGCATTACGACGATCAACAGGATGCTTCAACTAGCAAAGTCTCAATATGGTCAGCCAACCAACAATGTCACACAACCCTCTAGGACAGCCAAACAACCAACTCAAAAGTCAACTGAAAAAGTCAACATTGTCAGTCAATGGTCAACGAAAATAGCAGCAGCCAGGTCAACGCAGAAAAATCAAAGTCAACGTCTTGCCTCGAGAATAGTGCCAAAAAATGCAGATTTGGAAAATCAAACTTTTGGGAGAGTTTCAGGTCCTTTTGACCTTGCGTTGACCAAAGTCAATGCTGGTCAAATTTTGCTGCAGAAACCTTAGACTGAAATCAGAAATGTGCTGCTGCTTGGAATTTTCCACGTGTGGAGAGAAGAGACACCAAGGTCATCGAACCAATCAGATGAGGAGAGAGAAATGTGAGGATGAGATGAGTGAAAATGTCCTCCAACGTTGACCAATATATATCCATCAATTAGGGTTTGTGACACAACTGCTGGGGCACAAAACCTTAAGGCCGACCTGCACATATCTTGAATGAATTCAAAATAAATGTTCTGCTCATCAGATCAAGATGATGTTTAGATCGATGTTGCACCTCTCTGACAGATGAATCCAATAAAAATATTGATATCTTCTTCTGAGCATCACAACATGGAGTTTGGACTTAGTTGTCCAAAATTAACACTCCCTCTCAACTAGAGAGAACTCCATCCACCTGTGCAATCCAAATATCGTGCATCATCACACCGTAACTTGCTTTGCTAGCTTCTTTATTTTAGAACAGAAGTGGGTCAGTCACAAAGACATCATTCCCGGCCGACAGATTCAACCCAGAGGTCCAAAACCTCTATAAGACTCACAAAGAGTCTCATACAAACCTGAAGTTGGTTTACCTGACCCGAAGTCAGTTGGAGGTCTGAAATCTCCCTAAGACTCAAGAGAGACATATACTAACCTGAAGTTAGTTTCACTGACCCAAAGTCAGTTGGAGGTCTGAAACCTCTCTAGGACTCAAGAGAGACATATACTAACCCGAAGTTAGTTTCACTGACCCAAATTCAACTGGAGGTCTGAAACCTCTCTAGGACTCAAGAGAGTCATATACTAACCCGAAGTCAGTTGGAGGTCCGAAACCTCTCTAGGTTTGATCCCAGATCAAGTGGTTGGACACATGTCATCCTAGATAGAGAGTACGACAATCTCGGATGTATTCATCAGGATTTGTTACTAGTGTCTAGCTTTTCCCACCTCACTGGCCAAATGAGAGGTACTTCCCATGAGCCCGCGACCCAATGGGTTGGATGCATACGAGGCACAGATCATGAGAGGCGAACCAACTCAACATCATAACAGTGGGGTAGAAGCACACCAACAAGGTTAGGCAAGCCTAGCCTGTGGTTGCTTATAGTTCCGAGAAGCTATCCCCAAAGCCCCAAGAGCTCCCAAAGCTCATCGTCCAACAAGACCCTCACAATAGAGTCATTCCACGATTCCAAGATTCTCACGGAAGGTTAGGAACACGACCTTCCCCAAGGGCATTGTGAGAATATCCGCGATCTGCTCATCAGTTCCTATATGATCGAGCCTTACGACGCCTCGCTGTACCATATCCCGTATAAAGTGGTACTAGCCATCAACATGCTTGAATCTCTCGTGGACAACCGACTCCCCCTCTGGTTATCACAGAGGATAACAATGGCATCTAGCACATGCTCGAACAACTCACTGAAGAGCTTCCACAACCAAGTGACTTCACAACCCATACACGCTGCAATGTATTTGGCCTTAGCAGTGCTCAAGGCTACCGACTTCCTGCCCGAAGTAGTCCTACGTGTGAAGCAACATCCATAAGTGCTCTTGCGATCCACCACACTGCTAGCCCAATCGACATCAGTATATCCATGGAGTGTCATGCTCCTGGCAGTGTATCTCAACCCATGGTCTATCGTGCCCCATAGATATCTCAAGAGATTCTTGGCACCAACCTAGTGAGTGTGATGAGGCTCAATCATATGTTGACTCAAAGTGTTCACGGCAAAGCATACGTTCGTACGGTTGTTCACTAAGAACATCAGGGCCCCTATGAATTGACGATACTCAATAGGATTTCTTAGCACGGGCCCAACAACGCTGCCACTCAACTTCTTAAAGTTGAGCTCCATCGGTGTCGACACGGACTTACAGTCCACCATACCAAATCTTTCCAGAAGCTTTAGAATGTATTTTCCTTGAGAAAGGAAAATCTCAGCAGGTCTCTGCCAGAACTCCAAGCCTAGGAAGTAATGCATCATTCCTAGGTCCTTCATCTCGAAATCAGTAGCGAGCTCCTTCTTGCACTGATGAATGAGAGGTTCAACACCTGTCAGGAAGAGGTCGTCCACATGCAACACCAGAATGAGAGGCTTTTCTTTATCAACCTTGAAGTAAAGGTTCGGATCAACATTACTACGAGTGAAGCCCAACTTCATCAGGTAGCTATCTATCCTCTCGTACCAAGCTCTGGGTGCTTGCTTCAATCCATAGAGGGCTTTCCTCAACCCGCAGACATGGGTGTTTCGATCCTAGACTTTGAACCCCAGAGGTTGCTCCACATACACCTCTTCCCTTATCGCATCATGCAGAAATGCGGTCTTCACGGGGCACAAATCATGAGAGGTGAACCAAATCAACATCATAATGTTGGGGCAGAACCACACCAACAAGGTTCGGAAATCCTAGCCCTGTGGTTGCTTATAGCTCCGAGAAGCTATCCCCAAAGCCCCAAGAGCTCGCAGAGCTCATCGTCCAACAAGACCCTCGGAATAGGGTCGTTCCACGATTCCAAGATTCTCACGGAAGGTTAGGAACATGACCTTCCCCAAGGGCATTGTGAGAATATCTGCGACCTGCTCATCGGTTCCTATATGATTGTGCCTTACGGCGTCTCGCTGTACCATATCTCGGATAAAGTGGTACCAACCATCAACATGCTTGAATCGATTGTGGAACACAGGATTATCTGACAACCGAATCCCCCTCTGGTTATCACAGAGGATAATGGTGGCATCTAGCACATGCTCGAACAACTCACTGAAGAGCTTTCGCAACCAAGTGACTTCACAACAGGCCATACATGCTGCAATGTATTCGGCCTCAGCGGTGCTCAAGGCTACCGACTTCCTGCCCGAAGCAGTCCTACGTGTGAAGCAACATCTAGATGTGCTCTTGCGATCCACCACACTGCCAGCCCAATCGGCATCAATATATCCATGGAGTGTCATGCTCCCGACAGTGTATCTCAGCCCTTGGTCTATCGTGCCCCAGAGATATCTCAAGAGATTCTTGGCACCAACCCAGTGAGTGTGATGAGGCTCAACCATATGTTGACTCAAAGTGTTCACTGCAAAACATACGTCCAAACGGGTGTTCACTAAGAACATCAGGGCCCCTACAAGTTGGCGATACTCAGTAGGATTTGTTAGCACGGGCCCAGTACCGCTGCCACTCAACTTCTTAAAGTTGAGTTCCATCGGTGTCGACACGGACTTACAGTCCACCAGACCAAATCTTTTCAAAAGCTTCACAATGTATTTTCCTTGAGAAAGGAGAATCTCGCTAGGTCTCTGCCAGACCTCTAGGCCTAGGAAGTAATGCATCATTCCTAGGTCCTTCATCTCCATCTCAGCAGTGATCTCCCTGTTGCACTGATGAATGAGAGGGTCAACACCTGTTAGGAAGAGGTTGTCCACATACAACACCAGAATGAGAGGCTTTTCTTTATCAACCTTGAATTAAAGGTTCGGATCAACATTACTACGAGTGAAGCCCAACTTCATCAGGTAGCTATCTATCCTGTTGTACCGAGCTCTAGGTGCTTGCTTCAACCTATAGAGGGCTTTCTTCAACATGCAGACATGGGTGTCCCGATCGTGGACTTCGAACCCCAGAGGTTGTTCCACATACACCTCTTCCTTTATCGCACCATGCATAAATGCGGTCTTCACATCCATCTGATGAAGACTCCATCCTTGTGTAGCAGCAAGGGCTATGACAGATCAGATGGTGGTATATCGGGCCACAGGTGCAAATATATCATCATGGTCTATGCCTTCCTTTTGAGAGAAACAACGAGTAACGAATCTTGCCTTGAACTTTTCAACACTTCCATCAGATCCATTCTTGATCTTGTAGAGCCATTTCAAGGTGACAACTGCTTTGTCCTCCGGTCTCGGAACCACATCCCAGACATCATTCTTCATTATGGACTCATACTCTTCGTGCATAGCATCCTTCCAAACTTCATGCTTTACGACTTCCTTAAAGGATCTAGGCTTAGATTGTACGATAATACTCATGGCTGCTAGATACCCTTGGTATCTATTTGGCTTCTTGCTTTCACGGAATGTCCCCCTTGGGGCCATATATCCCTTAGGATTCTCGAGAGTGTCCCCGAGCCTTGATGGTCTCTTCCCCATCGAAGGAGGTGGATCAATCGAGTCCATGGGTCCTTCAACATCGACCATCGTCTCATCCTTCGGTTCTTCTTGATTTCTAGGCCTTGCTTCATGATCTTCCTCAGATCTCGGAAGATTGACTACTTCCTTAGGGAGGCATCTTCGTCAAAGGTAACATCGTAGCATATCTCCACTTTCCTTTGACCAGGGACATAGATTCTATAGGCCTTCGAAGTTTTGCTATAGCCCATAAACATTGTGGTCTCCCTCTTGATGCCAACATTGTGGTCCTCAGTATCTTGATCTTCTTCCTTGTTAGATTTTTTACCAAGGATTTGAAGGTATGGAACTACATGAAAGCCTCATCCTTCTTCTTCAAGAGGTATATCCAGGTTTTGCGAGAGAAGTCATCTATGAATTTCATATAATAAGAACATCCTCCCAAGGATGTCACAGGCAGCATGCCAAACATATCAGAATGTATCAATTTCAAGACATTAGATGTCTTTGTGACACTTGAGGGGAAAGGTCCCCTTATATGCTTTCCTTTGGCACAACCCTCACATAAACCTTTATGATTATTTGAAAACTCGGGCATCCCCATCACCTACTTCCTTGCTTCGGGAAGGGCTTTGTAGTGAAGGTGTCCAAACCTCCGGTGCCATAGTTTAGTATGTCGGATAATATCACACGTCATCGCTCCCAGTGGACTTCCTCCAACTTTATAGAGTGTATCAACTCTAAACCCAATTGTGATAGCTTCCTTGAAACTCTTCTTCCACCTGCGCACCTTCCCATCAATGAATGCCACATTGAAACCTTTGTCTTCCATGGCCGATATAGACACAAGGTTCTTCTTCAAATTAGGTACATAGAGTACATCCTCCAAGCGGAGGACTTGACCTTGAGACAAGTGGAGGGTCAGAGTCCCTGTACCTTTCATGGGATATGTGGCATTATCTCCAAGGATAATTTCAAGAATAGTATCCTTCTCAACCATATCAGGGAGTGCTTCCTTGAACCTAGTGATGTGCCTTGAGACACCACTATCTATCAACCAAACATCCATAGTGTCGGGTGGAGATGCAGCAGAGAGTGTAGATATAAGAATGAATTCATTTCTTTTATCAAAAACATTTGATTCTTCATACTTGGAATTTCTCGACCTTTTGAAAGGTTGACCATTTCTGTCGGACGGAGCCTTCCTCTTCCCCTTGAGCCTGTTGTTACTTTGATTGCCATTACTCTAGTTGTTGTTGTTGTCATCATCATCGGGAGAATCCTTCTTGAAAGGGAATTCTCTAGCATAGTGACCTGGCTTGTGACAAGTGTAAGACTTTCCCTTCTTTCCTTGGGCCCCTGCTCTTCGTTGGCTCCTTGGACCACCAAAGTTCTTCTTCTTAGAATGAGCAGTGAAGGCAACATTTCCTTCATTTTCATATTCCTTCATCCTTGTCTCTTCTTGTACGCATCTCGATAATACTTCGTCAAAATCATGTATGACATTATTATTGAGAATGGTTGTGTTGAATACATGCCATTCGGATGAGAGACCTCCAAGTGCGGTGAGTACCATCTCTCGATCAACTATTGTCTCTCTAATAGCCAACAGATTATTCTTGGTCAGATTCAGAAAATATGATTGAACAGACTCATCCCTGCCTTTCTTCAGATTCTTCAATTGGTTCTTGAAGAATAGGACTTGATTCGCATTGTTGGCCTTGAACATGTGGACCAACTTATCATATATATCCTTGGATGTACCTAGCTCAGAGATGTAGGCAACCAGACTCTTATGAATCGAGTCCCTGATCATCAACTTTGCTTTAATTTCCCCCTTCTTGTACTTTGTTTTGGCAACAACAGTTGTAGTGGATGGAGGCTTTTGGATTTTACCCTGCACATAGTCCATGACATCTTGGTCTTCCAAATTAAGATCCAATGTCATCTTTCAAGCATGGATGTCATCCTTCCCAGTCAATTTGTCATCAGCCTTAAAGCCATTGTAGTTTGAGGAACCCATCATCTTCTTCGGTGATTGCTACAAATTAGGGCTTTGTCTTCACCTCAGCTCCGATACCATGTAAATTTATGTAGATGTTCTATGCTTGATGTAACTTTACTTTTACTCCCTATATCAGACAAGAATCACATAAACAATAAAGTAAAACGCTGATAAAACATACTAGTAGATCGACAAAAGACAAACCAGAAATATATAAGTGTGTTGGTGCATTATGGCGGTCAACAAGATGGTTCAGCCAACAAAGTCTCAATATGGTCAGCGAACCAACAATGTCACACAATCCTCTATGACAGCTATACGGTCAAGTCAAAAGTCAACCCAAAATGTCAACGCTGTCAGTCAATGGTCAACGCAAACAACAACAATAACTAGGTCAACGCAAAAAGTCAAAGTCAACGTCTTGCCTCCGGAATAGTGCCAAAAAATGCAGATTTGAAAATCAAACTTTTGGGAGAGTTTTGTTGGTCATTGGGTTCAACGCTCCTCGTGTGTTTCGCGACATGATCTAACTGCCTCTCGTGTATCCTAACTCTGGCGATTGTAGCAGAGACTAATGCCTGCGGATTTTGGTCTAACGACAATCGTGATTCCAACAAGTGGTATCAGAGCGACATGTCTCGAGTTCGAAAGTCACCAGACTCGCGTTGGGGAGGAGATCGTTGGAAATTGGGTTCAACGCCCCTCGTGTGTTTCGCGACATGGTCTAACCGCCTCTTGTGGACCCTAACTCTGGCGATTGTAGCGGAGACTAATGCTTGTGGGTTTTGGTCTAATGACAATTATGATTCCAACAAGTTTCATGTCCTTTTGACCTTGCGTTGACCAAAGTCAATGCTGGTCAAAGTCTACTGCAGAAACCCTAGATCGAAATCAGAAATGTGTTGCTGCTTGGAATTTCCCACGTGTGGAGAGAAGAGCCGCTAAGGTCATCAGACCAATCAGATGAGGAGAGAGAAATGTGTGAGGATGAGATGAGCGAAAATGTCCTCCAACGTTGACCAATATATATCCATCAATGAGGGTGTGTGACACAACTGCTAGGGCACAATGTTGAGAAAATGTAGGGCCTGAGATTATTACAAATTATCTTCTTGATAATTACTTGTGAGCTTGCTTGTGTATCTTATGTATTCTCTTTGTTAATCTATCATCAAGTCAATTATCAAAATGCACATGACACAAATGTTTAAGCATAAGTAACACTTTCATTGTAGCAAGGTAAATCACAGATTTACCTTCCTTACACTATACTATAGATTTGAATTTTAGCACTTCATATTGACCTTCAGACCTTAGTCCTTCAGACTTCACTTTTATCCTTCAGATCTGCACTGTTCCTTCCTTCATTTATACTCTTGAGTCTGTACCACAATCTGTCCTTTAGATCCGCACATCTTCTCCCCTTTTCAACGTTGTTCCTTAGTAGATTAATCCACAATACTTCTTCCTTTTCAACGCTGTTCCATCATCAGTCTTGTCCCTATATCCACAGCTTCTAGATGTTATGTGACCTCAGACAGATCCACATTAGTTACCCTTCTTTCCATGCTATCCACCACATACTTCACTGTGATTTCATCCTTTAGATATCCACACTTACTCAGAGACAAGTCCGCAAATCTATTTATCAAATGAACCGCAGTGTGGACATATATATATATAGGACTTGAACAATTTTTAGGCCGACTATCCAAGTTGATGCTTAGGCCGACTTTTAGGGCAACTTGTAGATTGTTTCTTTGGCATATTAAACACATTTATTCCAAGATAGATGAAGGTTGATTTTGGCATATTTGAGCTTGTCTTTCAACACCTTTTGGAGGGTTGTTGGAGCGTAACTTTACATGACACTTAATACTATTTATACTTTAGAAGACAAGAATAAAATTCGGATTGGTAATCGCATCTGTATAGCATCATATCAATCAGCATTGTACTAGTGCAAGACCTTGACTAATAGCCCCATCTCTTCAACGAGACAATGGGCTTCAATGCTGGCAAGAAAAATGACTTATAGACATCGTCGTCATTGTCTCTCCAAGGTACGTACTCCACCTTGGTGTTCCCAAAGTATGACCTTCCTGGACTATTCTTCTCTTGGGTAGCTAGCCCTCAAAGAATATCGGTCCCCGACTACTCTTATCTTGAATGCCCGATCACATTCTCAAAAATACATAGAATTATGTAAATATCTATGATATTTGCCCGACAACTCTTACTGTTTTGTCTCTGCCCTTATAATTACATAGCTATGATGAAGACCGACCTAGTTACATTTTACAACACACAAAACCTTAAGGCTGACCTGCACATATCTTGAATGAATTCAAAATAAATGTTCTGCTCATCAGATCAAGATGATCTTTAGGTCGATCTTGCACCTCTCCGAAAGAGGAATCCAATAAAAATATTAATATCTTCATTTGAGCATCACAACATGGAGTTTGAACCTAGTTGTCCAAAATTAACACTCCCTCTCAACTAGAGAGAACTCCATCCACCTATGCAATCCAAATATCGTGCGTCATCCCGCCGTAACTTGTTTTGCTGGCTTCTTTATTTTAGAACAGAAGTGGGTCAGTCAGAAAGACATCATTCCCGACTAACAGATTCAGCCCAGAAGTCCAAAACCTCTATAGGAATCACAAAGAGTCTCATACCAACCCGAAGTTGGTTTACCTGACCTGAAGTTAGTTGGAGGTCCGAAACCTCTCTAGGACTCAAGAGAGTCATATACTAACCCAAAGTTAGTTTCACTGAACCGAAGTCAGTTGGAGTCCGAAACCTCTCTAGGACTCAAGAGAGTCATATACTAACCCGAAGTTAGTTTCATTGACCTGAAGTCAGTGGGATGTCCGAAACCTTTCTAGTCTTGATCCCAGATCAAGTGGTTGGACACGTGTCATCCTAGATAGAGAGTACAAAATTCTCTGATGCGTCCATCAATATTTGCTACTAGTCTCTAGATTTTCCCACCTCATTGGCCAAATGAGAGGTATTTCCCATGAGCCCGAGACTCGATGGGTAGGATGCATACGGGGCACACATCATGAGACACGATCCAACTCAACATCATAACGGTGGGGCAGAAGCACACCAACAAGGTTCGACAAGCCTAGCCCTGTGGTTGCTTATAGCTCCGAGAAGCTATCCCCAAAGCCCCCAGAGCTCCCAGAGCTCGTCCAACAAGACCCTCAAAATAGGGTCGTTCCATGATTCCAAGATTCTCACGGAAGGTTAGGAACACGACCTTCCCCAAGGGCATTGTGAGAATATTTATGACCTGCTCATCAGTTCCTATATGATCGAGCCTTACAGCGCCTCGCTGTACCATATCCCGGATAAAGTGGTACCAGCCATCAACATGCTTGAATCGACCGTGGAACATAGGATTCTCTAACAACCGAATACCCCTCTGGTTATCACAGAGGATAATGGTGGCATCTAGCACATGCTCGAACAACTCACAGAAGAGATTTCGCAACCAAGTGACTTCACAACAGGCCGTACATGTTGCAATGTATTCGGCCTCAGCAGTGCTCAAGGCTATCGACTTCCTGCCCGAAGCAGTCCTACATGTGAAGCAACATCCAGATGTGCTCTTGCGATCCACCACACTGCTAGCCCAATCGGCATCAATATATCCATGGAGTGTCATGCTCCTGGCAGTTTATCTCAGCCCATGGTCTATCGTGCCCCATAAATAATAAAGTAAAATGCTGATAGAACATACCAGTAGATCGACAGAAGACAAACCAGAAATATGTAAGTGTGTTGGTGCGTTACGACGGCCAACGTGATGCTTCAACCAACAAAGTCTCAATATGGTCAGCCAACCAGCAATGTCACAGAACCCTCTAGGATAGCCAAACGGTCAGCTGAAAAGTCAACCCAAAAAGTCAACGTTTCCAGTCAATGGTCAATGAAAACAACAGCAACAACTAGGTCAACACAGAAAAGTCAAAATCAACTCTTGCCTCGAGAATAGTGCAAAAAAATGCAGATTTGGAAAATCGAACTTTTGGGAGAGTTTTGTTGGACATTGGGTTCAACGCTCTCCGTGTGTTTTGCGACATGGTCTAACCACCTCTCGTGGGTCCTAACTCTGGCGATTGTAGAAGAGACTAATGCATGCAGGTTTTGGTCTAACGGCAATCGTGATTCCAACAAGTGGTATCAGAGCGACAGGTCTCAAGTTTGAAACTCACCCGACTCGCGTTGGGGGGTGGGGAGATTGTTAGACATTGGGTTCAACGCTCCCCGTGTGTTTCGCGACATGGTCTAACCGCTTCTCGTGGATCCTAACTCTAGCGATTGTAGCAGAGACTAATGCCTGTTGGTGTTAGTCTAACGACAATCGTGATTCCAACAAGTTTCAGGTCCTTTTGACCTTGCGTTGACAAAAGTCAACGTTGGTCAAAGTTTGCTGCAGAAACCCTAGACCAAAATCAGAAATGTGCTGTTGCTTGGAATTTCCCATGTGTGGAGAGAAGAGCCACCAAGATCATCGAACCAATCAGATGAGGAGAGAGAAATGTGTGAGGATGAGATGAGTGAAAATGTCCTCCAATGTTGACCAATATATATCCATCAATGAGGGTGTGTGACACAACTGCTGGAGCACAAAACCTTAAGGCTGACTTGCACATATCTTGAATGAATTCAAAATAAATGTTCTGCTCATCAGATCAAGATGATCTTTAGATTGATCTTGCACCTCTCCGAAAGAGGAATCCAATAAAAATATTGGTATCTTCATCTGAGCATCACAACATGGAGTTTGGACCTAGTTGTCAAAAATTAACACTCCCTATCAACTAGAGAGAACTCCATCCACTTGTGCAATCCAAATATCACGTGTCATCCCGTCGTAACTTGCTTTGCTGGCTTCTTTCTTTCAAAACAAAAGTGGGTCAGTCACAAAGACATCATTCCCGGCTGACAGATTCAGCCCAAAATTCCAAAACCTCTATAGAACTCACAAAGAGTCTCATACCAAGCCGAAGTTGGTTTACCTGACCCGAAGTCAGTTGGAGGTCCGAAACCTCTCTAGGGCTCAAGAGAGTCATGTACTAACCCGAAGTTAGTTTCACTGACCCGAAGTCAGTTGGAGGTCCGAGACCTCTCTAGGACTCAAGAGAGTCATATACTAACCCGAATTTAGTTTCACTGACTCGAAGTCAGTTGGAGGTCCGAAACCTCTCTAGGCTTGATCCTAGATCAAGTGGTTGGACACATGTCATCCTAGATAGAGAGTACATAATTATCTGATGTGTCCATCAGTATTTTCTACTGGTATCTAGATTTTCCCACCTCATTGGCCAAATGAGAGGTACTTCCCATGAGCTCGGGACTCAATGGGTAGGATGCATATGGGGCATAGATCATGAGAGGTGAACCAACTCAACATCATAATGTTGGGGCAAAAGCACACCAACAAGGTTCGACAATCCTAGCCCTGTTGGGGCATAAGCACACCAACAAGGTTCGGCAATCCTAGCTCCGAGAAGCTATCCCCAAATCCCCCAGAGCTCCCAGAGGTCATTGTCCAACACGACCCTCAGAATAGGGTCGTTCCACGATTCCAAGATTCTCATGGAAGGTTAGGAACATGACCTTCCCCAAGGGCATTGTGAGAATATCCGCAACCTACTCATCAGTTCCTATATGATCATGCCTTACGGCGCCTCGCTGTACCATATCCCGGATAAAGTGGTACCAGCCATCAACATGCTTGAATTGAATGTGGAACACGGGATTATCTGACAACCGAATCCCCCTCTGGTTATCACAGAGGATAATGGTGGCATCTAACACATGCTTGAACAATTCACTAAAGAGCTTTCGCAACCAAGTGACTTCACAACAGGCCATACATGCTGCAATGTATTCGGCCTCAGCGGTGCTCAAGGCTACCGACTTCCTGCCCGAAGCAATCCTACATGTGAAGCAACATCTAGATGTGTTCTTGCGATCCACCACACTGCCAGCCCAATCGGCATCAGTATATCCATGGAGTGTCATGCTCCCAGCAGTGTATCTCAGCCCTTGGTCTATCGTGCCCCAGAGATATCTCAAGAGATTCTTGGCACCAACCCAATGAGTGTGATGAGGCTCAACCATATGTTGACTCAAAGTGTTCACTGCAAAACATATGTCCGAACGAGTGTTCACTAAGAACATCAGGGCCCCTACAAGTTGGCGATACTCAGTAGGATTTGCTAGCACGGGCCCAGTAGCACTGCCACTCAACTTCTTAAAGTTGAGTTCCATCGGTGTCGACACAGACTTACAGTCCACCATACCAAATATTTCCAGAAGCTTCACAATGTATTTTCCTTGAGAAAGGAAAATCTCGCCAGGTCTCTGCCAGACCTCTAGGCCTAGGAAGTAATGCATCATTCCTAGGTCCTTCATCTCGATCTCAGCAGCGAGCTCCCTCTTACACTGATGAATGAGAGGGTCAACACCTGTCAGGAAGAGGTTGTCCACATCCAACACCAGAATGAGAGGCTTTTCTTTATCAACCCTGAAGTAAAGGTTCAGATCAACATTACTACGAGTGAAGCCCAACTTCATAAGGTAGCTATCTATCCTCTCGTACCAAGCTCTAGGTGCTTGCTTCAACCCATAGAGGGCTTTGTTCAACATGCAGACATGGGTGTCCCGATCGTGGACTTCGAACCCCAGAGGTTGCTCCACATACACCTCTTCCTTTATCGCACCATGCATAAATGCAGTCTTCACATCCATCTGATGAAGATTCCATCCTTGCGTACCAACAAGGGCTATGATAGATCGAATGGTGGTATACCGGGCCACAGGTACAAATATATCATCATAGTCTATGCCTTCCTTTTGAGAGAAGCAATGGGGAATGAATCTTGCCTTGAACTTTTCAACACTTCCATCAGATCCATTCTTGATCTTGTAGAGTCGTTTCGAGGTGACAACTGCTTTGTCCTCCGGTCTTGGAACCACATCCCAGACATCATTCTTCATTATGGATTCATACTCTTCATGCATAGCATCCTTCCAGACTTGATGCTTTACGACTTCCTTAAAGGTTCCAAACTCAGATTGTACGATAATACTCATGGCTGCTAGATACCCTTGGTATCTATTTGACTTCTTGCTTTCACGGAATGTCCCCCTTGGGGCCATATGTCCCTCGGAATTCTCGAGAGTGTCCCTGAGCCATGATGGTCTCTTCCCCATCAAAGGAGGTGGATCAATTGAGTCCATCGGTCCTTCAACATCGGGCATCGTCTCATCTTTCGGTTCTTCTTGATTTCTAGGCCTTGCTTCATGATCTTCCTCAGATCTCGGAAGATTGACTACTTTCCTTAGGGAGGCATCTTCGTCAAAGGTTACATCGCGGCATATCTCCACTTTCCTTTGACCAGGCACATAGAGTCTATAGGCCTTCGAAGTTTTGTTGTAGCCCACAAACATTGTGGTCTCCCTCTTGATGTCAACTTCTGTGCAAAAGTTCTTGAACTCGTTCATCTCATATTCAGTGCCATTATCGGTCCTCAATATCTTGATCTTCTTCCCTGTTATATTTTTCACCAAGGCTTTGAAGGTATGGAACCACATGAAAGCCTCATCCTTCTTCTTCAAGAAGTATATCCAGGTTTTGCGAGAGAAGTCATCTATGAATGTCCTCCCAAGGATGTCACAGGGAGCATGCCAAACATATCATAATGTATCAATTTAAAGACATCAGATGTCTTTGTGACACTTGAGGGGAAAGGTCCCCTTGTATGCTTTCCTTCGGCACAACCTTGACATACACCTTCATGATTATTTGAAAACTCGGGCATCCCCATCACCACCTTCCTTGATTCGGGAAGGGCTTTGTAGTGAAGGTGTCCAAACCTTTGATGCCATAGTTTAGTATGTCGGATAGTTTCACACGTCATCGCTCCCAGTGGAATTCCTCCAACTTTGTAGAGTGTATCAACTCTAAACCCAATCGTGATAACTTCCTTGAAACTCTTCTTCCACCTGCGCACCTTCCCATCAATGAATGCCACATTGAAACCTTTGTCTTCCATGGCCGATATAGACACAAGGTTCTTCTTCAAATTAGGTACATAGAGTACATCTTGCAAGCAGAGGACTTGACCTTGAGACAAGTGGAGGGTCAGAGTCCCTGTACCTTTTACAAGATATGTGGCATTATCTCCAAGGATAATTTCAAGATTAGTATCATTCTCAACCATATCAGATAGTGCTTCCTTGAACCTAGTGATGTGCCTTGAGGCACCACTATCTATCAACCAGACATCCATAGTGTCGGGTGGAGATGCAGCAGAGAGGGAAAATACAAGAATGAATTCATTTCTTTTATCAACAAAATTTGATTCTTCATACTTGGAATTTCTCGACCTTTTGAAAGGTTTACCATTTCCGTCGGAGGGAGCCTTCCTCTTCCCCTTGAGCCTGTTGTTCCTTTGATTTCCATTCCTCTGGTTGTTGTTGTTGTCATCATCATCGGGATAATCCTTCTTGAAAGGGAATTCTCTAACATAGTGACCTGTCTTGTGACAAGTGTAACACTTGCCCTTCTTTCCTTGGGCCCCTGCTCTTCGTTTGCTCCTTGGACCACCAAAGTTCTTCTTCTTAGAATGAGCAGTGAAGGCAACATTTCCTTCATTTTCATATTCCTTCATCCTTGTCTCTTCTTGTACGCATCTTGATAATTCTTCTTCAAAATCATGTATGACATTATTATTGAGAATGGTTGTGTTGAATAAATGCCATTCGGATGAGAGACCTCCAAGTGCGGTGAGTACCATCTCTCGATCAACTATTGTCTCTCCAATAGCCAACAGATTATTCTTGGTCAGATTAAGAAAATATGATTGAACAGACTCATCCCTGCCTTTCTTCAGATTCTTCAATTGGTTCTTGAAGAATAGGACTTGATTCGCATTGTTGGCCTTGAACATGTGGACCAACTTATCATACACATCCTTGGATGTACCCAACTCAGAGATGTAGGCAACCAAACTCTTATGAATTGAGTCCCTGATCATCAACTTTGCTTTAATTTCCCCCTTCTTGTACTTTGTTTTGGCAGCAACAATTGTAGTGGATGGAGGCTCTTGGATTTTATCCTGCACATAGTCCAGGACATCTTGGTCTTCCAAATTAAGATCCAATGTCATCTTCCAAGCATGGATGTCATCCTTCCCAATCAATTTGTCATTAGCCTTAAAGCCATTGTAGTTTGAGGAACCCATCATCTTTTTTGATGATTGCTACAAATTAGGGCTTTGTCTTCACCTCAGCTCTGATACCATGTAAATTTATGTAGATGTTCTATGCTTGATGTAACTTTACTTTTACTCCCTATATCAAACAACAATCACATAAACAATAAAGTAAAATGCTGATAGAACATACCAGTAGATCGACAGAAGACAAACCAAAAATATATAAGTGTGTTGGTGCGTTATGGTTGTCAACAGGATGGTTTAGCCAACAAAGTCTCAATATGGTCAACCAACCAGCAATGTCACACAACCCTCTGTGACAACTGTAGAAATTTGCTGAATAATGATTAATTATTCACCGAGACTATCCTGATCACATACAATTCGAATTTATATGCAACACATAATCTCTTCCACTCAGATCATCAAACATGCGGAAAATAAATCAAGCGATAACATCAAATCATCATACACATTAACACAAAGATGTATGGGGGAAAGCTTATAGCTGAAAACCTACAGCTATTTGTGTATACAGGTACTGAGAAATCAAGGAATAAACTCAAGACAATACTCCTCACAAGTACTCGCATTCTCTCATACACAGCTATCTATTATCTAGCCCCGCTTAAACAGTTACCGGGTTCAAAATCCTCACCGCCAATTGTCTTTTCCTCTATTGCGAATCTCAGTCACGGCGATATAGAGATCCAAGGTTCGAATCTCCTTGGCTTGAAAACGCAATCATCATGGGCAATTCCTCCAAGTGTGGTGCAAATATCATGCACAATCGATGTCGCCACTGATAGCTAACTCCACCCTTTCATCTACCTCTTTCACTGGTCTCCACTGAACTGATCATGCACTGTAGTGAACTGATGTGTTCTTGAGTTGAATAATGAGTTACTAATTAATGAATTAAATAATATTTAATTCACTCCACTCATAAATAATTGATTAGCTAGTTAAACTAATCTCAACTAGTTCAACTAAAATAAACAAAACACAACTCCACTAGCTGTCTCATTAACTCCACCAAACTTCTGCCACTGAAGTCCTAACTGAGGTCAACCATGCATGATGCCATCAAACCCTTGGGAATAGCGTAATTCCTCTGTCAGATGCATGAGCCACTTCTGTAGCTCGAACTGAAGTGCTCCAAGAGAGTAAACTGAAGTTTATAGTCCAAATATTATTAAGGGTAAATAATATTTGACTTCCCTATTTTTTAGGAGAGGCAGTCTAAAAATAGACTTCGACCTCTTCGACCTATAGGTCACAAAAATAGAGTCCCATCTATTTTTACCAACATGACACATACACCAAGAATCTCAAACTGGAATCCCCGAACCATGCTCCATATGTCTAAAAATAGACTTTGCGCCAGAATTTGCCTGCGGGCCCACTTAGTGAAGGCGACTTAATTTCACTAAGCTCCATCATCTTGCTGCATTCTCAACACTCCCTCTCAGCAAGATATGGATTATCTGCAATCCCTATCCTGCCTCTGTGGAATTCGAACTTGCTCCCGGTGAGCGCCTTCGTCAGGATGTCGGCATCCTGATCCTCCGTGGGAACATATGAAAGCATCATGATTCTCCGCTGAACACAATCTCTGATATGATGGTACCTGATGTCGATGTGTTTGGACCTATCATGAAATACTGGATTAGCTGAGAGTTTAATGCAACTCTGGTTATCACAGTAAATCACTGTAGGCTCCAAATGCAACTCGAACAATCCAACGAGGATCTTCCTCATCCAAATAGCCTCGCATGCAACCAAGCTAGCTGCCATGTACTCAGCCTCTGCTGAACTGAGTGCCACGGATCTCTGCTTCCTGCTGTACCAGGAAACTGCTGTCGACCCAATGCTGAAAACTCCTCCAGATGTTCTCTTTTGGTCCGTTGGACTCCCTGCCCAATCTGCATCAGTGAAGCCAGAAAGCTTCGCTCCATCCTCCTGTCTGTACCATAGACCATATCCCGATGTGCCTCTAATATAGCGCAATACATGCTTGCCTGCCTTCCAAAAGAGCTTGGTAGGCTTAACCATAGCTTGCGAAAGCTGGTTAACTACATAGCATATATCGGGTCGTGTATTGACCAAATACATAAGCGACCCCACCAACTGTCGATAGACAGTGGCATCCACTACCTCCGCTGAAGTAGCATCCTCCTTCCTCCAACCACCAGGAAGAGGAGTGTCAACAGGCTTGCAGCCTTGCATGCTGAACCTCTCCAGAATCTCCCGGGCATACTTGCCCTGAGAAACAAACAGTCCTCCACTGCGCTGCCAAATCTCCAATCCCAGGAAATAATGAAGGATGCCCAGGTCCTTCATCTCAAACTCTCGTGCAAGATCCTCCTTGCATGAAAGTATCAACCGCTCATCGCCAGTCAAAATCAGATCATCTACATACAGTACGATGATCAACAGCTTCCCCTCCACCACAATCTGGTACAGGTTTGGATCCGCCTCACTCTTGGAGAATCCAAGCCCGGTGAAGTAGCCGTCTATCCGAGTGTACCAAGCACGAGGTGCTTGCTTCAGCCCGTACAGTGCTCTCTTGAGTCGGCACACATGCGACTCACTGCTGAAGATCTCAAAACCTTCAGGCTGCTCTATGTACACCTCCTCCTCAATAACTCCATTGAGGAACGCAGTCTTCACATCCATCCGATGAATGTGCCACCCCATCTGCGCTGAGAGAGCAAGGATCGTCCGTATGGAAGAGTACCTTGCGACAGGTGCAAAAGTCTCCTCATAGTCAATCCCCTCGATCTGTGAGAAGCCACGGGCGACAAATCTCGCCTTGTACTTCTCCACACTCGCGTCAGCCGCCTGCTTCACTTTGTAGATCCATCGCGAACCCACCACTGATTTCCCCTCCGGTCTTGGGACAATCTCCCATGCACTGTTTCTGACGATCGAATCATATTCTTCGATCATGGCATCTACCCATGCGGGTTCCTCCACAGCTTCCTCAAAAGAGGATGGCTCCATCACGACACATTGAATCACAAGAGCCATGTATCCAGTGTACCGATCCGGTGACTGCCTCTGTCTGCGCTGTGCTGTAGGTGGTCCTACAACCTTCTCTGCATCTCGAGCCAGTTGCTCAGCTTCTGTAGTGCGCATGCGCCCTTTGATGGTTGGCGCTGCATGGGTGGTTTCTTCCACCTCCTGAACTTCCTCTTGTGGCTGATCCACATCCGGAAGCTCCTCCTTAGGAACTAACAGCTCCTCATCTGCATGCAAGTGTAGCTCCCTCTCAAGCGAACACTGCATGGCTTTCTCCTCCCGAAATTTTATATCCCGTCGCACAACAGTCTTGCGACTGTCTGGCACATACACCCGATAGTTGTGAGGTGTATCAGTGTACCCCACAAATATTCCAACTTCAGCAGTTGGATCTAGCTTCCTTCTCGCATCCTTCGTCACATGCATGTAGACAGGAGATCCGAAAATCCGCAAATGGGAAATATCAGGCCTCTTGCCAGAATAAGCCTCCTCTGGTGTACTCATGCCAAGAACCTTGTGAGGACAACGGTTCTGCACATACACTGCTGTATTGCATGCCTCAGCCCACAAGTGAAGGGGTAGGCCCTGATCATGCAACATCGCCCGTGCAACACCCACGATCGTTCTTTTCTTCCGTTCAGCCACCCCGTTCTGCTGTGGGTTATGGGGTGCGATGAGCTCTCTCCGAATCCCTTCTGCGCTGCAGAACTCCTTGAATTCAGCCGAGATGAATTCACCACCGTTATCACTCCTTAGAGCAATCACCTTCTTCCCCAACTCCTTCTCGACCGTGCTTTGAACTCACAGAACTTCGTGAATGTATCGCTCTTCTTCTGCATGAAGAAGATCTAGCACTTTTGAGAGAAATCATCAACAAAGATCACATAGTACTTGTGCTTTGCTGTCGAAGCAACTGAGAAAGGACCACACACGTCTGTGTGAACTCTCTCAAGGATCGTCGTGGCACGACTATCCTTCTCGTGAAAGGTGGCTTTCACATACTTTCCCAAAGTACACCCCTTGCACTGATCTGACTGCGCAAGGGTGCCCTTAGGAAGCCCAGTAGAAATCTGCTGCAGAATCTTCAAAGCTCCATGGTGAAGGTGGCCCAATCTCCTGTGCCACAGCTTGCCCTCATCATCCCGGCTCACCACTTCTCCCGCCTTGCATGCCATAGCTGCGCAGCCATCTACTTGCAACTGATAAAGGTTCTTGGTTCGAACCCCTATCTTCCGGGTCTCTCCAGTAGTCTTACTGCGCAGGAAGGCTTTTCCTTCGCTGAAGACCACATCATACCCCTTATCCTCCAACATCACCATAGAGATCAAGTTCTTCTTCAATCCAGGTACATGCATGACATCCTTCAATACAAAGGGTTTACCAGACTCCCTCTGAAAGGATATGGTACCGATACCAGTCGCACTGTATCTATCATCATCGCCCATCTCGATGTGCACACCCAAATCTTTGTCCTCCAGATCTGAGAACAACTCCCGATCTCCCGTCATATGAAATGACGCACCGCTGTCCAAGAACCATACCGATCCCAACACACTTGAAACCAAGCATGCGATCAGTGAAAAGTCAAGCTCGAATTGTGAAGCCAAAGCTTCTCCATCTGCAGATCTTCCCGCTTGCTTGTTCTTCTTCTTTTTTGGACAATTGGTAGCATAATGTCCGTGATCATGGCAGTGAAAACACTTCACTTTCGCCATATCCTGCTTCTTGCCCTTTGCACCGGAATGAGAAGGTTTCTTACCCTTCCCCTTCTTTGCTTTGGCCACCAAAGCGCAATTTTCTTCATCAGCTCCCTTTGATGAAGATCCATCTCGAGTAGTCCTCCTTATCTCCTTCTGCATGAGATCCGCCCAAAGGCGCTCCCATCCCGGCAGCTTCTCCCGACCATTGACACTATCTTGATATGAGTGCCAAGCCTTCGGAAGACCAAGGAGAGCCAGGTCGACCATGTCCTTGTCTTCGACAGTCACCCCCACACTTCCCAGCTCATCTCTGCATTGAGTGAACTTCGTGAGGTATTTGGCGATACCGTCGCCTTTCTCCATCTTGATGTTCCTGAGCTTATCTTTGAGCACCAGCTTCCTTTGGTCGCTCTTACTCTGGAATAGATCTGTCAAAGCTTTCCACATTAAATATGGAGTAGCCTTTCCATGCGGTGGCTGGATACAATATGATCCTTGACGCCCTCCAACAGGATCCTTCGACATTTCGCCATCTTCTTTTGCCAGGCTTCGACTTCAGCAGGATCAGTGAGCTTTTGGACATCCGTATCTACGAACTCCTTCAGTCCATTATCTTCTAATACTGCCTCCATGCGATCCTTCCATGCAACATAATTCGAACTGCCTTCAAGAGCATATTCGAGTCGCAAACCGTTGAAAGACATTTTCAACTCCGGCACCAAGAAAACAAAACCGCTGCAAAATTCGAATTCCCACTTCAAAGCTCAACCGCTCTAGATCTGTGAGAACAAATTATTTCTAGCACAGAGATCGACTACAAGGGGCATTTACCAGACCTTTCACTTTCCGAATAAACATGAATTCGGAGGCTACCTGGCCCGCATGTAGACTATGTCTACCAAAATAAGTTTGTAATCACTGTGATGATCAATCTCTGCTTCAATAGCTCTGATACCATGTAGAAATTTGCCGAATAATGATTAATTATTCACCGAGACTATCCTGATCACATACAATTCGAATTTATATGCAACACATAATCTCTTCCACTCAAATCATCAAACATGCGGAAAATAAATCAAGCGATGACACATCAAATCATCATACACATTAACACAGTATGTATGGGGAAATCTTATAGCTGAAAACCCCGCAGCTATTGTGTATATTATAATGGATAAATCAAGTAACAAAATCAGTACAATACTCCTCACAAGTACTGGAATGATTGACATAGCTATTCATTCATTAGCTCAACTTTTGAACTGTGTTAATGTTCAAAACCACCGCCAATTGCCTTGCAATTGCCTTTCCTCTATCGCGCAATCCAAATTGCCTATATAGAGATCCAAGGTTCGAATCTCCTTGGCTTGACTGCGCAATTGTCATGGACAAATCCTCCAAGTGTGGTGCAACTTTGCGGTGACAACCGATGTCAGCGACCGATAGCTAACTCCACCCTTTCATCTACCTCTTCATCGGTTCCTCCGAATCGATTACAGTAACTGTAGTGAATCGATGTGTTCTTGAAGTTGACTATTGAGTTACTAATCAATGAATTAAATAATATTTAATTCACTCCACTCATAACTAATTGATTAGCCAGTTAAACTAATCTCAACTAGTTCAACTAAAATAAACAGAACACAACTCCACTATCTGTCTCATTAACTCCTCCAAAACTTCTGCCACTGAAGTCCAACCGAAGTCAACCATGCAAGATGCCATCAAACCCTAGGAACCACGTGATTCCTCTGTCAGTTGCATGAGCCACCTCCATGACTCGAACTGAAGTGCTCCAAGAGAGTAAACTGTTGTTTATAGTCTAAATATTATTAAGGGTAAATAATATTTGACTTCCTTGTTCTAAGGAGAGGCAGTGTAAAAATAGACTTCGACCTCTTCGACCTATAGGTCACAAAATAGAGTCCCATCTATTTTTACCAACATGACACATACTCCAAGAATCTCAAACTGGAATCCCCGAACCATGCTCCATATGTCTAAAAATAGACATAGTCTTAAAAATAGACTTTGCGCTGCACTATGTTCAAAGAGTTCACTTTATGAAGGCGACTTCATTTCACTAAGCTCCATCATCTTGCTGCATTCTCAACAACAATCACACAACAATCACATAAACAATAAAGTAAAATGCTGATAGAACATACCAGTAGATCGACAGAAGACAAACCAAAAATATATAAGTGTGTTGGTGCGTTATGGTTGTCAAGAGGATGGTTTAGCCAACAAAGTCTCAATATGGTCAGCCAACCAGAAATGTCACACAACCCTCTAGGAGTGCCAAAAGGTCAACTCAAAAGTTAACCCAAAAAGTCAACGTTGTAAGTCAACAGTCAATACAAATAGAAACAGCAGCTAGGTCAACATAGAAAAGTCAAAGTCAACATCTTGCCTAGGGAATAGTGCCATAAAATGCGGATTTGAAAATTCAAACTTTTTCGAGAGGATTGTTGGAAATTGGGTTCAACGCTCCCTATGTGTTTCAAAACATGGAATAACCGCCTCTCATGGATCCTAACTCTGGTGATTGTAGCAGAGACTAATGCCTGTGGGTTTTGGTCTAATGAAAATTATGATTCCAACAAGTGGTATTAGGAGCGACATGCTCCCGAGTTTTAAAGTCACTCACTGCTGGGGAGGAGATCGCTACTCATTAGTCTAACGCCTCGTGTTTTCGCGACATGGCTCCAACCGCCTCCTCGTGGATCCTAACTCGCGATTGTAGCGTAGAATACGTTCGTGGGTTTTGGTCTAATGGACAATCATGATTCCAACAAGTTTCAAGTCCTTTTTGACCATGCTGACTGTTACCGCCCAATGTTTACCTAAACAATGCATCAAAATCGTAAATGTAAAAGCCGCTTGGAATTTCCCACGTGTGGAGAGAAGAGCCTCCAAGATGATCGAACCAATCAGATGAGCCGAGAGAAATGTGTGAGGATGATATGAGTTAAAATGTCCTCCAACGTTGACCAAGAAATATCCATCAATGAGGTGGACACAACCGCTAGGGCACAATGTTGAGAAAATGTAGGGCCTAATATTATTACAAATTCTCTTCTTGATAATTACTTGTGAGCTTGCTTGTGTATCTTATGTATTCTCTTTGTTAATCTATCATCAAGTCAATTATCAAAATGCACAAGACACAAATTTTTATGCATAAGTAACACTTTCATTGTAGAAAGGTAAATCACAGATTTACCTTCCTTACACTATACTATAGATTTGAATTTTAGCACTTCATATTGACCTTCAGAACTTAGTCCTTCAGACTTCACTTTTATCCTTCAGATCTGCACTGTTCCTTCATTTATACTCTTGAGTCTGTACCACAATCTGTCCTTTAGATCCGTACTTCTTCTCCCTTTTTCAACGTTGTTCCTTATCAGATTAATCCGCAATACTTCTTCCTTTTCAACGATGTTCCATCATCAGTCTTGTCCCTATATCTGCAGCTTCTAGATGTTATGTGACCTCAGACAGATTCGCATTAGTTACCCTTCTTTCCATGCTATCCACCACATACTTCACTGTGATTTCATCCTTTAGATATCTGCACTTACTCAGAGACAAGTCCGCAAATCTATGTATCAAATGAACCACAGTGTGGACATATATATATAGGACTTGAACAGCTTTTAGGCCAACTGTCCAAGTTGATGCTTAGGCCGACTTGTAGATTATTTCTTTGGCATATTAAACACATTTATTCCAAGATAGATGAAGGTTGATTCTTCCATATTTGATCTTGTCTTTCAACACCTTTTGGAGGGTTGTTGGAGAGTAACTTTACATGACACTTAATCCAATTTATACTTTAGAAGACAAGAACGTAACAGACATCAAGAAGAAGTCTATCTACATAAAATATTTCTCATGAAACCCATGAGACAAAAAATACATTTTTATTACCATTGTCTTCTACTTTTCATAATTAAGATAGTTATCATGAAGACCAAACCTAGTTACATTTTACAACACTCTCTCTTAACTAGTAGGAGGCATTCATATAATCACTTTCAAACTTGTTAAAAGATCTCATAATAAAATTGATTGGTAATCGCATCCGTAGCACATCATATCAACCAGCATTGTACTAGTGCAAGGTCTTGACTAACATCCCCATCTCTTCAACGAGACAATGGGTCTAAATGTCAGGAGACACATGACTAATAGACACCTTTCGTCATTGTCTCTCCAAGGTACATACTCCACCTGGGTGTTCCCAAAGTATGACCTTCTCGACTATTCTTTCTGGGTATTTAGCCCTCAAAGAATATCGGTCCTCGACTACTCTTATCTTGAATGCCCGATCACATTCTCAAAGAGTATCGAATGCCAGATGATTACCCAATCCTCCATTCTGTCTTCCCAAGACCAGAATGATGTGTCTATCTCTCTCTCCCAGGGAGGACCTATTCCACAAGGGAATGCACTCATTCTTATACAAAGAATGTACCTAAGTTCATCCTTAGGAATTACCAAGTTTCTTCCAAGTAAGAAACTTACCATCAGGCTCCTTCTTAACCAGGGACCTCCAGCAGCAATGGTGAGACACCCAGCTGCTCATGAAGAATTCCTGTCCTCGATGTCATGGATTTCAATATTGAGGAATCTCCATCTTTTAGCTTCATAGGGCACAGATCATTTATCACTTTTCTCCTAAAACAAGTTAGTTATCAGAAAGTGATCCATTAGAATTCCTTATCTGGTCCACTTGTTATGCCATGCTGCTTTCCTTCGAATCATATCCAAGGATCATACATCCTTTCTTATGATTAGCAGCCCTGCACAAATTTATCCAGATGAAACATATACATATGAATTTTAGAACAAAATTTACCTTGATGATGATATTTTACCATGACATCTTCCTGTAGGCATCAACATCCTTTATACAGATTGACACATCTCCTAATGATATGTTTTCCCAAGGGTCTTCCTCTTTACCAGGCTTCTATCAGAGTCTACATATCTTCCCAGGAGATCTCCTAGTCACATCTACTTGGCCTCCGGATGATAACTGCCTCTAAACATGGTTGCATTTCATGATCTCTTCCTCTCTGCACATTCCTTATTCCTAGGAACTTACAACCTTTCTAGTTTCTTGTTCATATACAACCACATCATACTCCATGAGGACATATTATGTTGATTTCATCTGTCTGTGCATTTGAGAGATTCTCTTCTATAGATCATACTTCTAAATACATAAGTTCATTACCTGCAACCATATGATATGACTTCACAGCATCCAATATTAGCATATAAATATATACATACCTCTTACCCTTTTTCCCTTGAGTCATCCTGTAGCAATTTCTCAAGAATGAAGAGCTTCATTTTCTTGGCATGCTTCATCAATATCCTAGAGATCTGTTTCCATGATGACCCTTGCTCTTGATGACTGCTTTCCATTATTAATGTTATTAGCGAGGTTCTTTTTGTTTTTTTGTTTCCTTAGAGTTGATTCACCAAGAGCTCCTACCATGCTTTCATCAGGATGCTACATTGCTTCCTATATAACCAACATAAATCAGTTAAAGAAGAAGATGATCTCAATCGTAGTGTAGATCCCTTGCTTCTTCCTTCTTAGATTTTCTTGGAATCAGGTTCTTCTTTTTCTTCAAATGTTTGAGTCTTTTATCCTTCAACATTTTTGCATAGAATAGTTCTTTCAGCTTATCATGTATTTTCTTGGTGTCTTCAATTCTTCATAGACAGAGGGATGTAAGGACTTTGACTGAATCCATAAGAATCCTTTGAGCCTTTCTATCCCTTTCCATATATTCAGATAATATCTTGATCTTTATTGACTTTTCATAACTTTACTTTCTTTGAGGACTGTGACCATCCTCCTTACGTAGGGATTCTTGTAGCCCAACCAGCTCATAGATCTCCCTGCAAAAACAAAGTCATTTAACCAAATTTGATTCTAGAATGAAAAAATACTTACTTGATTTCCTTGGTGCCTTGGACTATCAATTAAGATCCCTTGAATTTTATTTTTTATAGGGCAGGCTTTGGATTGTGATGACACAGTTCATTAGAATTCTTCATACTTCGGTTTTGTTTATAGTGATATTATCCATCATCCCAATCTTTGTTGTTGTAGAAAGAGTGACCTAGTTCTTTAATGATGAAACTAAAGATAGCCCAAACTATGATGATCAGGACATCGGTAGGATTCTGCCTTCGATTCTTTAATATTGTGATGATACCCAAACAAATGATGATTAAATTCTGAGATCCTGGTTCTGTAGGTATCTTTACTGAAATCCGCATTCTATCTTAGAATGGTGTGCCGAGAATATCACTGAAGCATGTCTTTGTGATTACCCAAAATTATTTCTGCTATTTAAGTCGAGCTTCTATGATGGCAACGAAACCTTTTCATTGTGATAGCAACAAAGTCTTCTTATTGTGATGAACCCTTATGACTGTATGTGATATATCACCAAAATCCTATCCTTAATCTCTACTTGTAACTTTTCTGAAGTATTCCCACTTGTCTTATTGAAATGCATTGCTGAACATCAATGCCTTTACCATGAACCAAGACAATTCGAACTTTTTCATAGTGATTGACTTTCTTATTGAACTTGCATAGTTGATATAGTTTGATCATCTGTTTACTGAAATGAAAACAGTCCATCAAGATGCCTTTGAAACCTTTTGATTTGAACTTTAATACAGATGCACTGAAATGATCTTCAAATTGCCTTGACCATGGCTCTGATACCATGTTGAGAAAATGTAGGGCCTGAGATTATTACAAATTCTCTTCTTGATAATTACTTGTGAGCTTGCTTGTGTATCTTATGTGTTCTCTTTGTTAATCTATCATCAAGTCAATTATCAAAATGCACAGGACACAAATGTTTAAGCATAAGTAACACTTTCATTGTAGGAATTTAAATCACAGATTTACCTTCCTTACATTATACTATAGATCTGAATTTTAGCACTTCATATTGACCTTCAGACCTTAGTCCTTTAGACTTCACTTTTATCCTTCAGATCTACACTGTTCCTTCCTTCATTTATACTCTTGAGTCTGTACCACAATCTGTCCTTTAGATCCATACTTCTTCTCCCTTTTTCAACGTTGTTCCTTATCAGATTAATCCACAATACTTCTTCCTTTTCAACGTTGTTCCATCATCAGTCTTGTCCCTATATCCGCAACTTCTAGATGTTATGTGACCTCAGACAGATCCGCAGTAGTTACCCTTCTTTCCATGCTATCCACCGCAGACTTCACTATGATTTCATCCTTTAGATATCCGCACTTACTCAGAGACAAGTCCGCAAATCTATTTATCAAATGAACTGCAATGTGGACACACACACACACACACACACACACACACACACACACATATATATATAGGACTTTAACAGCTTTTAGGCCGACTATCCAAGTTGATGCTTAGGCCGACTTTTAGATTTTTTCTTTGGCATATTAAACACATTTATTCCAAGATAGATGAAGGTTGATTCTGGCATATTTGAGCTTGTCTTTCAACACCTTTTAGAGGGTTGTTGGAGAGTAACTTTACATGACACTTAATCCTTTTTATACTTTAGAAGACAAGAACCTAACAGACATCAAGAAGAAGTCTATCTACATAAAATATTTCTCATGAAACCCATGAGACAAAAATACATTTTTATTACCATTGTCTTCTACTTTTCATAATGACATAGTTATCATGAAGACTGACCTAGTTACATTTTACAACACACAAAACCTTAAGGCCAACCTGCACATATCTTGAATGAATTCAAAATAAATGTTCTACTCATCGGATCAAGATGATCTTTAGATCGATCTTGGACTTCTTCGAAAGAGGAATCCAATAAAAATATTAGTATTTTCCTCTGAGCATCACAACATGTTGTTTGGACCTAGTTGTCCAAAATTAACACTCCCTCTCAACTAGGGAGAACTCCATCCACCTGTGCAATCCAAATATCGTGCGTCATCCTGCCGTAACTTGCTTTGCTGGCTTCTTTATTTCAGAACAGAAGTGGGTCGGTCACAAAGACATCATTCCCTACTGACAAATTCAGCCCAGAAGTCCAAAACCTCTATAGGACTCACAAAGAGTCTCATACGAACCCGAAGTTGGTTTACCTGACCTAAAGTTAGTTGGAGGTCGGAAACCTCTCTAGGACTCAAGAGAGTCTTATACTAACCCAAAGTTAGTTTCACTGAACCGAAGTTAGTTGGAGGTTTGAAACCTCTCTAGGACTCAAGAGAGTCATATACTAACTCGAAGTTAGTTTCACTGACCCGAAGTCAGTTGGATGTCCTAAACCTCTCTAGTCTTGATCCCAGATCAAGTGGTTGGACACGTGTCATCCTCGATAGAGAGCAAAAAATTCTCTGATGCGTCCATCATTATTTGCTACTAGTCTCTAGCTTTTCCCACCTCATTGGCCAAATGTGAGGTATATCCCATGAGCCTGGGACTCGATGGGTAGGATGCATACGGGGCACAGATCATGAGAGGTGAACCAACTCAACATCATAATGGTGGGGCAGAAGCACACCAACGAGGTTCGAAAATCATAGCCCGGTGGTTGCTTATAGCTCCGAGAATCTATCCCCAAAGCCCCCACATCTCCCAGAGCTCATCGTCCAACAAAACCCTCAGAATAGGGTCGTTCCATGATTCCAAGATTCTCACGGAAAGCTAGGAACATGACCTTCCCTAAGGGCATTGTGAGAATATCTGTGACCTGCTCATCAGTTCCTATATGATCAAGCATTACGGCGCCTCGCTGTACCATATCCCGGATAAAGTGGTACCAGCCATCAACATGCTTGAATCGATCGTGGAACACAGGATTCTCTAACGACCGAATCCCCCTTTGGTTATCACAGAGGATAATGGTGGCATCTAGCACATGCTCGAACAACTCACAGAAGATATTTCACAACCAAGTGACTTCACAATAGGCCATACATGCTGTAATGTATTCGGCCTCAGCGGTGCTCAAGGCTACCAACTTCCTGCCCGAAGCAGTCCTATGTGTGAGGCAGCATCCAGATGTGCTCTTGCAATCCACCACACTGGCAGCCCAATCAGCATCAATATATCCATGGAGTGTCATGCTCCTAGTAGTGTATCTCAGCCCATGGTCTATCGTGCCCCAGAGATATCTCAAGAGATTATTGGCACCAACCCAGTGAGTGTGATGAGGCTCAACCATATGTTGACTCAAAATGTTCACTGCAAAACATACGTCCGGATGGGTGTTCACTAAGAACATCAGGGCCCCTTCGAGTTGACGATACTCAGTAGGATTTGCTAGCATGGGCCTAGCAGCACTGCCACTCAACTTCTTAAAGTTGAGCTCCATTGGTGTCGACATGGACTTACAGTCCACCATACCAAATCTTTCCATAAGCTTCACAATGTATTTTCCTTGAGAAAGGAAAATCTCGCCAGGTCTCTGCCAGACCTCCAGGCCTAGGAAGTAATGCATCATTCCTAGGTCCTTCATCTCGAACTCAGCAGTGAGCTCCCTCTTGCATTGATGAATGAGAGGGTCAACACCTATTCGGAAGAGGTCGTCCACATATAGCACCAGAATGAGAGGCTTTTCTTTATCAACCTTGAAATA
Organism: Pinus albicaulis; assembly: GCA_034641835.2. NCBI lineage: Eukaryota > Viridiplantae > Streptophyta > Pinopsida > Pinales > Pinaceae > Pinus > Pinus albicaulis. The sequence continues at coordinate 1,436,333,611 of CM076579.1, forward strand.
AAGGTTCAGATCAATATTACTACGAGTGAAGCCCAAGCTTCATCAGGTAGCTATCTATCATCTCGTACCAAGCTCTGGGTGTTTACTTCAACCCATAGAGGGCTTTATTACCAGGCCCTGCAACCTCTCCTTGTTCAATTGTAGCCATACTTTGTATCCCTCCTTGAATGACTTCCTTGTTCTGTGTTGATCATGCCTGAACTTATACTTCTCCTACGACTTCTGCAGTGTTTCCTGTACCTGTAGATGGATTTGCGTGATCTTCTCTATAAAATTTTTAGCCCTCAAAGCATCTCTTGTAAGATTTTCCCTCACTCCTCCTTACTACCCATATGCAATATCTAAAGGTAAAGGTGGAAAATATCCAAAACAAGACTCAAACGAGGACTTTCCTGTAGAAGTGTGGACTGTTTTGTTATAAGAATGTTGTATATATACCATATTTTCATCCCAAGTCTTCGGATGTTTCTTCTTGTATCCGCTCAGAAGCTACACCAAAGTCTTGTTGACTACTTATGTTTGCCCATATGTTTGTGGATGAAATGTTGTAGATCTCTTCAACTTCGTGTCGATCTTTTCCCACTATGTAGTCCAGAATGCACTGGGAAATCTTGTATACCTGTCTGAAATGATGCTCCTTGGTATCCCAAAGTGCACCCAAACCTGCCCAAAGAACATATTTGTCGCTTCTTGTCCACTGATGGCCTTTTTACAGGGCATTAAAACACACATCTTGATGAACGTGTCAACTACCACGAACATGTAGTCATGCCCCTCCCTGGTTGTTGGTAAACCTCCCACAAAGTCCATGGAAATGCTTTCCCAAGGACGAGTAGGCATAGTTAAGGGATGATATAAAACCTGTTTCCTGCTGTTAGGCTTGCTGGTACAACAAAGCATGCATCTTAATATGAACCTAGCTACCTGCTCTTGCATCTTGAGCCTGTTACCCACCACTTCGTGGGTGATATCCCTAGGAAAATTTTGTTCTCCATGATTGACCTCAGTTGGTAGCCAGCATCGCCTTGTAGCCATCAACTAGCTCGTCGTGCCATTTCTCCACCACCTGAGTCAACCATGTGGTCCCTCACCCATTTGTATTGATCGTATGTTTGAAGGTGGCCTCCCGAACCTAAAGGTATGTCTTGTCGTTTGTTAATTGAGTATTGGGCTTGCTTATCATGGATACTTATGGGCATGGATTGACGGGGGGATTCGACAGAAAGAGTGGGCTTGGACTGTGCTTCTGTCCCCTTGACCACTTTTGGATTTTACCGTTGGATTTTAGTCATGTGGGATCTCCTTTATTGACCATTTGGCTTTAGGGTGGTACTATTTGAGAAACCCCGACCTTGGTTGCGTGGTTTCACTCCCTTATCCACATATACCATTCCCCTTCCATTCACTATACCCTCATTCATCATCTCACCCACTGGGAGCACCACAGGTTTATTGTTTGGAGAACAAGGGGCCACCACCTTGGCCACCATTTTTGAGGATTCTCTTCATCATTATGGCACTTATAGACCTCATCAGGCCTCTTGGAGGGCCCTACGACATGCATAAATTATTATTTGACCTCTTGAGGGGCTTATTATTTCATTTGTGAGTTAGTTTGGTGGGCTTGCCACCAAAAGTCAGCTAATTTGCACATTATTTTATGTTTAGGAGCTAATGTAGGCCCATTAGGTAATTCGAACTCCTAATTGGTGTATAAATAGGAGTTGGATGGATTCATTTGTATCATGACTTGGATTGGGATATCTCTCTCTCTAGAAGAATTTTGCATTTCTCCTTGGTGGATATTTTTGAAAGGTGGATGAATTTTGATGTATGGATTGTGTTATTTTCTATCTTGGAGCTTCTTATAATGAAAGTGTGATGTTGTTTGGATATATTCTCTAACATGTACGTTCAAATTTAATGTTATTTTTTATGTTATTGCATACATTGGAACTTCGCTATTATTAGGGCTAATTGTTGCACGTGTTTAATGTGGAATTATGTGTCTATTTAGCTTATCTATGAATGGACCATGTTGGATGAATGAAATGTCCTAGAGATTGTGTTATCTTGATAAGCCTTCACCATTTGTAACGAAGTATAAATGTTTCAAAGTCACTTTTCTTCTCTTACCTTTAACGTTGGACGAAGTTGAATTTTGAAGCCTCCTTGAGCAAGAAACGAAATACGTTTTCACCATTCTCCTTGACTTAATATCCCCAAGTGATATTAGACACTGGTCCATCAAAGGGTGATCATTTCAACCCTTTTTTTTCACTCTTTTCCCCTTTTTTCTAGGTCTAGCCTCATTAGGTCACCTAGGGCATCAATTTTCCGAGAAAATGACCACAAGAAAATTTTGATATATTAGGTACAACTGTGTTGGTGGGTCCTCTAGCTCTCTGAATTTGAAGGAAATCTGACAATGGAATCTCAGGATATCCCAAGCCCTATCTCTAGGATCAAGTTTTCCCCTGGTGTTCCCAAGGCTAGTACCTAATAGGATCAATTTGACATCTTTGGGTGAAAATTCTTGTTTGGTCCTTTCCCTTGACCTTAGCCAGGTTAAGAACATCATTGGTTGCCAAAATCCGTACCTTAACCTGGGTTGGGTCCACTTGGCCCCTTTGTGGTCCCATTTCTTATCAAAGACAATTCATCAAGGGAAACTCGGGAATCCAAGTTCCATAAGGATTTTAGGGATTGAGAAACTCTTCTTCAAGTTATATTCCTTTAACCTAACCCTCAAATCCTCACATACTTTCCCTAGAAGGTCTTGTACCTTTATTAAAGATTAATTAAGCTCCACTCTTAATCCCATCCTAGGGAAGGGGTATTTAAGGTCACTTCACATCTATTTGTTGATCCATCCTTTATAAGTGACTTCCTAATTACGGGGTCTCCTCCCATCGGTGAGAGTCCATAAAGAGTAGCGAGTCTTAGTTGTGGTGAGAGTGGGCTAAGTCTCCATCGTTTCCCTTGACCTAGTTAGGTCCCCTGTTGGTTTGAGTGGTAACATTTCTAGCGTCGTTGTCGGGGACACGAGACATGTGTTTTTTTCCCCATACGACATATTGACATATTATTATTGACGACCCCATTAAAGGAAGAAGCCATGGTTCTTCATTCAACTTCAAAGTTAATTCTTGTAGGGTGAAGTAATCATTTATCAAGGAACCTACATTCACCTTGGGGAGTCCATTTTCAATTCTAATGTGTAAAAATCCTAAGAAATGGACCATTTCGAGCTCCCTCCTTCTCCCTATGATGGCCTTAGTATTGAAGAAGTTCTAAAGCACCCTGAAATAAAGAAATGGATGAGAGTTTGGATGCCTAAATTCAAAGGAAGTCCTAATCAAGATCCCAATGCCCATCTTGATGGTTTCTCTTGGGATTTAGCCTTGACAGGGATTGAAAATGAGGACACAATCACGATATTTTTTCCCTTATCATTTGTGGGCCAAGCTAAAGATTAATATGATAACCTCCCACATGATATTGCCACTGATTATGAATATTTTGAAGATGTATTCTTAGAAATATGGGATGGCAACCCTCATGAAGAATTGATATCTCGTAGATACCCCTCTGAGGAAAATCTACGTGATGAAAGGAATAATCTTGAAAAGAGTCATGGTAAAGGTGTGAAAGACGCCTTAGGTTCCCCTTTAAAGAACCCTCCTCCCGTTACATGTGACAAGACCTTGGAAAGGGGGGTTGGTGAAAGATTTGTTAATCAAGGTGATGGTCAATCTTTGTGAGGTCCACATGACGAACCAAATGACTTTGAGAACATGTGTGTTGAGAAAAACAAGTCTGTGCAGAATGAAGTTGAGACTAACCTTACCTCTCTTAAGGATGGTATTCTCGATGATTTTCCTTTTGAGAACCTTGAGGAAGGTGGTCCCATTAGCCCTGTTGTCGCACAGATTGTCAAGGCACCGCGACAACGGCTCAGATCGGGGGCTGTCACCTTTATCCCCAATCTCTCTATTTAAGCCGTCTCCTTGCAAGCTAAGGGAGGTAGACCCTATTAGAAATGAAAGATAAATCCAGGAGACACAACTAAAACATCAAATACTTGATAAAATTAATAGGATTTCACAGATCTAGATCAGATTTCACGTTTATGATCAGTGCCTTATGGAGTCATACAAAATCCCATTATGCAATTATAAACCAGTAAATGATGACTAACTGCTGCTTATTAAACCACGATTGATCACGATGATATCCAATTAAAAATACCACAATCATGAATAATGAAAATGCCAGCTGTTTAAGGTGTTCCAAAATTAAGATGTTCCAGTATTACCCCACTCGAAAATTAAAGTATCCACAGTCAAACTTAGATAAAAATTTTAAGGCTCAGTGGACCATTGAATTTTTTTTTTTTTATATTTTGTATTTTCTAAATTTTTTTAAGATTTTTGGAAATTTTTATTATTATTTTTTATTTTTAAAACAAATCAAAATTCTAAATCTAAAAAAAGTTCTAATCTAAAAGTTAAATCCTAAAGTTAAAATTAAACTAAATTTGAAACTAAGTTAAAACTAAAAAAAATCTAAATTAAAAACTAAAGTTAAGTCTAATTAAAACTAAGTAAAAATTAAACTAAGACTAAATTAGAATTTTAACTAAGTTAGAATAAATCTAAATCTAAACTAAATCTAAAAAGGAACAATTTAAAACTAATAAAAAAAGAAATGAAATTTAAAACCTACTGAATTAAAAAAAACCTACCCACTAAAAAATTTAAACTACAATGAAAACTAAAGACATGAACATCGACTAAACCAAATACCTACGCTAACCCAATCGGAAACGCATTTAAATTTTTATGAACGCATATTAATTAAACTCACGCTACCCTAACCAAATCGAAATAAAGGCATCAAATATTTTTTGTTTCTTCCTTTTTTATAGCTTGAATCTTTCACGCGTTTGATTTTTTGTGTGAGCTTGCAGGTCCCGAGCGGAGGCAGAGACGGCGTGAAGTTCTAAGGAGAACGAGGGTTTTCGAAAGCGCTTATCGTTTGTTTGATTTTGCAGGCAGCTCGATGGATTGGTCGGGTTTGAAAGATGGCGTGAGGTAGCTCGGATGACAGCCTGAAATTGGAGGGGATGCAGGTTTGAAGATTTAACGCGTTCACCCTTTTTTATTTGTCGTTTGCAGGGTGAAGGCTAATCGATGGGACAGCAAGGTTCGTTGGAAGAACAAATATGTTTAAGAGTCGATGAATAATGGTGGACAGTGCAGAGCAGAAGTTTTGCAGAGGCGACTAGGGCAGATACAGAGATATGCAGTGAATAACCCAATCAAATTAAAATTTTCCTTTCAAATTAAAAAAATTCCTCCCTACAATCTCAGATTTCAGTGTTATTCAAATTAAATATCATGCAGATCTGCCACCAACAACGATTCTGAAGCCAGATCTTGCCCACAGTGGCAGCTTTGAGGCCAGATCTGGCCTTTGGAAGCCAGATCTGCCCTAGATCTTAAAAAAATTTCGATTTGAACCTGTAACCTACAACAATCAGTCAGATCTGAAGACACACACCAAGAAAAAATTAAACCCTCACATATAAATTACAAATTTACAACTAGTTTACAATTTAAAACCCTCATGGTCAAATTTGAAATCCATTTTAGCTCAATTTTCAGAGATTTAATGTTTTAGTGAGAGGCACAAGCCTTTGAAACCCTGCAAAATCACAAATATCATAAGATAGACCTGGTAATTTAACAAATAAAGAGCTTATCAGATTTATGTTTATTGGGAGTCGGCTGGTCCAACCGAAGACTTCCCCAGACGCCCAATCTTAAGAAAAATTTCCCTGCACACTTAGATCCGGATCTTAGATCGATAGAGATTTAAGAAAACAACACGAGACCTTTGCAGAAAAATCAGAATGTTATTTTATAAACCCAGAAAACTGCATAAGATACCTATATGCAGATTAATCCATGTAGGCCATCAACCATAAAATGCAAGAAACCAAGTAGCAGAGTTTAGAGACAATTCACCACATAGATTTGAGAAGGAACATCCAGATTTGTAACCCCAAAGTCTTTAGCTTTATTCCTCAAAAAGTTTACAAGAGCTTCTAAGAGCAAGTGCACGATTCTGAGATCGGATGATTCAAAAATGATCAAGACTTCTAAATTTATAGGACAAGATCTCTAACGGCTAGTTTGGATGATCCTCGTCAAAATAATCTCAACCGTCCAAAGCATTTAATTATATTTTAACCCGGAGCGTTGAAATTAAAATTTTGGGGAAAAAACGAATTATCACTTAATTCAATTTTAATTAACTCAAAAATATTATTTTTGAGTTAATTACCCCAAAATTTTGACCTTGACTTAACCACCAAGGCCCAAGGGTCCAATATTTCTTAAAATTCTCAATATTCCCTTGGTCTGGGGCTGTCAAAATCATTTTCCAAGGACCCACAAATTTTGCCTTTAAAGATTTAATCCTAACTTAGGACCCTAAATTAATTAAATTTCTGGGTTAAGATTTTATTAATTAATTGACTAGAAAATTTAATTAATTGACTAAGAGGGGATTATAATTATTTTTCCAACCCTCTTTTACATGAGATAATACATTTACATACATGAAGGGGGAAAACCCATTTGTATAGACCCTCAAATAAATACCCAATTCTGCGACTCAAAACATGATCTAGTAGACCAAGTAGCTCAAACTACTTTTACAAGGACTCGATAGAAACACTAGGACTCACTTAATATGCTGATGATAAAATCCACCCTAGCTTTGGGGTGAGGCTGGAGGGAAAAACTCTGCCGATCACTTTCGTGAATCAGTGAAACAAAAAACCTCCTAGGATAGAGATCATCAACAACATACTAGGCTTACCTAGGTTGTTACATACATTAACGGTCTTACTTAGATCATTTACATCATTACATGCAGAATGGGTTTACATCATTTATAAAAACTGTCATCTGATGACTGATGATGGAATTTGAATGGCGCAACCACGTCGAACATGAAGAATCCCATTTGAAAAAATGGGGGTGTACTGCTATGGGGTAGTTGACAAAGTGCGGTCAACAAGCCCCATAGAGGATGGCATTGAAGATTATTTCCATATCGAAAAAGAGAAATGGGAAATTGTTGGTCCTCAATTTCACTGTACTCCCGTTTATGACACCGACAAGGAGGATGAGTTTGAGAGCAGTCCTCCCTTTCTCCTGGGCATTGTTTATGAGGACATATCCATCAATACCTTTGGGATGGAGAATTATCATTTTCCCTTGCATGAAAAGGAGCAATTGGGGATGCTATGATTCTCCTTTTTGGGAAGACCCTATCTTTGGGACCAACACTGATAGGATTTATAAGGTCCTTGCCCATACCTACCTTCGTTATGATTCTGGGAGTATATTCAAATCACTTGAGCCTCTAGAGTTGGATTTTCAGGAAAATGATCCTGTTGAATATAATTATTTACCCTCCCCCTTTCCTTTTCTTCTTGTTCAACATCTTGAGTCTTCCTTAAGTGATTCCTTCACCCCTTGCCGTATGATCTCAAGTGACCGTGAGCCTTTTCCCACTTTTGAGTATAGTGTCAACGAGGAGCCCCTCATTGGCCATATTTTATCTCCTTGGACACACTCTCAAGGTTTTAATCACTCCATGATCTCCCACCTCCAATGTGACCATCACCTCGAGAAACTTATTTGTTGCACTCCTTCTTCCCCTCGCCCTTCATTCCCCTCTCATCACAACCTTGTGGCATCCACAAAGTACAATACTATGAGAAATGATTGTGATAAGGGTTTCTTAAGGATAATAATTCATTTCACCATTGTGTACTTAGAGGGAAGGACCCATATCTCTAAAGTGACTCATGTTCCTTCTCTTAGGGATTCCTCTCACCTCACATGGAAACCATATTTTCCCACCTCCCGCCCACATCATCTTCCATGTGTTTGAGTTTGCAATTAATTTGGGATTTGTTGCATGAGTTGATATAGGAAAGTATTAATATGGACCCATCTGTATGGATCGTATGTTTGAAGGTGGGCCTCGCAAACCTAAAGGTATATCTTGTCATTTGGTAATTAAGTATTGGGTTTTCTTATCATGGACACTTCTGGGCATGGATTGATGGGGGGATTAAGGGGAAAGAGTGGGCTTAGTTTGTGCTTTTGGATTTTAGTCCCGTGGGATCTCCTTTACTAACTGTTTGGTTCTAGCGTGGTACTACTTGGGAAACCCCGACTTTGGTTGCGTGGTCTCACTCCCTTATCTAGATATACCATTCCCATTCCATTCACTTTACCCCCATTCATCATCTCACCCACTGGGAGCACCACAGGTTTATTGTTTGGAGAGCAAGGGGCCACCCCCTTTTCCGCCACTTTTGAGGATTGTATTCGTCATTATGGCACTTATATACGTCATCCCTACGACATGCATAGACTATTATTTGACCTCTTGAGGGGCTTATTGTTTCATTAGGAAATTAGAACTCCTAATTGGTGTATAAATAGGAGTTGGATGGATTCATTTGTATCATCAGTTGGATTGGGATCCCTTTCTCTAGATAATTTCACATTTTTCCTTGGTGGATATTTTGGAAGATGGATGAATTTTGATGTATGGATTGGGTTCTTTTCTATCTTGGAGCTTCTTATAATGAAAATGTGATGTTGGTTGGATATATTCTTTAACATGTAAGTAAAAATTTAACACTATTTTTTATGTTGTTGCATACATTGGAACTTCGCTATTATTATAGCTAGTTGCTGCATGCGTTTACTGTGGAATTATGTGTCTATTTAGCTTATCTATGCATGGGCCATGTTGGATGAATGAAATGTCTTATAGATCATGTTATCTTGATAAGCCTTCACTATTTATAATGAAGTATAAATGTTTCAAAGTCACCTTTCTTCTCTTACCTTTAACATTGGACGTTGTTGACTTTTGAAGCCTCCTTGAGCAAGAAATGAAATTTGTTTTCGCCATTCTCCTTGAATCCATAATGGCAAGTGAAATTAGGCACTGATCCATCAAAGTGTGATCATTCCAACCCGCTTTTTTCACCTTTTTCCCCTTTTTTCTAGGTATAACCTCATTAGGTCACCTAGGGCATCAATTTCCCGGGAAACTAACCATAACAAAACTTCGATCTCCTAGGTACAATTTCTTTGGTCGATCCTCTAGCTCTCCTCCGAATTTGAAGGAAATCCGACGGTGGAATCTCAAGATATCCCAAGCCCTAGCTCTAGGATCAAGTTTTGCCTTGGTATTCCCAAGGCTAGTACCTAATAGGATCAATTTGACATATTTGGGTGAAAATTATTATTTGATCCTTTCCCCTCACCTTGGACAAGTTAAGAACATCATTGGTTGCCAAAATTCATCCCTTAACCTAGGCCAGGTCCACTTGGCTCCCATGTGGCCCCATTTCTTATCGAAGACAATTCATCAAGGGAAACCTGGGTATCCATGTTCGATAAGGATTTTAGGGATTGGTAAACTTGTGTTCAAGTCATATTCCTTTTAACCTAAATCTCAAATACTCACATCCTTTCCCTAGAAAGCCTTGTACCTTGCCTAAAGAGAAAGCAAACTCCATTCTTAATCCCATCATAGGGAAGAGGTATTTAATGTCAGTTCACATCTATCTGTTGATCCATCCTTTATAAGTGACTTTTTAATTATCAGGGCTCCTCCCATCGATGAAATTACATATAGAGGAGGGAGTCTTAGTTATGGTGACAGTGGGCTAAGTCTCCAGCGTTGCCCTTGAACTTGTAGTTTCCCTCTGTTGATACCTAATCCTTAGGATTGGGTGAATATGTAAAATAGTGTAAATAGAAAATAAGGAGAGCTGGAATATGAAGAGACACTGGGAGATGAAGCCTAAGAGTCTCTCCCTCCATTTATATATCTATGATGACCCTTAATGCAATAACACAATTCGCATTATGGAGTTACCTCCTCACCTGACATGGTATCAGAGCCAACCCTATTTTTAGAATTTCCTACCCTATAACTCCTGCATCCTCTGCCATATTATCTGTCCTTTGTGTCTGTGTTAGTTTTGTTGAATGCAACACTATTATGTGTTGAACTCCTTTTTGAAGACAATGTAATGGTATGCGCCCTAAGTGGTGTCAACCCTTATTGAGCGTTGTGTTGAATTGAATGCCTGAATGATGACTAAACGTTGCTCTGTGAACACAACCCTCTGATTTTGCATTGGCATGGTCACTGTGAGTGTGTATTTTCTATGGCGGTATTGTATGGATCTTCTGCACATTTGTGTGTATTTGCTATGCGGTATTGTATTTGTTGTGGCGGTATTATTAAACCTGCAGTCGGCCTTTACTGTCATCCTCAGTCGGCCTAACCTCCATACTCCCCTCTTGCTTCCATACCATTGCTGGCATGTGGTGCCCCTCCACCCTTGACACATCCCATACCACAACTCCTTGCTATAATAAGTCTATCGCATATATCACTTAATAATCTCCCCACATATATCACCTCCCTCGTCCCCTCCAGAGTCATACTCATCAATGCACAATGGCTTCAGTTAACCTTGTTCCACTCTACTCCTCATACTACACCGTGGCTTTATGTTAAATATTTTCCACCGATCCTCTCACAGAGTCGGTTCTTCTCCCACAACGGAAGTGCCATAAGTCTCATACCACTCCGCTCCATCTATGCAATACCATAATTGGTATCCTGTAATACTTCCTCCTACCACTGGTCCTTGCACTCCAGTTTCCTCCAAACCACCTGTCCAGTGGTATTCCCTATACTCCCAATTAATAAAGTTGCATATAACGCTCCATACATACCACACTCATATAATACATATAAAGCATACAACTCTACTCAACACATATAACTTGGTCAACACATATAACTTCACTCATATGTTGTCTTCCCCAATAACACCTCCCCATATGCGCCCTTCCCATATATCACCTCCCCCAATATAAAACCTCCCCCATACATAACCTTCCCCATATATACCTCTCCTGTATATATATATACCAATTTTTTTTTTTTAACAGCATAAGTGAATTTTTTTTTATAGTATATTGGTAGCATAGTGCATTTTATATAGTATACATTTTAAGAATGCATTCATTGATATCTATTATTGGAGTAGTTCTCTCAGGAAAAGAGGAATATCCTAAATGGTCAAGGAAGATTAAAATCACTCTCATCTTTAATGAGTTGTGGAGAGGAATTTGTGAAGGAGAAGGAGACAATGCACTTGCAAAGCCCATCTCAGACAAGGAGATCAGAATTTTGGAAAACACGAACAACAAGGCTTATGCCTTGATTGCAACATCTGTAAATGAAGATGTGAGTCGCCATATTTCACCATTCTCAAATGCTTATGATGCCTTGAAGAAGTTGAAAGAATTGTATGACTCACACTCTGAACTTGAAGTTTTCCAATTGATGATTAAACTGTTCAATATTGAATTGAAAAATGATGACCCTCTTGCTTTAGCATCAGAAGTAAGATCTATTATGCATGATATTAAAAAAACTGGTGTTGAAATAGACATAACTTTCATAGCTTATGTCAAGGCACTATATCCCACTTACTCACATTATCTTGAGTCATTGCAAGCAAGTGGAAATATCAAGGAGATTACCTTTGACTCCCTTGAGAAGAAGTTTGCTGAGAGAGAAAAGGTTTTAGGGAAGAAGACAACTCCTCAGTATTCTAAAGAAGTTGTGTGTCTTGCACATTGAGAGAATAAGCATGCTAAAGATTCTTCTAGAGGAAGAGGTGTCCAAAGAGGAAGAGGAAATTTTAGAGGTAGGGGGGGGGGGGATAATTTCAAGGAGAAAACTTTGATCTTCATTACATACATTGCAATAGAGATGGACATGATGCATCCACATGTAAGTCGTCTTGGGACAAAATTGAGCAGGAAAGAAATGAAGCTAAAGGTAAAAACCATGATAAAGAGAAAGGTAAAGCACCTGAATCCGCTCATTATGTTCTGGCACATTGTAATATTGGAGTAACTGAAGACTTGTTTAACACTTCACTTGCTTCTTGGAAAAATGATTGGTTGCTTGATTCAGGAGAAAATTGCGACATGAATTTTAGAAGAGATTTTATTGAAGAATTTACTAACAATGTTGATGGAGAAGTATACTTTTCAGACAAATAAAAACTCAAGTCATCAGGGCTTGGCACAATCAGGCTCAAACTTCTTGGTCTTCCAGAATTTCTTCTACATTATGTTCTATACCTCTCGGAGTTGAGGAGAAACTTGTTGTCTCTGGTCCACATACGCCAGCAAGGACACTCCATTCATATATTTGATGGCAAGGTTGAGGTCAAAGAAGCATCATATCACTCACTTGTCATGACAGGGAAAGAAGAAGAAAGACTTTTGAAGCTGCAAGGTACCTTTGCGCATGCACAAAAATTTTCATACAATTTTCACTATGATGAAGGTACATTTCCATCAAGTCTTTTATGGCATGCTAGATTTGGACACTTGAACTATGACAACCTTTGATTGTTGAAGAAAAATGGTGTTATTGGTTTGCCTACAATTCGTAGGAAACTTAAGAAATGTGATGCTTGTATTCTAGGAGAACATAGCAAACATTCTTTTCATGATTCAAATTCCAGAGCACATAGAAAACTTGAATTCATTCATTCATATTTATGTGTCCCAATGCCTGTTCCTTCTGTAAATGGCAACAAATATATGATGATTGCACTAGAATGTGCTGGTTTTATTTATTGAAGAAAAATATGGTGTTTTTCAAACTTTCAAGGACTTGCATGCATGGATTGAAAATGATGCACAATCTCATATTGGCTCTATTCACACTGATAATGGAAAAGAGTACACTTAAAATGAATTTTAAAACTATCTTCGCCAGCATGGGATCAAACATAAAAAAATTATGCCTTATAATCCCCAACAAAATGAAGTAGCTGAAAGAATGAATAAGACAATTTTAAATATGGTACGTTCCATGATGTTTATCAAGAATGTAAAATTGATGTTTTGGGGTTATGCAGTTCTATGTGTTGTGTATATAAAGAATAGGTGTCCATATAATGCTATTAGAAACAAGACTCCTTATGAAATGTGGTATGGCCACATTCCTTCGGTGAAGCATCTTAGTGTATTTGGTTCCACATGTTATGCCTTTATACCTAAGGAACAAAGAAACAAACTTGGTGCAAGGAGTCATAAGTGTATCTTCCTGGGGTATTCATATACCTCCAAAGCATACCATCTCTATTTTGAAGTTAATAAGAAGTTTGTAGTATTTAGAGATGTCATATTTCTTGAATATTCCAAGGCTAACAATGTTTTTGAGTGGGAGCTTGATCGATTGAATATATTCGGGCATGCAAAGTCATTTAAAGAATTTGATAATCAGATTCCACATCTTGAAGGGGGGATTCCTATACTGGATCAATATGTGGAATCTTCTTCTGAAGCACTCTCTCCCCATCATGAAGATCCAACCATGGATGACACTTTGAGTGATGTGATTGACAGAATTGCGAGACTAAATCTTGATTCAACCCCAACTTAGTCAACTTAGCAGCCCGGGCCATCTCAGAAAGGTCCTCCAAAATGGCTGACAAAGACACTTGAAAATGTTTGTCTTGATGATGTTGGAAAGACAGGAAAAATAATTTCCACTAAGAAAAATGGAGGTGATGTAGATGATTCTGATTCACTTGTTGATATGGATATTTCTTATGACCGTGAAGTAGATTTTTCTACAGATTTTGAACCAACTTCCTTCAAAGAAGCTGCTTCTCATGATGAATGGAAAGAACTGATGTAATAGGAATATGATGCCTTGATAAAGAATGGCACTTGGAACTTGGTTGATCCTCCATTGAGAACCAAAACAATTGGCTGCAATTGGGTCTACAAGAACAAGTATAAAGCTCATGGCTCACTTGACAAGCACAAAGTCGGGCTTGTGGCAAAAGGTTTTACACAAAAAGAAGGGGCTGACTATGAGGATGCTTTTGCCCCCACAACAAAATGGGATACCATACATACACTCTTTGCCTTGACAACCTAGAACGGTAGAAAAGTCCATCAAATGGATGTAAAAACTACTTTCTTGAATGGAGATATGAAAGAAAATGTTTTTATGTCCCAGCCAAAAGGATTTCATGTGAAGAGACAAGAAAATAAAGTATGCAAGCTTGTAAAATCCTTCAAGCAAGCACCATGAGCTTGGTATAAGAAGTTAACTGAGAATCTTATGAAACTCAAATTTAAACATTATGATCTTGGTGATGCAACTTTGTTTTTCAAGAAATTTGGAAAAAAAATTGTATATCTTGTGGTGTATGTAGATGATCTTTTGATGACAGGGAACAATGAAAGCTACATTGCATCTATAAAGAAGGAATTTAGGAAAGGTTTTGAAATGAATGACTTGGGCTATGTTCACTACTCTCTTGGTATTGAAGTAACTCAACATCTGAAGTTTATATTCTTCTCTCAGAAGTACATTGGAGATTTTTTGAACATGTTTGGCATGGCTGGGTGAAATCCTTTGACTACTCCATTGGAAAAGAACTTGAAGCTCACTGTAGAAAATACATCAACGAGATTCAACTGATCTTGTAATGTACTAAAACAAAATACTGAATCATTCCCACAATTTGTGGAAACCAAATACGTTCGCTCAATCACATGAACAAGAAAGAGAAAGAAATTATCAATCGCACAACACAAGATGTATATGGGGAAATAAACTGCTCAAAGCCCCACTATTTGTATATTACATAAAGTCAATACCATGAAATAGTACAATGTTATTTCCCTTCATGAGAAACCTTTGCACTTTGCTGATTGTCTCACTCTGATCTCTGCACGAATCTGGATTGATCTAAGAAATTTTGGTCCAGTATTTAACCTTTTGCTTTCCTAGGCCTGGCCTGCCTTCCGTATGCATTTCTGGGCTAATTGAGCCCATATTAATTAGGAAATTCCCACCAATAGATTGTGCAATACATCCAAGGCATCTTGATGACCTCATGCACGACCTGTACAATTTTCTAATTATACAACCGATAGCTATCTTCCCTTTAACCTCAATATCAACTGGGCTTTCCTTAGAATTGACATGCAACAACTATTTATAATGAAATATCAATTATATGATTGATCACTGCATGTGAATTAAATTAGATTTAATTCACTGGACCTATCACTAGCTCATGTCTTAGTTAGAACTAGTTAAACTAAGTTTAACTCAATTAATTGAGTTAACTAATTACAACTCACAAATAACTGTAACTGGACCCCCTAAAATCATGGGAGAAATCTACATGCCTCCTCTCTGAACTCTAACTCGAATTTACTAAGCTAATTAAGCCTTCCTGACTCAGTTAACTAACACAAGTTGTCATGAAGAATGAGAATTTTCCACCATCAACAATATTTTTTGGAGTGGTCCACTGATGCCATTTTCAATGTTTCTTGTTTCCAATTTCAACACTCCCTCTTAACAAGAAAGGAATTCAACTCTATCCCGATTCGATACCTTTGGAATGTTCTAAATGCAACACTTCTCTAGTGTTGTTTTCTCCTGCAAACCCTGAAACTGAATAGCTTCCAAAACTGAATCAGTATGATGCTTCTGTCATCGGAGTCTTTTCTTGCTACTAGTTACTGCATTGTCTACTGAAAACTTTGTGTTGTTTCTGACTCTGCATTTGTGCTCTCTGCACTGCTACCAACTCTGATCTGCGCTCCAGTATTTGACATTTGTCACTCTGATTTCTGTGTTTCTGACATCTGATTGCATCAATCGCTACTGATCCTTCCTGTTACTGTGTAGTGTGGGCCCTCCATAGCCATGTTTGATCCATGAGACACATCATCTCAATGGACCCTACCCAAATTTATTCTCTTGGGATTATGTCTTCACATCGCCCCACCTCTCACCTCGAGGTATGGCTGCCTGTGCTTCCTCTGCCCATCTAGATCGAAATTCCCCCCTACTAGAGGTCTCTACTTGAGTGGATGTGTCAACTCGGTCTCATCTTTGCTTCTCCAATTGTGGTTGTTCCATAACCTTCCGAGTCTGCTTCTGAGACTGCAAGTTGAGAGGTAATTTATTCTCCCTCTCAACCACCAAGTCACTAACATCTTCTTTTCTCCTCAAATATTTTTATGCGTCTTTGACCTTGAGAGCATACAGGTTCTTGATTCTTACACCGATCTGTTTCAGTTGTCCCGTGGAGTTTGTTGGAAATACTGAGACAGGGGGTGAATCAATATTTCTTTTCAATTGTTAATTTTACCAGTTAGATCGCTTATATTTAGAACAAAAAATGAACAATGATGGAATAATTACTTTTATTAATTCTTCTTTAGAATAAGTAAAGTACAATAATGTTATAGGGCTCCAACCCTAGATGAAGAATCCAATCTTCCAGGCTCCAACCTGTATTGTGCCAAGCACCGACTTGGTCTTTCCAAGGCTCCAACCTTGTCAATTTTGAGGCACCAACCTCAAGGGCTCCAACCCTATATTGGTACAGGCTCCAACCTGGTCTCTTGAGGACTCCTATCCTCTAGGGCTCCAAGCTTATCTTCCAAGGCACCAACCTTGTCTCTATGAGGCTCAAACCTCCAACTTCAATTCTTCAAGATATATGTTTGGTTATTCTTCACAGCTCCCAATGTCTTCTTCAACGAGCCCTGAAAATCTTCAACAATGCCTTCATTAGTCTCCATGTCACTTCATCAATGACAACCTTGTTCTTCACCACTGCTCTTCATTGTACCCAAACAAAGATCTCTAAGGTCACCTCAAGATGACATCAGCGATGCATCTTGATAACAATATCTCCAAGTTCAGATTCAAAGTGTCTTCACAAGATGCTCCAAGATGTCGTCAAAGTGCTCCAAACAAATCTTCAAAACAACATTCCTTCAAGAGTGCTTCAAACCCAAAGCCCAATCAAGAAATGCACAATGCATTTAATTGATCCAATTATAATATTAAAGTCTTCAATCTGTTGTCCCAAGAATTCTTCAAGGGTGTCTTTAATAACCCTTGCCCAAGTAAGATATCTCTCCAAATTTTTTTCATGGAATGGTCTTGAATGTTTCCAAAGTATCTCCATAGTCATTAGACTATCACAGGACAATAAACTCAGACCCAAGATTCAATCTAGCCATGAGAAATGATACTTCACACAAGTCTAAGTCATTGCACCTTCACACAAGGTGAAATCATCACAAGGTAACTGTCCAAGCTTTTATGCCATCACAGGTTTGAGGTACTGTCCACAAAACTGAGCAGATCTGAGCCTGTTATGTAGGTAAATGCTCTCTGCAGACAGAGACAATCCCTCTAGCCCTAGAGTGGGTCTAGTAACAAGGAATCATGCTACAGTGTAGGTTCCTAGATATTTGAATGAAAGAGGACGCAATAAGATGGCCTACCTGTGGTCCAATGCTGTCGTCGACAATCGTAGTAGTGATGAGAACCTCTCGCTCCTGATTTGGCAAGTCACAATCCCTTTGCTTATCGCATTTGGACACCTATACAGAGATCAGAAAACGATTACCACATACCACATAATAATTTCATCCAAAAACTACTAGTCAGTCAGAGAAGACTAAGCATATTGCATTCAATAAAGACAAAATACAAGATGGGAACTAGACAATAGTCACTTATATTATTAGGTAGAAAGAAGAGAGACAACCATGCTTTAACGTTGTAGTCTCCTCTAGCAGGGTTCGTGCAAAGCACGTCTCAAAGCTCGTTGGGGAATTCAGACGGGATGAGGGCCCTCTCGATGGAGTTCCTTCTTGATCTACCATCTCAATAACTCAGTTATTCAGCTATAGTTCAGTTCTCCAAGTTCAACTCTTCAGCTGTATAATTCTCTTTGTTCAGCTAGCTTTCATAAAGGGAGATGTCTTGTTTATATAGAGGGAAAGGAGGAGGTTGGGATCCATACAAAGGTGGAAGGGAGGCCTATCCTTTAGGAGTGTTCCAAGGGAGGTGGAAACCACTAACTAAAGGAGGAAGCCCGTGGATGTTTCAGTTCAACCACTCCTAATGACTCATCCTCGAGGTTGTTGGAATGGAACCTTCGCCTCTATTTTTAAAAAACATTCCCAAAATAGCTTGGCACGGGTATTACACTGGGACAAAGCACCAGGTGGTGCGAGCCCTAGTGTTAATGTTCCACATTGGCGCGAGGGTACAAGTGGCTACTCGTGCTAAGGCAAAAATAGGGATTTTCACAGCTCTGCTTAGGGAAATGTCAACAAGAAGAATGTTTCTTTCATCAAAAGGGATGCAAGGATGGTATTTTCAAAGCATGACACTGCGTATTGGTCATAGAAACGACCCTCCAATGTGCGAGTTGGGGATTGCAGGGACAGTGACAAAATTTTGTGTAACAGGTGCCCCCTAAAGCATGAGGTCTGAGGGAGAGGGAGGGGTGAAATGTTTTATGATAACGCGTTCGAACCAAACACCGCTGTCGGAAAACCTACAATTACAAATACAACTGATATATCTGATACATGAACATGTGGCATGGGCGCAACCATCCATAATAGAGTATATAAAAACTGAGATCTGAGGTATGGACACAACCATCCAGCAGGAATGATCAATGAATAGACTCAGGCATGGTCGCAGCCATCCAATCAAGAGAGTCATGCAATAATTCATAATAATCCACGAAAATCAGCAGCCTGGAGTTTATCAGACAAAACCCAGGGTCTTGCGTTCCATCTCGACCCGAACAAGTACAATTTCGAGCATGCGAATGTATGAGTTGAAGTCTAACATGTAGGAAAATCGTCCGATTACTAGCCAATGATGGAAGCTGTTAACAGATGTGAGAGAAACCACCAATGATGACGATGACCCGCAAGGTGCAAAAGGTACAATCTACAGAATGTGAAAAGTGATCTGACGTCGAACATTCATAGAATCACTCGATCGAAGGCCAATGATGTGAACCTTGCGTCGAATGCGAAAAACTTGCCATTGAGGCATGCAGGCTCCAAGGTACCAGAAGGGAGTCTCTAGATCAAATTCCTGGATAATGAGTTGAAGTCGACAGGAAGTGACCTGGTCGAAGGAGGGCCATAATGTTTCCCACATCCTCGACACGAGACAAAGGAATATGATGTTTGTGAATTAGGACCAACAGAGAATCAGAGGGAGGTTGAAAACTGCAGAGGCAAACTTCTCTTGAACATATCAGCAGCACAACACTAAATTTGGCAGTATTTGACATCAAAGGATCTGAGGTCATGATGACATGGCAAAGAGAAAATGAGAGGTCAAAAGAGATTACCCAAACCCATGGAGGCAAAAATGATGAAATGAGATGTCCCCAACTTGACATGAATGCAAACAAGTGCCATGTTCAAGAGTGACATACTGCCAACACAACTAAAATCTGGTTCCATTTTCTCACACCATTTCTGGCGAGTACCCCAATTAATTTTGAAAACAAGCTTGAAGGGGATAGCATATGCTTGCACTGTAAGTTTGTCCTTTGGACAAATCCATCCTAGTACATTTTACGAGCCCTAGGAAGGAGGAACTCGAATAACATTATGGTAACGAAGTCCAATGTCATCAGAGTTTAATGAGTCTGACAAAGGAAGAACTCAACATCTTTTTACGTTAAGAGAGTTTGAAAAGAAGGCAGAAAAGAAAAACTCCAGCAATCCCTTTTCGTAGGTAGTCTCATAGATCTGAAAAGGTAGAAAACAAAATCTGAAAGAACCTCTTAGTCGCGATAGGCTAAGGTATTCCTTTTTCGTAAATAATCCATCCTAGCTCGAAAAAGGGGTAAATGTATACTGGGTAGATATCATTTCGCAGCCATTTAACGAGTTCAAAACGACAAGCATCTCGATAATCTTTTCAATTTTAGAGAGTCAGAAAAGATCTGAAAGTTGACTCCTCCTAGAGGAACGAGTGGTATAAAGGGTAGCAACTGGTTCTGGTGATGGTGGAACTACTCAGAACAAGTAAAGGTTAAGAGGCTGGCTAACAAGACCACTCATCGCAGCGGTTCCTCAGGAACGGGTAAAAAAACCAAGTGAAGACATATGATCGGCTAAGTAGATGGCGACGATGGAATGAGAAAATCAAGGCTCATCTAGAAAAATAGGCTGATCATAATGGCAATCATGAGAGGTAAAATGGGAATGGTTTCATTTTTACACAAGCTTGAAATCAGGAAACTCTGCTTGAAGTTGGTTTCATTTTTACACAATCTTGAAACAAAGATAAACTATGCTTGAAATCGGTTTCATTTTTACACAAGCTTGAAATGGAAACAAACTATGCTTGAAAAAATTAAGCATGCCCCTAGCATGGTGACTCAATTCGAGGTACATGCCCCCAAGCTTCAGTCCATATGAAAGGTACATGGAGTGAAGGTTCAAATTACGAGATCAAGAGAAAGACTCGACTGGGATTTTACGAGATCTTATCAAAGACTCGAGTTGAACAAGAACGTGTTTTATTGTTTTAACGAGGTTGACGCATTAAAATAACTATCCTCAAGACCTAATTCATTTTTTAATGAGGTTGACATAGAAGACGAACTATCCT
This sequence comes from Pinus albicaulis, assembly GCA_034641835.2. Taxonomy (NCBI): domain Eukaryota; kingdom Viridiplantae; phylum Streptophyta; class Pinopsida; order Pinales; family Pinaceae; genus Pinus; species Pinus albicaulis. The sequence continues at coordinate 1,436,354,260 of CM076579.1, forward strand.
CATGACACCTTGTTTCATTTTTTAAGGAGCTTGACACAAGACAATGAACTCTGCTCCGAAGACCACTCATCATATCGAATAAGAAGTCAGGGATTCCAAGAGGTTCACAACATCTTGGAAATCAGGACCCAATGCCCCCAGCACGTGATGCACAATGGCACTATCACTGAATGTGGGCACGGGATAGGTAGCCACGTAATTAACTTGTGGCAAGGAAGATACAACCAGCGGATAAAGACCCGGAAGGGATGATGGTGGAACAGATGTCATGTCAGGACCAAAGAATGAAAGCTGATCAATGGTCATGATCCAACCTTCATGTGGAAAACAGATCACACGAAAGAGGGAGGAGACAAGCGCACCCATGGCATAAGCATAGTCGTGCCCCAAGAGTAGATTAAAATCCAAGGGACCTTGGACCACCATCACGTCTATATAGACAATTTTCCCTCCCAAAGTAATATGCAACTGTGGAAGGATCCCTAACGGTTGACTGGTTCCTCTATTAAAAGCCAACATATTCTGAGTAACAGGCACAAGCGGTGGAGAGCCAAAAGATTGGCAAGTAGTTGAAGATAGAATACTAACAGACGCGCCTTCATCTATAATGGTGCTGGGTACTACCATATCGAAGGCCTGTACCGTGATCTCAAAAGGCACATAAGACGGAAGGCAGTATCCTGCAAATCGACTCCAATCAAAGGAAGTGACCAAACTACTTGGAGGGGGTACCATTGAATTGAGATGGTCATTCCCTGGTGTTACAGGAGCAAGAGGAGCATCCTCCTAGACTTCAGACATGGGAGCAGGAAGAGCAACTTCTTGAGTCACAGGGACAGGAGGATCTTTCTCCAAGTCCGAGAAATCTGAAGAAACAAGAAGAACGTGAGAGGGATGAGATCAAATCTTGACGAAAAAGACCTGATGAACCACAGGCAAGGTCAGATCAATCGATTCCATGACCAATGGTTGGTCAAGAATGGAGTCGTGATTTTGAATTTCCGGGGGAGCGGGATCAACCAAGGATGACTCTTGACCGATCATTGAATCAACTAGCAGAGGACTCGAAGAAAGCTTCTGGTAACCAACCAGAAGGCAGGGTGCATAAATAGTAGAGTTTTCCAACACTCTCATGGCTTCATCCATGTAAGGAAAAAGGTGAATGGGATGATGCCCTTCACACAACTTACAAGGATTTGTGATTTTACCCTGTCTCTTATGAGTCTTATCAATACTAGTCAAAGATGTACCACCGATATGACTTCTAGAAGCCAAAGGAAATGGCAGACGACCGTCAGACCATACTTCAAGTACCTTGGGAATGCTAGGGTAGTCTTGAAGAAGGTGGTCACCTTTGCACAACATGCAAGGGAATTTGACTTTTCGTGGAAGGTTGGATGGTTTATCAATGGAAGTTTTCTTAGGCGCAACAATTGTAGCATTAGCCTCTCGCTTATCTGACTTCTTCTTCTTTGTCTTCTTCTTCTTCTTCTTAGCGACCTGGTTACTGGAATCCAAACTTTCACCAGGTGAAGTAGAAGAGGAGGACGAAGAAACAGGTGAAGAAGGGGAGAGGTCCACTTTAGAATCAACATGATGTTGTTTAGGTGGAGGAGATGGTAAAACAGAGGTTGGGGCACTCGGGACCACCGAGGTCGAAAATAACCACACGGGTAAACCAACAGTTAACCCAGGAAGAGACAAAGTCACCATATAAGGAGCACCAACATTTCCAAAAGTAGGACAATGAACAGGATTCCCTTCGCAGGGGATTCCTTGGTTAGTGAACTCCGGAAACGTTGCCATCAGAAACAACCCTAAAAAAACATACTAAGGACGATAAATTTTAACCAGGAATATTTTATGTCTAGTAATATTTTTAAGACACTGAAACAAAACTCTGCCGTTTCATATTTTAAGAGTCGAGAAATAGGCAAAAGGTGACTCTATCACTTTCAGGTTGAAACGAGTGTGAAAGGACAAGAGCTCGATGATATTTTCAAATTTAAAGAGTCAGTAAAGATCGAAAATGACTACTCAGGTATTCTAAGCAAGAGGGTATACCAGGTTTCTGTGAACTGCCATATACACCTTGGTGATCAAATGAAAGAGAAATGACCAAGGACTTAACGTACGTGCAGGTAGTCTCCCCAAATGCTGTGTTCGATGTATCATGGTTACAAGGCTGCAGACTTGGCTTCCTATGGATAAAAGGATTGCAACCTAGAAGGGTCTCCCTTTATATACTCGACGATATGGGGAGCACAAGTCCGTACTAGCGCTGTCTGGAGCCAGATGGCGAACGACAGCTACTAGGTTTTAAGACATCGAAACACGTCTCTAACTTAGACCACTAGAATATTTCGTTAGGTTTCAATGATGCCTTAGGTTAATTGAAATAGATTTTAATGTTGATCTTGGATTAGGTTTCAATTTCCAGGCCTTAATGTATGTCGGATCTAAAATTTTCCTAAATGCAAAACTACATGCAAAAGGATACCATTTTCATTCAATGAAAGCTATCTACGAGAAGGAAAGAAAAATTTCAAGCGATAGCGAATAATGAAATCATGCGAAAACAACCACTAATGCATCTAATGCAATCTACAGAAAACAAAACTCTTTCCTAGCCTATACCATGCTAGTTAAGCGAGGGAACATTTCATTTTCAAAGCAAAAAGAATGCAATATTTTGGTTTTTTCAATGCAATAGAGCAAACAATGCACTAAATAACATGAAAAACAAAACTAAAAACACTAGTTTGAGAGAGCGAATGTAAAAGTCGAAGCAAAATAACTCTAGCAACATGAAACAAACACAACAATACCCAAACTAATGCTACAATATTTTCAAATCAAAGAGAAATCTCCAAAATGACCCATACAATCAATGTAATCGGTGCTTGGAGTAAGAGGAAGAAGAATCAAACGAGAAAGGCAATGATCATTCAACCAATGAACGTACTCAACAGGATCAAAGAGACCAAGAGCAATTAAATAGGGAATGAATTCGACAAATATCAAGAAACTTGATCTCCAAACAGAAGGCTCAGTGCATCAAGGCACTCAGAAACCTTAAGACCTCAAGCCACACTGATAAGAAATGGACAAACAACTAAGGAAAATAAGCCTCCAGCAATCAAAGACAGTCCAAAACACTTCAATTACTCTTAAAAATAACCCAGAAACAAGTACATCTGACCAAAAACTCATGAAAAGCTCACAACCAAAAACCTACAGGGGTCAGCGTGACTGTGAGGCGGTATTCAGTGCCAAACAGGGGATGGCACGAGTGCTACAAAGGCAACTTGTGCCAATCGGCGCGACTATTCAGAGAAAAACCGCGCCAAGCCAGTTAACCAAGGAAAAGGGAAAAACTCTATAGAGCAGAGGTCAATCTTGACACTCTGGGGCTCAGGGGTTTGAAGCACAGTTAAACAACTAGAAAGGTAAACAACAAGACAAAAAACCAAAAAAACGACCCAACAAGAGCAAAGACAAACTCACACTGATCCCCAGCGGAGTCGACAACTTGTTATGTAGGTAAATCCTCTCTGCGGACAGAGACGATCCCTCTAGCCCTAGAGTGGGTCTAGTAACAAGGAATCATGCTAGAGTGTAGGTTCCTAGATATTTGAATGAAAGATGACGCAATAAGATGGCCTACCTGTGGTCCAATGCTGTCGTCGACAATCGTAGTAGTGATGAGAACCTCTCGCTCCTGATTTGGCAAGTCACAATCCCTTCTCTTATCACGTTTGGACACCTGCACAGAGATCAAAAAACGATAACCACATACCAAATAATAATCTCATCCAAAAACTACTATTCAGTCAGAGAATACTAAGCATATTGCATTCGATAAAGACAAAATACAAGATGGGAACCAGACAATAGTCACTTATATTATTAGGTAGAAAGAAGATATACAACCATGCTCTGACGTTGCGGTCTCCTCCAGCGGGGTTTGGGTGAAGCATGTCTCAAAGCTCGTTGGGGAATTCAGACGGGATGAGGGCCCTCTTGATGGGGTTCCTTCTTGATCTACCTTCTCAATAACTTAGTTATTCAGCCATAGTTCAGTTCTCCAAGTTCAGCTCTTCAGCTGTATAATTCTCTTTGTTCAACTAGCTTTCATAAAGGGAGATGACTTGTTTATATAGAGGGAAAGGAGGAGGTTGGGATCCCTAAAAAGGTGGAAGGGAGGCCTATCCTTTAGGAGTGTTCCAAGGGAGGTGGAAACCACTAACTAAATGAGGAAGCCCGTTGATGTTTCAGTTCAACCACTCCCAATGATTCATCCTCGAGGTTGTTGGAATGGAACCTCCGCCTCTATTTTTTAAAAACATTCCCAAAACAGATCGGCGCGGGTATTACACTGGGACAGAGCGCCAGGTGGCATGGGCCCTAGTGTTAATCTTCCACATCGGCGTGAGGGTACAACTGGCTACTTGCGCCAAGGCAAAAATAGGGATTTTCATAGCTCTGCTTATGGAAATGTCAACAAGAATAATGTTGCTTTCATCAAAAGGGATGCAAGGATGGTATTTTCAAAGCATGACACTACGTATTGGTCACATAAATGACCCTCCAATGTGCGAGTTGGGGATTGTAGGGATAGTGACAAAATGCTGTGTAACAGAGCCTAAACTAGGCCTCCTCCACAACAATGTTCACTAGTCCGAGTTGGTATATAAATCAACAATCCTGTTACATTATCATAGTCAAATGACAATCCATTGTTGACCCTTCAATTCTGAGTTCTGTGGTAAGTTCTATCACTATTATGAGCTCCAAATCTGTACCTTCAAGAGACTTTAAACAGTGATCCGACCTGTCCATAGTCTAGGTCTCCAAGCTGTTCAAAGAAAATAAGTTGCTAGACTTTGCAATGGTCACTTTACAATCCTCCACTAGACTTTACAATTCTCTGCAGTAAATGTAGCCCAGACTACCTTGAATATTGCAATGATCTTTCAAAAATGAGCTACACCAAGACTTATTACAGCAGGTCCGAGGTATTCTTGGCTGCCTGTAGCTCTCCTTCAATTATTTGATCTATAACCCAATCAAAATTAGCCCAAACTTTTTTTTTCCTGCTCCTCGGCTTCCTGTAGTATTTCTGTGATAATCACTGAAATTGTTGGAGGATAAATGCAGTCCGAACAATATATATATAGTGTTTTTTGCTAGGATAAACAAAGGGACATGTCTTTAAGATGTAGGCCGACATGAGTGTAAAGGGATATGTTGGCTAGCCTACAAATATATATTTTTCTAAACTTAAAAATTCCATATCTCATCAACCGCTGGGAGTTTCAGGGCAAGTAAAGGCTCGTTGGAAAGGAAAAAATATACTCTATAAGATGGTGTACGAGACAATTTGTACGGATGCCTATAAGGTGGCAAAAAATTTTTTTCTTTGTGTCTGTCCTTAATTTTTGTGTGCATAAGGTGAATAGGACAACATGGCTTTTCCATTTCTTGTCTTCTCCTTTATTTGGCTTATCAATCATAGGATCATTGTGTCATTATGTAGGACGTCCATGTCATCATGATAGTATCCAACATTGTCATGAAGGCATCATGTATTCAATAATAGTGTAGTAATATGTCATAGTGCAACATTATTAGGAGAGCTTCAAAATAGTCTTCCAACCATCAAATGATATCTTCAACGTCATCATCTAATCCTTCATCAAGTGCCATCATCAATTGTGGTTATTCATGCAGTGTATGACATCATCAAGTGTATGACTCCATATGTCATCAAGGGTAAGGACATCATCCAGGTTCTAGGCTTCGTCATCAAGAGTAAACACATCGTCATGATTTCTAGGCCTTCTTCACGAGATTAAGGTACCTTCATGGACATCTAGGGCATTATGATCACTAGGCATTTAGGACAAGACTTATTCATAGACTTTTACATAATCATTAATGGTCTCCTAGTCAACCAAGAGTCATGGCATCATCATCTAGAACCAGTCATCTCAAGAATATTGACGTCACAGTCAATACCATATTGACATCAATGACAACCTTGATTAACAACGATGTGTCTAAAGAACACCTTTCCTTTTCTAAATATGAAATTATAACCACGATATTCCAATATCGATACGGAGACAAGATTCTTCTTTAGTCATGGAAAAAAACATCTTTGAGTCTGAGAGGGGAGCCAATCTCCAATTGAAGGGTAACATTACCCATGTCGACCGTGCTGTACCTCCCGTCATCTCCAAACTCTATGTTCTATTGGAGGTCCTTGTCCTCCAAGTCACTGAAGAGATCTCTATTATATGGAACGAGGCACCACTGTCAAGATACCACCCTCACTGTCGAGATACCACATGCATCCCATCATAGTGCTGGTCATGCATGCTGTTGTGGATCATTTGCATATCCTTTTATTTTCAATTCTTGAGAATATAAAAAATTATAAAATTGTTGAAAATATATTAAAGTATTAAAATTCTTATACTTTAGCACAAAAAAAATTTCTGTTGATATATTGGAGTTAAAAGTTTAAACACTTTAAACTTTATGAAAGTGGTTCCACATTTATGTTTAAAGATCAATCAATTTGTTGGGAGGAAAGCATTAATGGTTTAAATTCTTATCAAAAGGCCCAACCCACGGGCACAACCAGTGCATGAGATAATAAGATGAGTGCCTCTGCAGTTGATTGGGTTGACTGCGAGGACAACAGAGATGAACGGTGGAGATTGAGTGCGGGGGCACCGGCCAAAATTTTCCTTCATACCTCGAGACCCCTCGCAGTGACGTAGGGCGTTGAGTTGTTCATAGCTGTCTTCCACGTCGGGTGAAATCAACGGCTCGTCGGCGTGTCATGTCAGCATTAAAATTTAAGGTCACGCCACCTATTTAAAAAAAATTAGCATTGTTTTTCAAATCATTTGTGATTAGTTTATGCTGCGTCCGGTTTTAATTTTCTGTCACCCTATTAAAATTGACCACCCTATAAGTTGTTCTTTGTGATAATTTTCAGTCATGGCTAAGCGTTCGTTCTTGTCAGGTTTCGCTAGTCATATCCCTCTCATGGACATCGAGGGGGATATTCAAGATACATTTTGTTCTATAATTCATCTTCCGTTTTATTAGCAAATCATCCTGAATGAAAAAGCCTCCCCTGTTTATACTGCCATAGTCAAGATTGGAGTGCTTTCTGTATGTATCCCAAAGAATCACCTTTTTCCTGAATTTATCTATTGGTTGGTGTCAGTCATGTACCCTGGGAAATGTTTTGTTATGAATTGTCAGGGAGAGAATGTTTTGCAAGTGTCTACCCAGCTAATCCACCAAGCCCTTTGCTATCCTGAGTCAGAGTCATCTGTTCAGTTCTCTGATGATTCTCTGGTAACCTATTATGATAATCTTGCAGGTGAAGAGTTTAATCAGTTCATATACTTTTTGAAGCCAAACACGAAGCAATTTCAGCCGAACAACAAGGAGTTTGCTATGGAGATTTTTGATGCAGAAATTCGACCAGTATTAAGCAACATTGCGAAAATTCTAGGCAAAGATGATGACAGTACAGTGGATAAATCAGTCTTGGGGATGTTTTCCATGATGACGAAGCCAGGAATAGTGCTGGATATTCCATCATATTGGCAGGAAGCAGTTAATTCACAGCTAATGAGCCTTTCATTAATAGGTTCTTTTAAATTTCCTTCATTGATTGTCTACTTGTTCTTATATCAAAATGTGGAAGAGTTCATGCATCTAGGTCTGAATATTATGGATATAAACAAGAAAAGACAATCAATAGTGTTATGGACAGATGTAGTAAGAAGAGAGCAAAATGAAGCTGTATTGTTTGAATTTGCCAGTTATTTCATGTCAGTTGCATATAAAATCTTGAATGGAGTTCCTCCTCCTTGTTTTTTACCTAAAGTTCAGGAATATCTGCATTTAGGAGTAAATTGCAAATTTGGAGATTGGTTTGTTTTTGAGGATTACTCTGAAATTAGGCTACATGGAGCAAGTGTTGAGCCTTATAGACTTCCAACGTTTGTGCCTATGAGGCTATTTGCCTTGGAATTTATTCGACAAAGCTTAAATTTTGATCAGGTTCACTTTGTGCCCATGAAAAAGGGGCACATGTACAAACTACCCATGACTGTAGGCCCTTTCATAGTCAATATGAGACAGGAATTTGAGGAGGTTACTAAAATGTTATATGAGATGCATATGCTGTTAGGGGAAAGTTGGGCTTATGACCCTCACAGTGTAATTTCAAATAGAAGAATTGAGAATGGGTATTCAGCTTTCATTCATGAAAGTAGGCCAGATTTGGAGAAGATAGCAAGTAAAGGTGTGATGAGTTCAGTAGGTTCAAACATTCAGACTCTTATCATATCAGAGAAATCAAACAAAAGAAGCAAAGAAACAGTGATTGATTTAGATGATGAGGAGCAGGGAGCTAAGAAGAGGACAAAGTTTACTGAAGAATCTACATCTAACCCACCTGGTTTTTCTTTACATTTGGGAGAAATCTCATGAACAAGTACCTATGATCAAACAGAGGTTTACACAAATTGAAGAAAGGAATCAGAAGATTAAGGCCAACATGGAGGCCCAAGCTGAATATCAAGTTGCTCTAGATCAAACTAGACTTTTGACTATCATGGATCTCGAGAAAGATCAATTCAGAATTTCCCTGTCACATCCTATAGACATGTCAATAGGTTCTTCTAACAATTTCAATACTGTAAATGTGACTGTAGATGTGAAGAAGATTCCCCTGATGGATAAGATGAATTTACATATGCAAACTGGTCAGTTGATTGTGAATGACCTGACGAAGACCAATGCAATGGCAATGAAGGCAGAAAATATGTTGGGAAAGGTACTTAAGCAATTAAAGTTAGAGAAAGCTAACTCAAGAGCTTTAACAGTTCAGAATGATGAGCTAAAGAAAATCATTGTAAAGATTGGAGTGGACCCTAGTGACAAGATTGTTGTATAGAAATTTATGCAAAGTGCTGAAGCAGAAATATCTACATTGAGGAAAAAGCTAAAATTGCCTACAGGAGAACATTCTATGGCTGTAGAAGTTGCAGAGGTGGAGAAGGAAAAGGAAAATATTTTACAGCAACTCATGCAAAAAGATGAAGAAATTTCCAAAATAAAGTAAACTGCAATATCACTGCAAAATATTATAGATAACCATAATTGTACTTTTGTTTTTCCTACAGGTAACGAAGATCCACAAGCATAGATTGCTCAGTTGAATACTAAGTTGCAGATGGTTGAAAGAGATCGGAAAAAGGCTCAAGCAGATCTGGAGACTGCAACAAAGTTTATTCAAGCCATAGAGAATGAAGCTGACAAGTATAATCTAACACATTCACCCAGGACAAAGGTAGAGATATGGAAAAAGTGCAGAGCTTGGACAATAGACTTTCCAAAAGGGTTTTCAACATTAAAGAAAGACAAATCAGCTGACCAAGGAAATGCAACAACATCATCAGCAATTCCTATAGATTAGGATATATATTTTTACATTATATTACTTTTTCAAAGACAATGTAATTGTAATAAGACATTTTCAAGGCATGTAATAGACAGCCTCCGAAGTCCTAAGTAGTTGTGGTAGTTAGGATTGGTTACAACAGTTCCAAACTGTTTTTTACTGTATTTAATGTAAGTTTCAAGAGGAAGAAAGGTTTTGAGTTTAGGACCTTCAGACTATAATTTTGTACTCAAAGTTTTCAAACATTAATGAATGAGAAGCAAGTTTCTGGAATATGTTTATGTTGATATGTATTCAAGTTTTCATTCTGTGTTTTCTATCTTTGAATAAAACGAAGTAATGAGCAACAAGTCTCTTTTTACCTATGTAAGAAAGAGTTAAAATCCTTAATTAGCGCTCCTTATTTTTAACTGTTTATTTCATATAATTCTTCTGGGGTTTGAGATGATATATTCTGTGTAACAACATATCAGTTTGGACTTCCTTCTTTCATTTTCTTCTAGTCATTTCATTCAACATAAGCAAATGGAAACATTGTGAGATTTTCATTATATTTGATATTTGAGGGTTTAATGATAAATACTTGAGGGTTATTAAACAAAGACAAATAATTTTGTGACATAATCATATAAATGGCTTAAGCACTGATTCCTTATCACAGCTAAGGGATTGTCTCTTAAGGTACAACATTTTTTGGCGTCGTTGCTGGGGAACGAAGAAACAAAGTCTTTTCCCTGGGTTTTATTTGTATTTCCTTTGGTTGTTCAGAGAGGAGGACATATTAAAAGTTGTGTTTCATTTTATACTTCTGGCTTATAAGAGGCCACATATGAGGTCTGATACCTCTCAGCAGAAGGTTCCTACCCTTTCAAATCTAGAAAAGTTGGTTTCAAAAAAGAGCCAGAAATCAAAAACCCTTTCTACACCTGATGCCACACTGCTTGCACCTGGCAGCAGTTCACATATTCTTTCATCCAAGGATATTTCCCAGAAACTCACTTTCTTGGAACAAGAATCCTTGTCTTCATCCATTCACTTCCAAGAACCAAGGTTAGAAGAGCAGTCTTTCGAATCTGTATCTTTCACATTTACAAAAACTCAGCCTAATACAATTTCCAATTCTTCTACTTTAGTTTATCAACCCCTTCCTTTATCAGTTGTTTCACCTCATTCATCCACACCTACAACTAGTACACAGATTCCCACAACTCAAGGAGCAGTCAATCAGGGCATAAACATGGCAGCCCCTGCTTTCTTGATGAATAGATATGCACCATTAAATCTTCCCCAACCAATGAATGAAATGCCTCAGGAGTATCTTAAGTTGCTTCCTATATTTATCGGTGAAGATGAAATAACTGCAGAACAACGCTTGCCTTTGTTTCGCACCTTTGCCAAAAATTTCAATGTAGAACATCTTGATGTTGTAATGAGACTTTTTGTGCAGTCTCTAAATGGAGAGGCAAGAAAATGGTTCAAAGGATTACCAAATGGCTCAATCAATGATTGGGATGAATTAGAAAGACATTTCATCCAAAGATGGGGTGAAAAGAGAGATCATGGTTATTTATTAACATAATTTAATGCTATAAAGAAAAAATTAGATGAAAACATGAGTGATTTCATCAAAAGATTTAATAAATTGTACAATAGTTTGCCTGTGGAAATGAAACATCCTCCTATTGGAGCAATGGTTGTTTTTGCTGGGGCATTTGTATCAGATTTTAGTTTTACATTGAGGGAAAGAAGATCACACGCTCTTGAACAAATTCAAACTGATGCCTTAGAGATTGAGAAAAAAATTACTGCTGCTGGAAAAGTACAAGAAAAACAGTCAGTTCAAGATAAAGGAAAAGCTAAAGAGGAGTCATCACAAGATCAAAGGATTGATGACATGACTAAGGTCACTAAAAATTTGTGAAACAAATTAGTAAATATGGAAATGGATAACAAGAAGCCTGTACAACAAAATAGAGGGGTTTTTAATCTCCAATTTAGAAAGCAACCCCTGTAGATTCTGCAGATGGAAAGAAGAGATCAGGATCAAGTTCAAGTACCCTTCTATATAGAAGCAGCACCATCTCAGTCTGCTGATGATGATCAGAAAGAAGATGAAGATCAATTTTCTATTGTGTATATGGAAGATGGTGAAACAAAAGAAGAATGTGAAAAGGAATGTGCAGAAGAATGTAAAGAAGTTGATGTTTCATTTGATCAAGAAGAAATGGATGATTATTGCAAACAATTTACTGATTTTATGCAAGCAGAATTGCATAAAAGGTATGACTTGAGGTCAAAGAAGAGGTTGAGAACTCAAGATAATGAAGAGAAAGAATGAGAGTCAGTACCTTCCCTAATGGCGAATCCACTACAGGAAAAATTCAATAAAACAATCAGACAAGGGGAAGCAGCCCTTGAATCCAGTAAAAGAAAAGGAGAAGCAGCAAGCTAAGGCTTCACAAATCCAGTCTAATGAATCTAATATTTTGGAGAAGATTGTTATTGTTCCTGAGCAACGTGAAAATCCAAACAAAAATCAAGAAGAACTTGAAAAGTTGACAAAACAAAATCAAACTTTCAGTTTGTCGAAAGAGTTAGAAAAAGTTAAAATACAAGTACCTCTTCTTGAGTTGGATAAAACACCTCGTTATAAGACAGAAATTGCATAGTTTATTAATCTATCTCAGTTTGATGAGGTGGGTGATATTGTGAATTTGCAAGAAGAGAAGCCAGTGGTTACTTTTGGGCCTCATGTTGAAGAGGTAGATTCTTCTGTTCCACCTTTTTATATATCAGTTCTGTTGCATGATTTCATTTTACATAATTGTATGCTAGATTCTGGTGCATCACATAATCTTATGCCACTGTCTGTGATGAATGAGCTAAATTTACAAATCACTAAACCATATAGAGACCTCTATTCCTTTGATTCAAAAAGAGTGAAGTGTGTAGGTCTTATCAAAGACATGGTTGTTTCCTTAGCTCAAATTCTAGCCAAGAGTATTATGATGGATGTTGTAGTAGTAGATATTCCGGCTAGATTTGGTATGTTGTTTTCTAGATCCTGGGGAGAAAAGCTTGGAGGTTGTCTTGAAATTGGATTTCACATATGCCATCATTCCTGTTTTTAATGGGGAGGAAAGGAAGTTATGTAGAGAAACTAGATTTTTGAAAACTACCACCAAGAAAGATGCAGGTAATTCCCCCATTTATGGCCAAGAGAAGGAGGATCTCTCTTGTTTCATGCTGCATGAAGATGAGGAATTTGCTGAAGACTCAAAGGAACAGCTCTCTTCAGCCAATGTACATAAGGAGCTACATTCAAATAAAATTTGTAAGTGTTATTTTGATGGTGCATTTTCTAAAGAGGGCACTGGAGCTAGATTCATATTTATATCTCCTGAAGGTAACCTTTCACCTTTTTCCTTTAAACTAGAATTTGAAAATACTAATAATGTGGCTGAGTACGAAGCATTGATTTTAAGCCTGCAAACAACCAAACAAATGGGGATTCAATCTATTTCTATTTTTGGTGATTTTGAATTAATAATAAGACAGATTAAGAATTGGTGTCAAACTAAGCATCCCAGATTAAGGTCTTATAGAAATGAGGTGTGGGATCTAGTTGAAATTTTTTTTGAAGCCTTTAATATTCAGTTTATTCCAAGGGAAGAGAATAGAATGGTAGATTCGTTGGCAGTTGTAGCCAGTACATTTAAGCCACCAATTAATCCAAGGTTGACATATGAAATTGAGTTGAGACACAGGCCTTCAATCCCTTATAACGTAAAGCATTGGCAGGTTTTTGAATATAATGAGCAGATTAATCAATTTTTAACAATGATTGGAAATTTTGAAGATAGCCAAATTGATTTAGAAGTTGATTAAAGTGATGAAAGTGATATGTCTAGAAACCTGAAGTAGGCAATTGGTGATCAAAAGATAATTCAATTGAAGGATAATATTTTGCCTAGAGGTTTGGTACCTCTTGAGAGATTGTTCGATGCTAATGATATGGCAGTGAATCAGAAAAAGGTATCTCAGGATGGAGAAATGGAGGACTGTAATTTAGGAACTCAGCATGAGCCCAAAATGGTCAAGTTGTTTAAAGGAGTTCTTAAGGAATATAAAGAAAGGTATGCAGATCTTTTCAAACAATTCATGGATGTGTTTGCATGGTCATATGAAGATTTAAAGACTTATGATCTAGATATTATTCAGCACAAAATACCACTGAAAGATGGGGTTAAGCCACACAGACAGAAGCTCAGACAAATTAATCCACTGATACTTGCCCCAATTGAAAAAGAAGTAAAGAAACTTTTGCAAGAAAAAATCATAGTCCCACTCAGATATTCAGATTGGGTTTCCAACCTGGTACCAGTCAGGAATAAAAATTGAGAGATAATATTATGTGTGGATTTCAGAAATTTGAATAGAGCTTCCCTGAAGGATAATTATCCTTTGCCAAAGATGGATTTTGTTCTGCAGAAAGTGACTGGAGCTTACAGGTTGTCCATGGTTGATGGTTTTTCTGGATATAATTAGGTAGCTGTGGAGAAGGAAGATCAGAAGAAACTGCTTTCACCACACCTTGGGGAATATTCATGTATGCCAGGATGCCATTTGGTCTCATAAATGCAGGGTAGAGGGCAATGGATATAGCTTTTGTAGATGATAAATTTATAGTCATATATTTGGATGATGTGACTATTTTTTCAGGGTCTGATGATGAAGATTTGGAGCACCTGCAGAAGGCTTTCTTGAAGTGCAGAAAATTTGGGTTATCATTGAATCCTAAGAAATCCCTATTTTCTCTAGAGGAAGGTAAGTTGTTGGGACATATAGTTTCAAATCAAGGTGTGAAAATTGATCCAGCAAGGGTTGAGGCTATACAAACAATTCCTTTACCTAGAAGTAAGAAAGCTATTCAAAGATTCCTAGGGAAAATAATTTTTTTGAGAAGATTTATTCCAAATTATGCTGAGATTGTCAGGAAAATAACAGATATGTTGAAGAAAAATGCTGAAGCAAAGTGGGACAAAGATGCAAGAGAATCCTTTGCCAAAATTAAAGAGGCTCTTCAAGAAGCTTCAGTTTTGATTTGTCCAGATTATTTAAAACCTTTTCAATTTTTTTCATTTCCGTCACCTTCCACTATTGATGTTGTGTTGTTATAGAAGAACGAAGAAGGAAAGGAGCAGCCCGTGGCATTTTTCAGTAAAGACCTCAGAGATGCAGAGCTCAAATATAGCATCTTGGAAAAGTAGGTATATGCCTTAGTAAAGTCATTGAAAGCTTTTAGGACATATGTACTTCATTCTCAAATAGTAGCATATGTACCTAATTTTGCTGTAAAAGATGTGTTGATTTAGAGTGATGTAGAGGGAAAAAGAGGAAAATGGATTGCCAAAATCCAAGAATATGATTTGGACATTAAGCCTACTATGTTAGTCAAAGGACAGGGATTAGCTAAGTTGTTAACAAAATCTAATTTCCAAACTATGGGAATTAATTTGCTTGCACCATTAGATGAAGTGGTTGAGGAGACCAATCAGATTACACCTAAGTCAGCAATCAAATACAAATTTCTCTGCTCAGATTGGTATAAAGGTATTATTCATTATTTGTGTTTTTTCTCTTGCCCTCCCTCAATCAATAGATCAAAATACAGAGCCCTAAAACTCAAAGCTCAACCTTATGTTATAATTGATGCTAAATTATATGGGAAAAACCCTGCTAGTGTCTTGTTGCTTTGTTTGACAGAAGGAGAATCAATGGAAGTGATCAAGGAGTGTCATGAATGTTTGTGTGGAGGACATTACAGTTGGAAAGTAACCGCTCATAAGATTCTTAAATCAGGTTTCTACTGGAATTCTTTATTTGCTGATGTATACAGATTTGTTATAAGTTGTCAGAAATGCCAATTATTTGCAGAAAAAAAAGGTTAGCTCATTTACCTCTTCTTCCTGTTTTTATTGAAGAACCCTTTAGACAATGGGGATTAGATTTTAATAGGGAAATTAATCCACCATCAAGTGGGCGGTTTAAGTGGATTCTGACTGCCATTGATTATTTTACGAAATGGGTAGAGGCAATTCCTACTAGAAAAGAAAATGATTTGGTAGTAATGAAGTTTTTGGAAGAGAATATTTTCAGCAGGTTTGCGTGTCCAGTGAAAACCATCACAAACAATGCTCAAGTATTCAACTCAGTAAGATTTATAAAATTCTGTCAAACTTATAATGTGATATTGTCTCATTCCACAACATATCATCCACAAGGGAATGGTTTAGCAAAGTCATCAAACAAGACATTGGTCAAGATCCTGAAGAAAACAATTAATGAGAACCAGAAAAATTGGGATTCAAAGCTGATATTTTCTCTCTGGGCAGTAAGAATGACTACTAGAAGATCCACTGGTAAGTCCCCTTATGAGTTAGTATATGGTACTCAAGCTTTGTTTCCCACACAATTAGCAAAACCAGTAATTTCCTTTCTTCAAGAAGCACAAGAACCTAATGCATTGATAAGAAGGCTGAATAAGGTAATAGAATTGAGTGAAAACAGAAATAAAGTCGGAGACAATTTGGTCACATATCAAGAGAAGATGAAGTCCATTTTTGACAGAAAAGCAAAGGAGATTATGTTCCAAAATGGAGATCTGGTACTAAGGTAGGATACCAGGAGAGAAGAGAAGGGAAAACATGGTAAATTTGATCCTCTATGGTATGGTCCTTATAAAATCACTGAAGTTAGATCAAATAACACTTTTATGTTGGAAAATCTTGATGGGGAAGCAGTAGAACAGCCTGTGAACGGGCAGTATTTGAAACACTATTTCCAACACTGAAAACAACCATTTCATCATTATACATATTCGGTTTTCCCATGTTGTATATTTCTCATCAAGCAATTTTTGACTCCATGCCCGAAGTGAAGGCACTGATATGCAGGTTCTTAGTGTTTTGTGGCAAAAACAATATCCCCAGGTGGAGCCAGATGTTGTGGATCATTTGCATATCCTTTTATTTTCAATTCTTGAAAATAGAAAACATTAGAAAATTGTTGAAAATATGTTAAAGTATTAAAATTCTTATACTTTAGCATAAAAAACATTTCTGTTGATATATTGGAGTTAAAAGTTTAAACACTTTAAACTTTATGAAAGTGGGTTCTGCATTTATGTTTAAAGATCGATCAATTTGTTGGGCGGAAAGCGTTGATGTTTTAAATTCTTATCAAAAGGCCCAACCCACGGTCACAACCAACGCACGAGATAATAAGTTGAGTGCCTCTGTAGTTGACTGGGTTGACTGCGAGGAAAATAGAGATGAACGGTGGAGATTGAGTGCGGGGGCACCAGCCAAAATTTTCCTCCGTACCTCGAGACCCCTCGCAGTGACGTAGGGCTATTTGGCTAGAAGGTTCATTGAATTTATTAATTCTAAAACAGATCAAGAATTAGAAGAGAAAGACATTAAAGACAGGACCTTATATTCAGTAGAGATCAATAAGATGATTGTCAGAAATGACCATAGAAAGGCTACAGAAAAGAAACTGATCGAAATTAAAGAAGCAGTAAGTCAGTTTGATAAGTTATTTGACAAATTAACAAGAATAGGTCTGCCATCATGTTGGGGAGATGAAGGAAATCTTTTGCCATGGGATTCTTATGAGAATTTTCTAGTTATGACAAAAAGTTAAGTTGATAACAGGCATGAAAAAACTCAGGTGCTTAAAGGGGAAACAATGGTCAACTTTCTGCAGAAACATTTTCAGCTACTGTGGTTGGTAAAAACTCTTTTCACAGAAGCACCATCCTATAATCGAATTACTGCATTCGGATTGGAGTATCACATTCTAACACATTCGCCTAGGACAAAGGTAGAGATATGGAAAAAGTGCAGAGCTTGGACAATAGACTTGCCAAAAGGGTTTTTAGCATTAAAGAAAGACAAATCAGCTGACCAAGGAAATGCAGTAGCATCATCAACAATTCCTATAGATTAGGATATATATTTTTACATTATATTACTTTTTCAAAGACAATGTAATTGTAATAAGACATTTTCAAGGCATGTAATAGGCAACCTCCGAAGTCCTAAGTAGTTGTGGTAGTTAGGATTGGTTACAGCAGTTCCAAACTTTTTTTTACTATATTTAATGTAAGTTTCAAGAGGAAGAAAGGTTCCGAGTTTAGGACCTTCAGACTATAATTTTGTACTCAAAATTTTCAAAAATTAATGAATGAGAAGCAAGTTTCTGGAATATGTTTATGTTGATATGTGTTCAAGTTTTCATTCTGTGTTTTATATATTTCAATAAAACGAAGTAATGAGCATCAGGTCTCTTTTTACCTATGTAAGCAAGAGTTAAAATCCTTAGTTAGCGCTCCTTCGTTTTAATTGTTTCTTTCATATAATTCTTCTGGGGTTTGAGATGATATATTCTGTATAACAACATATCAGTTTGGAGTTCCTTCTTTCATTTTCTTCTGGTCATTTCATTCAACATAAGTAAATGACAACATTGTGAGATGTTCATTATATTTGATATTTGAGGGTTAAATGATAAATACTTGAGGGTTATTAAACAGAGACAAACAATTTTGTGACATAATCATATAAATGGCTTAAGCACTGATTCCTTATCACAGCTAAGGGATTTTCTCTTCAGGTACAACACATGTAATGAGAGTAAAATCAAGCTCAAACAGTGAAGCTAATGCTTCATTAGCTACTGCAATTGCAGGATTGTTCTTGCTTTCCTTCTGTGGACATTTTGAGGCATAGTGCCCGTGCTTATGATAGTGAAAACACTTGACCTTGCATAAGTATCTCTTGCCCTCTTTGCCTTGGGACTTATTTCTCTTGGCTTTCTTTCCTTTTCTAAATAATGAAAAATATTCTTCTTTATCTTTGGAAGAGGTTCCATCTCTGGTGCTCTGCCTTATATCTTCTTGTATCAATTCAGACCATAATCACTCCCAGTCTGGCAGCTTCTCCCTCCCATTCACTGAGTTCTAGTAGCTATTCCAGCTTTTGGGAAGGCCTAGAAGTGCTAGGCTCACCAAATAATCCTGGGCTACTGTCACACCAACACTTCCAAGCTCATCTCGACATTGAGTGAACTTCGTCAAGTATTTTGGTATCGTCTCACCCTCCTCCATATTGATCTTTCTGAGAATGTATTTCAGCGCCAACTTCCTGTGGTAGTTGCTATGCTATTCTGAAACAGATTTGTTAAGGCCTTCCACATAGCATATGGAGTCACCTTTCCATGGATATTCGAGAAAATATGATCTCAATCTCCTTCTAATCAGATCCTTCTTGCCTTTGCTACCTTCTTCTTACATGCATCAAGAAGTTGAGCATCTATTGTTACGGACTTGGGAATATCAGTATCTATGAATTCCTTCAACTTGTTGTTCTCAAACACTGACTCCATCCTGTCCTTCCATGCTATGTAATTCGAATTTCCCTAAAGAGCATATTAGAGTCTCAAGCCATTGAAAGACATGTTGATCTACCGCTGGGTCCTGAAGAATAAATATACAAATTCGATGTACCTGTTCAAAAACAAACTCTGGTTCTTCTTCTTTATTGTGATTCCTGCTCTAATACCATGTAGAAATTATACCAATGGATTCAATATGATCTTGTAATGTACTAAAACAAAATACTAAATCCTTCCTACATTTTGCGGAAACCAAATATGATTGCACAATCACATGAACAAGAAAGAGAAAGAAATTATCAATCTCAAAAAACAAGATATATCTGCGGAAAGAAACTGCTCAAAACCTCGTTATCTATATATTGCATAAATTCAAGACCATGAAACAATACAATGTTATTTCCCTTCTTGAGAAACCTCTTCACTCTGCTGACTGTCTCACTTTGATCTCTACACGAATCTGGCTTGATCTAAGAAAGTTTGGTCCAATATTTAAGCTTTTACTTGCCTAGGTCTGGCTTGCCTTCCTTATGCATTCTTAGGCTAATTGAGCCCCTATTAATTAGGAAATTCCCATCAATAGATTGCGCAATACATCCAAGGTATCCTGATGACCTCATGCATGACTTGTACAATTTTATAATTATACAACTTCTAGTTATCTTCCCTTTAACCTCAATCTCAACTGGGCCTTCCTTAGAACTGACATGCAACAACTATTTATAGTGAATTATCAGTTATTTGATTGATCACTGCATGTGAATTAAATCAGATTTAACTCACTGGACCTATCACTAGCTTATCTCTCATTTAGAACTAGTTAAACTGATTTTAACTCAATTAATTGAGTTAACTAATTACAACTAACAAATAACTACAACTGTACCCCCTTAAATCATGGGCGAACTCCGCATGCTTCCTCTCTAACCTCTATCTCGAATTTACTAAGCTAACTAAGTCTTCCTGACTTCTTTAACAAATACACGTTTTCATAAGATGAAATTACAAATTTTCTTCCAAATTAATTAAGGTAAAATTAAATCAGAAGTCCCTATGGTGCCATTTTCAATGTTTCTTGTTGCCAATTTCAACACTCACATCCATTGAAGGGAAATAATTTGAGGATGCAAAAATGTGTAGACAACTTTCATGAAGTCTCAACTACCTGACTACTACCAGAGCAAACATTTCATTTTTTGTTGGAATCCTCTCCAAGTTTATACAAAATCCTTGTGAGTGACATTGGTCTGCTGCAAAATGAGTTCTAAAGTACTTTAAGGGGACTCAATACTTTGGATTGAAGTATACACAGGTGGGTGAATTCAGCTTGGTTGGATACTCTGATTCAAACTTCGATGGAGACAAAGGAATTGGGGTATCTAATTCAGGTTATGATATGAATCTTGGATCAGGAGTTGTCTCCTGGAGATCAATCAAACAATCAATTCTAACAGATTCCACAATTGAGGCAGAATATGTGGCAATAGCTGAAGCAACAAAGGAAATTGTGTGGCTCAGGAAAATTATGGAATATTTGCAGGATACACAAGTGCATTCAACTCCACTCATGATTTACAACACTTCTGCAATAAAATTGGCCAAGAACCCAAAGTTCCATGATCGAACGAAACACATCAATACAAAATACGATATGATTCGACATCATGTTGAGGCCAAGACAATCCATCTATGCTATTGTTCCACAAATGACCATATTTCAGAAATCTTCACCAAAGCGCTTGGAAGAGAAAAGTTTGAAAGATTTAGAACGATGCTTAGACTCACCAACATCCCTTCAGATTAAGGGGGGGGGGATGTTGACACCTAATCCTTGGGATTGGGTGAATATGTAAAATAATTTAAACATAAAATAAGGAGAGTTGGAATATGAAGAGACACTAGGAGATAAATCCTAAGAGTCTCTCTCTCCATGTATATATCTATGATCACCCTTAATGCAATAACACAATTCGCATTGTGGAGTTACCTCCTGGCCTGACTCCCTCTTAGGAGTCCCTTTTAGGTCCCTGCTGGTTTGAGTGGTAACAGGGCCAATACACATACCTCTACAAGTTAGCGATGGTATTCATGTTGGAAATACTAAGAGGGGAGTGAATCAATATTTCTTTTCAATTGTTAATTTTACCAGTTAGATCACTTATATTTAGAACAAAAAATGAACAATGATGGAATAAATACGTATATTAATTTCTTCTTTACAATAAGTAAAGTACAAGAATGATATAGGGCTCCAACCCTAGATGAAGACTCCAATCTTCTAGGCTCCAACTTGTATTGTGCCAAGCACCAACATGGTCTTTCCAAGGCTCCAACCTTGTCAATTTGAGGCACCAACCTCTAGGGCTCCAACCCTATCTCTGGTACAGGCTCCAACCTGGTTTCTTGAGGACTCCAATCCTCTAGGGTGCCAACCCTATCTACCAAGGCACTGACCTTGTCTCTATGAGGCTCCAACCTCTCGGGCTCCAAACCTCAACTTCACTTCGACAAAATATGTTTGGTAATTCTTCATGGCTCCCAAAGTGTTCTTCAACGAGCCCTTTCACACTTAGTCTTCACGTCACATCATCAAGGACAACCTTTTATTCTTAGAAGGTGTCACCATTGCTCTTCATCGTACCCAAACAATTTCTCCAAGGTCATTCCATGATAACTTCAACAATGCATCATGATCTCCACGAATCTTTAGCTACAAGGCACTCTACAAGGTTCTTCAATAAGGTCTCCAAGGTCAGCTCAAGATCGGCTCCAAATTCTCAACAAGATGTCTGCATAAAATGTCTTTCAAAGGTGTCTTCAATATTCTTCATGATGCCCAATCAAATCCTCCAAGTCACCTCATGATGAAATCAATGATGCATCATGACCTTCAATATTATTCAAGATCACTCAAGGCTTCCTCACCAAAATGTCTTCACAAGATCTTCAATGATGGTCGACAACTTCAAGGATGTTCATCAAGGAGGTGATAACATGTCTGCAAATATTATGTTTGCTTCAAGACCTGCTTCTAGAGCTGCTCTAATCAATGTTTTAAGAAGTGTCACAAGTCCAACTAGATGTTAATAGGCAGGCTGCAAACTAATGTGACCACATTCAAACAATCTTCAAAAGATGAAACAGGTCTGAACCCATAACAGGATTGTAATCTATGCCTCCTCCACAAGTTCAAGCTTGAGGGAACACACAAAAATTCCAGATGACAACCTTCAACTAGTGATCCAAGCCTTCAACTGATTATCCTAAGGTTTGTCCTCCATAGGTCTGCAATACCACAAGATGCTACCACAGGTGTATATCCGAGCTTCCAATAAGGGTAGCAATCCGAGCTTCTAGTCTGAGGCTTGTCTGAAATCTTCCTAGCACTGGACTGAGTTGTAGCTCTGTTTTATGCCTTAAATTCTGAGTTTCGCAGCTCATTGGTTAGGGCTTCCTATGCCACTGTAACAACCCTCAACTCAGCCTTAAGACTCTTTCAACGTTTGCACCATCCTTCTTCCCTTTTAATGTTGTACTTGGCCTCCTTCTAGACTGTTATTACAGACTTTGCATAGTCCAAAGCTGCCCTAAACTAAGGTTCTGTTCAACACATCCAAAACGCAGATGCTTAGCACCATTCCTCAATTCTGAAGCCTCCAAAACACAGTTCCGAAATTTTCACAGAGAAATATGCTCAAAATAGAGATATCCCTTGGCCTCCTTACTGCGTTTTTCCTTCACTCTGAAATCTTCACCGAATTCTGTGTTTTTTCACCAAACTTGATGCCAAGAATGAAGTGTCTAACATTGTATATATAGTGGTCTTTGCAATCTAAACCAAAAAGGCACATCACTGTTTGGAGGCCGACTTGTGTCCTTGATCATAGGTCGGCTCAATGTTAGAGTTAATTTCCTCAACTTAAAAAATCAATATCTCCCAAACTATTTGGAGTTTCGGGGCAAGTAATCGCTCGTTAGAAAGAGTAAAAAATCCTCTTTCAGATGGTCTAGGTCCCATGCTGAAAGGATTCCTCTAAGATTGAAAAATTTATTTTTCTTTGTGACTGTCCTTAAAATTAGTGCAGAAAATATTTGGGACAAAATGAGGAGTGTTTGGGACAGAATGAGGTCATTAGGGAATTAATGTGAGGTCTCCACTTGTTATGTCTTTAATCATCATATGTCATCAAGTGATCTCCAATTATTTAATTGTCCATGTCATCACCATATATTTCATCATGTGTGCCATCAATGTCACCATGTCATCAAGATAGTGTAGTGATATGTCATTAACCATATGCAACATGCATCAATTTGTTAGAGTACGGGCTAGGTCATCACAAGGAGAGCTTCTTCATCAAGAGTCACTATGAGCATCATTAATAGCTTGACATCTTCATAAGGTTAGAGAAACCTTATCATCTTTATTAATGGCATCCTTAGCACCTAGGGATTGCATGAGGCTCATTGACATCACAAGGATATTTGCCATCTCAGCTAATGCCATATTGACATCAATGAAAACCTTGACTAACAATATCCCCCTTTTTCATTTATGGCAATATGCTTGCCCTCTCTCCCCCTTTGACATCAATAGCGAGCGGGGTGCCCAACTTCCAAGTACTCCCCCTATCAAGCTACTTATCTTCATCATATTTTCTTCATCAATAATAATATTAATTCTTCGTAAGTATGTTGCTCCCCCTGTCATGGTGCTCTTCCTTTTGGCAATGTGGTCCAAGATAGACTGCATTTCTTCATGTGATGAAACAACTCCCCCTGCGTGCATAACCTCGTGTAGCTCTTATTTTTGGTCAAGAAAGAAAAAATTGTTGCCTGGTGATTAAGTAGAAGACATATTCAACAATGGTTCATTGGATAAGAAGGGATTATGTTCTTCAATGCCCCCGAGAGATGATCTAAAAGATGATTTTCCATGTAGGGATCATCAAGGATTTCATAGTGTTCTTCATGAATATATTCTGCAAGAAAGCTCAAGAATCACAAACTCCCCCTCAATGTATGCATGGTCTAATTTTGGCAAAGTTTCATTATCAATCACTTGGAATATCAAGGATGACTTCATCAAGTCAACAACATGTGTTGTTGGTCAGAGTGTTCAAGAGACTTTCGGATTCAACTTGCTTCCTTCTCCATACTTGTGTAACTTTCTTCTCTGGGTTGGTTGTCATGGTTTTAGCTTGTTTAGGAACCTAATTCAAGTTACAATCACGTGCCATGCGTCCAATATTATGGCAATTGAACTACTCTATCTTGTTCACGAATAAGAAATCATGACTTCTTTTTGAAAAATTGCTTCTAGGAGATTGACAAGGACCATTATATTTGTCCTTGTGGTATGCCCTACAATCCTTTGCCATGTGCTCGAAATTTGTAC
The DNA here is from genome assembly GCA_034641835.2 of Pinus albicaulis. NCBI lineage: Eukaryota > Viridiplantae > Streptophyta > Pinopsida > Pinales > Pinaceae > Pinus > Pinus albicaulis. The sequence continues at coordinate 1,436,378,616 of CM076579.1, forward strand.
AAGAATAAAAATAACCAAAAAATATACTTTGGTACCTAGAGGCTGGAGATTGCCTTGATGCACTTCCAAAGTCATTATGTCTTGGGATTCTTTGATCAAATTTATTGCCTCTTGCATTCTTGAAACCATCTACATATCTTCTTGGAGTGGGGTTTCTTCCAATGTCACTTTGAATCTTCTCCTTTTCTTTGTTGGAACTGCGGGCATCAACATTTCTTCCAAGATTCTCCACATCCTTGTTGTTTGAAGAATTAGGGTTTGCATTATTTGAAGGTTCACCTACATAGCCAAGACCTGATTTATCAAGTGGGGATCTTTGATGACTTAGGATGTCATATAGGGTTTGAGAACTCTTCAAGTTCTTATTCAGCAAGTCAACTTTCTTTTTAAGAGAGACAATTTCTTTCAATTTTTCACAATCTTCATCTTTCATGACTAGTTGCTTCTTCATTTCTTCCATCATCCTTGTTGCTTCGTGTGCTTCGATTTTAAGGGAGATGATATTTGATTTCATTATCAATATTTCTTCATTCTCCTTTGCTAGATTTCTCTCCATTTATTCTTTTATTCTTGTAGCTTCATATGTTTCGGCCTTGAGAAGATTCATGTTTGATTTTAGTTTGAAGATTTCTTCATCCTTTTATTCTAGTTGTCATATCATGGTGTTTCTCTTCTTTTCTGCTTCATCAACTTGTCCTTCTATGAATGCCAAAGTTTCCATCACCTTCTCGGCTCCTTGTGCTTGTTTCCTTGCTTCTTCTAGTTGAGATCTAAGAGAAGAGACTTCTTCCTTGTATTGACCAATCTCTGCTTTAAGATTGTTCAAGCTCTTAAGTCTTTGTTCAAGGTGGCTTGACAAAGTTTCTTCCCTTTTCTTTGCCTTATCTAATTGATTGGACATAGATATTACTTCTTCATGATGCTTTCTTTTGTTTTGATGAAATTATTCTTTAAGTTTGGCAAGCTCCTCATCTCTTTCTTGTACTTGAAGCTTGACAAAGTCAACTTCCTTCGTTGTCTTGTCTTGGTTACCATCTTGCGCTTTTTTCTTAAGTTCCTCACTTTCCTTTTTCAAGCTGTTAATCTCTTCCATGGAAGCCATAAGTTTAATCAAGAGATCTTCTTCAAATTCTTCTTTGTTCTCTTCATCGTCTAGATCTTCTTTAGCCTTGTTGTCATCTCTCTTATCTTTGGCTTCCTTGATGGATTCTGGACTTATTTCTTGTTTTCCATCATCTTCTTGACTAGAGATCATTATCAATGCTCATTTTGAGTGAAGATCATGAAGTTTGTCCCATATGAATTTTGCTGACGAACATTTTTCAAAATTGGCCTTCACAGAATTTGGTAGCCCATTCAAAATTTCCTTCATTTTTCTTGTATTGTACTCCTTGGATTCTTCATCCATCATGTCATTAGTAATCACTGATTTCCAAACTTCAATTCCTTGAGTCTTCAAGAAATTCCTCATTCTTGCCTCTCATATATCAAAATTTCCATTGAACAATGGGGCCTTCACAAATTGATCAACTTCAATTTCGATGGTTGAGGAAGACACATCTTTAGGAGGATTGGAGAATTTCTTCCTTGGCTTTGCCATTTGTGTTCTAATGATCAACCTTCAAGCTGTTAGGCTTTGAGTGAAGGTACTGCCTTTGATACAAATTGTTGGAAATAATGAGAGGGGGGTGAATCAATATTTCTTTTCAATTGTTAATTTTACTAGTTAGATCACTTATATTTAGAACACAAAATGAAAAATGATGGAATAAATACTTATATTAATTTTTTCTTTACAATACGTAAAGTACAATAATGATATAGGGCTTCAACCCTAGATGAAGACTCCAATCTTCCAGGCTCCAACCTGTATTGTGCCAAGCACCAACTTGGTCTTTCCAAGGCTCCAACCTTGTCAATTTGAGGCACCAACCTCTAGGGCTTCAACCCTATCTCTGGTACAGGCTCCGACCTAGTTTCTTGAGGACTCCAATCCTCAAGGGATCCAACCCTATCTTCCAAGGCACCGACCTTGTCTCTATGAGGCTCCAACCTCTTGGGCTCCAACCCTCAACTTCACTTCAACAAAATATGTTTGGTAATTCTTCACGGTTCCCAAATTCTTCTTCAACGAGCCCTTTCACACGTAGTCTTCACATCACATCATCAATGACAACCTTTTATTCTTAGAAGGTGTCACCACTGCTCTTCATCGTACCCAAACAATTTCTCCAAGGTCATTGCATGATAACTTCAACAATGCATCATGATCTCCACGAATCTTCAGCTACAAGGCACTCTACAAGGTTCTTCAATAAGGTCTCCAAGGTCAGCTCAAGATCGGCTCCAACTTCTCAACAAGATGTCTGCATAAAATGTCCTTCAAAGGTGTCTTCAATATTCTTCATGATACCCAATCAAATCCTCCAAGTCACCTCATGATGAAATCAATGATGCATCATGACCTTCAATATTCTTCAAGATCACTCAAGACTTCCTCACCAAAATGTCTTCACAATATCTTCAATGATGGTCCATAACTTCAAGGATGTTCATCAAGGAGGTGATAACATGTCTGCAAAGATTATGTTTGCTTCAAGACATTCTTCTAGAGCTGCTCCAATCAATGTTTTAAGAAGTGTCACAAGTTTTCATCCAACTAGATGTTAATAGGTAGGTTGCAAACTAATGTGACCACATTTAAACAATCTTCAAAGATGAAATAGGTCTGAACCCATAACGGGACTGTAATATATGCCTCCTCCACAAGTCCAAGCTTGAGGGAGCACACAAAAATTCCAGATGACAACCTTCAACTAGTGATCCAAGCCTTCAACTGATTAGCCTAAGGTATGTCCTCCACAGGTCTGCAATACCACAAGATGCTGCCACAGGTGTATATCTGAGCTTCCAATAAGGGCAGCAATCCAAGCTTCTAGTCTGAGGCTTGTCTGAAATCTTCCTAGCACTGCACTGAGTTGTAGCTCTGTTTTATGCCTTAAATTCTGAGTTTCGCAACTCACTGGTTAGGGCTTCCTGTGCCACTGTAACAACCCTCAACTCAGCCTTAAAACTCTTTCAACGTTTGCAGCATCCTTCTTCCCTTTTAACCTTGTACTTGGCCTCCTTCTAGACTATTATTACAGACTTTGCATGGCCCAAAGCTGCCCTAAACTAAGGTTCTATTCAACACATCCAAAACGTAGATGCTTAGCACTATTCCTCAATTTTGAAGCCTCCAAAACATAGGTCTGAAATTTTCACAAAGAAATATGCCCAAAACAGAGATATCCCTTGGCCTCCTTGCTACGTTTTTCCTTCACTCTGAAATCTTCACCGAATTCTGTGTTTTTTCACCAAACATAATGCCAAGAATGAAGTGTCTAACGTTGTATATATAGTGGTCTTTGTAAGCTAAACCGAAAAGGCACGTCACTGTTTGGAGGCCGACTTGTGTCCTTGAGCATAGGTTGGCTCAATGTTAGAGCTAATTTCCTTAACTTAAAAAATCAATATCTCCCAAACTATTTGGAGTTTTGGGGCAAGTAAGGGCTCGTTAGAAAGAGTAAAAAATCCTCTTTCAAATGGTCTAGGTCCCATGCTGAAAGGATGCCTCTACAAAATTTATTTTTCTCTGTGACTATCCTTAAATTTAGTGCAGAAAATATTTGGGACAGAATGAGGAGTGTTTGGGACAAAATGAGGTCATTAGGGAATTAATGTGAGGCCTCCACTTGTTATGTCTTTAATCATCATATGTCATCAAGTGATCTCCAATTATTTCATTGTCCATGTCATCACCATATATTTCATCATGTGTGCCATCAATGTCACCATGTCATCAAGATAGTGTAGTGATATGTCATTAACCATATGCAGCATGCATCAATTTGTTAAGAGTACGGGCTAGGTCATCACAAGGAGAGCTTCTTCATCAAGAGTCACTATGAGCATCATTAATAGCTTGACATCTTCATAAGGTTAGAGCAACCTTAGCATCTTTATTAATGGCATCCTTAGCACCTAGGGATTGCATGAGGCTCATTGACATCACAAGAATATTTTCCATCTCAGCTAATGCCATATTGACATCAATGATAACCTTGACTAACAATTCCTTACACCAAAGTGCCTGCAACCTTGGAGGTGTGAGCCTCTGTAATTAGTTGCAATCACTCACCTTTAGGAACACATAACTTATCCAGCCTGTAGAGTAACCCATCCTGGAGATGGTAGTCAATGGTGTGTTCGCCATCCTGCGCATGACTTTGACTTTAAAACTACTGATACACCTCCTTGAAGTCCCCATCCTTTGAATATGCCTCTTTGTATGCATCATGGATGAATGGCTCCATGTGTATAAGAGTTCCCAAAGTTGCGATCTTTGATGTGGGTGGCCTTGAAAACATGTCGACCAAATTGTTTATTCTTCTCTTCCTTTACTTGATTACAAAATGAAACTGTTGTAAAAACCCCATCCACTTGTAGTGCTTGGTTTGTTGTAGCTTACTTTGGGCCTACAAGTATTGTAAAGACTAGTGATTTGTGTGGATTAATGTCTCCTTTCCCATTAGATAGTGCTTCCACTTCTTCACAACTTGCACCATGGCATAAAGCTCCTTATCATAGGTAGAGTAGTTAAGAACTGCCCCATGTAAAACTCCAGAAGATAACATACATGGCTTCCTCCCTGTATCAAGACAACTCCCATAACATACCCACACACATCTGTCTCCACTTCGAAATGCTGTTGCAAGTGTGGTAATGCTAGGACTAGTGCTTGAATGATATTCTTCCTTAACTCTTCGAAATCCCTACGTTGAACTTTTCCCTACTCGAAACTCTTTCCACTTGTTGTTATGGCATGGAGTGGTGCTGCTATCGCTGAAAACGAGGCTATGAATTTCCTCAGGTAATGTGTTTCCCCAATGAAACTCCTGACCTCAGAAACATTAGTAGGCATTGACCATTTCATCACAACCTCCATGTTGGAAGGATTTATCTTCAACTCTCCACCATAGATAACATACCCCAGAGACACTAAAGATTGTTGCACAAACTCACACTACCTGAGATTTTCTAGCAGCTGGTGTTTCCAACACTAGCGTCAAATGTGAAATATGCTCCTCCTAGGTAGCACTATATACTAGTATATCATCGATATAGAAAATAACAAATGATTCTATAAAAGGGCGCAATATATCATTCATTAATCTCATAAACGTAGTCGGTGCATTACATAGGCCAAATGGCATAACTAACCACTCATACAAACCTTCCTTAGTTTTGAAGGCAATGTTCCATGTATCTTCTTCTTTGACTCAAAGTTGGTGATATCCAGGCTTCAAGTCCAAATTGGTGAAGAACTTTGCTTATTGCAACTGATCTAGGATATCATTTATCTTGGGCAAGGGGTATCTGTTCTTGAGCGTGATTTTATTCAATGCCTTGGAATCTATACACATCTGCCAAGTCCCATCCTTATTTTGCACAATGATGATGGGTGACCCACATGGTGATGTATTTGATTGAATGACACCCTGTTCAAGCAGTTTCTCCAACTATTTCTTCACCTCACTTGCTTCTATAACAAATTGCATGTACAACCCAATATTTGGCAATGGGGAGTCTATAGTTGGATCTCATGCTCCACTTTGTTGAAAATGCAGCAAGATGATGGAGCTTAGTGAAATGAAGTCGTCTTCACTAAGTGGGCCCGCAGGCAAATTTTGGCGCAAAGTCTATTTTTAGACTATGTCTATTTTTAGACATATGGAGCATGGTCCAGGGGTTGCAGTATGTTATTCTTGGAGTATTGGTCATGTTGGTAAAAATAGATGGACCTCTATTTTTGGACCTATAGGTCTAAGTCTATTTTTAGACTGCCTATCCTAAAAATAGGGAAGTCAAATATTATTTACCCTTAATAATATTTGGACTCTAAACTTCAGTTTACTCTCTTGGAGCACTTCGCCGAGGCCATACAAGGGCTCATTCATCTTACCGCAGGAATTACGCTATTCCTAGGGGTTTGATGGCATCATGCATGGTTGACTTCAGTTAGGACTTCAGTGGCAGAAGTTTGGTGGAGTTAATGAGACAACTAGTGGAGTTGTGTTTTGTTTATTTTAGTTGAACTAGTTGAGATTAGTTTAACTAGCTAATCAAATAGTTATGAGTTGAGTGAATTAAATATTATTTAATTCATTAATTATTAACTCATTATTCAACTCAAGAACACATCAGTTCACTACAGTGCATGATCAGTTCAGTGGAGACCAATGAAAGAGGTAGATGAAAGGGTGGAGTTAGCTATCAGTGGCGACATCAGTTGTGCATGAGATTTGCAGCACACTTGGAGTAATTGCCTATGATGATTGCGCTATCAAGCCAAGGATATTCGACCCTTGGATCTCTATATAGACCAGCCTTGATTGCGCAATAGAGGCAGTCAATTAGTGGATGAGTTTTGAACCTGTGACTTGTTCAAAACCAAGCTAGTTTGTGTGTAACTTTTGGAGACAGTACTGAGTACTTGTGAGGAGTATTGTACTGAGATTGTTACATGTTTCTCTTCTATTATAATATACAAATAGCTGGGGGTTTTCAGCCATAAGCTTTCCCCATTACATATTGTTAATGTGTGATGATTTGATGTGCGATCGCTTCTATTCTTTCCGCATGTGACAATTAACGTAGAAGAGGTTATGTGTTATGCATGCACTGGAAATGGATGTGTAATCGGGTTAATCTCCATTGAATAAGTGATTTATTTATCAAATTTCTTCATGGTATCAGAGCTATTGAAGCAGAGATTGATCATCACAGTGATTACAAACTTATTTCGGTAGACAAAGTCTGCATGCGGGCCAGGTAGCCTCCGGATTCATCTTTCTTCGAAAAGTGAAAGGTCTGGTAAATTCCCCTTGCAAATAATCTCCCCGATTTGACAGGTTGCGTATAATCCATATCTTGCTGAGAGGGAGTGTTGAGAATACAGCAAGATGATGGAGCTTAGTGAAATGAAGTCGCCTTCACTAAGTGGGCCCGCAGGCAAATTCTGGCGCAAAGTCTGTTTTTAGACTATGTCTATTTTTAGACATACGGAGCATGATTCGGGGATTCCAGTTGGAGATTCTTGAAGCATGCGACATGTTGGTAAAAATAGATGAGACTCATATTTTTAGGTCACAGGCTATTTTTAGACTGCCTCTCCTAAAAATATGAAAGTCAAATATTATTTACCCTTAATAATATTTAGACTATAAACATTATATTACTCTCTTGGAGCACTTCAGTTGGAGCTACGGATGTGGCCCATGCATCTGACAGAAGGAATTATGCTATTCCTTGGGATTTGGTGAGCTCATGCATGGTTGACTTTAGTTAGGACTTCAGTGGTAGAAGTTTGGTGGAGTTGATGGGACAGTTGGTGGAGTTGTGTTCGGTTTAACTTAGTTGAACTAGTTGTGATTAATTTAACTAGCTAATCAACTAGTAATGAGTGGAGTGAATTAAATATTATTTAATTAACTAATTATTAACTCATTATTCAACTCAAGAACACACTAGTACTAGCATGGATCATGCTGGAGACCAATGAAAGAGGTAGATGAAAGGGTTGAGTTAGCTATCAACAGAGACACCGCTCAGCATGAGATTTGCACCACACTTGAGGAATTGCCCAAGATGATTGCGCCGCGAAGCCAAGGAGATTCGAACCTTGATCTCTCATTAGACCAATGATCACACAGAGGCAGTAATTAGTTGGAGGAGTTTTGACACCGTGACTTGTTCAAAACCAAGCTAGTTCAACTTCATTGAGATAGTAATCAGCACTTGGGAGAGTATTGTACCGAGTTGTTATGGCATGTTTTCCATTATAATATACACAATATGTTGTTCAGTTATAAGCTTTTCCCATATTGCTCTGACTGGAATTGCAATTCGTGCGACGTCTATTCTTCCGCATTTATTGCACTAATTGTAGAAGAGGTTATGTGTTATGCATGCAATTCGAAATTGATGTGTAATCGGGTTAATCTCCATTGAATAAGTGATTTATTCAGCAAATTTCTACACACTTTTCTCTTAGGTGGTAACCCTTTAGGCTCTCGGAACACATCCTTGTATGCTTGTAACAATTCCTCCAATTGTTGCTTTTGTTTATTAGTGCAACCCTCCAGTGATGTCTTGCCTCTTATTGACTCCTCTTCAGACTGGATTTCTCTTAAAAATAATAAAAAATACTTTTTGTTGGAACTGATCAATTTCTTGGCTTGGTTCACTTACCATGAAAATTTTCAACTTGCCTTTGTGTGTGTTGATGATGAACGATTTTCCATCCTTGATGAGTCGGTATTGATTGACTCTCCTCATAAATATTGGATCTCACATCTACATGTATGGACACCCAAATACGACTCCACATACATCAAGGGGAACCACATCTAGATCTACTTCATCAATAAAATCATCTATAGTAGCAAATCTATTTTTGCACTGTTTATTTACCTTTAGCTTTGCATCCTTATTTACCCATCCCAGTGGATATGGGTTAGGATGATCATGAACTTCCAACCCCAACTTCTTGACTAGCTCTGCTGCAATGAGATTCGCCTGCCATCCTGAGTAAAAAATAGCATCAATCTTCTTCTTGAACTTGACATGTATCTTTATATGGAAGAGTTTGGTCATTTATTTCTCTTCCTGTTGCTGAAGGATACTCAAGTCCACCTCCTTATGTACTAACATAAAAACGATCTTATCATCCACATTTGAGTTTCTTTCAACTTGGTTGCTCAAATCAATGGTCATGAGATTCTTCCTCTTATTATATGTCTTCTTGTTCTTCGAGTTTAGCTCTAGATGCAACTTACAACACTTCTCCTCTGTATGGCCTTCAATGTTGTAGTGGTTGCAGATGTTGCTAGGTTCTTTTCACTGGTGTGCTGTGGCTATCGTCTTCTTATATTTTCCCCCTCTTTACTTCTTCTTCCCCTCCTTAGAAGCGTCTTGTTGCTTGATCCAGGTGGATGTTCAGACACTAGCGGCAAGTACAAAGGGCTAAAAATTCAAAGTGACATGAAGGTAGAAAACTCAGCTTCAGATTGAAGAGCTCGTCTCCCTGATTGCAACGGTGCGAATGGCGCGTCAATCCGAGCTCGTATGAGGAAGTTAGAGTAGATTGAATTTTTGTTAAAGCAAGGGAAGTGGGGCCCACAACATGCCACATGGCATCCCAGTGAGCATGTGGGACCCAAATAGCAGCCTACCAGGCCCTGACACATGGCGCTCCTCCATTGGTCCTCAACCTGCAGAAAAGTCAAAAACCAAATATTAAATCAACCACATAAAAGACAAAACATTAAAACTATATATTAAAATGTGGTTATGAATATCATATAAAATATATTCCAAAACCAAATCATATTAAAAAAGGTTATTTAATTAACCATATAAGAAAAATTGGTTAAAACAAATGATGCAAAGAATACATATGGTTATATTACGTTGAAGTTACTTTTGGGTTATGGTTATAACCATACCCCGAAACCACTAAAACCAACAAAACCATAAATCTATGTTATAGTTAATAAAACCAACGGTTATCACTCCTCCGCATTTTTTTTTAAATGTGTTATTACAACCAAGGCATAAAAATACCAAACGCGCCTAAAATACATTATATGTGGATTTTGTTGGGGAGGCAGGATTTGATCCCCCGACCTCCCCTTAACTAATTCCAATTTTTAACCATCATGCCAACAACCTTTGATTGGTTACTCTGCTCGCGTAATTTTATATAAACCTCATTTTCACCAAATTCGCCCAACAGAACTGAGCACGAATTTTGAGGTAGAGGAGGCAGGTTGGAGCATGCAGTTCGAGACAGATTCCTATTTAATGCCAAGGGAATCTTTTGATCCCAAGGAGGTAAAATTTTTAGAATGTTTTAAACCTTATATGCATTTTAACCAGAATTCGGCAGGGAGCGAGATGGTGCTCCCAAATTTTCCTTTTGAGTAGTAGTTTTGAAGATTACCTGTGGAGGAGAATCTTCAAGAATCTTGAGGGAATCTTTGAGATTCCTTGGAAGCCAAAATTCACTAGTGTCAGAATGAGGTCAACTTTATACTCATTCTTCTCAGATTTTTGCAAGGATCTCAATGGTGAGATTAGATTCCTGTTTTGAGTTGCACATTTCTAGATTCCTTGCGGAGCAATATATTTTGGGAATCTAGGGGGAATCTAAAAGATTCCCTAAGGCCCAAATTTTCATTTTGTCAGATTCAACAAATTGATAGTCGATCCTACACCTCTCGATGACACGAGTTCAGAGGTATATTCAGATTTTCCATCTGAGCTTTATATTTTTCGGCCACTTTTCAAAGTGGAGTGCAGGTGTCAGCATTCAGTGAGTGAGCGGTCGATTTCACACCTTTCAAAGCCACGATTGCGATGGTGATTTCAGTTTCAACAGCAGAGTAGCCTATTCTTCAGTCATCTTGAGTGTGTGGTATATGATGCGTTGATTTCATGTACTTCTTTGTCTCTTTGCTATGAGATGCATTATTCTGTATATATCCATGTTGATGTTTGATGTGAGATCGTGTTTTGTTCTTGATGTGAGATGTAATTTCTATCATGGATTTGTATTATGTTTGAGATCCCTTTGCTGCCATGTTGGCGGGATACTCATTGTCACATGTATGTTTGATTGAGATCCCTTTGTTGCCACATTGACGGGATGCTCATAGTCATTATGTGTAAGTTATTGTCATATTGATAGGAGTCCTTTTTGAGAGTGAGAGTTCCTATAGCGGAACATCTCGTGGAGAGATCCAGCCGCTCCTCCGTGAGGGCATTTTCCTTCTATGACAGAGAAAATACCATCCATGTACATCATCACTCTTTCCAGCACTTAATGCAGCGACCTACTCCATCTTGACACCGAGGCTTGGAGACGTAGTCCCTCCTGGACGAACTCTGTTATTAATCTCTTATGTTGCTAGTGCTTGTTATGTTCCTCTTCTTTACAACATGAGGATGCTCATTTATGTTCATTAACTCTTTGATTAAAAGAAATTCTAACACATTTGCCAAAGTAAAAGGTCTTGGTTAAGGGTGTCAGGAATTTACCTGTATTGAGTGGTATCAGAGCAATCTTCTTTCTGGTTTGGATTGCAGGCGTGAGCCATTGAATGTTTGCTGAGTTGAGCAATGGAGGATGTCAAAGACATGTACGAGACCATGCTTAGGGTGTCCGAGAAAGCAGACATGTTGTATAAAGCTTATGAGAAACAAGCAACAGACAACACTGAGTTGAAAATACTTCTACAAGAGGAGAAGGAGGAAAAACATCGGTTGCAGCTCCAATTGCAAGCCACTACAGAGGCATTGGAAGAATTGAAGCGTGATAAGCAAAGTCTTCAAAATGAGCATGTTGCGTTGAAAACACCCCTACAAGAAGAGAAGGACGAAGACCAGTGAGTGCAGCTTCAATTGCAAGCCACGATAGAGGCATTGGAAGAATTGAAGCACCACAATGAAAGTATTCAAGTAGATCATGAGGCATTGAAGACACTCATACAGGAAGAGAAGGAGGAGAAGTGTTGAGAATTTATAGGGTTGGTGATTAATTCAAATTCTATTCTTGATAATTACTTGTGAGCTTTCTTGATGTACTTATGTCTTATTTTCTTAACTTATTTAGTCTTTCATCAAGTCAATTACCAAAATACAGGAGACACGAATTTAGGCTCTTCGAGCCAGGGCAAAACCTCTCCCTCAGAGAGATGAAAACCCAGGAGAAATTCTTCTTATAGAATTTCAGATGACAAGTACCATGACCAAGAATTTAGACCCTTGACCTTTGTATGCTTCCAATCATAGTATTAAGAACCGGAACTGGTGACCGGACCGATGGACCTAATGAATCGGTAACCAGATCGGAACTGGTCTAACCGGTACTGGTCAGGTCTAAACTAACCAGTTTTAAAAAAATACATTAAATAATAAAATTTTAATTAAAAAAACTGTTTTTAAGATTTTCAACCATGATTCCAAGCCATTGGAGACAAAATATGCAAAGTTTGCTCATTTATATACCATGTAAAGGTGAGCACTGAATATATGAGTTTCCAAATGACCCATAAAGTCCAAAAACAATGCTACAAGCTATGAGCATTGAGGCCATTGACCTACAGTCTACTACAAATCTACATATATGATATTAGTAAATTCTAATTAATGATCAACATTATCACTTGAAACTTCTCATCATGATCAAACTCAGTTGGTTGAGTCTCCCTACTCTCGACTGCCAAACTTTGCAACTGCTCCAGTCACAAACTTCTCTATTGGTTCAGTGACTTGAGTCTCAAACTTCTGAAGGTATTCTTCCATAATATGCCCTATTACTTCATTTGGTGCTCCACATGGCTTTACATGGCCTCCTATCCCAGCCAAGTGTTGCTTGAACATGTAAATACCCCCTCCTACAATAGATTTTTGGCAATATTTGCAGATCATTTTTCCATCAATCATATCACTATGAGCCCATGAATTATCCTTGGCTTTTGGAGGCATGATGGCTACTACTTAGCTCAAGCCACAAAATCTATGTTGTTCCACTACTCTAGCAAAAACTCAACACTCTCCAAGCTCTCAATCAAACTCACAAAATCTCCAAATGAGATGGTGTGAGACAAATGAGAGGCTGCCCCTACTTATAAAGGATTGGAGAGGGTGTTTTTGGAGGGAAACAACCCTAAACCGACCAAAATTCCTTGCGTGGGTCCCTTTTGTGGCCTTGGCAGCTGACCGAATGGTTAAGGACGGAACCGGCTGGTTTAGGGATAAACCTGCTAGTTTAGGGATAAATCGACCGGTTCCATCCTTAACCGGCCAGTCAGCACCTGTTTGACCGGGAAAATGGGCGAAAGGAGAGTAAAAATCGGGTTTATGGACCGGTTTTGACTGGCCAGGGGTTTGACCGGCTTGTTTGACTAGTCTCCGGTTTGACCTGACCAATTTTTAATACTATGCTTCCAATACCTTATCACTGCTTCTTCATTGGCTTCTTAAGATGATCCTTCTTTCTTGCACCTTCCTGCACCGATCTGCATCTTGGTCTCTACTTGAGCTCTTCCTTTTTCCAGGCTGTGTGAGATCCTTGCTGGTCGTTAGCATCTTATTATATGATATTAACACAACCATGTTCCTACACTTGATATAGTCCTATTTCAGAACTTCACGCAACCTCTTCTATGCATTTCAAAGCATTCCTTCTTTCGCATGTAGCCTCAGACTTCAATGCATTCATTATTACGGTATTGACACCAAACTTCTACACATTCCTTCATTCGTATGTAGCATCAGACTTCAATGCATTCCTTATCTTTAGACTTCAACGCATTCCTTCAATCACATGTAGCATCAGACTTCAACGCATTCCTTATCTTTAGACTTCAACGCATTCCTTCAAGTAATACCTTCGCTATGTATATATATTTGTCTCTTCCAATCTGTATTACACACTATGTAATCCACACTATTAAAAACTTCATACTTTTCAGAACTTCAGACTTGTTCTCGATTACAAATACAATCTTCCCTTCACATTTTTTATTACCCTTACACGTAGTCTTGATATCACCGAAACAGTTACGACTTGTCTTTGCATTTCTGTTTACCCTTAAACGCAATCTTGATATGACCGAAACAGTTAAGACTTGTCTTCGTATTTATATTTCATATTCATCCAAAGTCCTTCTTTTAAATGAGTTGCAGTATAACTTTATATATATACATAACAAGTCTCTTTATTGGAGCCGACATGAATGGATGCTTTTGAGTCGATTTATGTAGGAGTATTTAAGTCGACTAGTTCACTGTCTTCAACGCTGAACTTAAGCCATAATGTGACAAGGTATGGAGCCATACAGATGTATCTTTGACTTATCATAAACATGACTCTTTAATATATTTATAACTAGAAGACAAATTCCTAAAGGACATCAAGAAGAAATCCTTTGACATAGAATAAAGCTTAGCTCATGAAACCCATGAAACAAGCATACCAAAAATATATTTTATTATGTTTGTCTTCTTTATTACATAAATATATAATTACATAGTCAACATGAAGACCGACCTAGTAACAATTTTCAACACAACAGTTGCAGCTTCAGCTACAAGCCGCAATAGAGGCCTTGGAGGAAGTGAAGTGCAACGAAGGCTTGGAGAAGCCTTCTTCTTCTGTTTCAAAATCGACAACTGAGGTAAGCAATGTTGATTTCTCTTTAGTTTCATATTCACATGATATCATTTCTGTTGGAAGTGTGGAGATCCCCATTACAGGAACCGGCATGAGACTCCTTACCAAGATGGGGTACCAAGGAGGGGGACTTGGCATTCGTGGCCAAGGCATAACTCAACCACTAGAGGTTGTGCAGAGACCTCACTATGCAGGTTTGGGATACACTGAAGGAGGATGTTCGAAGGATATCAAAGGCAAACATAAGTTGTTGAACTCACCAGGGAAGAGGATTGATGCCATCATCCCATGGAAGTGCTTGTTGCAGTGAAAGAGCTGAGGCAAGCTCTCATCACCTTGATCGCACCAGAGACCACCATGAAAGGTATAACAAGTCTCACTATTCCAGAGTTCATTTTTATTATAAGAATATTGCTAATCATGGACGTAAATCATGGCATAAGAAAAATTTTCATTTTTGTGGATTACATAACCATGTCATTTCTAAGTGTTGGAAAAGAATGGTAGTACAAAGGAGGATGAGGTGTGAAAAGTCTTCTCCACAACAGAAAATTAATATGGTTAAGAAGGTCTGGAGGAAGAAGAAATTTTGCAGCAAGTGCAACCAAAGTGGCCATCAAAAAACCACGTGTTCGAGGCTCCATCTAGAGCAACACCTTAAGGACGAAGCATCGACACATGAACAGGTTGAAATAGTTGTTCGACAAGCAAACATGCCACAGGGAGATGATCCATTCACTTTGATAAGTGAGAGATGGTTTTTCTAGATTATTTTTCTAGATGTGTTAGCTTGTCATGGCCTTATTTTTGTAAATCATGTGTTGCATTTTTAATTGTAAAAGTGATGATGTGTTTTCCATTACTTGTTTAAGAAACAATGATATTTTAGCCTTGTTTCGTCAATCATGTGTGCATTTCTTTTATGTGAAAGTGATGATGTGTTTGTCATCACTTCGAAATGTGACTATGATGTTTTTGTCTTGTAATGATAGCTAGAGTGTGATTTCCATTTGATGTAAACTTGACCACCGAGTATGTAAACTCATGGCAAATATGGAAATGTTTGGGTCATAATTGTTCATTTTTTAGCAGACATTTGCGTCGCAACAGTTGCAAGTGTTGGCATTTGCATTCTGATTCCGAAGGATAGAGGTGGGGGAGTCTTCAAGGGATGTGCCTTTTCAGACATTTGCATTGTAGCAGTTGCAGGTATTGGCATTACGTTCTGATTCCGAAGTACGTCAGGTGAAGGAGTCGTGTGGGAATGTGCCTTTCAAATACATTTGCATGCAGTTGATGATGGATAGAAGCTGATGCTTTTAGAGGACCAAAATCTCCTCAGTGCGGAGGATTGATCTAGTGGATCTTAGACACCAGTGGCAAGTACAAAGGGCTCAAAATTAAAAGTGACAGGGAGGTGGAAAACTCAACTTCAGATTGAAGAGCTCATTTCCTTGATCGCAACGGTGCAAACGACGCATCAATCAGAGCTCATATGAGGAAGTTAGAGCAGTTTGAATTTTTGTTAAAACAAGGGAAGTGGGGCCCACAACATGCCACATGGAATTCCAGTGAGCACGTGGGACCCACATAGCAGCCTACCAGGCCCCGACACATGGCGCTCATCCATTGGCCCTCAACCTGCAGAAAAGACAAAAACCAAATATTAAATCAACCACATAAAAGACAAAACCATTAAAACTATATATTAAAATGTGGTTATGAATATCATATAAAATATATTCCAAAACCAGATCATATTAAAAAAGATTATTTAATTAACCATATAAGAAAAATTGGTTAAAACAAATGATGCAACGAATACATATGGTTATTTTACGTTGAAGTTACTTTTGGGTTATGGTTATAAACATACCCCGGAACCACCCAAACCAACGAAACCATAAATATATGTAATGGTTAATAAAAAAAATGGTTATAACTCCTCCACATTTTTTTCAGAATATGTTATTACAACCAACGCATAAAAATACCAACGCGCCTAAAATACATTACGTGCGGATTTTGTTTGGGAGGCGGGATTTGATCCCCCAACCTCCCCTTAACTAATTCCAATTTTTAACCATCTAGCCAACGGCCTTTGGTTGGTTACTCCACCCGTGAAATTTTATATAAACCTCATTTTCACCAAATGCGCCCAGCAGACCTGAGCATAAATTTCAAGGCAGAGGAGGCAGGTTGGAGCACGTAGTTCGAGATAGATTCTTGGTTGATGCCAAGGGAATATTTTGATCCCAAGGAGGTAAAATTTTCAGAATGTATTAAACTTTATATGCGTTTTAACCAAAATTTTTTGGGGAGCGCGATGGTGCACCCATAATTTCCTTTTGAGTAGTGGTTTTTCAGATTCCTTGTGGAGGAGAATCTTTAGGAATCTTGAGCGAATCTTTCAGATTCCTTGGAGGCCGAAATTCGCCAGTGTTAGAATGAGGTCAATTTTATACTCATTCTTCTTAGATTTTTGCAAGGATCTCAATGGTGAGATCAAATTTATGTTTTGAGTTGCAGATTTCTAGATTCCCAGTGGAGTAGCATCTTTGAAGAATCTAGGGGGAATCTAAAAGATTCCCTATGGCCTAGATTTTCACTTTGTTAGAATTCGGCAAATTAACAGTCAATCCTACACCTCTTGACGACATGAGTTCTGCGGTGTATTCAGATTTTCCATCTGAGCTTTATATTTTTCGGCCACTTTTCAAAGTGGAGTGCAGGTGTTAGCATTTAGTGAGTGAGCAGTCAATTTCACACCTTTCGACGCCACAATTGCGATGGTGATTTTAGATCCAATAGCAAAGCAGCCTATTCTTCAGTCATCTTCAGTGTGAGGTATATGATGCATTGATTTCATGTACTTCTTTGTCTCTTTTCTATGAGATGCATTGTGCTGTATAAATCCCTGTTGATGTTTGATGTGGGATCGTGTTTTGTTCTTGATGTGAGATGTAATTTCTATCATGGATTTTTATTATGTTTGAGATCCCTTTATTTCCATGTTGGCGGGATACTCATTGTCACATGTATGTTTGAGTGAGATACCTTTGTTGCCACACCGACAGGGTGCTAATAGTCATTATGTGTGAGTTATTGTCATACTGATAGGAGTCCTTTTTTAGATTGAGATTTCCTGTAGTGGAACATCTCGTGGAGAGATCCAATCACTCCTCCGTGAGGGAATTTTCCTTGTATGGCAGAGAAAATACCATCCATGTACATAATCACTCTTTCCAGCACTTAATGCAGCATCCTACACCATCTTGACACCGAGGCCTAGAGACGTAGTCCCTCCTGGACGAACTCCATTATCAATCTCTTATGTTGCTAATGATTTTATGTTCCTCTTCTTTACAAAATGAAAATGTTCATTTATGTTCATTAACGCTTTGATTAAATGCAATTCTAACACATCAGCCGAAGTAAAAGGTCTTGGTTAAGGGTATCAAAAATTTACTTGGACCATTGCTCCTTCTGCTTCAATCCACTTGATTGCGCTCTTTTCAGGCCTATGTTCTCCAGGTATTGTGCCTGTACACAAGCCTCGTCCACCGATTTGGGCTTGAAAAACATTATTTTCTCATGCAGATGATGGTGCATATCCCCCAAATAGTTGAGGAGTACATCTGGGTTCTTTGGAGAGATACCCAATATTATAGCCCTCTTTCTGAATTCTGTGGTGTACGCCTACAAGCTTTGGCCCGACTTTTTCCTGATCTGATGCCACCACATCCAATGGTCCTCTATGTACCTAATGGGATAAAATTGTGACTTAATGATGGTTTTAAGATATTCCCACTTAGTCACTAGAGGTTCTCCCTCCAACCTCAGGGTTTCTGTGTGGCTCTCCCTCCAAGTCAGTGCATGGCCCTCTAATTTTAGTCTTGTGAATGAGATATTTTTCCCTTCCTCAATCTAATGGACGCTAAAATAAACTTCCAGTTGCTGCAACCAGTGATTTAGCTTCATAGCATCATTCTCGCCGTGGTATGACTTGATATCAACTTTTGCGTCCATTTTGAATAGGGATTGATTCATGACGCTCAAACTGCGTTGATCTCTTCTGGGTTCTTTCTTCAGTTGGTTCTCTGTTTCTCCTCAGTATTTTGATCCTCGTTCAGAGTTTTCATATGCATTCGAATCCCCATATTCTCCAAATATCCCCAGCTTATTGCTTAGAGATGCCATGAGGAGTTTTACATTGTGGTTTATATCCACGACTTGTTGTTCGAGCCACAAAAACCTCACCTCTACAGGATCACAAGGTTCGTTTACAGATTCATCGTCCATGATTGGGGTTTTACGATTTTCGGCCCCACCGATCTAGATCCTTGTAATCTCCACAATACCCAAAGAAACCTGTTGTGATACCAAATGATCCGTAAACTGACGTAAATATTCCACTGACAGTTCGTCACAATATATCTAATTATAATATTAAAAGTATGAGATTCTGCACTATAAAATTTTTATTAAACTTTAATATTTGTAGATTTAAATGTAATTAGTGCATGCATACGAATATAAATTATGCAGAATAGTAGGGAACAAAAAAATAAGCTCACACACATAAGACACAAGATATGCTCTCTAGGAAACCCTTTCGGGGGAAAACCTAGCTAGAAGGTGAGGTCGCTTCGCTCATGGCTACAGATACAAAGAAGTCACATGTTTGTGGCCTATGGGCTGCTACAGTGCACAAATCCACTATGTTTTCTATACCTCCTATACCTATTGGTTTTATTTCTCAATTATGGAACAAACTTCTCTTGAAAGAATGGAATGCCTCTTCCTCCCAGTGACCTGGTTATAACACAGTCTGGTAGCTTACTAGTGGTTAATTTTGACTACATAAAGTCTTAACTAGAGTTAAAAAATAGACTTTCTTAGAGTATTTTACATAAAAAACATGTGGCTATCCCCTTTTCCATATAATGGGGGCTTACGCGACATCCTCCCCAACTATAGGTGTGAAAACAAGAAGGTCAACTTTTGAGTGACATAACGTTTGCATATGGACTCCGGTTAACGCGCTTCTTGCATCGTTGGAAATGTGTCTATGTGTATAATAACATGAAAAGGTTTTACATTGAGAGGAAATTTTTTACCCCCAAAAATTTTCGTTTGATTCCTTAAAATGCTCCCGAAATGTTTCAGACCCCGTTTTGCCAAATTGGGTCTCGCAAATAAAAACGGTCCCATGAGCTTATTCCTCCACTTTTTTCCACTCCAGCTACATTGATATGGATGAAAAATAGTATAATTATCCAATCCAGATCATATCGCCCCTAAATGTCCATGGGATGTGAGAAAAAAATCGATCGTTGAGTATGTAGTCAACAAGAGATTATACTTTGATTTGAAAAGTAATTGATTATGGTAACAAATGTGGATCTACATGAGTCATTGAATGAGAGATTTGGGTAGTGTTTTTTTTTTTTTTGGCTGAAGGATAAAGTCTAGGTGACGTGTAGTGTAGTTGGAAGGACAAGCAATGATTATTGGGTAAGAGAAAACATTTGAGGACCATGATTGGGATTGACACATTGATGAAATTTTGTAGTAGTGCAAACAAATTTAGTGTTGGGTGTGTTAAGAGGAGAAAAATTGCATAGGAGACGCATTACTAAGAGATAAATTTGTTGTGAGATAACATAGATTTAATGAGCGTAAGACGATCATGCCAAAGATTGTGTGTTAGAGATGCCATATTATTATTGTTATAAATGTAGAGACCAACCCTTTAATTTACTGAATGAGCGCTAGGCTTTATATATATATATATATATATAATTTTTTATTTTTATTTTTATTTTATTTATTTTTTCTGTTACAGAGTAACTAGGAAATGAAACCATAATCACACAAGTCGAAACTCAGTAAAATTAAATCACGAATATCAAGTCCATAAATTTAACTTCTTATCACATATATATATTTAACTTGATTATAGGCACAATGAAATCATCATAATTAAAAATAATCTAACACACACATGTACCGTTGACCATTGGACGAGAACCAAACTTGACTTGCCGCTACTTGAGCTCCCTTGCTGTGGTCTACCTCCAAGCCTGAAGGTTGTCATGCTTAATCTGAATGTAATGACCCACCGGTTGACCTCCCAGCCTACTCCTTGGGTGCTCTCCTTCCTTGCGGACCCCCGAGCTGCAATGGGGTTGTACAACGAAGGAATGTACTCACTGATAGAGGCGAGCCTCTCTTGGCTTAAGAGTCCCCTCTCTATAACACTCTATCCCACCAAACTCAACTATAGCTCGTAACTACTCCAAATGACATAATCTCCTCCATCCCCCATAGGGTAAAAAAAAAGCCCTTTTCCCTTCCATTTCCCTTTCTTTTATAGAAGGCTTCATAGGTAACACTTGGAAGTTCATGCATAATTTTTTTTTTTTTTTATTACCCAAAATTTGATTATTCACCCACCCATGTGTCACCCTCTCATCAAGACTCTCCAAAATGATTTACTTAATTATTTATATAAAAATAGTATTTCCCTCAACCCAACAAGGCTTCCTATTTCTTCTCCTAGTTGTCTCTTGATTCCCCCTTTTTACTCCTTAATTTGTGTTTATTACTGAAGTTAATTGATAATTCTTAGATTTGGTCCCCTAACTACCTCAATTTGTTCTTTTGATGAATATTCTTATGTTGGCTCTTGCCACATGGAAGTTCTCTAAATTTCTCAAATTTTAATTTATTAATCTTATTTTAATTCACCACCCTCTTCTCTTAATGAAGTTTTTAATAAATCTACCTACTTAACTCTATGTCCCTCTTTCCCCTTTTTTCCTAATTAAGTCTTATGTACTTAATATTTTGTTTTAACATGGAAAGGGTAGAATTATCATGGTAAATATTTTATCTCTTCCTATTCCTCCCTTACCCTAAGTTTTATTCTTGATTTAATTCCTTTGGTTCTAACATCATATGTCACTTGATATGAATTAGTTGGATTTTCATATATTGATTATATTTATTATTTTCTTTAATGATTTCGAGGGTGTCAAGTTGGTCATGCCCTTCAAGAACTTCCATTCGAAGTTCCAAGGGTGCCATGCCTACGAATTTATGACACCAAGGGTGCCAAGTTGGTCTTTCCCTACAAGAATTTCTCTTGAAATTCCAAGGGTGCCACACCACTTGCCCTTCAAGTATCCAGTGGTTATGAGGGGAAATTATATGTGCAACGACAAAGACCCTTATAATCTCATATGTTGCCTGCTATAGTGAGACTAATGGTGCTGGGGATCAAGGAATCCGCCTTGATGCGTGCCCCCCAGAAAATCCTCATGAGAAAACCAAATTTGGGACCTGGCCTCACGACATCGTGATCTTCAAGGCGAAGGTACTTCGACCCTTCTAGCCTAAGTCATGGCAGGAGGCTAGCAAGTGAGATCAGAAACACTGTTCCACCCCTCCCATGTTGTTCCATCCAATTGTACAACCCCATCACCTATATGTGAGTCATTCGGCCAAGAAACTAACATGTTCCTGCAACCACTGAAATATCATCAGAGTGTATATATATATATATATATCAAGTTCCAAACTGAACTTATAATTTCAAAGACAAAATATTAATTCCTATCAAACCAGATGTTGTCAGCTCATCATATGCGAGTGCCTCTGGTGGTTTCCTGTCATACTCAATAATCATCAGTAACAAGGTTTCTCATTGTTAGTCATTATCATAATAGCAACATCAACATGACCGTCATTCACATCGTTGTTCATTTTGAATCATAACTAATGTAAGTAGCTACCATAGGGGACACATCCATAATGGTTATCATAATCATAACATCAATGGGAAATTAACATATCCATCAAAGCCATCATCATTGTAACATCAATATAAAACATACCTATCCATCAAGTCTATCATCATCATGATATCAATAGAGAACATACATATCCATCAATGAGTCATCATCACAGTATCAATAAAGAACATACATAACCATCAAATCCACTAGTAATAGAGTCATGTGTCTGGATCCTCAACCCGAGGTCCTCAAAGAATAAAGTATGAGGGATCAATGTCCATCAACCAAAGTGGGGCACTACAATAAATTTATTTATGCCTTGTGGGATGTGGCGTTATCTATGAGAATTTTTGACAACACAATAAATCATTATTGAAACATTAGATTATTTGTATGTAATTCAAATGTTGAGGTGTAGCAACAAGTAATGATGATATGGTTGTGTGTAGCAATTTATGCGAAACAAACTTTGAGTTAGACCTGTGATTGCTAGGACATGCCTTTGCTAGGGGATAACCATTATGCTAGGTGATATGTTTCTAGATATGTTAGAAGAGGTCAAAATAAAATCAATATATTTCAAGATTTTTGAAAGTTAAAAATTAAGAGGAATTTATAGAGCCTTATTGTTTTTGGTGCTCAAAAGTGAAATGGAGAAACTTGTAATGTTTGGATCCCCTCGAGATGTGAAGAGACAACGTAAGCAGCCTGAGAGGTACCAAGCCTTGGTTGCATAGGTTGGGGAACCTTCTAGTTTTTGGGAAGCAACTCGGCACCATGTGTGGTTAGATGCGATGGTGGTAGTTCCATCATGACGAATGATGTTTGTGAGGTAGTCCCCATACCTTAGGATAGATCGGTTGTAGGTTCAAGGTGGATCTACAAGATCAAGTATGCTATAGATGGAATCATTGGGAAATTTAAAGCCATGTTTGTGGCTAAGGGGATTGCTCAGAAGGAAGGGATAGATTATGAAGAATCCTTCACCCTAGTATCCAACACTAGAAAATTTGGCAGAAATTCCGACGGCCAATTCGTCACTATTCCGACACATAGTCGTTGCAAGAGTGACAGTTTGAGGGTGGACAAACCGTGGTTTGTCATGCCGTCGCAGTTCCGACGCACGTAAAAAGTGTCGCACTATCGACACTTCTTCCGTCGCTTTCGAACAAGCGTCACTCTTCTGACGTCTCACAAACCGTCGCGCCTCTGACGTTTGTAAACTGTCGCACTTCCGATGAAATGTGGTTCGACGTTTGGAACGTCGCTCTTCCGACGCCTAAAAACCGTCGTAATTCCGACCCAACGTGGTCCGACGTTTTTGACGTCGCTCTTCTGATGTCTGTAAGATGTCGCAATGCCGACGATATGTGGTCCGACGTTTGGAACGTCGCTCTTCCGACGTTTTTAATCTGTCGCAATTCCGACGATATGTGGTCCAACGTTTGGAACGTCGCTCTTCCGACGTTTGTAATCTGTCGCAATTCCGACGAAATGTGGTCCGACGTTTTCATACTGTCTCTCTTCCGACATTTTTAGGTTGTCGCAGTTCCGACATCTACAAGGCGTCGGTAGACCGACGGAGGGTTTAATTTAAAAAAAATAAAAATTGAAACTTTAAAAGACGAGAAACGCTGTTTTGAATATATTATATGAAGTAAAACAGTCCATGAAAGTGAAATAGCAGTATGTAGAATAGTAAAGCAACAGATAGAGTACCGACGTCCATTGTTCCAAATACAAATTAAAGTACCCAAAACCCTGCAACAGAGAAAACGCTAATCATGTGAGGAGTGTGATATGTCCAAAATATAAAAAGACCATCAGACCATATCAATAAACCAGCAACATAGACCAGCATCGCTAGTTTTGAAGGCAGAGTGATAAACATTAATCATTTTTTTTTCACAAGAGAAAAAACGTTGTTTTGAATATATTATATGAAGTAAAACAGTACATGAAGTCATTACATTTTCACATCTGAATATTGGAACCCAAATATCCATCCAGAAAAGTGGAAGTCCCAAATTTGTATTAAAGGATAGTGGCACAACTCACACACACAAGGACTTGATATAAAACCCGCAACGCTCCACATGGAGATTATCGACAAATTCGAGAAAGCATCCAAATATGCCCGAGGCATCTATAAGAAAGTGAAATAGCAGTATGTATAATAGTAAAGCAACAGATAGAGTACCAACGTCCATTGTTCTAAATACAAATTAAAGTACCCAAAACCCTACAACAGAGAAAACGCTAATCATGTGAGGAGTGTGATATGTCCAAAATATAAAAAGACCATCAGACCATATCAATAAACCAGCAACATAGACCAGCATCGCTAGTTTTGAAGGCAGAGTGATAAACATTAATCATTTTTTTTTCACAAGAGAAAAAACGTTGTTTTGAATATATTATATGAAGTAAAACAGTACATGAAGTCATTACATTTTCACATCTGAATATTGGAACCCAAATATCCATCCAGAAAAGTGGAAGTCCCACCCCAGACAATGATAGAAAAATACCCCATGTCACATACAGGGACATGATATAAAACCCAGTAACGCTCCACATGGAGATTATCAACAATCTGAGAAAGCATCCAAATATGCCCGAGGCATCTATAAGAAAGTGAAATAGCAGTATGTAGAATAGTAAAGCAACAGATAGAGTACCGACGTCCATTGTTCCAAATACAAATTAAAGTACCCGAAATCCTTGAACAGAGAAAAACGCTAATCATGTGAGGAGTGTGATATGTCCAAAATATAAAAAGACCATCAGACCATATCAATAAACCAACAACATAGACCAGCATCGCTAGTTTTGAAGGCAGAGTGATAAACATTAATCATTTTTTTTTCACAAGAGAAAAACGTTGTTTTGAATATATTATATGAAGTAAAACAGTCCATGAAGTCATTACATTTTCACATCTGAAGATTGGAACCCAAATATCCATCTATAAAAGTGGAAGTCCCACCCCAGACAATGATAGAAAAATACCCCATGTCACATACAGGGACATGATATAAAACCCAGTAACGGTCCACATGGAGATTATCGACAATCTGAGAAAGCATCCAAATATGCCCGAGGCATCTATAAGAAAGTGAAATAGCAGTATGTAGAATAGTAAAGCAACAGATAGAGTACCGACGTTCATTGTTCCAAATACAAATTAAAGTAGCCAAAATCCTGCAACAGAGAAAAACGCTAATCATGTGAGGAGTGTGATATGTCCAAAATATAAAAATACCATCAGACCATATCAATAAACTAGCAACATAGACCAGCATCGCTAGTTTTGAAGGCATAGTGATAAACATTAATCATTTTTTTTTCACAAGAGAAAAAACGTTGTTTTGAATATATTATATGAAGTAAAACAGTCCATGAAGTCATTACATTTTCACATCCGAAGATTGGAACCCAAATATCCATCCAGAAAAGTGGAAGTCCCACCCCAGACAGTGATAGAAAAATACCCCATGTCACATACAGGGACTTGATATAAAACCCAGCAATGGTCCACATGGAGATTATCGACAATCTGAGAAAGCATCCAAATATGCCCGAGGCATCTATAAGAAAGTGAAATAGCAGTATGTAGAATAGTAAAGCAACAGATAGAGTACTGACGTCCATTGTTCCAAATACAAATTAAAGTACCCAAAATCCCGCAACAGAGAAAAACGCTAATCATGTGAGGAGTGTGATATGTCCAAAATATAAAAAGACCATCAGACCATATCAATAAACCAGCAACATAGACCAGCATCGCTAGTTTTGAAGGCAGAGTGATAAACATTAATCATTTTTTTTTCACAAGAGAAAAAACGATGTTTTGAATATATTGTATGAAGTAAAACAATCCATGAAGTCATTACATTTTCACATCTGAAGATTGGAACCCAAATATCCATCCAGAAAAGTGGAAGTCCCACCCCAGACAGTGATAGAAAAATACCCCATGTCACATATAGGGACTTGATATAAAACCCAGTAACGATCCACATGGAGATTATCGACAATCTGAGAAAGCATCCAAATATGCCCGAGGCATCTATAAGAAAGTGAAATAGCAGTATGTAGAATAGTAAAGCAACCGATAGAGTACCGACGTTCATTGTTCCAAATACAAATTAAAGTAGCCAAAATCCTGCAACAGAGAAAAACGCTAATCATGTGAGGAGTGTGATATGTCCAAAATATAAAAAGACCATCAGACCATATCAATAAACCAGCAACATAGACCAGCATCGCTAGTTTTGAAGGCAGAGTGATAAACATTAATCATTTTTTTTTTTTCACAAGAGAAAAAACGCTGTTTTGAATATATTATATGAAGTAAAACAGTCCATGAAATCATTACATTTTCACATCTGAAGATTGGAACCCAAATATACATCCAGAAAAGTGGAAGTCCCACCCCAGAAAGTGATAGAAAAATACCCCATGTCACATACAGGGACTTGATATAAAACCCAGTAACGGTCCACATGGAGATTATCGACAATCTGAGAAAGCATCCAAATATGCCCGAGGTATCTATAAGAAAGTGAAATAGCAGTATGTAGAATAGTAAAGCAACAGATAGAGTACCGACGTCCATTGTTCCAAATACAAATTAAAGTACCCAAAATCCTGAAACAGAGAAAAACGCTAATCATGTGAGGAGTGTGATATGTCCAAAATATAAAAAGACCATCAGACCATATCAATAAACCAGCAACATAGACCAGCATCGCTAGTTTTGAAGGCAGAGTGATAAACATTAATCATTTTTTTTTCACAAGAGAAAAAACGTTGTTTTGAATATATTATATGAAGTAAAACAGCCCATGAAGTTATTACATTTTCACATCTGAAGATTGGAACCCAAATATCCATCCAGAAAAGTGGAAGTCCCACCCCAGACAGTGATAGAAAAATACCCCATGTCACATACAGGGACTTGATATAAAACCCAGTAACGGTCCACATGGAGATTATCGACAATCTGAGAAATCATCCAAATATGCCCAAGGCATCTATAAGAAAGTGAAATAGTATAAAAGTAGAACAAGAAGCAATAGAGAGAGATACCTAATGGCCATTATTCTAAAGAAAATTAGTACCCAAAATCCTTTGAAATGTATCAGAAAATTACACCTATGTGAGAATTCTAAGTAAAGTTAACTTATTAACATTGCGAATAAAATTGACCGAAGTCAAAACATTGCTCTGGCTACATCAGCAGAAAATTTGTCATCAAAAAATCAAAAATTAAGAAGATCGCCTCACATGAGAAACCGGCCTTGAATGTTTAATTCTACAGACCAAATATTACAATAACCGTGACATAAAATAAACTAAAAGCAGCCCAATTAAGTGGGCCTGCTAAGCAAGAAAAATAAATTAACCAAACTACTCCTCCGGTGGTTCCTCCACGATTCGGCACCATCCTTCGGAAGGTCCAGGATCGCTAGGTGCTACCTCCACATGCATGCCACGGCTCCCCTCCTGAAGGCCCGAATGATGGCCAACTTTTTCCGAGCTCAGACCCGCCGGATGGGTGCATTCTTCCTCCGTTTGGGCCTCCTCGCGGAAGACCACAGTGACTAAAGCCGTGATTCTTGGGCGGTTGAGAGAGCAATTAAAGGAAAATTGCACAGTGCGCGTCGTGGGAGAAGGTGAACTAATGGTGGGGAAGCCAGGAGCAGGGGAATCCATACGGTGGCCAGATGCTACAAGCCGACCCCGCCCACTCCTAGTATTTGGATATCGACCTAAGTAATAATCACTGGACTGGCCGGAAGTCGACTCTGTTGAGGGGCTGGAGGAAGCGCGCCGGGGTTGACGTCTAGTGCTCCCCCTGCGGCAACGCATCCTATGACGCACGCGAGGCATGGGTGCAATCTCAGGCGCAGTGGGCACAAGAGGAGACGAAGAATCAGAATTGCAATTAACAGAGGAAGACAGACAGAGATAGAACCGAGAGAAATGCAAATATGCAGCAACGTCTAGGCAGAAGTTCAGCTGGCCACTTCTCCTTATCGTCACAGTTAGCAGGCAGTGTAATCCAGCAACCGGCTTGTCTGAAAAACCATGGCTAAACGCCATTTTGTCGACCCGTCTGCAATGCAATCAAAGGACGCCCGTCATAATTAATCTCTGATCATTAATAATGAGAGCCGAAGGCCGGATCAAATTGGAGCGTGCAGAATCGCTAAGAGGAGTGGAGGTCAGATCTTGAACAGTGTTAAAAATTAATTAATGCAGATTTGATGTGAAAATTTAATTGAGCAGTGTTAAATGTTAGTGGGATTGATATGAAATCGCTATATCCATGTCCCATCACCTTAAACGCTATCGAATGCACCTGTAGCCGGGATCAGGGCAAGTTTTTATTGAGGACACGTGGCAGAAATTGATTGGAGCGGATCTTTGTTTGGGCCGCTCGCGCAGTGGAAATCCGGACCAGTAAAATATTAGGGTGAATTTGATAAGAAATTCGCGTCACAA
The DNA here is from genome assembly GCA_034641835.2 of Pinus albicaulis. Classification (NCBI taxonomy): domain Eukaryota; kingdom Viridiplantae; phylum Streptophyta; class Pinopsida; order Pinales; family Pinaceae; genus Pinus; species Pinus albicaulis. The sequence goes on from CM076579.1 coordinate 1,436,407,212, forward strand.
AATTGGCCGACGTCAGCAGGCTATTTTGGAACGCGAATTTGGTTTGAATTATGGTTTATCGCCGTTTGAAGTCCGGCGGGCTCGACTCAAGAACAATTTTGTTTGATCCCATCTTATAAAATTTGTGTTGGTTTTCTTTGATAATACACATATTTATAATAAATCATGGGAATACCACACTAAACATGTGGAAAATTTATATAAATAATTATTGAGAACAAACATTTTTATGTAAAAATATCCAAGGCGAGGTCTGTGTAGAGAACTGGGGTCGTGAAAACTGTTCAAATATAAAAATCCCGCTTAATAAAGAGACAAAATTGTTGTGCTTTCGGAGCATGACCCAAGGATTTGACATGAGTTAACAAACAAAAGGATAGCGGAACCAAACTTGCACCCGTGGTCAAGCCCTCTACCAAAACCACGAGCGGAATCACAAAAGCGGGTTGCCCATATCGCACCGCTTTTGCGGAGTAGGCAGTATTTCCTATTCGCGAACGATTCCATAGGGAATATGTATGCGACCTCAGAGTCCACCGCGCGAACCCGCGCCTATCGCGCGTTAAAGCTTTCTTACATCGCAGTTTGTAGCGAAATTTCCAAGAGTCGTTGATTTGGAGAAGGGCCATCGGACGGTGGTCGCACATTGAACTTGCCCGGAGGTTAACTAAGGTGTGCGGAGGATAGCCAGGTACGATACGAGTGTTTGATTGGTTATTGATATATATAGGTGGGGCCGGAGTATAATGAAATTGTTTAATTAAACGATTGGCGGATAATTAGCATAATTCTGGAGCGTGATTGTTGTAAGGCTGGGTGGTGAAATATAGAGCCGAAAGTTCATTCCAAGTTATTTATTTAAAAAGAAACGTGGAGTATAAATACAAAGTGTTGAAAGTTAAACATTGGTTATAAGGCTTGGAGATAATATAAAGTCGGGAATATAAATTAAAGTCCAACCATTGTGGATAGTATTTATTTATCAAATTTTACGAATTTGATAAATAAACCCGAAGAAAGAAGAAGTCAATTAAGACTCAGGCTGGAGGAAAAGAACGGGGTAAACCAAGGGAAAATGCTGACAGAGCGATTGTAGACACACCAACTCTCCTTGGGGGTCCAATTTCAGTTTTGTTGCATCACACGATGATCTCTCTTCTCTGGCATTTACTTGTATTGAAGATCACTATTCTAGGAATAAGGAGTTATTTTCTCCAAAAATAACCCTAGCCAAACATTGACAATGCATCAAGGATATCTTTCTATGCTTCATAAGCACATTTGTTCTACTTCTAAATCATGTCTTGGAATTGGTTGTTGTGCTGGAAATTATTCACCAGTTGGTTTCATACCAAAGTCTTTTTCACATTTTCAGCATCCAATACATGAAAAAGATAATGGTTTAAAACAACATAAATATTTGAAATTTTGCAAGAATCGTCTGGCACACTTTGAATATGAATTTTGAAGTCAAGTGCATGATGCTGTATAGGATCAAGTGTCATTTTGAATACCAAATGTTTCACAAGAAACTTCTCAAGATGCTACCCTGCAGTAAGGATTAAATGACAATATTGCATCAACTATTTCCATAATAAAAGTGCACCTCGGCCATAAGACTAAACAACTACAAATGTTGTAGATCTAACAAGACCACACAATCAAATGTATTCCACAAGGCCAATACTGTATGAAAATGAAAAGGAGTTTGCAACCAAAAATACCTTAGGCAACTAATTCAATTAGATACACCAAACCATCAGCAAAAAGGAAAACCAGCCTACTCAAAAGGCAAGCATTTACCTCCTTTGACAAAATTTTGAGTTCCGAAACAAGGGCCTTTATTGTCTTGTCAATGCCCCTAGTAATTTGAATGGGTTTTTCACCTGCTGCAACAACCTAAACAAAAAGGTTTCATTTCAAATTATTTTCCACAAATTTAAGATACAACCATTGTCAGTTTTGTATTTCCTAACAAGCTCATAAATTTTGACAAAAGAACCAAATTTTTTTAATACCTAATAGCAATTTTTTCACTCAAAAAACTATCTTAGACTCAATAAACCCAACCCAAAACTAAAAAACCAAACACCATAAGACCCTACAAAAATGAATAGATGATCTTAATCCAGTACCATCGACAAAAAGTTACCTTTACACCCTCACTTATTAAACCCCGTGCTGTTGAATTTTAACTTCAACTGCTGCAGCAGAAGGACGGATGCAGCAGCAACATTTTTTTTTGGAGGTTGCTTGCATGCCATCCAGAAATTTAATTCAGCATTTAAAATTCCCGCAAGTTTTTTTTGTAGACGGCCACAGCCATATTTCTGTACAGAATTGTATTTAAACACAACAACCATCATTAACGCAATTCACCAACCAGAAATTAAACAAACATAAATTTACCCGACAGTTTTGTAAATTCAAAAGGAGGACACGTGGAGCATTAATATTGGATCGCATGAAATTGAAGGGAATCCGAAAACCTGAAAACCGGACCCAAATTTTTTATAGGGCACATTGGATTGAGAATTCGAGTTAAAATTAGGCAGACGTCAGCATCCCATTTTGGAACGCGAATTTGGTTTGAAATTCAATCTATTCATACTTTTGAAGTCCGACGGAAAGGGTTCTTTAATGTTTTGATAGTTTAATATATACATATGTTTTAAACATATGTTATATATATATCATATGCGAAATGAAAGGTGGGCCATAGAATTTAGTTTTAATTTTATATTTTTAAAAAGAGGGTTTATTATAATATGTTTTATATGTTACGGCATATAAAAATAAAAAGGACCAAAAAGCTTGGTAGTTTTTTTTATAGACAGTACGTAAATTTTTTATTACACAACAGTGTGTAAAAAGTGAAAGACTGAGTGTAACTTTTTAAGTGTGTATGCACAGCAGTGCGAAAGTGAAAAACACAACAGAGTGTTTTAGAGACAGAGTATGTTTGTTTTGAACAAACAATGAGTTGGTTTTATGCACTACGTTTTGTAGCAGTCATAATTTTGTAATCCCTCTGAGTGAGGAAGAAGTGTAATAGTTTTTTTTTGAGTTATTGAAGGGAATAGAAGCTTGTTTTCAAAGTATTGAAACTCTGTCTCCTGTCAAAGAAATTTTTATTTTCTCTGTGTTAGAGGAAGGGAGATTTATTCTCCATTCATTGTTCTCGAATTTTTCAATATTCCAACATGTGCAAGAACAACAGATGTTGTGGTTCCATCCCCAGCTAAATCATTTGTCTTTGCCGCAGCTTGCCTTACCAACTTGGCCCCAATATTTTCAACTGGGTCCTCTAATTCAACCAATAAAAAGGCCAAAACCATAGCATTGAGATACATTTCATTACACCGTCAATAAAAATAAAATTTGACTCAGCCATAACCCTTTCCTTTTATTGTTGTGAAAAGCTTTATGCATTACTCTAATGTGGCTAGTCCATAGGCCAAGTAGATCATTGGGTAACAAATATGTTTCCTTTCACCTTTGAGTTTTCAAATTATGCCTACCAAATCTAAGACATTTAAGAGGGGGAACTAATACAACGTTAAAAAGAAAACCAGATCACACATCTACAAATTACCTCCTTAGCTACTATCACACCATCATTAACTATTTTTGGAGAACCATGCTTGCTCTCCAAGACAACATTTTGCCCTTCGCCCCAAGGGTGACTCCAACAAGATCAGCAAGTTTGTTCACACCGCCTGCAAGACAAATTGACAATGCTTTCAGTAAGTGTGCAATTGAATGCCGGACCATATGCCAAAACAACCCTCCATGAAAAATTAAAATAACACATTAAAATCGAATATAAGTGGACAAGGAAAGATCCACCGCAGTGAAGTTTCACGTGCAGGTGACCTTCCTTTAAACATAATTTTTTCTCTGACCTGCAATTTTTTTGTCACCGAGCCATCCTTGTTGAAGTACAACTCCTTTTCCATAGCTCTTGTATTAACTACCTTCTCTCTGTCGCGTAATCTCAGAGTCCCTCTTCTGCTTGAGCGATTAAAGGAAATGGGTGAAAAAACTAAAAGAGAAGACAATTGTTTGCCATAATTATCAAACATTGCACCCAACTTCTTCCCCTTTCCATTGTTACCCAATGAGGTAGATGTGGCAATTGTTGTCATACCGCCCAAAGCAGAGGCCATCTTCTCTTATGCTGAATATAGAATTACAAGATCTTCATATTAGTATGAACCTTAAAAAACATGACTCCCATTGCTAAAAACCACTTTTAAGTTGTAACAGAAAAACTAAACAACTATCGCAACTTTTGGCAACTTCTGGAGCATTAAGAGAGAAAAAACCAAAGAGAAATACAACCACAATCCTCATTTTAATGAGACCGGACTATATATTTGCATTAAGATAATAGAAAGAAATCATGACTATATTAAGGCCACCACAAAACAATCTTTAACCAGTGTCTCTCGCAGCCTTTAGGTTGCCATGCTAGAGGTTGCATATTTTTAATTTAAATTCTTGACCTCTCGTGCCCATCTATGAATGCATCCAATGGGATATCTACATCAAATGCTCCTTTATATCCTCAAAAACAAATTCCCTACTACAAGAGCACTAGTATTGATGGATCACCCCACACCATCCCACCCACTAGAAACGGTGAAAAAGGAAACCCGAGAAATCTTCTGAAATATCTCAAGATGACTATATGGGTGGTTCTTATGAATCAACCAACCATTCATAACATGCTCATCAATCCAAACCATAAGTATTATGTGACAATATTCAAGCAGGCACTGAATCGGATTTCTAAAGCTATGTTAGAGAAACCCTAAACTCTCACTGAAAATAGGTGAAATGTGGCACCACTCAGAGATTGACATGTGCCAATTGGTAAAAGTGGTAGAAAATTGGCATGCTCAAACACCGAGGTGATGCAGGAATGACATGAGGGAGAAAATATCAGAAAAGCCCCAAATCTAGAGAACTAAAGCTCATCACCAACCTGAGATTGACAACTTTACATGATGTAACCTATGAAATCGTAAATGGAGAAATCATAGTAACAATAAAGTAACCTATGTAACAATAAAGTCGGATTCATCCCGGGAGTGGTAATGGGAGAAATCATAGTGAACAACAGGAAACATGCATAGTTGCTTACAATCAAATAGATGAAAAAACACATACAAAAAACCTAGATAATAATCGTGCACAAGCTTAATATTGAATTATGAACCGTAAAGGAACTTACAAAATGTCAAGCGCACAAGAAAAAATATCCTGGACATGACCCTGGTTGACAAGTTGTATTGCTCATGATGCAAGAGGATTTGTACCTGCACTGCCAAGTCAATCAAAATCCATCAATATCTATACAATAAATACAAGTAATTGATGTAGTATTTTTTACTCTAAGATGCATTCTTATGATAATGTTAGAACATATGTTGAAAATGTCAAAACATACCTGAATAAGCTCCTCTTCGTTTCAAGAACAATTTATTGAAGTCGCATGAACTTGGAACAAGCCTCCCACGATCTGAAAGAGTAGCAACTAAGTCAACAGTGACTTTTTTGTTGCTACGCTGGATCAAGGGAGGTTTGCTCCAAGATTAAATCGCTCCAATAAATTATTCTCAACTAAACAGGGCCAACCACGTGAAGGTGGAAGCTCTTATGGCCCCTCCCCCCCCCTCACATCACTCTCAATTCCCCAATACCCAATCTATATTTCATTTTTTACTTTCATGAGCATAAAAAAAAATATTCAATAACTAATAAAAAAACAATTCAACAAAAAGGACGCAAGGAAACATTGCAATTAATGCTTGACATAAAAATAGTATGATAAATGAGATTTTTATATAACGCAAAAAACGTTCCAAGTATGGTAACGTTTGTCTTATAATAATACAATATTTTACATTGTCAAATTTTCTTTTTCTTCTTCCTATTTTTAAAGCTCCTAATTACATCATCAATATCATCGTGCTCTGCTCCTGTTTCGTGCCTTTCAACCTGCACTGCTGACCTAGTTGTGTATTCACGATGTCTGGGCTCATCCAGTGACGGGGCATCGCCTACAAAAACAGATAATATTAAATTTTAATTGTCAGTTTTTAAATATCATTGAACTAGTTCGGTAATATTAATAATAAAAAATTGCAATGAGATTATTTACCTGGTGCACCAGTTGTCGCCGCTGACCTAGTTGCATTGTCACGATGTCTGGTCTCATCCAGTGACGGGGCATCGCCTCCAAAAACAGATAATATTAAATTTTAATTATTAGTTTTTAAATATCATTGAACTAGTTCGGTAATATTAATAAAAAAAATTGCAATGAGATTATTTACCTGGTGCACCAGTTGTCGCCGTTGGGACTGTTGCCCTGTCTTCCTCTCTGGTGGTAAGATCCTCAAGGGAAACATTCTCCGTCATTTAAACAAAAAACGTTATAAGGACAACCATCAAGGTATAATTAGAAAAAATTATAAGTGGAAATTAATTACCGTCACGGCCCTCACTGATAGCAGCATTGTCGGCCTGGTCCCCACTACAATGATTAGGTTGCACGAGAGGATCATCTACATCTGGCTCTAAAACTGGGTTATTTACCTCGTCGGTAGTGTTGCTCCCCTGATTTAAACAAAGTTGTTAGACATTAAATTTATGGACGAAAACAAAAATATTGAAAGGTTAATGCTTTACCTTATCAGGCATTGTAGATCTTGGGACCTGCCCCAAGCTTCTGCGACGTTCAACTACAGCTTGATAGCCAAAACGGAAAGCAATATTTTTATCTTCCTCTGTAGTTATTGTTCCAAAGTCATCACCCTACATTATATATGATTATGTATTTTTAATCATATCTGATAGGATTACAAAAACGTTGGAAGGCGATACAATTAATTATAAGATGTTTAGCTACTTAATTACAATTCTTGCAGCTAATTTCAAGTAGCCACCCTCGCCGAGCTTGTGATGGCCCTTTTTCTCAATCCTAGCTTTGGTTGCCTTTGAGGTGTCAGGAAACCTAGCATCAAAAGATTGAAGTCAGATATGACGTAGCACACTTTTATTTTAGACATAAAGAAAATTAAAGCTATTGAATTAAAGTTGTAATTTACCTTGCGAGTCCAGTTGGCATTTTTCCTTCTTTCTTTGCCCTTTTCTCTTTTCCGTCATGGATGAGTGCTCTCCACTCACTCTCTGAAACTGCAAGAGGACGCTCATATCTAGGGTTAAATTTCAATTGCGTCCTATAGGTGTCCCTGGTATATTTCAAATATTTGCCGGCTACCTGAGCCACCGCTTTTCTGTCAAATGTGCCGACGCCAAAAATGGCTTCTAGATAATCTAGAAGTTCTTTTTTCAGGTTGGAATTCTGGGAATTCCACCCTGTACGTATGGTTGGGCCAAAAATTACCAACGCATGGCTCTCCAGAATCCTGTAGAACTCATTGTTTCCTACACAGAATAAAACCAAAAGAAAAAGAAGATATTATCATTAATTTTAAAATAAAAATCATGATAAATATGTTTTAGATAAAGTACATGAAATAGTTAAAATATTAAAATTTACCTGGGAGTTGTACATGCTTTATAGGGACACCCTCATCGTTCACCAACAACGTGCCATTAATGGTCCCTGTGGAGCTGACACGTGTAGCTCCAGGAAACGTAATAATGTAGTTGGCCATATCAGCCTCATCATTGCCAACACGTTCAGCAGTTGGCTGGGCGTCTGCTTGGGCAGGGTGTGTTTCTTGGCTAGCACCTAAAGGAGTAGAAGGTGTACGAGAAGGTTGTTGGGAAATATCTTGCCCTTGTGTCCCACTACCACCAACACCAGGTTCAGCAAATGCCAGAAAACGCTACATACAAAAGAACTTTTTGTTAGTTTAGTCAATGTAAAAATTAAAAATCAAACTATCACAATTCATCTCATGCAGAACAAAAAAAATATCCTTCTGAATTTTTATTATTACCTGATATCTTTCTAGCTGCCTCATAAGATGTTGTATCCTCTCTTCTGTTTCAGGTGTTTGAGGCGTGTCTATAAAAGTATTAAATTCCGACCTTGCATCTCGTGCCTTTTTTTTGCAACAAGAACACTGGAGATAGGGATGAAGAAAGCTCTTCCTCAAAGAGGGAATCATCAGGCGTACCATGGCTAGGTGTCTGCATATTTGAACAAAATTAATATTATTTCAATTATGTAAATAACTAAAATACCTGAAGATAGAGCAATGCTGGCACTTTACATGTTCTTCCGATGGCCTCTTTTCGCGATCATCCCGTCTCGAGGTTGTTCCTGAACTGCTTTGATCAGTCTGCCACATTGCAATAAAATTATAAATGTAAAAACTTGAAAACAATATCTAACTTGAAAACACAAAATGAAAACTGAAATCATTTCTAATAAGACACCGAAAGACAGAGTTAGAGTTTCAAATATGCCTTGCATTGAATTCAGTCCTGGAAACATGTCATTGCACATTAAGGCACCCAAACATTCAATCCACAAATGATATATTTAAGTAGGATTCTCCTATTCTGGGAAAACACCATACCTATAATGCATTCACTTGCATGTATAAAGGGAAAGGAAAACATGTTTTCATACAATGGTGACAAAGGCATCTTGGGGAAAGGTATCTTCACTTTTTATTTATGTTGTTCACCCACACCACTCTCATGTTTTCACTAATCCTATTTTGTCATTTTTGGATTCAAATTAAGTTAAGGCCTTAAGTATTTTTTGACCTTTCGGTGTAGTTTTCATAAGTGGCATGTATGGATTTTCCATTAATTCTGCACTTTTTCTCTTCATGCACATGTTTCCCTGGAAATCAAATGCATGATTTAGTCCCATACATTTAACAAGTTGTTGGATAAACTCCATAGGAAATATCATGTTTCCTATTCAATCAAAATTTATCTCAGTTAGGGTAGGTAGGAAGGTTTTCCCTTTGTATTAATAGGGCACTTCTAGCTTGCATTTTTATTATATCTTTCAAATTTAGTGTCGTTTCAATTAGGGCATGATTTTTTGCAACTATCAAGGTGAGAATGAACAAAGACAAATTTTTGTGATGGATGACTGTATATGACTCCATGGCCAGAGGAAAAGGCACTAATCTACTTCTTCAAATATCTATAGTTCTCATTCACCTCATACGAAGATGGTCCCTGATTTTGAGCCAAATGTTGCAGCAAAAAGTTCCCCCCCTCCATAATTTGATATTCAATGGAAATTTCTTAAATTGATGATGGGGCAAGATTATGGAACATTGGCACATACATATGTAATGGAATTCCAAGATCATGATATATGTTTGCATATGTTTATGGCAATGTTCCACCAAGTCCCCGGGAGGTGGGAGCGAGGGGACGAGGGAGCGCGGGAGCGGCCTATGCAAAAGCTCCCTACCAATTTTCAGGAAATGTGGGGGGACGTCGGGGTCATAAAAATTATAAAATTTAATATTTAAAATGTAACTATATTTTTGTAAGGAATGTATATACAGTCATCATACACTTGCATCATGAAAGATAAATCATAAATGATAAAATTACAAATCGATGCATGATGAATCATATAATTGAAACAAATTTAAAAGTTAAAAGTTAAAACATACATCATACAATCATGCATGTAAGTTTGTAAGTTTGTAACTATATAATCATTAATGTAACTACTAACAATGTACAATGAAAATAAAGTTTAAGATATCATATGACATATTATATCAAGATAAAAAATAGAGTTTAACCGAAGACATCATGGCAACTCAAGTCTCGAAACATAAAACTTAAAATGCAAATAAGTTATGTCCGAAACATAAAACATAAAACATAACATATGAATATCAAATGATATCATCATACTGATAAATGAGCATAAATGCTCAAGTTAATGCCCCACTAGTCTCTGCATCCAACTTCTGCACGAATATATCAAGATCAACCATGTCACCATCTGAATCAGAATCACTTGGATTCTCAAATATGCGAAGTGGCACATCAACTTTTAACACGAAACCATAAACTAAAAGGGGCGGTGAGGGGACGTGAGGGGGCGTGAGGGAAACATCCCCTAGAAGTCCCCAAGACCCCGGAGCGCGAGGGGGCGAGGAATCTAGACCCCTAGGTGGGGGGCGAGACCCCATGTAACACTGGTTTATGGAGGTGGTGGAGCAAAAAAGAGCTCAAATAGAGCTGAAATTTTTCACATAAAAAGGACTGTGGGCTTGACTAATGGTTCCATTTAAAAATGATATCTAGACAGAGAATAAGTGTAGCATGCAAACATGCATTGAAAATCCATCTGAGTTTGCATTGTATTACTTATGATGGATTCAAATTTGGGTTTCAAAATGCCAGGTTATGGCATGATTTTGTCGAGAAACCCTTAGTTGGATTCTCATGTTGGTTTAATTTATATTTTAAGTTTGTTTTGCAATTTTTGGGTGATAGTAACTCATGAACTAGGTTACCAATGTGTAACAATCATATTTCAAGAATAAAGTTGTGATTTTTTTATATTATTATTATTATCTATTAGCTACGAGTATTGACACCTAATGCCTGGAATTTTGACATCTCGATAGCATGGATAATTTCGAAAATGTTTCTAGTAATGTTAACATAATAACTATCATTACGTGTCTTCACTTTTTTCACCATAATAGACCTGTGATATGGACTCATCACACAAATTCATATGCTATGTCCCAAAAAGTTCAAACTGGTTGAACCTACCTCATAGTGTGGTTATTAAGGACAAGTTGCTTGATATATAACTCGATAGCATAGACCACGTTGCAGTTCTAAAAAGAATCCTCAAGTGTCAAAAAACCTTCACAATATGTTCTACTATAAAGCCTTTTGGGATACCTGAAATAATATATGTATCATTGATGACTTTTAAAGTATGACAAGATCCAGAGGGAAAGGAAATAAATGGAAGAGTGATCCACCAATGAGAACCTAGAATTTAGCATCAGATGAGTTAGAGCCTAGGAAATTGAAACCCTATAATTTTAATTAGTGATGAAGGACATCACATAGGTAATTATATTTTCATGTAGAATAATCTGTTAATTCAAATTTAAACTACATAATATGAAAGGCATACCATAAATTTTTCCACTTAAGTCCAAACAACCTATAAAAAGGGAAAACCTTCTTTTTCCATGGGAAATAATTTACCTTTCCTTTTTCAAGACAATCTAAATCACAAAAAATATGAACTATACTGCACACATTCTTGGATAATGTGAAAGTGGAAAAGGAATACTCTACACAAGTGATGCACACATGTACATTTGAACACTAATAGATTTTTGTAGTTGAAATGCAATGCTTGTTTTCATTTAAATGTAGGGTTTTTAAAGCAGGGAGAAATAATGGCTGCCAAATTAAAAAGCATTTCTTTGGGAAAATTTAAATCTTTTATTGGGTGATGAAGATAATAGAGGGTATTGAATCTTGATTCTTGACATCTAGAGAGAACCCTACAGCCTAACACAATCCAATGGAATTGACCAAAAAAACCCAAATAGAGTCAACCCTACTATAGGAGGAAGGCCCTGCAGTAAGAACTTACCATTTTGCAAGAGCTGAGGGCGACGTCGTTCGCAAGAGCTAAGGGCGAAACGAGGGCGACCGCCGAGGGAAAATGTTGTTTCGCAAGAGCCGAGGGCGAATGTGCAGTGGCGACGTCGCCCGAAAGAGCCGAGGGCGAACTGTGGCGACGTCGTTTCCGTTAAGAGCTCGGGGGACAGAACAGTACGGTTCAAGAGCTCAGGGCGAATGCTGAAAGCGAATGCTGTTCTGCAAGAGCTGAGGGCGAATGTTGTTCTTCAAGAGCGGAGGGTGAATGCGCGCGTGATATCAGACGTTAATGTAGCACACATGTACATTTGAACACTAATATATTTTTGTAGTTGAAATGCAATGCTTGTTTTCATTTAAATGTATGGTTTTTAAAGCAGGGAGAAATAATTGCTGCCAAATTAATAAGCGTTTCTTTGGGAAAAATTTAAATCTTGTATTGGGTGATGAAGATAATAGAGGGTATTGAATCTTGATTCTTGACATCTAGAGAGAACCCTACAGTCTAACACAATCCAATGGAATTGACCAAAAAAACCCAAATAGAGTCAACCCTACTATAGGAGGAAGGGCCTGCAGTAAGAACTTACCATTTTGCAAGAGCTGAGGGCGAATGCTGTTCTGCAAGAGCTGAGGGTGAACGCTGAGGGCGAATGCTGAGGGCGAATGCTGAGGGCAAATGCTGTTCCGCAAGAGCTGAGCGCGAATGCTGAGGGAAAATGCTGTTCTGCAAGAGCAGAGGGCGAATGTGCGCGTGATATCAAACGTTAATGTAGATATTGCGACAAATACGAAACAATAAAATCATTTTTATGTAGCGCGCATATAAGTTTCGAATTTTTATGTAGCGCGCATATAAGTTTCGAATTTTTATGTAGCGCGCATATAAGTTTGGTATTTTTATGTAGCGCGAAAATAACTGTCGTTATACTGACGGCGGAAAAGGCGTCGCTATTACGACGGGTGCCTCCAAACGTCGCAATGGCGACACCTAGACATTGTGTCGCAGTTGCGACGTTTAGAGTCGTCTCAATAGCGACGCTTTGGGCCATGGTGTCGCAATTGCGACACGTTTTTAAGTGTCGGTATTGCGACACTTTTCTATAGACGTCGGTATAGCGACGGTTTCGGGCGGGATGGAAAAAATTTGGGAAAATTTCCGACATTTGGTCAAAAGCGTCGGAACCAAGTGTCGGAATTTCCGCCAAATGTAGTAGTGCAGATATACCTCCATTAGATCCGTAATATCCCTTGCTGCGTAGATGGGATGGGAGATTCACCAGATGGACGTCAAGACTGTGTTCCTAAATGGGGTGATAAAAGAGTAGGTGTATATTGAACAAACAGAAGGCTTTGATACACATGATCATAAGACTCATGAGATTGGTATGGTTGAATTGACAGTTATTTGCAAAAGATGGGATTCGTCAAGAGTAATGCAGATCCCAATCTCTACTATCTAAGGGTAGGGAGTGAGCCCCTGATACTTATTTTATGTGTAGATGATCTATTTCTGACAAGATCATCGAGGCTCATCAAATACTGCAAGAATAATTTGGATACAGAATTCGACATGAAGGATCTAGGACTTATGCACTATATTCTTGGGTTGGAAGTTTGGCAGCAGAAGGGGGAGATCTTTCTTGGTCAAGGAAGATATACTACAGAGATTCGGAAGAGATTTCAGATGGAGGATTGTAGACCATGACGACTGCAATGATCACTAATTGGAAGAAAATTCACACGTCCGAAGATGATGAGACTGATCCTACTCTGTATAGGTAGCTCATAGGATCTTTGATGTATCTGGTAAACACTAGGCCAAAACACAAGTTATGTTGTAAATAACCTCAGTTAGTTCATGGTGGAACGTAAGAGGGCTCATTGGCTAGCAGCCAAGCACGTTCTCAAGTACCTTCAAGGAACAATCGAGCTTGTATTGAAGTACACCAGTAGCAGTGATATCAAGTTGAGTGGGTTCACCAATGCAGATTGGGTCGGGAGTCCAGTAGATTGGAAGAGTACCAGTGGGTATTGTTTCAGTCTAGGATTAGGGATGACTTCCTGGTGCAGTACGAAATAGAACTCTGTGGCACTGGGCTCGACATAGGCTGAATATATGGCACCTATGTAAATTTTTGTAGATGTTCTATGCTTGATGCAACTTTGCTTTTGTTACAGCAATCTCCCAAACAGTTAAGTAAAATGCTGATAGAACATACCAGTGGATCTGTAGAAGACAAACCAGAAATAGGAGAATGTGGTGGTGCGTTACGGCGGTCAACAGGATGCTTCAACCAGCAAAGTATTCTTGATCAGCCAACCCAGAATGTGTCACAACAATCCTCAAATCAGTCAACACAAGTCAACTCTAGAAAAGTCAACGCTGTCCAGAAAAGTCAACGCAGCTCCAACTTCAGTCAACCTTTTGACCTTGGTTCTTGTGCCAAAGTGTACGGCCTACTAAAATCGAAGTCTCCACAAATTTTGGGCCTCTTTGGACCATGCGTTGACCAAAGTCAACGCTGGTCAAACTTCCTAGGAAACCCTAGCTGCAGCAAACTGCGTCCTTTTTCTTGGCTGTAGTAGCTCGTCCTTCTTCCCACGTGTGAGCTAAATTTTTCCTCCAAGAATCTCGTACTAAATCAGAGAAGAGAAGAGGAAGTGATGAGATGATTGAAATGCTCTCCAACTTTGACTGTATTTATATCCATCATTGAGGTGTGTGACACATCTGCTGGGGGTGCAAAACCTTAAGGCCGACCTGTACATATAATTTATTATAAATAATAAATTCAAAATAAATGTTCTGCTCATCGGATTAAGATAAATTTTATATGGATCTTACACCTCTCCGAAAGAGGAATCCAACAAAAATATCAGTATCTTAATCTGAGCATCACAACATGGATTTTGGACCTAGTTTTCCAATTTTAACAACCTAGCACAGCTTCGTGTGAGGCCATATGGCTTCGGAAACTGCTTGTGAACCTACTGAAGGAGAAAATGGAAGCGACCAATGTTTTGTGTGATAATCAGAGTTGCATCAAGCTCTTTGAAAATCCTGTGTTTCATGATCGGTCGAAGCAAATTGATATCAAGTGTCACTTCATCAGAGACTATGTCCAACAGGGAGCTATAATGTTGCAATACACTCCAATAGGAGAACATGTGGCAAAAATTCTCATGAAGGCTCCGGGGAAGAATAAGTTTGTCTACATCAGAAAGAAGATGGTGATGATCAAGAATCTATTCCAGTAGCAGGAATGGATAGGATCATGATTCAGAGGGAGATGCAGTACAAATGTAGCAGTGACAGTGATAGTGTCATGGGCAGTAGTACAGAAGGTAGCAGCGCAACAGATGAGGGGTGGCATCCAAAGATTAGCAGCACAGAGGATGCTTCAAAAGCATAGTAGCATGCAGCAGAAATATTGCTAGAACACTTTCCTTGCTAAGAGGGAGTGTTGATTTTTGTAGCATCATAAAGTGTTCTAAGTCTCAAACTTTGTGAGGAGACTTGGACATCAGTATTCCAAAGAACCCATAAATCGTTTGTGAAAATTTCACTCGGTTCATGTCTTATGAAAATAATTAATTATTTTAATGGAGACCCTAAATCTAAACTTAGGGAAATTAAATAATTAAAGGGTATTGATAAGACAAAGTGTGAATGTTCTAGAGAACGAAGATCAAGTCAAGTTTTAATCTTAGCCATTGATTAGACTTCTAATCTGGGCCATTGATTCATCAACGAGAATATTATAAAATAAGGCTTGAGGGTCATTTGCAAAATAAGCCGGGCATACACTTAGTACCCGAAGGAGATCGATTATGAAGGAATATAATTTGATTTAAGTGGGAGAGTTGTAGGGCAAAGAGTTGCAGAAGCAGAAGGAGAAGATGGAGTCAACAGTGACTAAGCTCGAGGATAGAGGAACACAAAGGGTCACAGAAAGCAGCGGAGAGCTGCAATGCAGTGAACCCATGTAGAGTGACGTAGTCCAGCGCAGGAACTGCATAGGGAAACACACAGACAGACACAGAGGAAGTCAGAAGCTCTTCAGAGTATTAGGAAATTTTCAGGAGTGGCCGAGAATTTTGTTTCAGGTGTTTTATGATGATATCTACCAGTGTATTCCATGTAAAGATTCATTTGCTGAAGAATAATAATAAAACCCTCATTTGCTGCACCAATTTTCGTACATTGGGTTTTTCCGAGGACAATTGTCCAAAAACAAGTGTGTACATGTGATTGGTTCTTATGGTTATGTTCTTTACTATTTACGTCCCTGCATATATAATTGTGAATGTTGCAGTAGCAGTTACTTTGAAGTTTACTAATATATTTATGTAAATAACATATTGGAGTAATAAGTAGGAGAAATAAATCTATCGCTGCAACTGTAGAGTCCAGATTGAAATTTTCACAGTGACCTCCTTCTTGTACCCATCGAACTTCACAAATGTATAAAATCTACCAAATGGATTCAAACTGATCATGTAATGTACTAAAACATGATACTGAATCCTTCCTACAATTTGCGGAAACAAAACACGATTGCACAATAAGATATAAGCAAGAGAAAGAAACAATCAATCGCACAACACAAGATGTATCTGAGGAAGAAAATTGCTTAAAACCCCTATTATCTCTATATTGCATATGGAAAAGATCATGAAACAATACAATGCTTTCTCACACTAGAGAAACTCCCTGCACTCTGCTGACTGTCTCACTCCGATCCCGCTCGAAACTGGCTTGAAATCTAAGCAAAATCGGTCAATTATTTAACCTTTTTCTTGCCTCTTCTTGCCCAACCTTCCTTATGAATTCTTGGGCTAATTGAGCCCCCATTAATTAGGAAAATCCCAAATAATGATTGTGCAATCCTTCAACGCCTTCCTGATGACCTCATGCATGACCTGTACAATTTTCTAATAGTACAATTGATAGATCTCTTCCCTTTAACCTCAGTCTCAAGTGGGCTTTTCTTAGAACTGACATGCAACAACTATTTATAGTGAATTATCAGTTAACTGATTGATTACTACTTGTGAATTAAATCAGATTTAATTCACTGAACCTCTCATTAGCTCATGTCTCAGTTAGAACTAGCTAAACTAATTTTAACTCAATTAATTGAGTTAACTAATTACAACTCACAAATAACTCAACCAGGGGGCATAAAAAATAGGATATCCCTTTCAATGCATCCTCTTAGACCTCTAACTCTAATTTCCCAAGCTAACTAAGTCTTCCTGACTCAATTAACTATTACAAGTTGTCATGAGATGAAATTACAATTTTTCTTTCAATTTAATTAAGGGAAAATTAAATCAAAAGCCTCATATGCTAGCCATTTTTGGGTGCCATTTTATGGATTTCATTTTTGGATGTTAATTTAATTGTTTCTTGTTGCAAATTTAAACGCTCGCTCTCAACAAGAAAGGAATTCAATCTATCTCGATCTAGTACCTTTGGAATGCTCTACATGCAACACTTCTCTAGTGTTGCTTGCTCTTGCAACTCTTGAAACTAAATAGCCTAAAAAGAAACTGAATTAGTATGATGCATCTGTCATCAGAGTCTATGACTACTATTGATTACTACACTTTCTACTAAAATCTATGTGTTGCTACTGAGTCTACATTTGTTCCCTATGCACTGCTACCAACTATGATCTGCGCTTCAGTGTCTGACATATGTCACTCTGATTTCTGTTTTCCTGACATCTGACTGCATCAATCCTAGTGATACTTCCTGCTACTATGTATTTTGGGATCCTCATATCTAGGTCTGATCCATGAGACATTCCATCTCACTAGATCCTACTCGTTGCCCTGATCGCAATGGTGCAAACGACGCGTCAATCAGAGATCATATGAGGAAGTTAGAGCAGTTTGAATTTTTGTTAAAGCAAGGGAAGTGGGGCCCACAACATGCCACATGGCATCCCAGTGAGCACGTGGGACCCATATAGCAGGCTACCAGGCCCCGACACATGGCGCTCCTCCATTGGCCCTTAACTTGCAGAAATGAAAAAAACTAAATATTAAATCAACCACATAAAAGACAAAACCATTAAAACTATATATTAAAATGAGGTTATGAATATCATATAAAATATATTCCAAAACCAAATCATATTAAAAAATGTTATTTAATTAACCATATAAGAAAAATTGGTTAAAACAAATGATGCAACGAATACATATGGTTATTTTACGTTGAAGTTACTTTTGGGTTATGGTTATAACCATACCCCAGAACCGCCCAAACCAACGAAGCCATAAATATATGTAATGGTTAATAAAACCAATGGTTATAACTCCTCCGCATTTTTTTTCGAAATATGTTATTACAACCAATGCATAAAAATACCAACGTGCCTAAAATACATTACGTGCGGATTTTGTTTGGGAGGTGGGATTTGATCCCCCGACCTCCCCTTAATTAATTCCAATTTTTAACCATCTGGCCAACGACCTTTGATTGGTTACTCCGCCCATGAAATTTTATATAAACCGCATTTTCACCAAATGCACCTAGCAGAGCTGAGCATGGATTTCAAGGCAGAGGAGGCAGGTGGAGCACGCAGTTCGAGACATATCCCTGTTTGATGCCAAGGGAATCTTTTGATCTCAAGGAGGTAAAATTTTCAGAATGTATTAAACTTTATATGCATTTTAACCAGAATTTCATGGGGAGCGTGATGGTGTGCCCAGATTTTCCTTTTGAGCTGCGGTTTTGTAGATTCCTTGTGGAGGGGAATCTTCAGGAATCTTGAGGGAATCTTTTAGATTCCTTGGAGGTCGAAATTCGCCAGTGTCAGAATGAGGTCGACTTTATACTCATTCTTCTTAGATTTTTGCAAGGATCTCAATGGTGAGATCAGATTCCTGTTTTGAGTTGCAAATTTCTAGATTCCCAGTGGAGCAACATCTTTGAAGAATCTAGGAGGAATCTAAAAGATTCCCTAAGGCCCAGATTTTCACTTTGTTAGAATTCAACAAATTAACAATCGATCCTACACCTCTCGACGACATGAGTTCAACAGTGTATTCAGATTTTCCATCTGAGCTTTATATTTTTTGGCCACTTTTCAAAGTGGAGTGCAGGTGTTAGCATTCAGTGAGTGAGCAGTCGATTTCACACCTTTCGACGCCATGATTGCGATGGTGATTTTAGATCCAATAGCAGAGCAACTTATTCTTCAGTCATCTTCAGTGTGAGGTATATGATGCATTGATTTCATGTACTTATTTGTCTCTTTTCTATGAGATGCATTGTGATGTATAAATCCCTGTTGATGTTTGATGTGGGATCATGTTTTGTTCTTGATGTGAGATGTAATTTCTATCATGGATTTTTATTATGTTTGAGATCCATTTATTTCCATGTTGGCGGGATACTCATTGTCACATGTATGTTTGAGTGAGATCTCTTTGTTGCCACCCTGGCGAGATGTTGATAGTCATTCAAAAACATAATTTTATTCAAAAACAGAAATTTAATTTATTTCATTTTTTATGTAATTTTATGCTTCCTATATGTAATAAGTTACTCTCCAAAAAATTCCGATTCATAAGCCAAACTGAAGACCACTAAATCAAAGTGAAAAGTGCCAAACTCCAACAACTTCATCCTGTAAAGAAGAAAAATCAAAGAAAAAAGGATATTCAGCATGCTTTCAAAAAAGTGAAAAGAAACATAGGAAAAGTGGGTTTTTGATTTAAATCAAATTCACTCAAGTATTAAAGACTCTTAGACATCAACTTGAAATTCATTTTCCTCCTATTCTATTGAGCAAACACTTGAGGAGAGCGAATTTTCGATTTTCTGGGCAAAGTTGGAGAAAAACTGAGCAAAGGGCGCATATCCTGAAGGCATTGCCCACAGACAGAAGGCGTTGCACACAGACAGAAGGCATTGCGCACAGCCTTAAGGTGCTACTCACATCCTTAAGGCGCTGCGCATATGTGCAGCAAAGCCCAAAACGCTTCAAAATTTTCCCAAATTAACTCTAGAGCTACAACATCGATCTCATACGCCTCTAGCAAGTAAGTAAAGGTCAAAATCCATCATTTCTCTCCTCCAAAGTTTATTAGGTGTTGTTGTATAGTTTTCTTGAAGAATTTGGTGTAAATTCACTCAAAACCATAGTTCTCCTCCCTAACACTCACAACTCCTAAAACCCATTTCCCTTACACTCTCATACCCTTTCTGCATTGCAAATACTCTTTCCCAAAACCTCTGTTATTACAATCCCTGTCCCTAATATTTTAAATCCTAAAACCCTAAGCCCTAGGTTCTCCTTTTACCTAGGCTTCCAATCGCCAATTCCCCATTTCTCATATCCCTAACACTATCTCCCACAAATTTCCCTTCCCCCATTTCCTATCCCCAAAAGTCACCTTCCACATTATCATATAATTCCCTAGGGTTTTGAACATAAAAACACCATGGAAGCATAAGAAGAGCATAACAGACCATACAGTTAGGAAGAGGAAACAGAGGCTACGAGGCCACATAAAGGGGGCAGGATAATTAGGCTTGAACATACCAACACTAGGGAAATTTTGGCTTCTCCAATGACAATAACATGTTTCAAATATGTTGGTTGTTATGATTTTTGTGAACATATTTAAAGGGTTCAACACCATGAAATGTTGACCAGGCTCTTCATATCCAACCTCCACAACAACCAAGTCACTTTAGCTGGAGTCACCTTTACTATCTCAAATGCCATGATTTCAGCTACCACCGGGATCCTGAATGTTGGGGAGAAGTGGTTCAAAAAGAGTGATTTGGAGGAAAAATACTTTGAGCTCTTCCTGAAACCAAGGCATAAGAATGAGAAAAAGAGGTTCTTTCCTTTTTCCCACCTCCAGGACAGATATGCACCAATGTAAAGATAATCATGAAATACTTTTCATGCGAGGGTATATGTTCAAGGCTTTATACTTATCACATCCACCTCTTGATGCATTTCACTAGGGTAAAGGTGCTGAACATACACTACTACCTTTTCCGAAGCATAGATAAGATGGAATTCATTGTCCAGAAAAGGGGATATGAATATAAAATGAAAATTCTTTTCCATCATTTCTTAATTAAAATCATAGTCCTATATCATCTAAATCAACTAAAAATTGCATCGGATACCTTCATAGCCCATGATATATTTAGAGACCCTCCTACTCAGCATGCACAAAATGTGCCTTCATCATCACGGCCATCCACTTCCATCCCTCCATCTTAGCTCATAGCACATTCATCATCATTAGATCAATCCCCTTCACCTCCTTCATCTCCATCTCATCATGACATTGCGTCACCCAGCAGGATTGTGGACATTGATCCTAAGTGGGCTAGTATGGTTGAGGTTGAGCCATTGCCAAAAACCTACCAGAGAGGCCACAGGCATGTGTTTTCTCCACACATAGTGGAAGGGGCCATGCCTTCTACATCAACAAAGCAGGTGGACAAAGGCAAAGAGAAGGTCATTGAGGTAGTCATTCATGATGAGGAGGACACTCATGAAACAGAGCAGAAATTTTAGCTTGTTGACCTAGAAGAGGATGAAAATGGAAAAATCACTAATGTTGCCATCAAGGGTAAGGATGTCATGATTAAGGAGCTCCAAACTAATCTTGATAGAGCTAGACATTTCATACACTTCCTTGAGCAAGAAAATGAGCAATTGAAGACTAAATAGGTCATTGATGAGGTCAAGTATGTCATTGCTCAAAGGGAGGCTGAAAAGGTCAAAGCCATGCTAGATGAAACACTTGAAAGGTATGGATTACTTGATGATGAAGAGGAAAAAGCACCAAGAAAGAAACCTAGAATTAGAGGGCTGAAAAGAGCTCTAGCTTTAGAAAGAAAAAGGGAGGTTGAGCTTGCTGAGCAGCTAACCTTAAATGAGCAGCTTGCTATAGTGATAAATTAAAACATGGAGCCATGGCTTGATAGAGCCAATCAACACTTGGGGAAGCTGCTAGAAAAGGCTAACAAAGACAATGACTTATTGAGGAAGAAAGTCAAACACCATGCACTAAAGGAGAAAATTGCATTGGGCAAGCTAAAAAGTGCCAATGCAAAAATTGAAGATTTGACCATGGAGGAGAAGAAGAAATTGGACATTCTTGCTGAGGCTTCCCTCCAAGCCTAGACACATCATCATCAACTATTCTACAAATTTTGAGGCATTTTCAAACTTTTTTGTAAATTCTGAGTTTGACTGTGTTTTTCTAAACAAGGAAATATCAGAAAATTTTTCATATGTGCAACACCCTAAGTGTTGTGCAAATGATAGGGGCATTTTTTGGGCAAAATGTCACCACCAGTGGATTCATAATGAAAAATACAGTCAGGAAAACCACTTTTCAATCATTTATTTGCAGATTCAGGAGGTCAAAAGGGCACAAAACCACCAAAAAATCATGTTTCTACCCATATTTTTGCCTAGGCACTGCGCACAGAGAAGTCTTAGGACATTGAAATTTTGAAGGGTCAAATCAACATTATTTTGAGAGATGGAGGCATATTCAGAAAGAGGACCTGACAAGCTTTCCAACAAGTCATCTTGGGCCTGATTTGGACACCTATAGGTCAGTAAAAATTTGCCTTGAACATGGAGGGCGCACAGCCTTAAGGCACTGCACATATGACAGGAAAATGGCCCATATGACAGTTTGCTAATCTTTTTGGATTTTCACTGTAAATTTTGATTTTATCTCAGAAAATCATCTTTCTATTAATGTAATTCATCATGGTAAATGTAATTATGTCAAGGATAAGTTACCTATAGGTAGAGTCATTAGGTAAAGTTATCCTTTAGTCAAAATGAATCAGTTTGAATGTAATGAGGAGTGAGTCACTTGGACCATCCTAAACTTCAGCTTTTAGTTCATAAATTAGTGGATCTCTTCCTCACTTCATGGATTCAACCCCTGAGGATGAGTGAATGTTGTTTTGATGTCTATTTAGCCCATTTCTCCACACTAATCAAGGCTTGGAATCAGTTTGGATGTTAGCTTGTTGATCAAGGAACTATTGTACTAAGTTTTGGCTAGTTAATAAAGAAGAGTTGCAACTATTTTTTGGGATACTTGTGGTATGATGTTTATCATTATTTTTTTCTTCAATTTCATATGTTAGAATGTGTTGTATTCATGTTCATTACATCTCTATGGTATGATCTCTTTCAAGTTAGATAGGAAGAACACATGCTTGCTCATGCTCTGTTTTGGGGAATTGATCACAGTTTGTCCATTTTCCTATGTTTAGGAAGAATACATCTCCCCTGCTCTTCCTAGCTTCTTCTCAGTCTCAAAACCATCTCATCACAATCATCTTTAAGTGATAATACTTATGCCTATGTTGCCCCATTGAATCCCTACAACCCTATCTCATTTTCCCTGACCTAGCTCCCTTGACCTAATTTATTCATTCAGTGAAACCCAACCAAATAAAATTCAAACAAACTCCTACACTCAATATCTATCCTAAAAACCCTAATTCCTCTAGCCCTCTTGGATGTGACTTTTTAGAGAGAGCCCTCTCCGACTTGATAGGGCTAGCTATTAAGTCAAAAACTTTGTTTGTGGTTACCTCTATAGGGATTCCTTCTTCAGCCTTGGGAATCTGGCAGAGTGCTAACATTCTAGTGCCGTTTCCGGGGAGAGAAAAGACAAATTTTCCTTAGGTGTACGACAAATATTTATTGGAAACTGATCCTTTGGATGATATGATCGAGTTTCATAAGGTCGATTTCATAATTGCAGTGCCGCATAGCAGATCTTGCTTCTACAAGATATACCAGAGCGAATGCAGACCTTGATCCAGTTGATTTGGTTGATGACCATGTTGTATCTCCTAGAGACAGCCTTGATTTGTAAAATACCAGTGCCTAGGACATCTTGAAATCAAAGGTTAGATGTAGACAATTTTAAGGGTGCCTCTGACATAAGATGGATAAGGATAATAATGATTATGGTGGTTCAGGAATGGTGAAGACTTTGGAGTTTGATTCATGTGAATTAACCTATACTGCGAGAGGTCTCAGGAGGTTGTATGGCTCGGTGGATTTTCAAATGGGCCAAGTATGAAACAATGAGAAGAGTCTTTCAAAATATGCAGAGGTGTTGAGAAGGAACATAGGAGGAACCCGCAAGAGACAAGCTTAAAAGTCTTAAGAATCTGTCTCTCGTGAACCCAGAGGAAGCGGATGTAGGTGTAACGGGACCAACAAGAGAGATTCATGGAGCGCGAATTAAGGGGGCACAACAAGTTTAACACATGAGCATTGTTCATATACGAATTCATGAATAAAAATGCATACCAGCAGCAACTACATTACACGAATAATCAAAGCAACAAAACATGGAAAGATGATTATACATAAATAGGAGATTACCAATAAGCAAGAGAACACAAATATATACTACTCATCGCTCCATCTGGAATCCAAATAAACAACGTTGTATATCATATAATGTTCAAAACAACTCTCCAAAATATCTATCTCAGAGCACAAAGAGCACAGTCATACAGAACTACAACAAAAATTCTCCAAAATTCTGAACCCTTCTTTCATCTCTGAACTCTCTACATATAGAGTTCTCCTTGAGGGTTTGCAATTGAATAATCATTCATGATCGACCCACACATGTGAAAATCAAAATATCCTAACCAACTTGGAGAGCGTGCATCAAGAAATCACACCCGTAATCAGAAAATCAAAATAGAATTAGGTGAAATCGAGATTTCACCAGCAAAGCATCGTAATCAAATAGTAAAAGAAAAAAACATAGTTGGCCATGGAGGCCAAATCTTGGAATCTTCAAAATGGGTCGGCGAGGAGTAACCGAGAATAGGTGGGAAGTCTGGCTTCCATCACATGATTCCACCTACTGTGGAAAGCCTCCACTCCCTCATTCTCATGATTTGCAGTTAACCGTTATGAAATGGCCAGTCGTGCCGTGCATGCCTGGCTCTTTAGCAGAGATTTCCCGGACAAACTAAATAAACCATAACTGTGTTTATTCCGCCAAAAACCCATGTTGTGCTTACCTTGCAAAACTAGAAACCAGATTTTGGAGGGGGGCCTGTCTAGTTTGTGGTATTGGATTGGGGGGGGGGGTGTGAAATAACTGCAGGCTGACGCGTAGCACCGAAGGCGGTTTCTAGAACTAGCCATTTCAGACCCCCCCCCCCCCCCCCCTGGCGTTAACCTTCAGAAGGTGAAGTGGGGCTGAAATATATCATGAGCCATCAGATGTGTGATTAGGAGCAGAGATTTGGGGAAGATGGCGAAAGTAATGGTGGAGTTAGCGGGAGAAATGGAGAAGCTTAAAGTGGGGCATGTGGCACTAACACACATCAGAATGGCCAACACTGAAAAGAGTGGGAAAAAGGAAGTGGATGGGCTTTGATGACGTGGCAAGGAGGTGGGACCACCCGCAAATCACAAATTGGAAGTTTTGTTTATGAGAAACGAGAGGTAAATGTTATGATATGTGATGTGCGTAGTGCGATGAGCGGAAGGTCACATGGAATGACGCAGGTGGGGCCGCTCGCAAATCGCAATTGGGAGTTTTTGTTATGAGCAACGTAGGGTAATGTTAAAACTTCTGAAGGCGATATGCGAAATGCAATGAGTGGAGGTTGACATGGCAGGACAAAGGTGGGACTGCCCGCAAATCGCAAATCAGAAGTTTTTGTTATGAGAAGCGGGAGGTAAATGTTATGATCTGCGATGTGCGAAGTGCGGTGAGTGGAAGGTGAGGTGGCAATGAGGTGGGACCGCCCGCAAATCGCAAATCAGAAGTTTTTGTTATGAGAAGTGGGAGGTAAATGTTATGATCTGTGATGTGCGAGATGCAGTGAGTTGAAGGTGACGTGGCATGGTGGAGGTGGGGCCGCCTACAAATCGAAAGTTTTTGTTATGGGAAACGAGAGGTAAGTATTATGATATGCAATGTGTGAAGTGCGGTGAGTGGAAGGTGACATGGCATGGAAGAGGTGGGACCACTCGCAAATCGCAGTTGGAAATTTTCTATTATGAGAAGCGAAGGGTAAAAGTTGTGACTTGCGATGTGTGATTTGTGATGAACAGAAAGTTCCGCGATGCAAAAAGGAAAGTGGGTACCAATAAAGGTTTATAGCAGAAAGAAATGAATTGTGAATGATAAAGGTTCATGTGGAAAGGTAAAAAGGGCTAAGGTTTTATCGCATCGGGGGTTTGGTGAAGGAGTGCAATGGAGCCATTCACACCTCATCCCTATGATTTGATTATAGGGGCCACTTCTCCACCTTGTGTGCGGTCACAAGACAACATTGGCTCCATCTGGGGACAACATGCAGTTCTAAATGCATTGAGAACCTACAGACTTGAATGCCTGTGCTTTATTGTGCACATGGAGTCGCAAATGCATATTGTAAGTCTAAACTGAAACTCCAACTGAGCTGTGCACTGCAAACTATCAAAACGGAAATCACTGTTGCGCCCTGAAAACCTTGAATGTTGAAATCTGACCCATGCTGAAACTGAAATCTGAAACACACTTGAACTGAAAACTGTAAAGCAATCTGAAACTAAAACTAGGAAGATGCTCATAGCACTGAGCTTATTTGCACACCTACCTACCCTAATCTGCTGGAATTACTGCTATTCTAAATTATACAATAATACCAGTGTAACCAGGCAAGAAACTGCTCTAATAACTTTGTTCTTTCACTTTTTTTCACCAAACTCAGGAACAAACATGTTAATGGTATTTGATAGAAATTCCCAGCCTGATCGTCATTGCAAGGAGCTTTGTAAACCTAAAAAACAACAGAAATGTTGAAAAGGTATGGTGGCTTTGTGATGAACAATTTCTCAATATAGATAGCCGTTGGATCAAGATAAACTTGCCGCTATTTTTGAATATGCGGACCCAATCGATCCAACCTCATAACTTGGTACTGCACATTTGTTCTCCATGTCTTCAAACAAATCAAAACATATTTTCATTTTATCTGATGGATTTTGTGTCGATACTCCTACTGAACTAAACAATAGGGCAGACTGTTCGATCATATCCATATCATAGCAGCTTCTGAAATTATTACGTGTGCATGAAAACTAACTTTGAAAACTCCAACCATCCAACGTATCAGCTATTGGGTCATGAAGTGCTTTAGATGACTGTAGCGTTGGTTCCACTGGCATCTCATGATTTCTCCTGTTATTATCAACCAAAATGTGACCAATATTCCCTTTCACAATCTGACATGAATTAAAGCATAAAGGTAGAGAATCAAATTGGATCAATTCTTCCTCTATTTTAAACTTTTCCTCTCCATTCAACAGGTTCACTTCCACATCAACTGCAATATTTTTCATTTCTTCAAGGGTTACAGTGTCCCTTTCTCTTACTTGGAATTCCATCTCTGGATTAAAGGCATCTGGGTAGTGCAAGAGAGCTACTCATGGGGGTGGCTTTATATCAATAGGCATTGAATGATGCACCTTATTGAACTTGGCTGAAAATTATTGTACTGTCTCCCCAGCCTGTCTTTTTAAATGTCCATACTCTTCTATGATAAGAAAGACATCTCCCATTATTACTCATCGACCTAGGAAAACTTTCATGACTTGATGAAAATTGCTCATGCTAGTAGCTAGAAGATTCTCAAACCAATTTTTAACTTTACCTTGCCATGGTAGGACAAACATCCTGATACATACATCGTCTTTTTCCTTTAGTGATGACTGCAATACGCTGACTAAAGGATCATGGTAAACATGCAACATAAGATCTTCTAGAAGATTTGTAACAGGAAAACAAACCTCATTCCAAACTGCTGCTTTGCTTGTGTGTTGAAAGTGATTCTCTTCAAACGACATGCATTAGGGGAATTTTGAAGTCTAAAATGGGCCTCCTAAGGAATAATAAAATAATAGCAAAACCAATAAAATAATATTTATGAATTTTCAATTCACTTTTTGCACCACAATCCATGTAACCATAGTTAAATTCAATTCAAAAGTTGTACCAAAATAAAATTAATAAAAAAAATGTATTGATGTGACTATAAATGAGAATGAGCTTTTCAAGAAAAGGTCACTATCATTGAACAACTAATGCATTTGTCCTTTGTACTTAAAT
The DNA here is from genome assembly GCA_034641835.2 of Pinus albicaulis. NCBI lineage: Eukaryota > Viridiplantae > Streptophyta > Pinopsida > Pinales > Pinaceae > Pinus > Pinus albicaulis. The sequence goes on from CM076579.1 coordinate 1,436,434,986, forward strand.
AACTTAAAATAAAATATAAATATAAATTTATAAATTAATAATTATATTATATGCTATTAATTAAAATTTATATTATTTAAATTGTATAATGTAATTAATATACTACATAAAAATAATATAATATAATAAATGTATAGGGATATGCATTGTTTCTTTCAATAAATATGAAATGACAATAATATATTTTTATTAAAAAAGTGTGAAATGACTTTTATTATGAGTACTTTACTTGACTTTAAAAGTACTTAGAGCACTACCATGGTTAGTTTTTATCCACCATTGAGAATGTGACAAGTAAGTACCTTTAACTCAAGCAATGCCACCTCAACCATTAGGGATGATGTCATCCCTTAAAATGCGATTGGTTCTCATAAAGTGAATTTTGATTGTACATTTTCCTTTAGAGGCCCATTTTAGACCTCAAAATTCCCCTAATGAGAACCAATTGTTTTTCCTCACTATCCACTGTAGTCAAGTGATCTGAGTGTTCTTTATCTTTCTCTTTGTCACACAGAAGCTTGCAAGGGAGTTGCAAGCTCGTTAATTTCGAGTGAAGGAACATGATTTGTAACAATTTGTTGTACTACTGAAAGAGAATTTGAGAGATGGTCTTCATCATGCAAATATGACTGGTCTTTAATCTATGAAGGAAACATTGCTTGTTGAGGATGTTCTTGTGGATCTAGACAATTAAGCTCTACTGCCTCTATTTCTGGATCACCAGAGTGTTGTTGATTTTTAGTGCTGTACTATGGGAAACACTCCAGCTCTTCCCCTTCTTCATGGAGGGTAAGCTTGCCTCTCTCTTCTTCAGAATAGGCTAGGAACTAGTTTTCTACATGCGGTCTAAAAACCACCATGGGTCGTTCTTCTTGGAGATTAAAGGGTGTGGGCCCTTTTTCTGTAATGGCTTCTTTGAACTGCTCTTTAGGAGGGTCGGGCAGTTTCAAGGGTATAGATGTGGACTTCTCATTTTTGGGAGGATCAACTTCTTGCTTTGTGAAATTGGATGCAATGGCCTTATGAGGGGCTGACTCTTCTAATGGCTTCTTCCCTTTACTAGCAAGACTAGGAGGGGTTTGTTATCTTGAATTGGCTCTTCGTTTCGTTCTTGCCCTCGAGTTCTATTTCTGAAGGACCTGAGGTCATACTTCTTGTGGAGTTGAGCCTGCATGAAATCCACGAGCTGTCTGCAGTAATTTTCAATATCTCGATCTTCTGGAGGGACTTCCTTCTCTTCTTGCTCCCCTTGTAGGATGAGTTCAACCTCCGCATCATCAGAGTAAGCGAGGAATTGATTCTCTTGACTGTCTGTGACTTCCTCGGTCTTTCCATCCACTTCTCTCTCCTAGTATAGAGGAGGTTGAATGTGGTCTTGTTGTTCCTTCCTATCCCGTTGCAACAACTGCGGAGGAGGCTTCCAATACTGAGGATTAAACCCTCAGTTAGGAATCATATGGTTGGGAAGAGGAGGGGAATTGTTGGCCTCCAATTCAAGCTTAATCAACTTACTTGAAAGGTTCTTGATTAGCTTATTCATTTCTTCAATTCTATACTCTTGTGATTCCCTTTCCTGATTTGAAGTAGAAGCCTCCTCCCTATTCTTTCTTCTGGATTCATGTTCTATCTTCCCCTTGAATTTACCGGTAGAATAAAATTTTGCTTCTACCTCCAATGCATCAGTCTGGATCTTATCCAGAGATGTGGATTTTGTTTCTATTAGGGTGAACCCAAACTCCGGTTCGAAAGCTCATAAGAAGACCACCTTAGCAACTGCTTGGAGAGGGTTTATATAAGCAAGGATATTATTATAGAGCTTATTGAACCTCTTTATGAATTATGTTACATCCTCATTGTGTCTCTTTCTTAGAGCATTTAACTCGATGAGAACGTATCCATGGTCCCTCTTTTCTCCCCATTTTATTGTGAAGAAATTTTCCATTTCTTCCCAAGTGTGCACTGCATTGTTGGCTAGAGACTTGAACCACTTCCGGGATTCTCACTCCAAGGATTGGACAAAAAGCCTTAAAACCAGATCTAAGTGCTCTACATTCACACTCTCAGCGAAGACGCATAAGGTTTCAATATGTCTCTGCGCAAAACTATTATCTTGCTTGGTGAGCCGAGGCAGGAGCTTTAGATAATCTTGTGGCATATCATTTAGAGGCCGAGGGAGGGCCAAGGGGGCATACTTGTTCAAAAGGAAACCCGATACAGCCATCTGATTTAGATGTGGGGGTAGATGGTGGATCTGAATCTGGTGTGAGGCCTGGTAAAAGCCAAGATTACTTCTGATTAGGACTATTTTACAGTGGAGTCGCCAAGGTGAGGAATACGCAACTCCCAACCCTTCCTGTTCACCAGACTGAAGGGTGGAATTTATGTCGTCTCCCAGGGAAACTATTCTTCATTCGTCTCCCTGACAATGACGACCAAAAGATGTTGTAGCTCCTAGAGACAACCTTGAGTTGCAAAATAATAGTGCCTAGGACATCTTAAAATCAGAGGTTAGATGTAGAAAATTTTAAGGGTGCCTCTGACAGAATATGGATAAGGAGAATAATGATTGTGGTGGTTCAGGAATGGTGAAGACTTTGGAGTTTGATTCATGTGAATTACCCTATGCTACGAGAGGGATCAGGAGGTTGTATGGCTCGGTGGCTTTTCAAATGGGCCAAGTATGAAACAATGAGCAGAGGCTTTCAAAATATGCAGAGGTGCTGAGAAGGAACAGAGGAGGAACCCACGAGAGACGGGCTTAAAATTCTTAAGAATATGTCTCTCGTGAAGTTAGAGGAAGCGGATGTAGGTGAAATGTGACCAACAAGAGAGATTGGTGGAGCGTGAATTAAGGGGGCACATCAATTTTAACACATGAGCGTTTTCATATACGAATTCATGAATAAAAATGCATACCACTGGCAACTACATTACATGAATCATCAAAGCAACAGAACATGGAAAGATGATTATACATAAACAAGAGATTACCAATAAACAAGAGAACACAGATACATAATACTCATTTCTCCATCTGGGATCCAAATAAACAACGATGTATATCATATTATGTTCAAAACAACGCTCCCAAATATGTATCTCAGAGCACAAAGAGCACAGTCATACAAAACTACATAAAAAGTTCTCCAAAATTCCGAACCCTTCTTTCATCTCTGAACTCTCTACATATATAGTTCTCCTTGAGGGTTTACATTGGAATAATCATTCATGATCGGCCCACACATGTGAAAATCAAAATATCCTAACCAACTCGCAGAGCATGCATCAAGCAATCACTCCTGTAATCAGAAATTCAAAACATAATCGAGTGAAATTGAGATTTCACTAGCAAAACATCATAATCAAATAGTAAAAGAAAAAACATAGTTGGTGTTAATTTTGGACAACTAGGTCCAAACTCCATGTTGTGATGCTCAGATGAAGATGCCAATATTTTTATTGGATTCCTCTTTCAGATAGGTGCAAGATTGATCTAAATATCATCTTGATCCGATGAGTAGAACATTTATTTTGAATTTATTCAAAATATGTGCAGGTCGACCTGAAATGAAATGTAGGCTTGAAGCCCCAGCAGTTTTGTCACACACCCTCACTGATGGATATAAATAGGTCAATGTTGGAGGTCATTTTCACTCATCCATCACATCACATTCTCTCTCCTCGTCTGATTGGTTCGATCATATATTGGAGTCTCTTCTTCATCCACACGTGGGAAAATTGCAGCAAGAAGATTTATGTTTATGACCTAGGGCTTTTCAGCACATATTTGACCAACATTGATATTGGTCAATGCTTGGTCAAACTGACTCGAAACTTGGTCAAAATTTTGATTTCCCTAGTTCGCATTTTTTGGCACTAAAATCGAGGTTGACCGTTGACTTGACCGGGTTGCATTTACTTTTTGCTATTGCTGTTTTGCATTGACTAGGACAACGTTGAGTTTGGTTGACTTTGGGTTGACTGGTATAGTTGTCTGAGAGGATTGTTTGACACTTCTGGTTGGCTGACTGTATTGAGAATTTTTTGGTTGAAGCATCCTGTTGATCGCCGTAATGCACCAACACACATATATTTTCGGCTTGTCTTATGTCGATCTACTGGTATGTTATATTTTCATTTTAATTTCTTGTTTATGTGATTGCTGACTGATATTGGGGATAAAAAGTAAAGTTGCATCAAGCATAGATCATCTACAAAATTTTACATGGTATCAGAGGTGAGGGGAAGACAAAGTCCAAGGTTGTAGCAATCACCAAAGAAGAGCATGGGTACCTCAAACTACAATGGCTTTAAAGCTGATGACAAATTGACTGAGAAGGAAGACTTCCATGCTTGGAAGATGACATTGGATCTTAATTTGGAAGACCAAGATGTCATGGACTATGTGCAGGGTAAAATCCAAGAGCCTCCATCCACTGCATTTGTTGCAACCAACACAAAGTACAAGAAGGGGGAAATCAAAGAAAAGCTGATGATTAGGGACACAATTCATAAGAGTCTGGTAGCATACATATATGAGCTACACACATCCAAGGAGATGTATGATAAGTTGGTCAACATGTTCAAGGCCAACAATTCAAATCAAGTCATATTCTTCAAGAACCAACTGAAGAATCTGAAGAAAGGCGGGGATGAATCTGTTCAATCATATTTTCTGAAGCTGACCAAAATCAGGAATAATCTTCTGGATTTTGGGGAGACAATAGCTAATCGAGAGATGGTCCTCACTGCACTTGGAGGTCTCTCATCCGAATGGCATGTATTCAACACTACCATTCTCAATAACAATGTGATACCTGATTTTGACGAAGTACTATCGAGATGTGTAGAAGAAGAGACAAGGATGAAGGAATATGAAAATGAAGGAAATGATGCCTTCATTGCTCGTGCTAAGAAGAAGAACTTTGGTGGTCCGAAGAACAGAGGAAGAGCAGGGGCCTAAGGGAAGAAAGGTAAATTTTACACTTGTCACAAGCCCGACCTCTATGCTAGAGAATTCCCTTTCAAGAAGGATTCTCCCGATGATGATGACAACAACAACAATCAGAGGAATTGCAATCAAAGGAAAAATAGGTTCAGAGGGAAGAGGAAGGCTCCCTCCAGCAGAAATGGACAACCTTTCAAAAGGTCGAGAAATTCCAAGTATGAGGAATCAAATGTTGTTGATGATAAAATAAATGAATTCATTCTTGTATCTTCCCTCTTTGTTGCATCTCCACCTGACACTATGGATGTCTGGTTGATAGATAGTGGTGCCTCAAGGCACATCACTGGGTTCAAGGAAGCACTTTTTGACATGGGTTATGTTGTGGATCATAGTCGTATCCTTTTATTTTTAAAATATTTGAAAAAATAAAAATATAAAATGTGAGAAAATATGTTAAAGTGTTGAAGTCTTATACTTTAGCATAAAAAAAAAAGATTTATATTCATTAAAGTTTAATTTTAAATATTTAAACTTTATAATTGTGGGTCCGTATTAAAGGTTAAATAGTGATTGGTTTGAATGGAGGAAAGCGCCTATCATCAAAATCTTTATCGAAAGCCCAACCCGTGGGAACAACTAGCATGACAGATACCATGAGGAGTGTCTCTGTAGTTGACCGGGTTGACTGTGGGGAGAATGGAGATCAATGGCGGAGATTGAATGTGGGGGCACCAGCCAAAGTTTTCTTCTGTACCTCGTGAGCCCCTGCCGTGACGTAGGACGCTGAGTTGGTCACAGCTGTCTTCCACATCAAGCAGAGTTAACGGCTTGCTGGCGCGTCTTGTCAACATTTAATTCAAAACCTGCACCACCTATTTAAAGAGTTTTTTGTCTATTTTTCAAATTTACTTGTGAATTGCTACGCTGCACCTTGTTTGAGCTCTCTGCCACCTGCAAAATTTGACCACCCTGTAAATAGTTTTCCACGTAAGCTTTTAACCATGGCTAAAAGGTCATCCCTCTCAGGTTCAACCAACCATATCCCTCTCATGTATACTAAGAGGGATATTCAAGATACCCTATGTTCAGTAATTCACCTCCCCTTTTACCAAAACGTTATTTTGAATGCTAATGCCTCTCCTGTATATTCTTCCATGATCAAGTCTGGAGTCTTGTCTGCATGCATTCCTAAAACCCACCTTTTCCCTGAATTCATCTATTGGTTGGTATCTGTTATGTATCCCGAGAAGTGTTTTGTCATGAATTCCCAAGGAGAAATTTTTTTGCAGGTGTCTACCCTATTAATCCACCAAGCCCTGTGCTATCCTGAGTCAGAGTCATTTATTCAATTTTTTGACGATTCACTGGTTCAGTATTATGATAATCTTGCAGGAGAAGAATTCAATCAGTTCATGTTTCATTTGAAGCCTGACATGAAGTAGTTTCAGCCAGATTGCAAGGAGTTTGATATGGGGGTTTTTGATGCTGAGACTCGTCCAATATTGAGTCATATTGCAAAAATTCTGGGTAAGGATGATGATAATGCAATTGATAAATCAGTTCTAGGAATGTTTGCCATGATGTTGAAGCCAGGAATGGTGTTGGATATTCCATCATATTGGCAGGAAGCAATCAACTCACAGCTGATGAGTCTCTCATTAACAGGTTCCTTTAAATTTCCCTCATTAATTGTATATTTGTTCTTATACCAGAATGTGGAAGAGTTCATGCATTTAGACCTAAATATTATGGATGTAAATAAAAGAAGACAATCAGTGATATTCTGGACAGATGTAGTTAAGAGGGAGCAAAATGAGGCTGGGTTGTTTGATTTTTCTAGTTATTACATGCCAACTGCATACAAAATATTGAATGGAAGTCCTCCTCCCTGCTAAAGCTCTTGAGTTTTTTCATTTAGGAAACAATTGTAAATATGGAGACTGGTTTGTTTTTGATGAATATTCTGAAATAAGGCTATATGGAGAAATTGTTGAGCCTTACAGACTCCCAACTTTTGTGCCAATGAGGGTTTTTGCTTTAGAATTCATTAGACAGAGTCTAAATGCTGATCAGGTTCATTTTGTGCCTATGAAGAAAGGTCACATGTAAAAATTACCCATGGTTGTAGGCCCTTTCATAGTAAATATGAGACAGGTATTTGATGAAGTGAAAAAAATCTTAGAAGACATGTAGATGTTATTAGGAGAAAGTTGGGCTTATGACCCATATAGTGTTATTTCAAATAGAAGGATTGAGAACGGATATTCTGCTTTCATTCATGAAAGTAGGCCAGAACAAGAGAAGATAGCATGTAAAGATGTGAAGAACTCAGTAGATGCTAACATTCAAACTCCTATTATAGCAGAGAAAACAGTTAAAAGAACCAAGGAAATGGTGATTAATCTAGATGATGAGGAGTAGGGAGCCATGAAGAGAACAAAAGTTACTGAAGAGCCTGCATCTACTGCTCCTGGTTTTTCTTTGCATTTAGGAGAAGAACAAAATGCTCCTGCCTCACCCAGGAATCATGAAGCTTCTCATGAACAGGTGCCCTTGATTAAACAAATGTTTTCAAAAATTGAAGAAAGAAATCAGAGGATGAAGGCCAACATGGAGGCCCAAGCTGAACATCAAAGTACTACTGAAAAAACAAGGTTGTTAACTGTAATGGATCTTGAAAAATATTAGTTTAGAATTGCCCTCTCACATCCTACATATATGTCAATTGGTCCTTCCAGCAATTTCAACACTGTTAATGTGACTGTGGATGTAAAGAAGATTCCTCTAATTGATAAAATGAACTTGCATATGAAAACAGGTCAATTGATTGTAAATGACCTCACAAAGACTAATGAAATGGCAATAAAGGCAGAGAATATGTTGGGCAAAGTAATTAAACAACTGAAGTTAGAGAAGGCTAACTCAAGAGCCTTAACAGTTCAAAATGAAGAATTGAAGAAGATTATTATAAAAATTGGCGTAGACCCTAGTGACAAGACTACTGTGCAGAAATTCATGCAAAGTGCTGAGGTAGAGATATCTACATTAAGGAAGAAATTGAAGTTACCTATTGGTGAACATTCAATTGCTACAGAAGTTGTAGAGGTAGAGAAGGAAAAGGAAAAGTTCTTGCAGCAACTCATGCAGAAGGATGAAGAACTTTCCAAAGTAAAGCAGACTGTAATTTCATTACAAAATCATATTGATAATCATAACTGTACTTTTTTTTTTCCTACAGGTGATGAAGACCCACAAACACAAATTGTTCAATTAAATACTAAGTTGCAGATGGCTGAAAGAGATAGAAAGAAAGCGCAAACAGATCTGGAGACTGCAACAAAATTGATGAAGGTCATAGAAAATGAAGAAGATAAATACAAAATGGATTTCCGAAATGCTGAATCTGAGATTAAGAATCTCAAAGAAAGAATGAAAGGTAATATGTCACTAATACAAGCTAAAGATATCATTTGGACTGATATCATTTCAGAAATGAAATCCAATTGGTGCTTCCTGATGACAATTGCAAAAGAAAAAAGCCTTATTGTGGAGTGTGAAGAACCAATTATGTCTGATAAGAAAAAAGGGATTAACAAAGCCATTTGGGCCAAAAGATTTATTGATTTTATCAATTCCAAATCTGATCAGGAGTTAGAGGAGAATGATATGCAGGACAAAATGTTATATGCAGTGGAAATTAATAAAATGATTATCAGGAATGATCTCAGAAAGGTTGCAGAAAAGAAACTAATGGAAATCAAAGAAGCAGTAAGTCAATTTGATAAATCTTTTGATAAAATGACAAGGGTAGGCTTGCCATCATGTTGGGGAGCTGAAGGAAATCTTTTGCCATGGAGCTCTTATGAGAATTTACTGGTGATGACAAAAAGCAAGATTGATAACAGGCATGAAAAGACTCGGGTGCTTAAAGGAGAGACAATGGTCAACTTCTTGTAGAGACATTTTCAACTCTTGTGGATGGTAAAAACTATTTTCTTTGAAAGGCCTTCTTATGATTGAATTACTGCATTCATATTGGAATATCACAATCTGACACATTCATCCAGGACGAAGGTAGAAATATGGAAAAAGTGTAGAGCTTGGACAATTGACCTACCAAAAGGATCAGCAGCAAAGAAAGACAAATCAGTTGACCAAGGAAAAGAAGCCACATCATCAGAAATTCCTATAGCTTAGGATATTTATTTTATGTTGTTTTCTGAAGACAATGAAATTGTAATAAGACATTTTCATGGCATGTAATAGAAAAGCTTTGAAGTCTTGAAGTAGTTTTTGTAGGTAGGATTGGTTACAGAAGTTCCAAACCGCTTTTTACTGTATTTAATGTAATTTTCAAGAGGAATAAAGGTTCCGAGTTTTGGACCTCCAGACAAATATTTTTGTACTCAAAGATTCAAAGATTAATGAATAAGTAAGCAAGTTTCTGGCATTTTTTTTATGTTGAAATGTATTCCAGTTTTCATTATGTATTTCCATCTATGAATAAAACAAGGTTATGAGAAACAAGTCACTTCTTAATTCTGTGTATAAGAGTTAAAAAACCTTAATTGGATCTCCTTTGTTTTAACTATTTCTTTCACATATTTCTTCTGGGGTTTGGAATGATATTTTCTGTATAAAACAACATATCAGTTTGGACTTCTTCTTACATTTTCTTCTAGGCACTTAATTCAACATCAACAAATGGTAGCATTGTGAAGCATTCATAATATTTGATATTTAAGAGTTTGATTATAAATACTTGAGGGTTAATAAAACAGAGACATAAAAATTTGTGACATAATCATAAAATGTCTTAAGCATTGATTCCTTATCACAGCTAAGGGATTTTCTCTTAAGGTACAACATTAATTGGCGTCGTTGCCGGGGACGAAGATTCGAAGGTTTTCCCTGGGTTTTGTTCATATTTCCTCTGGTTGTTCAGAGAGGAGGAAATACTAAGCTATGTTTTATTTTAAATAATTCTGGCTCCTAAGAGGCCTCACACGAGGTCAGATACCTCTCAGCAAAAAGTCCCTATTCTGTCAGATCCAGAGAAGTTAGTTTCAAAGAAGGGCCAGAAATCAAAAATATTTTCTACACCTGATGCCACACTGCTTGCACCAGGCAGCAGTTCTCATATTTTTCCATCCAAGGAAATTTTCCGAAAACTCATTTTCTCGGAAAAAGAACCCTTGTCATCACCTATTCACTTCCAAGAACCAACATTAGAAGAACTATATTTTGAGTATGTATCATTTCCATTCACAGAATCTCAACCCAATTCAGTTACCAGTTCTTCTGCTATCGTTCATATACCCCTTCCCATATCAGTTGTTCCACCCCTTTTTTCCCCACCTACAACTGGTATTCATTTTACCCCCGCTCAAGGAGCAGTCAATCAGGGCATAAACATGGCAGCCCCTACTTTCTTGATGAATAGATATGCACCAGTAAATCTACCCCAACCAATGAATGCAATGCCTCAGGAGCACCTTAAGTTGCTCCCTAGATTTACTGGTGAAGATGAAATAACTGCATAACAACACTTGCCTTTGTTTTGCACTTTTACTGAAAACTTTAATGTAGAACATCTTGATGTTGTAATGAGACTTTTTGTACAGTCTCTAAGTGGAGAGGCAAGAAAATGGTTTAAAGGATTACCTAATGGTTCAATCAATGATTGGGATGAATTAGAAAGATAATTCACCGAGAGATGGGGTGAAAAAAGAGACCATGGTTATTCTTTAACAAAATTTAACGCTATAAAGAAAAAATCAAATGAAAGTATGAGTGATTTTGTCAAAAGATTTAATAAGTTGTACAATAGTTTTCCTATGGAAATGAAACCTCCTCCTATTGGAGCAAGGGTTGTTTTTTCTGGTGCATTTGCATCAGATTTTAGTTTTACCTTAAGAGAAAGAAGAGCCTCTACTCTTGAACAAATTCAAACTGACGCCTTAGAAATTGAGGCAAACATGACTACTACTGGAAAGGTTCAAGACAAGGGAAAGGCTAAAGAAGAAGATTCATCACAAGATCAAAGGATAGATGATATGACTAAGGTAATTAAAAATTTGTCAAATAAATTAGTAAAGATGGAATTAGATAACAAGAAACTTGCACAACAAAATAGAGGGGTTTTCAATCCCCAATTTAGAAAACAACCCCTACAGATTCTACAGAGAGAAAGAAAAGATCAAGATCAAGTCCAAGCACCTTTATATATAGAGGCAGACCCATCACATTCTGTTGATAATGATCAGAAAGAAGATGAAGATCAAATTTCTGCTGTATATATGGAAGATAGTGAGACAGAAGAAGAGGGTGAGAAAGAATATGTGAAGCAACAAAACTAATATGCTTGTTGACTTTAAATTGTAAAATACACAAGAGTTACTTGTAGTAATAATTTATTAATAAAATGTATATATGATTGATGATAAATGTTGTAATGAGGCTATGCTTATATACCTATGCAGGTGACCTTTCATGACTAGGCATGTCTTTTAGTGCCTTTTCAGTTAACTAATGACTACTTCACATAATCAATATTTGATTATTTAGTAATTACATTTATTTGTATTTACTCTATTTTCATTAAATTATATTTGTTACATTGCCTCTTCTTTCAAAAGCTTTGTCCTCAAAGCTTAATTTCTGACAATTTCCTTCATTTGGCGTTTGTCATCTTGGGTTTATGTAATTCATCACTGATACATTGGCATGTATAATAGTAATGTTTTCTTGAAACTGGGTTCTCTATTGCCCCTTTTTATTTTCCTCCTTTATTTTTTTATTTTTAATATATATATATATATAATAAAAATAAATTATTATTATTATTTTTTAACTATTTGTTTTTTTGCTTGTATTATTATTTTTAATAAATTTTTTATTTAATTATAAATATATATATTATAGAATTATATATCTATATATATATATATATATATATATATATATATTATGAAAAACGTATATCCATCGAAACCTAACACACCATCCACAAAACGTTACAACTTATCGATCTGAATGAATGCCATTGTCCGGTGTTTTAATTATTTGACCACTCCGTATTCGAATCACCCATGCTTTTGAAAATTTCTTGGTCGGTTCAACGCAAAACTAAGGTTTTCAAGTTATCGTTTCAACGTCTTTAGCTACAAAATTCTCCTCTGATGCATAATTTTCTGATCCTGTCATAGGCATGTGTTCAGGTGTAACCTTGGCTTCCATTCCGCTAAAACGGCTATTTGCTTGTGCAGTTTCCTCTCCATTGGACCCAGGAGCAGGGCTTGAAGGAGAAGGAGGCTGCACCTCCACATCTAAAAAGGCAGCTTTGAACCTTGTTCTCAATCCTTCATCAACTAATCTCACCCCATTTAATTGGTTACCGAGTGACATCCACCCTGCATGAGTGTTATGCATCCATGCAAACATTTTAAGTTTTCGAGTACAAGGAATTATCCTTTCTAGCATCAGATACATTTCATCTGGTTTCCAGCTTGTCTCTCGAACTTCAGGAACAAGGACATCTGTGTCAATGTTACGATTCACTTCTGGATCACCCTTAATACCAACAATACAGTGTTCTTTACTGTGATTCAACCAGTGGCCTGTTCTCCCTGTTCTAATAATTCTTTGAAGCTGATTAGTCTTCACCCAGATAAGCTCTTCAATGCAATGATAACCCCATAGTTCCAGAAATTCTCGTCCAAGCTCCATTGCACGTCCAGTGACCCAAAGGAAAATGAGACCATCAATCTGCAGAGTTGGCACATTCAAATTCCTCATCTCATCATCAGCCATTGTTCCATATGGCAATTCCATGTGAATATCCCAAGGTGGATCTGCCATAATAACACCAAAATGACCCAAAATATCCATTTTGAAATTGCATATATCATAATTGATCCATTGTGGCTCCCCAAGCTCAATTTCTGAGCAATATTCTGCACGTAAAGGTTTTGGTGGTGGTAGGCCAACCATCCCTGGCATAGGTAGTAGATCAGGAGTTGGATCCAACTCATAGTGCACATATTTGCATGTCTTCATATGCCGGCAAGTGTCTAGAAAAGAACAATCACCCAGGCTAATATCATTATGTAAAACAATTATTCGCCTGAAGTGAACCTTCTCACATGCAAGATAATTGCATCTTTGACATCAGAAATCTTCTTTTGTTAAAGCTTTACAATACTCTTTCAATTGGGTACCTCCTTTTGTTTTAAACTTTGCAGCAAGAGCAATTTCCCTTGCAGTAGGATGATGAATTAGATCATAAATTTCTTCACCTGTCTTGGACTTCTGCAACTCCCTAAATGATTTTTTCTTAAGCAATGCTTCAATATCTTTGATGTCATCTTCCTCTATCCTTGGTTTGGAAGATAGAGGAGGTGGAACTAGACCAGGAGATGGTCCTATTGGTGGTCTTTGCATAGCCGGATGACCATTAAATCCGATCCCCTATCCAGGAACACCACCAGGTCCAGGGATTCCCATAAGACCCATGGATCTATAGACACCTCTCGGGCCCATCATTTGTGGAGGGTTGCTTCCTGGAAACATTGGAGGCCCTGCCACTAGCATGCCATGAACACCTTGTGGGTGAGGTTCACCGGATCCAGCCCACATAGCTGGCCTCGGAATGCCGGAGTTCATACCAACTGGGGCTCTACTTAAATCCATTCCACCAGTAGTTCCCATTGTTGGAACAACACCCATTCCATTTGAATTATCTGTATTTTTATTATTTAGTTGCTGTGCTGTTTCAGGAAGCACCTTTGGAAATTGGGTTCGGTCAATATTCAATACCATTACCTATTTTTACCACTCACTGCAAATTCTTCCAAATATACACCTGCATTTTCATTTGAAAATTATTTCAATGCCATTTCTACAGTAGCAATAGCCCCGACTTCTCCCCCAAGTTCAACGAGAGTGTTATTATCTGCAGGTGCGCAGTAACCATTTTCCAATATCCTAAGAATCGCAGCAGAATCAATGGGTGAAGGTGACGTGTGATCGGGGAAGCGATCGAACAAAACAATAGCAACTATAACTTTGACAGTACTAAGAGCCTTAGGATGAGATCCACTGGCATCATTGCTTCCTTCTCTCAATGAATCACCCCCATTCTCATACACATTAAGATCAGATTCATCTTGTTCCTTATCTTGATTTATATCAGCTTCATCAGAATCATCATTTTGATACTGGTTTTTTCCTTCATTATTCCCATAATGCAATTTTTCCTTTTCAAGTATGTAGTTTTCATAATTATCTTCAAAAATATCTTCTTCTTAATTATGAATTTCTGCATATCTTTTAAAACAGGATGTAGCTTCTGCACATGATTTTTTTAATTGCTGAAGATTTTCTTGAATTTTTCTAATCTTCTCACTCTCTTCAGGATCTACACGAATGGCACATTGTATGGTAAACAATGTTCATAGGCTCGTATACTACGTTCATAGGCTTGTAAAACTATATTGTGCGACATGGCTCTGATGGCTCCGATACCACTGAAGCAACAAAACTTATATGCTTGTTGAATTTAAATTGTAAAATACACAAGAGGTACTTGTAGTAATAATTTATTAATAAAATGTATATATGATTGATGATAAATGTTACAATGAGGCCCTGCTTATATACCTATGCAGGTGACCTTTCATGACTAGGCATGTCTTTTAGACATGCCTTTTCAGTTAACTAATGACTACTTAACATAATCAATATTTGATTATTTAGTAATTACATTTATTTGTATTTACTCTATTTTATATAAATTATATTTGTTACAATATGCAGAAGAACGTAAAGAAGATGATATCTCATTTGATCAAGAAGAAATGGATGATTATTGCAAACAATTTACTGATTTTATGCAAGCATAGTTGCATAAAAAATATGATTTGAGGTCAAAAAAGAGGTTGAGAACTCAGGATGATGAAGGAGAGGAATTAGAATCAGTACCTACTTCAATGGAGACTCCACTACAAAAGAATCCTATTAAAAAATCAGATAAAGGGAAACAACCCATGAATCAAGAAAAAGAGAAAGAGAAGCAGCAAGCTGAAGTTCCTCAAATAAAATCTAATGACCCAAATATTTTGGAGAAAATTGTTACTATTCCTGATCAACATTCAAATTCAATTAAAAACCAAGAAGAACCTGAAAAGTTAACAAAACAAAATCAAAATTTCATCTTGTCTAAAGAATTAGAAAAAGTAAAGATTCAAGTGCCACTTCTTGAGTTGGTCAAAACACCTGGTTATAAGAAAGAAATTGCAGAGTTTATTAATTTATCTCAGTTTGATGAGGTGGGTGATATAGTGAATCTGCAAGAAGAGAAACCAGTGGTTACTTTTGGACCTCATGTTGAAGAGGTAGATTCTTCTGTTCGGCCTTTTTATATATCAGTTATGTTGCATGATTTCATTTTACATAATTGTCTGGATTCTGGAGCATCACATAATCTAATGCCATTGTCTGTGATGAAAGAATTGAATTTACAAATCACCAAACCATATAGAGACCTTTATTCCTTTGATTCAAAAAGGGTGAAGTGTGTGGGTCTTAACAAGGATATGGTTGTTTCCCTGGTTCAAATTCTAGCTAAGAGTATTATGATGGATGTGGTAGTTGCAGATATCCCAGCCAGATTTGGTATGTTGTTGTCTAGATCTTGGGGGGCAAAGCTTGGAGGAGTTTTGAAATTGGATTTCACACATGCTATCATTCCTGTTTTTAATGGGGAGGAAAGGAGGTTATACAGAGAAACTAGATTCTTGAAAACTACTACCAAGAAAGATGCAAGTAATTCCCCCATTTATGGCCAAGAGAAGGAGGATATCTCTTGTTTCATACTGCATGAAGATGCAGAATTTGCTGAAGATTCACAAAAGCAGCTCGCTTCAGCCAATGTGCATAAAGAGCTGTGTTCAAATAAAATTTGGAAGTGTTATTTTGATGGTGCATTCTCTAAGGAGGGCACTGGAGCTGGATTCATATTTATATCTCCTGAAGGTAACTTTTACCTTTTTCCTTCAAATTGGAATTTGAATTTACTAACAATGTGGCTGAATATGAAGCATTGATTCTAAGTCTGCATACAACTAAACAGATGGGAATTCAAGTTTTATCTGTTTTTGGTGACTCTGAATTAATCATAAGACAAATTAAGAATTGGTGCCAGACTAAACATCCCAGATTGAGATCTTATAGAAATGAGGCGTGGGATTTAGTTGAGAATTATTTTGAGGCTTTTAATTTACAATTTATTCCAAGAGAAGAGAACAAAATGGCAGATTCATTGGCAGTTGCAGCTAGCAAATTTAAACCACCAATTAATCCAAGATTGAGATATGAAATTGAATTAAGATACATGCCTTCAATCCCTGATAATGTAAAACATTGGAAGGTTTTTGAGGATGATGAACAAATTAATTAGTTTTTAAAAATGATTGGAAGTTTTGAAGATAGTCAAATTGATTTAGAAGTTGATTAAAGTGGTCAAAGTGATATGTCCAAAAATTTGAAACATTCAATTGGTGATCAGAAGATAATTTAGTTGAAAGATAATATTTTTCCTAGAGGCCTGTACCTCTTGAAAGATTGTTTGATGCTAATGATGTGTCAATGAACCAGAAAAAAGTATCCCAAGATGGATAAATGGAGGACTGCAATTTAGGGACTCAACATGAGCCTAAATTAGTCAAATTGTTTAGGGGAGTTCCCAAGGAGTACAAAGAAAGGTATGTAAACCTTTTTAAACAGTTCATGGACGTATTTGCATGGTCATATGAAGATTTGAAAACCTATGATTTGGATATTATTCAACATAAAATACCACTGAAAGATGGGGTTAAACCACATAAGCATAAACTCAGAAAAATT
This sequence comes from Pinus albicaulis, assembly GCA_034641835.2. Lineage (NCBI taxonomy): Eukaryota > Viridiplantae > Streptophyta > Pinopsida > Pinales > Pinaceae > Pinus > Pinus albicaulis. The sequence goes on from CM076579.1 coordinate 1,436,451,838, forward strand.
AACCCATTATTGTTGGCCCTAATTGAAAAAAAGGTGAAAAAACTTTTGCAAGCCAAAATCATAGTTCCACTAAGATATTCAGATTGGGTTTTGAATCTGGTACCAGTCAGGAAGAAAAATGGAGAGATAAGATTATTTGTGGATTTCATAAATTTGAACAGAGCTTCTTTAAAAGATAACTATCCTTTACCCAAGATGGATTTTGTTCTGCAGAAAGTAACTGGAGCATTCAAGTTATCTATGGTTGATGGTTTTTCTAGGTATAATCAGGTGGTTGTGGAGAAGGAAGATCAAAAGAAGACTGCTTTCACCACACCTTCGGGAACATTCATGTATGCTAGGATGCCATTTGGTCTCATGAATGTAGGAGAAACTTTCCAAAGAGCAATGGATATTGATTTTGTGGGTGATAAATTTTTAGTTATTTCTCTTGATGATGTTACTATTTTTTCAGGGTCTGATGATGAACACTTAGAACACTTGTAGAAAGCTTTCTTGAAATGCAGAAAATTTGGATTATCATTAAATCCCAAGAAATCTTTGTTTGCTTTAGAAGAAGGTAAGTTATTGGGTCATATAGTTTCAAAACAAGGAGTAAAGATTGACCTTGCAAGGGTTGAATCTATACAGACAATTCCACTGCCTAGAAGTAAAAAGGACATCCAAAGGTTTCTGGGAAAAATCATTTTTCTGAGAATATTTGTTCCAAATTATGCTGAAATTGTCAGGAGAATAACAGATATGTTAAAGAAGAATGTTGAAGTAAAATGGGATAAAGATACAAGAGAATCATTCGGTAGAATTAAAGAAGCTCTCCAAGAAGCTCTTGTCTTAATCAGTCTAGATTACTTGAAACCTTTTCAGGTCTTCTCATTTGCATCATCTTCTACTATTGCTGTTGTATTATTACAAAAAAATGAAGAAGGTAGTGAACAACCTGTAGCCTTTTTCAGCAAAGTCCTCAGAGATGCAGAACTGAAGTATAATATCTTGGAGAAACAAGTATATGCTTTAGTAAAATCATTAAAAGCTTTCAGAACTTATATACTTCATTCTCAAATAGTAGCATATGTGCCTAATTTTGCTGTAAAGGATGTGCTAGTACAGAGTGATGTGGAAGGAAAAAGAGGAAAATGGATTGCCAAAATCCAGGAATATGACCTGGATATCAAACCAACAAAATTAGTCAAAGGGCAGGGACTAGCCAAATTGCTAACAGAATCTAATTTCCAAGCTTTGGGAATTAGTTTACTTGCGCCTATAGATGAAGTAACTGAAGAAACAGATCAGATTAAGATAAAGTCAGCAATCAAGTACAAATTTCTCTATTCAAGCTGGTATAAGGATATCATTCATTATCTCTGTTTCTTTTCTTGTCCTCCTTCAATAAACAGAGCTGAGTACAAAGCTCTGAAACTCAAAGCTCAACCTTATGTTATAATTGAAGCTAAGTTGTATTGGAAAGATCCTGCTGGTGTATTGCCGTTATGTTTGACAGAAGAGGAAACCATGGAGGTGATTAAAGAATATCATGAATGCTTGTGTGGAGGTCACTACAGCTGGAAGGTAACTGCTCATAAGATTCTTAAATCAGGTTTTTATTGGCCCTCTTTATTTTCTGATGTACACAGAACTGTTAGAAGTTGCCAGATATGCCAATTGTTTGTAGAAAAGAAAAGACTAGCTCCTTTACCACTTCTTCCTATATTTATTGAAGAACCTTTCAGACAATGGGGATTGGATTTCATTGGAGAGATTAATCCACCATCAAGTGGGTAGTTTAAGTGGATTCTAACTGCTACTGATTATTTTACAAAATGGGTATAGGCAGTTCCTACTAGAAAGGCAAATGATTTGGTTGTGATGAAGTTTTTGGAGGAGAATATTTTCAGTTGATTTGGATGTCCAGTAAAAATTGTAACTGACAATGCTCAGGTTTTCAATTCAGTTAGGTTCATAAATTTTTGTCAGACTTATAATGTAATATTATCCCACTCTACAACATATCATCCTCAAGGAAATGGATTAACAGAATCATCTAATAAAACATTGGTGAAAATATTGAAGAAAACAATCAGTGAGAATCAAAAGGATTGGGATTCAAAGTTTATTTTTGCTTTATGGGAAATAAGGATGACTACTAAAAGATCCACTGGTAAGTCTCCATATGAATTGGTATATGGTGTTCAGGTTCTGTTTCCTACTCATCTAGCAAGACCAATAATTTCTTTTCTTCAAGACTCTCAAGAGGAACCTAATGCCCTGATCAGAAGACTAAACCAGGTGATAGTATTAAATGAAAGAAGAAATAAAGTCAGAGAAAATTTGATCATTTATCAGGAGAAAATGAAATCTATTTTTGACAGAAAGGCAAGAGAAATCATGTTTCAGACTGGAGATCTAGTATTAAGATGGGATACCATGAGGGAAGAGAAAGGGAAACATGGAAAATTTGATCCTTTATGGTATGATCCTTACAAAATCTCTGATGTCAGATCAAACAACACTTTCATGCTGGAAAATATTGATGGAGAAGCAGTAGAAATGTCTGTAAATGGGCAATATCTGAAACATCGTTTCCAGCACTAAAGGCAGTTAGTTTACTATTGTACATATTCAGTTTCCACTCACTGTATATTTCTCATAAAGCAATTTTTGACTCCATGCCCAAAGTGAAGGCACTAATCTGCGGGTTCTTAGTGTTTCGTGGCAAAAAACACTATCCCCAGGTGGAGCCAGATGTTGTGGATCATAGTCATATCCTTTTATTTTTCAAATATTTGAAAAAATAAAAATATAAAATGTGAGAAAATATGTTAAAGTGTTGAAGTCTTATACTTTAGCATAAAAAAAAAGATTTATATTCATTAAAGTTTAAGTTTAAATATTTTAACTTTATAACTGTGGGTCCATATTAAAGGTTAATTAGTGATTGGTTTGAATGGCGGAAAGCGTCGATCATCAAAATCTTTATCGAAAAGCCCAACCTGCGGGCACAACTAGCATGACAGATACCATGAGGAGTGCCTCTGTAGTTGACTGGGTTGACTGTGGGGACAGTGGAGATCAACGGCGGAGATCGAATGCGGGGGCACTAGCGAAAGTTTTCTTCTGTACCCCGAGAGCCCCCGCCGTGACGTAGGACGCTGAGTTGGTCACAGTTGTCTTCCACGCCAAGCAGAGTTAACGACTTGCTGGCGCGTCTTGTCAGCATTTAATTCAAAACACGCGCCACCTATTTAAATAATTTTTTGTCTATTTTTCAAATTTACTTGTGAATTGCTGCGCTGCACCCTGCTTGAGCTCTCCGCCACCTGCAAAATTTGACCACCCTGTAAACAGTTTTCCACGTAAGCTTTTAACCGTGGCTAAAAGGTCATCCCTGTCAAGTTCAACAAGCCATATCCCTCTCATAGATACTGAGAGGGATATTCAAGATACCCTCTGTTCAGTAATTCACCTCCCCTTTTACCAACACGTTATTTTGAATGCTAATGCCTCTCCTGTATATTCTACCATGATCAAGTCTAGAGTCTTGTTTGCATGCATTCATAAAACCCACCTTTTCCCTGAATTCATCTATTGGTTGGTATCTGTTATGTATCCTGGGAAGTGTTTTGTCATGAACTCTCAAGGAGAAAATGTTTTGCAGGTGTCTACCCTATTAATCCACCAAGCCCTGTGCTATCCTGAGTCGGAGTCATCTATTCAATTTTCTGACGATTCACTGGTTCAGTATTATGATAATCTTGCAAGAGAAGAATTAAATTAGTTCATGTTTCAATTGAAGCCTGACATGAAGCAGTTTCAGCCAGATTGCAAGGAGTTTGATATGGGGGTTTTTGATGTTGAGACTCGTCCAATATTGAGTCATATTGCAAAAATTCTGGGTAAGGATGATGATAATGCAGTTGATAAATCAGTTCTAGGAATGTTTGCCATGATGTTGAAGCTAGGAATGGTGTTGGATATTCCATCATATTGGCAATAAGCAGTCAACTCACAGCTGATGAGCCTCTCATTAACAGGTTCCTTTAAATTTCCCTCATTAATTGTATATTTGTTCTTATACCAGAATGTGGAAGAGTTCATGCATTTAGAACTAAATATTATGGATGTAAATCAACGATATTCTGGACAGATGTAGTTAAGAGGGAGAAAAATGAGGCTGGGTTGTTTGATTTTGCTAGTTATTACATGCCAACTGCATACAAAATATTGAATGGAAGTCCTCCTTTCTGTTTCATACCTAACACTCAGGAGTTTTTTCATTTAGGAAACAATTGTAAATATGGAGACTGGTTTGTTTTTGATGAATATTCTGAAATAAGGCTATATGGAGCAAGTGTTGAGCCTTACAGACTCCCAAATTTTGTGCCAATGAGGTTTTTTGCTTTAGAATTCATTAGACAGAGTCTAAATGTTGATCAGGTTCATTTTGTGCCTATGAAGAAAGGTCACATGTACAAATTACCCATGGTTGTAGGCCCTTTCATAGTAAATATGGGACAGGCATTTGATGAAGTGACAAAAATGTTAGATGGCATGCAGATGTTATTAGGAGAAAGTTGGGCTTATGACCCATATAGTGTTATTTCAAATAGAAGGATTGAGAATGGATATTCTGCTTTCATTCGAAAGTAGGCCAGAACATGAGAAGATAGCATGTAAATATGTGAAGAACTTAGTAGATGCTAGCATTCAAACTCCTATTATAGCAGAGAAAACAGTTAAAAGAACCAAGGAAATGGTGATTGATCTAGATGATGAGGAGTAGGGAGCCATGAAGAGAAAAAAAGTTACTGAAGAGCCTGCATCTACTGCTCCTGGTTTTTCTTTGCATTTAGGAGAAGAAAGAAATTATCTTGCCTCACCCAGGAATCATGAAGCTTCTCATGAACATGTGCCCTTGATTAAACAGAGGTTTTCACAAATTGAAGAAAGAAATCAGAGGATGAAGTCCAGCATGGAGGCCCAAGCTGACCATCAAATTACTATTGAACAAACAAGGTTGCTAACTGTAATGGATCTTGAAAAAGATCAGTTTAGAATTGCCCTCTCACATCCTACAAATATGTCAATTGGTCCTTCGAGCAATTTCAACACTATTAATGTGACTGTGGATGTAAATAAGATTCCTCTAATTGATAAAATGAACTTGCATATGAAAACAGGTCAATTGATTGTAAATGACCTCACAAAGACTAATGCAATGGCAATAAAGGAAAATAATATGTTGGGCAAAGTAATTAAACAGCTGAAGTTAGAAAAGGCTAACTCAAGAGCCTTAACAGTTCAAAATGAAGAATTGAAGAAGATTATTATAAAAATTGGTGTAGACCCTAGTGACAATACTGCTGTGCAAAAATTCATGCAAAGTGTTGAGGTAGAGATATCTATATTAAGGACGAAATTGAAGTTACCTACTGGTGAACATTCAATGGCTACAGAAGTTGCAGAGGTAGAGAAGGAAAATGAAAATTTGTTGCACCAACTCATGCAGAAGGATGAATAACTTTCCAAAGTAAAGCAGACTGCAATTTCATTACAAAATCATATTGATAATCATAACTGTACTTTTGTTTTTCCTACAGGTGATGAAGATCCACAAACACAAATTATTCAATTAAATACTGAGTTGCAGATAGCTGAAAGAGATAGAAAGAAAGCTCAAACAGATCTGGAGACTGCAACAAAATTGATGAAGGTCATAGAAAATGAAGCAGATAAATACAAAATGGATTTCCGAAATTCTAAAGCTAAGATTAAGAATCTCAAAGAAAGAATGAAAGGTAATCTGTCACTAATACAAGCTAAAGATATCATTTGGACTGATATCATTTCAGAAATGAAATCCAATTGGTGCTTCCTGATGATAATTGCAAAAGAAAAAATCCTTATTGTGGAGTGTGAAGAACCAATTATGTCTGATAAGCAAAAAGGGATTAACAGAGCCATTTGGGCCAGAAGATTTATTGATTTTATCAATTCCAAATCCGATCAGGAGTTAGAGGAGAATGATATGCAGGACATAATGTTATATGCAATGGAAATTAATAAAATGATTATTAGGAATGATCTCATAAAGGCTGTAGAAAAGAAACTAATGGAAATCAAAGAAGCAGTAAGTCAATTTGATAATTTTTTTGATAAAATGACAAGGGTAGGCTTGCCATCATGTTGGGGAGCTGAAGGAAATCTTTTTCCATGGAGCTCTTATGAGAATTTACTAGTGATGACAAAAAGCAAGATTGATAGTAGGCATGAAAAGACTCAGGTGCTTAAAGGAGAGACAATGGTCAACTTCTTGCAAAGACATTTTCAACTCTTGTGGATGGTAAAAACTCTTTTCTCTGAAAGGCCTTCTTATGACCGAATTACTGCATTCAGATTGGAATATCACAATCTGACACATTCATCCAGGAAGAAGGTAGAAATTAGGAAAAAGTGCAGAGCTTGGAAAATTGACCTACCAAAAGGATCAGCAGCAAAGAAAGACAAATCAGTTGACCAAGGAAAAGAAGCCACATCATCAGCAATTCCTATAGATTAGGATATTTATTTTATGTTATTTTCTGAAGACAATGAAATTTTAATAAGACATTTTCAAGGCATGTAATAGACAACCTTCGAAGTCTTGAAGTAGTTTTGGTAGTTAGGATTGGTTACAATAGTTCCAAACTGATTTTTACTGTATTTAATGTAATTTTCAAGAGGAAGAAAGGTTTCAAGTTTTGGACCTCCAGACAAATATTTTTGTACTCAAAGATTCAAAGATTAATGAATGAGTAAGCAAGTTTCTGGCATTTTTTTTATGTTGAAATGTATTCAAGTTTTCATTATGTATTTCCATCTATGAATAAAACAAGGTTATGAGCAACAGGTCTCTTCTTACTTCTATGTATAAGAGTTAAAAAACCTTAATTGGCACTCCTTTGTTTTAACTATTTCTTTCACATATTTTTTCTGGGGTTTGGAATGATATTTTCTGTATAAAACAACATATCAGTTTGTACTTCTTCTTACATTTTATTCTAGGCACTTCATTCAACATCAACAAATGGTAGCATTGTGAAGCATTCCTAATATTTGATATTTAAGAGTTTGATTATAAATACTTGAGGGTTAATAAAACAAAGACATAAAAATTTGTGACATAATCATAAAATGTCTTAAGCACTGATTCCTTATCACAGCTAAGGTATTGTCTCTTAAGGTACAACAGGTTAGAAGGATGTTATTCTGAAAATTATCCTTGGAGATAATGCCACATATCTCGTGAAAGGGATAGGGACTATGACCCTCCACTTGTCTCAAGGTCAAGTCCTCCGCTTGCAAGACGTACTCTATGTACCTAACTTGAAGAAGAACCTTGTGTCTATATCGGCCATGGAAGACAAAGGTTTCAATGTGGCATTCATTGATGGAAAGGTGCGTATCTGGAAGAAGAGTTTCAAGGAAGCTATCATGATTGGGTTTAGAGTTGATATACTCTACTAGGTTGGAGGAAGTTCACTTGGAGTGATGATGTGTGATACTATCTGACAGAATGAACTATGGCACTAGAGGTTTGGACACCTTCACTACAAATCTCTTCCCGAAGCAAGGAAGGTGGTGACGGGGATGCCCGAGTTCACAAATAATCATGAAGGTGTATGTTAGGGTTGTGCCGAAGGAAAGCATACAAGGGGACCTTTCCCCTCAAGTGTCACAAAAAAATCTGATGTCTTGCAACTGATACATTTTTATCTGTCTAGTATGCTTCCCGTGAAATCCTTGGGAGGATGTTATTATTATATGACGTTCATATATGACTTCTCTCGCAAAAACTGGATATACTTCTTAAAGAAGAAGGATGAGGCTTTCATGTGGTTTCGTACCTTCAAAGCCTTGGTGGAACATCTGACAGGGAAGAAGATCAAGATACCGAGGACCGATAATGACACTGATATGAGACGAGTGAGTTCAATAATTTTTGCAGAGAAGCTGGCATCAAGAGGGAGACCACAATCGTTTATACTCCTGATCGGAATGGCATTGCTGAAAGAAAGAACAGGACCATTGTGGAAGCTTCCTGTGCCATGCTATGTGACCAAGGTCTTCCGAAGTGTACATACAAAACCAAGAAGCTGCGAACACCGCTGTGTACATACAAAACCGATGCCCGCATCCCGCTCTAGACTCCAAAACTACCGAAGAGGTTTTCTCTGGTAAGAAACTTGACGTCTCACATTTTAGAGTTTTTGGATGTCCTGTTTATTTTCATGTACCGAAGGAGAAGAGGAGCAAGCTGGATGCTTCTAGAAAAAAGGGAATGTTTGTTGGCTACAACTAAACTTCAAAGGCCTACAAAGTCTATGTTCCTGGTCAAAGGGAAGTGGAGATATGCCACGATGTTACCTTTGACGAAGATTCTTCCTGGAGGAAAGTAATCAATATTCCGAGATCTAAGGAAGATCATGAAGCAAGGCCCGAAAATGAAGAATAACTGAAAGATGAGACGATGCCTGATGTTGAAGGACCAATGGACCCTATTGATCCACCTCCTTCAATGAGGAAAATACCATCATGGCTCAGGGACACTCTTAAGGATGTCGATAATCATATGGCCCCAAGGGGGACATTTCGTGAAAGAAAGAAGCCGAATAGATGCCAAGGGTATCTAGCAGCCATGAGTACTATCGTACAATATGAGCCTTGATCCTTTGAGGAAGTCGTCAAGCATCAAGTATGGAAGGATGCTATGCACGAAAAATATGAGTCCATTATGAAGAATGATGTCTGGGATGTGGTTCCGAGACCTAAGGACAAAGCAGTTGTTGCCTCGAAATGACTCTATAAGATCAAGCATGGATTTGATGGAAGTTCTGAAAAGTTCAAGGCAAGATTCGTTGCCCGTGGCTTCTCTCAAAAGGAAGGCGTAGACTATGATGACATATTTTCACCTGTCGCTCTATATACCACCATCCGATCTATCATATCCCTTGCTGTTACGCAAGGATGGAATTTTCATCAGATGGATGTGAAGACCACATTTCTGCATGGTGCGATAAAGGAAGAGGTGTATGTTGAGCAACACTTGGGGTTAGAATTTCATGATTGGGACACCCATGTCTGTCGGTTGAAGAAAACCCTTTATGGGCTGAAGCAAACACCCAGAGCTTGGTACGAGAGGATAGATAGCTACCAGATGAAGCTGGTTTTCACTTGTAGTAATGCTAATCCGAACCTTTACTTCAATGTTGATAGATAAAATCCTCTCATTTTGGTGTTGTATGTGGATGACCTCTTCCTGACAAGTGCTGACTCTCTCATTCATCAGTGCAAGATGGAGCTCGCTGCTGAGTTCAAGATGAAGGACCTAGGATTGATGCACTACTTCCTAGGCCTGGAGTTCTGGTAGAGACCTGGTGAGATTTTCCTTTCGCAAGGAAAATATATTGTGAAGATTTTGGAAAGATTTGGTATAGTGGAATGTAAGTCCATGTCGACACCGATGGAGCTCAACTTTAAGAAGTTGAGTGGCAACGCTGTTGGGCCTGTGTTAGCATATCCTACTGAGTATCTTTAACTCGTAGGGGCCCTGATGTTCTTAGTGAACACCTTTCCAGACCTATGTTTTTCAGTGAACAACTTGAGTCAACATATGGTTGAGCCTCATCACTTTCACTGGGTTGGTGCCAAGAATCTGTTGAGATATCTTCAGGGCACGATAAACCATGGGCTAAGATACACTATCGAGAGTGTGACACTCCATGGATATACTGATGTTGATTGGGCTGGCAGTGTGGTGGATTGTAAGAGCACATCGGGATGCTGCTTCACACTTGGTTCTGCTTTGATATCATGGATGAGCAGGAAGCAGAAGTCGGTGGCTTTGAGCACCGCAGAGGCTGAATACATTGTACCGAGTATGGCCTATTGTGAAGCAGTTTGGTAGCGAAAGCTCTTCAATGAGATGTTCGGGCATGTGCTAGATACCACTGTGATACTCTGTGATAACCAGAGTGGGATTCGATCGTCCGAGAATCCCGTGTTCCACGATCGATCCAAGAATATTGATATCAGGTACCACTTTATCCGGGATATGGTACAACGAGGCGCCGTAAGGCTGAATCATATAGGAACTGATGAGCAGGTTGCAGACGTTCTCACAAAGCCCCGGGGGAAGGTCAATCCTAACCTTCCGTGAGAATATTGGAATCATGGAATGACCCTATTCAGAGGGTCCTATTGGACGATGAGCTCTGGGAGCTCTGGGGGGTTTTGGGGATAACTTCTCGGAGCTATAAGCATGCATGGGGCTAGGCTTGCCGAACCTTGTTGTGCTTTTTCCCCACCATTATGTTATTGAGTTGGTTCACCTCTCATGATCTGTGCCTCGTATGCATCCTACCCACTAAGTCCTGGACTCATGGGAAGTACCTCTCATTTGGCCAATGAGGTGGGAAAAGCTAGAGACTAGTAGCAAAGACTGATGGATTCATAAGAGATTTCCGCACTCTCTATCTAGGATGGAATGTGTCCAACCACTTGATATGGGATCAAGTATAGTGAGGTTTCAGACCTCCTACTAACTTTGGGTTAGTAAACAAACTTTGGGTTGGTATATGACTCTTTGAGTCCTATAGAGGTTTTGGACCTCTTGGTTGAATCTGTCAGCAGGGAATGATGTCTTTGTGACTGACCCACTTTTGTTCTGAAATAAAGAAGCCAACAAAGCAAGTTACGGCAGGATGACGCATGATGTTTGGATGGCACAGGTGGATGGAGTTCTGCCTAGTTGAGAGGGAGTGTTAATTTTGGACATCTAGGTCCAAAATCCATGTTGTGATGCTCAGATGAATATTCCATTATTTTTATTGGATTCCTCTTTCAGAGAGGTGCAAGTTCAATCCAAATATCATCTTGATCCGATGAGCATAGCATTTATTTTGAATTTATTCAAAATATGTGCAAGTCGGCCTGAAATGAAATGTAGGCTTGAAGCCCCAGCAGTTGTGTCACACACCCTCACTGATGGATATAAATAAGTCAAATGTTGGAGGTCATTTTCACTCATCCATCACATCACATTCTCTCTCCTCCTCTAATTGGTTCGATCATCTATTGGAGTCTCTTCTTCATCCACACATTTGAAAGTTGCAATAAGAAGATTTATGTTTCTGACCTAGGGTTTTGCAGCACAGATTTGACCAGTGTTGACTTGTCGCATTATCAATGGTGGATAAAAACTCATGGTTAACCATGGTAGTGCTCTAAGTACTTTTAAAATCAAAGTAAAGTACTCATAATAAATGTCATTTCACACTTTTTGAATAAAAATATATATTGTCATTTGATATTTCTTGAAAGAAACAATGCATATCCCTATACATTTATTATATTATATTATATTATATTATATGATTTTTATATAGTATATTAATTACATGTTATTATACAATTTAAATAACATAAATTTTAATTAATAGCATATAATATAATTAGGAATTTATAAATTTATATTTATATTTTATTTTAAGTTATTTAAGTACGAAGGGAAAATGCATTAGTTGTTCAATGATAATGATTTTTTCTTGAAAGGTTCATTCTTATTTATAGTCACATCAATATAATTTTTTATTAATTTTATTTTGGTACAATTTTTGAATTGAATTTAACTATGGTTACATGGATTGTGGTGCAAAAAGTGAATTGAAAAATCATAAATATTATTTTATTGGTTTAGCTATTATTTTATTATTTCCTTAGGAGGTCCATTTTAGACCTCAAAATTCCCCTAATGGGGGTGCGAAATCACTCCAGGCTGACACGTAGCACTGGAGGCGGTTTCCAAAACCGGCCATTTCGGACCCCTCCCCCCTCCCTCGGCTTTAACCTTCGGAAGGTGAAGGGGGGCTGAAATAGATCATGAGCTGTTGAATGTGTGATAGGGAGTGGAGATGAGGGGAATATAGCGGAAGTAATGGTGGAGTTAGCAGGAGAAATGGCGAAGCTTAAAGTGGGGTCTGCGGCACTAACACACAGCGGAATGGCCAACGTTGAAAAGAGTGGGACAAAGGCAGTGGATGAGCTTTGATGACATGGCAAGGAGGTGGGACCGCCCACAAATCACAAATTGGAAGTTTTTTTTATGAGAAATGGGAGGTAAATGTTATGATTTGCGATGTGCGAAGAGTGATGAGTGGAAGGTGACGTGGCATGACGGAGGTGGGGCCGCCCAGAAATCACAATCGAGAGTTTTTGTTATGAGCAGCGGAGGGTAAATGTTAAAACTTGATGAGGGCGATGTGCGATGTGCGAGGAGCGGAGGGTGACATGGCAAGATGGAGGTGGGATCGCCCGCAAATCACAAATCGGAAGCTTTTGTTATGAGAAGCGGGAGGTAAATGTTATGATCTGCGATGTGCGAAGTGCGGTGAGTGGAAGGTGATGTGGCAAGGAGGTGGGACTGCCCACAAATTGCAAATCATAAGTTTTTGTTATGAGAAGCGAGAGGTAAATGTTATGATCTGCGATGTGCGAAGTGTGGTGAGTGGAAGGTGACGTGGCATGGCGGAGGCGGGACTGCCTGCAAATCGTAGTTGGAAATTTTCTGTTATGAGAAGCGAAGGGTAAAAGCTACAACTTGCAATGTGAAATTTGTGATGAGCGGAAAGGTCGGTGATGCGAAAAGGTAAGTGGGTACCAATAAAGGTTTAGAGAGGAAAGAAATGAATTGTGAATGATAAAGGTTCATGCGGAAAGGTGAAAAGGGGTAAGGTTTTATCGCATCGGGGGTTTGGTGAAGGAGTGCAATGGAACCATTCATGCCTCATCCCTGTGATTTTTTTATAGGGGCCACTTCTCCGCCTTGCGTGCGGTCACATGCCAACAGATCCAGAGAATTTCTTTCAAAGACATCGATTTCAAACTGCACACTTTCAATCAGGACTAGTTCCATTGGTAAGATAAGTTTCTCTACCTACTAAGTTACTCTCTCTAGAAGATATACCTTATGACCTCCGACACTAAATTTTATGCTTTTCTTAGGACCATGGAAAGAATGGTCGATAAAATGTCTATTTCGGATAGACAAACAGAGCCACAAATTAGAAATCTGAACTTTCAAGGCCAACAGCAGCAGCCTCAGTTCCAGATAAAGCTAAGAGAGCAAAGAGCCCCCGAAACACAACAACAATGGAAAATTAGGATACCACTACAACAGAACTATGCTCAGAGTGATGAAGAGGAATAACCAATAGTAGAGGAGAACCTTCTTTTCACAACTTATGGTCAGCCTATCTTTCTGAACAAAGATGAAGAATATGTGGAAAAAACAAGTTCACCTAGTGATAAAGACTTCATATTGGAAAATGATCATTAGTTAGAAGTAGAATCTGATGATTATCACAGAGGATACCTAAATGCATTTAGTTCCCAGCGAAGACAATACTCCTTGAGGACCCGTGATGTTCCAATCAATCCACCTCTAAAGAAGACCGTTCAGCAGAAAGAAGTACCACAAAAGCAAGTTTCTCAAGCCAATTAAAATAAGGGTAAAGATATTACAGCTCCAAATCAGAACAGAAGCAGTCAACCTTCTACAAGAGCACCTATAAAAGAAAGAGATATTCAGAGGAAAGAAGATGAATAAAGAGATCATGTTGAGAGAAGGGATATTGTCATAAAAGAGGTAGACAAAACTATACCTTTTAATTTAGAGTAAAAAATTTCAAAGTTAAAGGTGTCTATTCCTCTTACTAAATTGGTCAAAGTTGATAAATATAAATCTCATTTAGTCAAAACCTTGAAATTTGACCCTTTATCCGACATGGTTAATATAGATGATGATCAACCCGAGTTAATATTTGGTGCCGCATTCGATGGTCAGTGTGAAGATAGTGAGGTCCCACCATTTTACTTAAGTCTCAAAGTCCACCAATTCATCCTTCATAACACTATGTTAGACTTCGGGGCCTCCCACAACCTCATGTCCAAAGCAATCATGGAGAAGCTTGGCCTTGACATAACCCGCCCATATCATGATTTATATTCTTTCGATTCTGGTCGTGTCCGTTATTTGGGTATAATCAAAGATCTAGTTGTCTCCCTAGAGCAGATCCCAACCAAAAATGTCCTAATGGACGTGGTAGTTGTTGACATTCCTCCACGTTTCGGTATGTTGTTATCAAGATCCTGGGGGGATAAATTGATAGGTACACTATAGTTGGACTTTTCCTACGCAACAATTCATGTCTTCAGTCAAATGAGAAAACTATACTGTGAGACTAAAATGAAATACATGATCATAAACAAGGAAAGGCCTAATAATCATCCTATAAATGTTGTACATACACACTTAGAGTCCTTCATATTGTACAATGATTCTATATTAAATGATGCAGATTGTCAATTAGTAGAAATAGAGGATGTTCCTAATATTTCAGATTGCATTAGAACAATGTTAGAAAAAAAGAAAGAAATTTGCCTACTATATCCGAACAACCATAAGAGAAGAAAGATGAAAGTTCAGAACAACATAAAGAATCATATCAGAAAATTGTGTCAAATCAGATTCAAGAGTTTTAGCACCTTGAGGAAGAAGATGGTCTTTGGAGTATGGACTTTGATGGTTCAGTTGGCAAAGACGGGGCCGACACTGGTTTATGGATCTGTAGCCCATTTCAACGAAAAAATAAAGTCCCAAATAATGTTAGATTGTGTTCCTACAAATTAGTATTTGATTGTACAAATAATTCAGAGGCCGAATATGAAGCACTCATTACCGGTCTAAAAATTTTGAAAAATTTGGGAGTGTGTTGGTGGATTTGGTGGATAAGTGTACCATCTGGGCAATGATGGGTATAATTCCCATAATGGCTGCAGATAGCACATTCGTGATTGGTACGCAATTCCTGGCCTTGTTTTTTGGTGGCTGGTTCCTTTTTACGGGAACTTGTTGCCGCGATATTTACCGCAGCTCGTCCAGCTCTGGGCAGATGTGGGTAGGGTGTCCTACCATGTCGCATATGGTGCAAGGTTGTAATTCCTGTTGCATGGAGGGATTCTCTACCTTCTTCCCTTTTTTATTGGTGTTCTTGGTCGTAACCATCGTTTTTGCGATGAGAATTTCCTTCGCAGGGATGTTTGTGACAGTCTCCTCAACAGTTGGGGCCTACTCAGGATTGAGGGGGATTAACCCTGTAGAGGTGATGTGTGAGACTCCCATTGTGGTAGGTGGGACTAGGTACCAAACTGGGATTGTGAATGACAATTTTGGTAGGACCACCGTGGTCATGACCTACTGCGACACAAAACCAGCTAGGGGGAAGAGTAAAGGAGTTTGGGAGGCGGCGTAGGCTAGAGAGGCTATCGTGGCCAAGGAATCAGTGTCCTTACTACTCGTCTCTATTTCTTGGCTAGCTTCGGTGCTTAATGAGGACATCATGCACACCTGAGCCTCTGTGACATCAGATGATGGCTCTGGTATAAAAAGGGGATCTCCTAGGAATGACCCAAGGATGGATGGAGGTTTGAACTAGACAGGGCCATATTCTTGGTACCGTGTAAGCGTCTCAATAGATGTGTCTACATAGGGTAGAACGACATCCGTATTTGTTAAGGGTCGATTGTTGTGGTATGTCAATTGGTCGATAGTAATAATGTAATCCTCATGGGGGAACATCATATTTCGGAAGACAGAGGAGGCTACATTGACATGGCGTACATATAACTCCGACCAAGGAGTATATTGTAATCCAATTGAGCATCCAAGACTTCAATGTCTATAAGGACCATCTTGCCAGCTAAGCAGACAGGGAAATTTTAGTAGAGACCGACGGGAGCTTAAGGGCACCCTTCGTATGCTCTGAGTGTGATGTTTGATGGCTTTAGCTCGGGAGACCCTAACTTCTACCAGACATTCTTGGACATGATGCATGTGGATGCCTCCTCGTCAATGATACAATGGTGAATGGTGATTTTTTGAACTAACACCAGTATCTAGAAGGCGGCCATCGAAGGAAGCCTAAGGGTGGCTTTATCTAAATCGAAAGCCATCAGGCACGAATCGTCAGGGTCGATGGTGCCTAATGGGGAAAGTAAGGCTTTCCTTTGCTTTGGGCATGATTGTAATACCTCCAAAGCTGACATGGCGACAAGAGATTGGGCTAAATCGTCCACAATGCTATAGTTATGGGCCGATTTGGAATGGTTTCCTGCCCACCTAGTTGGTCCCTTAGCCATCTTCGGCAAAGGTTCAATAGGTATCTTTGAGATGGTCAAAGGTGTTGTTGGTGCACCTGTATTAGCCCTTGACAAATTGGTGTCTGGTGGGGTATCGTAATTTCGGTTTTGTGTCTGAAAAAATATTTCTTCGTTGATCATGTAGATTTCATGACTGTTTTTTCTGGAATCATTGGGACTTGTTTGCTGCTATTGGGTTCTAACTGTCCCTTGATGGGGGAAAGGCTCCTGCATGACGGCTGTCTGCTGTGAGGATCCCCCTTGTCCATGGTTATCTTGAAGCTTCTTTAGCTTAGGGAGATCAGGAAAATGGTGAGTGTAATGGCCGTACTCACCACAGATTGAACAATAGTGGTTGGTCCGAAGATTCGCCCTCTTTTTCTGCCCTTGTGAGTTGTTAGGCTCCTAGTTTTGATTTCGGTTGGAGTTGCCTCCAACCTGAGATCACAGAGGGCGTTGTTGATTGTTTCCCCACTATTCAGGATTTCCCTTTGGCTTGTTTTTTTCCTTTTTCTTTGCCACGTTAGGAGGATATTTTGAATTCTCCTGATTGTATGGTTGGCGCGGTTGTGCTTGGGAAGGTTGCACAAAGTTCACTTGTGCATTATTTTGCATGGGTGGGTTTTGTGCTGGGGATTGGGCATATTGTGGTCCTTGTCCCTGGCTTATGAATGGATTTTGGGGGGAAGCTCTTCCGTCAGCATGTCATGTTTTGCAAAGGTGGTATGACGACGAACTATTGGTCATGTTTTGTGAAGGTGCATGATGACTCTGGTAGCCCGGTTGCGGGATGTTCTAGTTAGAATCATATGCATAACCAAGGTACTGAACGCTACTACTTAGGTGATTTTGGGTCAATGACCCAATCAAACCGTCTGAAGAGTTCGAGGCACCTGGAATTTCTTTGTAAGTTTGCAGGCACGGGGCGTTAGGCAGGATATTTTAAATATATCATGATTGCGTATAGATTATCTCAAGCTATTGGGCCTTGCTGATGGCGTCCTTTTTGGATATGGGCTTTTGTGTTGTCACATCCTTTGAAATATTTGCAGTGAGAGTTTTCAGGAACAGGTCTAACAATACTCGATCGTTGAGTTTGGCTTTGCACAAACTATGACGTCGCCGCCATTCGTGGAGGTGGTCCAAGATCTGAATGACGGGTGTTTGCCTAAAGTGGGTTAGTAATTCCATCTCAGAATCATGGTGGATGGGTAACTGAAAATAGGTAAGGAACGCAGTAGTGAGGGCACTAAAAGTTCCATGTGTAGCAGATGCTTGCTCCACATACCATTTCACCGTTGGTCTGATTAGGGTGCACTGAAATAGCCTCAGTCGAATAGTATCTTCAATGATGTTGTTTGACGAACACCACATGTGGAAAGTCATAATATGATTTCCAGGGTCTTCCGCTTGCTTCCCTTTGAACTTTGGAATGTCCTAAGGGAGCTTCGTGGGCATGGGTGGCCATATAGGGTTGTGTGCAATAGGGTCATTTTTTAACTTGGTTATATCCAAAAAGTTTAACGAAGCTAAGAATGGTGACTGTGAGATGAGAGCCATTGGACACTGTGAACACACAATGTTCTGGTTAGGTATAGGGTTTGTCTCCAATGTACCCGGCTGTGAGTTCACTTGGTTTCCTGAATGGGTAGCGCTCCTCTGCCCCCTAGGGGTTGTGGGAGGAGTGGAATGTGGTGACCCTGTGGGGGTGTTCATCGATGTGGCTTTGGGTGACCGAAGAGGATTCCCAACTAATGATAACCCAATAAAGGATGAACCGATAAGGGTGGCAGTGTTCTGTCTTTGACGCCTAAATGGCGAAAGACCTGGAACCCGTCCCGGTAATGGGGGGAGGTCCAAAAGACGTCTAGATCGAAGAGGTCCCATTGGGTCCGTTGTGTTGTCAACTAGATATGGTTTTGGAAATATTTGGGAGGATAGAGACTATAATCAAAGCAAAATTCCGATCGCATACATAAAACAAAGCGAAAAATGAAAGGTTAATTTTCCCTTTAGATTAATCCTATGGTACCAGTCAATCAAAAAATATGGTTTTGTTGTTTTCGCGTATGATACTCAAATCCTAGAAGGCCTAATCATCCTCACACTCCTAAATGCAACTGGGCTTTGAGAAGATACCTTGTGAATGTTGGCACAACATCCTGAAAGAGTTGGTGACACCCCCAGTCAACCAAAGAAAATCGACCAAGGTAAAGGTAGATGTAAATTTTCAAAGATGTTCTATGCTTGATGCAACTTTACTTATAACCCGATACCAAATAGAAATCGCATAAACATGAAAGTAAAATGCTCATAGAACATACCAATAGATCAACGGAAGACAAGCCAAAAAATACACTTGATCAACAAAATATGTGTTGTGGTGCGTTACGGTGGTCAACAGGATGCTTCAACCAACAAAGTCTCCTCACGGTCAAGCAACCAGAAGTGTCACACAACCCTCAAGAGAGCTCCACAAAATTCAACCCAAAGTCAACAAAATTCAACGGTCAACGCATAATAGTAGCAGAACAAAGTCAACGTAGCAGGTTAATGGTCAACGTCTAGCCTCGATTTTTGTGCCAAAGAATGCAGACTGCAGAAATCAGAATTTTGGTGGAGGTTGGGGTCAAATGGACCAAGAATTGACCAAAGTCAATGATGGTCAAACCTGCGCTGAAACCCTAGACATATCTGAATAGAAAACATAGCTGTTGTTCCACACGTGTGAGATGAAACACCTCCAAAAGATGATCAAACCAATAAGACACAAGAGAGAAGTGTGTGATGAGTGGATGATGATAATGACCTCCAAGTCTATCCAATATATATCCATATGTGAGGGTGTGTGACATATCTGTTGGGGCTCCAAGCCTACATTACAATTCTGGCCAACCTTGCACATAAATGGAATAAATTTAAAATAAATATTCTGCTCATCTGATCAAGATGATCTTTAGATCAATCTTGCACCTCTTCGAAAGAGGAGTCCAATAAAAATATTGGCATCATCATCTGAGCAGTAAAACATGGATTTTGGACCTAGTTGCCCAAAATTAACACTCCCTCTCAACTAGGGAGACCTCCATCCACCAGTGCCATCCAAACATTGTGCGTCATCCCGCCGTAATTTTCTTTGCTGGCTTCTTTATTTCAAATGGCGAGTCATAAAGACATCAATCCCGATTGACCCGAAGTTAGCTTAGAGGTATGAAACCTCTATAGGACTCAAAGGAGTCTAATACTAACCCGAAGTTAGTTTAACTGACCCGAAGTCAGTTGGAGGTCCAAAATCTCACTTGGACTCAAAAGAGTCATATACTAACCCGAAGTTAGTTTAACTGACTCGAAGTCAATTGGAGGTCCAAAACCTCACTAGACTTGATCCCAAATCAAGTGGTTGGACATGTGCCATCCTAGACATAGAGAGTATGACAATCTCTGATGCATCCATCGGTCTTGCTATCAGTCTCTATCCACATTTCCCACCTCATTGGCCAAGATGAGAGGTACTTTGTAGCAGCAGAATTGTAGATTTGAATACTGTAGCAGAAGACTTGCAGATTTGTAGACTTTGATAGCAGAAATAGCTTAATTATAAAAATACACAGGGTATTTATAATAATAAATATTTTATTGATAAGATATAACATGATTGAATGATTACAATGAGGTCCCGCTTTTATACTCTTGCAGGTACCTTTTCACGAATGGGCATGTCTTTTAGACATGCCTTTTCATTAACCTAACGACTTTTTAACCTAATCCTAACTGATTAATTAATAATTATGTTTATTCTATTTATTATATTAATGACTATATTTATTACATAAGTTATGAATTAGGTTCATAACATTGCCTCCTTCTTGAAAAGCTTTGTCCTCAAAGCTTAACTTTTGACAATTTTCTTCACTTCGAATTATCTGCTAAGAATGTCTTTAATCACCGGTACCTTCCTTGTATTTTTCAATAATGCTCCTTGAAACTGAGCTCTCCCTTTATATATATATAAATAATTTAACTTCTCTTCTCTTCTTTGAATTTGTACTTCTATATATTGATATTTATGTATGTATATATGAATTTTTAAGTAACCTCTTTTTTTTTTCATTAATTTAATTAATTAAATAGTAATTTTAATTAATTAAATTAATATTTCTTTTTATTTATTTATAATAATTTATTATAAATGTAAACTATATATGTTATATTATAACAGTTATAACTATATAACATATATAATATATATATATCGATCAAACCTGTCCATCTTTTTTTTTTCTTTAAACCGTGACAGCTAATGACACGTCTGCCCATCAACGTCTCCACGTATTTTTTATTATATAATTAATCGAATCCTTGGCCTGATCTTTTTAAATGTAGAAACTAAAACTCCAACCATCTCTGCGTCGAGGTAATTATGAGCAATGAACAATTCACACTCTCGCTTCAGCGAAAAGATGCCATAGTAATCGGCAGCTTCGAAAATGGCATAAACGTCGTCCACGTGAGAACATTGTAGTCGGCCCAGAATACGTTGGATGCTAAGAATCAACTTATCTTCGGCGTGAAGATGTCGTCGTCTTATCAGGAGAAGCAGATGGGCAATCACTTCTTTGTCTATGAGGATTCTTCGAGCCGACTCGTTGTGTTTCGCAAGAGATTTCAAGAGACCCAGAGCAGATGCTTCCATAATCTCTACATCCACTGGAAGGGTTTCAGAAGCAGAAGATATTCTAAGATGCTGAATTAGAACAGAAACGGCTCCCTCTTCAACCATTATTTCTGCGTGCTGCTTCTTGTTATTACCGAGAATTTCCTTGAGTGCTCGAATGGCTTCCACAGCCTTATCTAGTGCAGAACTACTTTCGACATAATTTCTGATAGCCTCGACAAGTTTCTTGATGTTTTCTTTTAGTTCATTGTTTTCTGTTGGTGCAGCATCAGGAGAATAATTTGTTGAAACAGTCAATCCTTCGAGTTTTCTCTGGATGGTATTAATTACAGGATCAGAAGAAGCAAAAGCCAATGCTTCCGAGATATCCACTTCTTTCTCTTTGTACTCATTTGCACGGTCGTCTTCCACGACTGATATTTGGGCTAAATATCTGAAACACAAAACATTAAACCGTGCATTGCAACATGGTGGATATCCAGGGGCTTCTGAGTTTGCTGCTGGTGGGCGCTCCTGCAACTTCCACGGAAGCACTGGGACAAATGCAGTTCCCATTGTTGGAACAACACCCATTCCATTTGAATTATCTGTACTTTTAGTATTTAATTGTTTTTTTGTTTCAGGAAGCACATTTTCCAATTGGGTTCGGTCAATATTCAGAACCATTATCCTATTTTTACCATTCACTGCAAATTTCTCCAAATCTACACCTGCATTTTCATCTTGATATATATCAACTTTATCGTCCTCCATATTAAGGTCCGCTTTATATGGATCCTTATCTTGATTGATATCATAATTATCTATTACATATTCTCCAGCTTCATGTTGTTCTGCTTCTTCACCATCTTGATTGGTAATAATTTTTTTATAGTCATTATTCTGATCAACATTTTCTTCTTCAACTTCTTCACCCTTATCCACATCAACTTCATCTTTTTGTGTTTTTTTTATTATTGCTGGCAACGATATTTCCGGTATAAAAGGCACATTTATGTTTTGGGAAATATTTGTCTCCACATTTCCAACATTTCCCTTCTTCTTTACTTTCAATTTTAGTTGGTTGTTTTCCTTTATTACGCATTGGTGGGGGAATGTATTTACTTGAATTTACCATGGATGTTTTACTTGATTTTCCCTTTGCATATCTAACTGCTTTCTCATTTTTACAGCATTTTTCATCTTTCTGTTTCTCATGATTTTCTTTTCTATTACGAGAAATTTCTTTAAGATCTGAAGAATTTTTTTTTAAATTGTTTGTGACTTCTACCCAAGAATTCTCTACTCGCTGAAGCTTTTCTAGAACTTTTCTAATTATTTCGGGCTTTTCACGTAATGGCACATTATATGGTAAATAATGTGCTCGAGCTTGTAAACTACGTTCGTAGGCTTGTAGAACGACGTTGTGTGCCATTCCTTCAACTTGTCCTCAATATGGCTCTGATAAGGCTCCGATACCACTGTAGCAGTGGAATTGTAGATTTGAATACTGTATCAGAAGACTTGCAGATTTGTAGACTTTGATAGCAGAAATAGCTTAATTATAAAAATACACAGGGTATTTATAATAATAAATATTTTATTGATAAGATATAACATGATTAAATGATTACAATGAGGTCCCGCTTTTATACTCTTGCAGGTACCTTTTCACGAATGGGCATGTCTTTTAGACATGCCTTTTCATTAACCTAACGACTTTTTAACCTAATCCTAACTGATTAATTAATAATTATGTTTATTCTATTTATTATATTAATGACTATATTTATTACATAAGTTATGAATTAGGTTCATAACATACTTCCCATAATTCTGGTACTCCATGGGTAGGATGCATACGGGGCAGAGATCAAAGAGAGGTAAACCAACTCAATATCATCACAGTGGGGTGAAAGCAAACCAACAAGGTCTGACAAGCCTAGCCCTGTGGTTGCTTATAGCTCCAAGAAGCTATCCCCAAAGCCCCCCTAGAGCTCCCAGAGCTCATCGTCCAACAAGACCCTCAGAATAGGGTTGTTCCACGGTTCCAAGATTCTCATGGAAGGTTAGGAACTTGACCTTCCCCAAGGGCTCCGTGAGAATATCCGCGACCTGCTCATTAGTTCCTATATGATCGAGCCTTACAACGCCTCGCTGTATCATATATCATATAAAATGGTACCTAATATCAACATGCTTGGATCGAACATGGAACACGGGGTTCTCTGACAAACGAATCCCACTCTGGTTATCACAAATGATAACGGTGGTATCTAGCACATGCCCGAACAACTCACTGAAGAGCTTTTGCAACCAAACAGCTTCACAACAGGCCATACACACTGCAATTTATTCGGCCTCAATGGTTCTCAAAGCCACCGACTTCTGCTTCTTGCTCGTAGCAAAACCAAGTGTGAAGCATCATCCAGATGTTCTCTAGCAATCCACCACACTGCCAACCTAATCGACATCAATATATCCTTGGAGTCTCAAACTCCCGACAATGTATCTTAGGCCATGGTCTATCATGCCCCAGAGATATCTCAAGAGTTTCTTTGCACCAATCCAGTGAATGTTATGAGGATCAACCATGTGTTGACTCAAAGTGTTCATTGCAAAACATACATCCGGACGGATGTTCACTAAGAACATCAAGGCCCCTACGAGTTTTCGATACTCAGTAGGATTTGCTAGCACGGGCCCAACAACGTTTCCACTCAAATTCTTAAAGTTGAGCTCCATTGGTGTGGACACGAAATTACAGTCCACCATGCCAAATCTCTTAAGCAACTTCACAATGTATTTTCCTTGAGAGAGGAAAATCTCGCCAGGTCTCTACCAGAACTCCAAGCCTAGGAAGTAATGCATCAGCCCTAGGTATTTTATCTCGAACTCGGAAGTGATCTCTGTCTTACATTGATGAATGAGAGGGTAAATACCTGTCAGGAAGAGATTGTCCACATAGAGAACCAGAATGAGAGGCTTTTCTCTATCAACCTTGAAGTAAAGGTTCAGATCAGGATTATTTCGAGTGAAGCCCAACTTCATCAAGTAGCTATATATCATCTCGTACCAAGCCATAGGGGCTTGATTTAACCCATAGAGGGCTTTCTCCATCCTGCATACATGAGAGTCTCTATCTTGGACTTCGAACCCCAGAGGTTGCTCCACATACACCTCTTCCATTATCGAATCATGCAGAAAAGTGGTCTTCACATCCATCTAATGAATACTCTATCCTTGTGTAGGAACAAGGGAAATAATAGATCGGATGGTGGTGTAGCGGGCCACAGGTGAAAATATATCATCATAGTCTATACCTTCCTTTTGAGAGAAGCCTCAGGCAATGAATCTTGCCTTGAACTTTTCAGCACTACCATCAGATCCATGCTTGATCTGATAGAGCCATTTCAAGGTGACAACAGCTTTGTCCTCTGGTCACGGAATCACATCCCAAACATCATTCTTCATAATGGACTCGTACTCTTCGTGCATAGCAGACTTGATGCTTTACGACTTCTTCAAAAGATCTAGGCTCAGATTGTACGATTGTACTCATGGCTACTAGATACCCTTGGTATCTATTTGGCTTCTTTCTTTCACGGAATGTCCCCCTTGGGGCCATATGACTCTCAGCATCCTCAAGAGTATCCCTAAGCCATGAGGGTCTTCTATTCATTAACATCGGACATAATCTCATCCTTTGGCTCTACCTGCTTCCTTGTTCTTTCATCATTGTCTTCCTTGGAGCTAGGAAGATTTATCACTTTCCTGAGGGAAGCATCTTCATTGAAGGTGACATCGACATATCTCCACTTCTCTTTCGGCACAACCCTGACATACACCTTCATGATAATTTTTAAATTTCCCTGTCACCACCTTCCTTGCTTCGGGAAGGGCTTTGTAATGAAGGTGTCCAAACCTCCAGTGCCATAATTCGGTGTGACGCATTGTATCACATGTCATAGCCCCCAATGGGCTTCCTCCAACCTGGTAGAGTGTATCAACTCTAAAGCCAATAATGAGAGCCTCCTTGAAACTCTTCTTCCAGATGCATACCTTTCCTTCGACGAATGCCACCTTGAAGCCTTTGTCTTCCATGGCCGAAATAGACACAAGGTTCTTCTTCAAATCAGGTACATACAATACATCTTGCAAATAGGGGACTTGAACTTGAGATAAATGTAGGGTCACAGTCCCTGTCCTTTCACAGGATAGGTGGCATTATCTCCAAGGATAATATTCAGATTAGTATCCTTCTCAATCAAATCAGAGAGATCTTCTTTAAACCTAGTGAGGTGCCTTGAGGCATGACTATCAATCAACCAGACATCCAAGGTGTCGGGTGGAGATGCAGCAGATAGGGCAGGTACAAGAGTGAATTCATTTCTTTCATTATCAACAACATTAGATTCTTCATACCTAGAATTTCTTGACCTTTTGAAAGGTTTCCCATTTCCATTACTACCAGAGGGAGGCTTCCTCTTTCCTTTGAACCTGTTGTTCCTTTGATTGTCATTCCCCCTGTTGTTGTTGTCATCATCCCTTGAAGAATCTCTTCTATTAGGGCATTCTATAGCATAGTGGCCAAATTTGTTACATGTGTAGCATCTTTCTTTCTTTCATTTGACCCCTGCTCTTCCATGGTTCCTCTGACCACCATTATTATTCTTCTTAGCATGAGCGGTGAAGGCAACATTACCTTCATTTTAATATTCCATCATTCTTGTCTCCTCTTGAGTGCATCTCGAAAATACTTCATCAAAGTCAGGAATCACATTATTATTGAGAATGGTAGTAATGAATACATGCCATTCAGAGGGGAGACCTCCAAGTGCAATGATAACCATGTCTCGATCAGCTATTGTTTCCCCAATGGCGAGAAGGTTATTCTTGATTTTGGTCAACTTCATAAAATAGGATTGAACAGATTCATCCTTGCCTTTCTTGAGATTCTTCAATTGGTTCTTAAAGAAAAGAACTTGATTTGCATTGTTAGCCCTAAACATATTGACCAACTTTTCATACATCTCCTTAGATGTGCCCAGCTCAGATATGTAAGCAACTGGACTCTTGTGGATGGAATCCCGAATAATAAGCTTAGCTTTGATTTCCCCCTTTCTATACTTTGATTTTGTGGCAGCAGGTGCAGATGATGGAGGCTCTTGGATTTTTCCCTGCACATAGTCCATGACATCTTGATCTTCCAAGACCAAGTCCAAAGACATATTCCAAACATGATAGTCAGACTTTCCAGTCAACTTATCATCGGCTTTGAAGCCATTATAATTTGAGGTACCCATGGGTCCTTGACAAATGCTACTTCTTCGGTGATTGCTCTTAACACAAGCTTGGGCTTTGTCTTCACCTTAGCTCTGATACCATGTAAATTTTCGAAGATGTTCTATGCTTGATGCAACTTTACTTCTAACCTGATACCAAATAGCAATCACATAAACATGAAAGTAAAATGTTGATAGAACATACCAATAGATCAACGAAAGACAAGCCAAAAAATACACTTGAATTGATCAGCAAAATATGTGTTGTGGTGCATTACAGTGGTCAACAGGATGCTTCAACCAGCAAAGTCTCCTCACGGTTAGACAACCAGAAGTGTCACACAACCCTCAAGAGAGCTCCACAAAATTCAACCCAAAGTCAACGAAAGTCAACATTGTCCAGTCAACGGTCAATGCAGAATAGTAGTAGCACAAATTCAACGTAGCAGGGAAATGGTCAATGTATAGCCTCGATTTTTGAGCCAAAGAATGAAGACTACAAAAATCGAAATTTTGGTGGAGGTTGGGGTCAAATGGACCAAGAGTTGACCAAAGTCAATGATGGTCAAACCTGCACTGAAACCCTAGACAGATCTAAACAGAAACCCTAGCTGTTGTTCCACACATGTGAGATGAAACACCTCCAAAATATGATCGAACCAATCAGACACAAGAGAGAAATGTGTGATGAGTGGATGATGAAAATGACCTCCAAGTTTGTCCAATATATATCCATCTATAAGGGTGTGTGACACATCTGTTGGGGCTCCAAGCCTACATTACAATTTTGGCCGACCTTGCACATAAATGGAATAAATTAAAAATAAATGTTCTAATCATATGATCAGGATGATCTTTATATAAATCTTGCACCTCTCCGAAAGAGGAGTCCAATAAAAATATTGGCATCATCATCTAAGCAGTACAACATGGAGTTTGGACCTTGTTGCCCAAAATTAACAGGATCTAGTGTTGCATGCACAGTCACCTCTAGGGAAGGATGCCCTAGTTTTGGACACTAAGTACCGTAGTCCCATGTGAGTGTTCAGGTCTTGAGCTTCTTCATAAATCAGCTACCAGTACCGAGTATTAGACGGGTCAGGTAGCCCCGAATAATACTGCATGCACTAGGCCTAAGCTTAACCCCCTCTGAATCAAGTCTTTGTGGTGCTCGAGTTTTCTTTTCTGTGGGGAGATAGACGTATTTTAAAGCTCCCCAAAAGTCAACTTCTATGTTTCAAGATGTAAACGGACCAAGGTGGCTTATTGGAGGCCTATCTCCTTGGTCCTAACTTAAGCTATAATTTCTCTTGTGGCCCCTGTGGGGAGAGTTAATGAGTTTAGTTAAGTTAGGTTTAAGGTGGCTTTGATTCACTTATGGTGTGAAAGTGTGTGAGCAAGAGGTGAACAATCGCATAGTTTTAACATGTGGATATGCGGTGATCCTTTTCAAATCCCCTATTAATCTATGTTTGGTTGTTCCTTGCTCAAAAGAAAATCATGTGTGGATATGGGCCGCTTACTATGTTGCCTAGTTAATCTAAGTGATCAACTAAAGGGAGATTAGAAAATTATCAGCAAAGAGTGTTCATATGCTTGCCTAGGGTCACCAAAAGGTGCAAAGGCAACATATATTACTTTCTCTCTAAGGATAATTAAATCCTAGTCCCGACTCCTAGTGCTGAAAATTGAACTAAAATTAATGACTTTAAAATAGGAAAACGGGAAAAATTTAGCTAAGCATGTGTGGACTAGGGCCACTTAATTTGGCTAATTTCCTGTGTTTTTGGTGTCTAATCTCGCAAAACATAAGTTATTTCAGATTGCAAGTAAATTGCCCCCTACTTTTACTATGTGGTTTCTTTGCGAAAATAAACTTGGAAATTTTAAAACTAACACCTAAAACTACTCAAATGCAGCCAAGAGTGAGTTTTAACCATTCATGGGACGCCTCACACAATGCTGATAGTTTTCTTATGGGCTTCCAGTCACTTTACAAACAGGAAATGAAGGGAAATAGCAGAAATTTTTTGCCTATGGTTTCCACGCTAAAAGTCTTGCATAGGCACAAAATCTATCACACAGGTCAGTGTTGAACGCGTGCGGTCAGGCACGTCTGTTTGTGTAAAATGCGTGTGAATTTCCTGCAAAAAAGTTTTTGGAGATTCTGAGCTTCAGCCTCTCACTGAGGGTGAACGGGCTGAGAAGAAGAGAAGAGGGGTTGTTCAAGCCAAACTCTAGAGCAAAGAAAAAGTTCACTGCAAAAGACACAACCACATTAACTAGAAAGTAAAATCAGTGGAGTCACCAATAATGTGTTGGTGGATTTGGTACACAAGTGTACCAATCCACACTTGCTTAAGAGGTGTGGTCGCTACCTCTTAAGCTTCTGGTCACATGCAGATAACCAAAAGAGTTAGCAGGTTAGTGAACATGCTATAAAACAAAACACACTAGATAATGATATATTATGCATATTTAGAGAGAAAACAAGACTAAATTAAACAGATAACACGAAAGCTCATATAGAGTCAAACAAAACAATAATACTAATGGTGGTGTCAATGTCCCTTCTTATTGTGTGCTATTAGGAATAAAAGATAGTGCGTTTGCACACTTGCCAAGGGGCCCTTAGAGCTATGGAGTTCTAAGACTCGATGCAAGGACGTTTTTACCTCCTAGCTACTTGGTGCAAGGTCTCTCTCTCTCTCTCTACTCCAAAGGATTGGAGTTGTTGGATGGCCAACAACTGAATCCCCTCTCTACTTCTGCTCTAGATCACACATTGTTGCATTGCTTGAAAGCAATTTTGGCCAACATAAAAATTTTCTCTCCCTTTGTTCAGCTCTTGGTGGCCTTTTATAGATGAATTCAAACTCTCCTTCCCTCTCCTAGTACATTTATGGATGGTGACCCAAGAGAGGGGGTTGATTCCATTGTGTGCCAAATGATTCCATTGTGTACTCCCTTGAGGTCCCAAGGAGGCTTAGGAAGCTATACTTGGGTGGCCTCAAGTGTACGATCAATTTCTTGGAGTGTGCCTTGTGGTCCCGAAAAGTGACTTCCGCCACTCTCATGTCCGCGCGAATTTTTGAGGGAAAGGCATGCCTATTGAAGAAAAATGCGCGCGAAGGCGCATTTTTCTAGTTTCTTGAGTGCCCAATTTGATTTTTCTTCTTGACCTTAGAGATTTTTAAAATTTTTCAGATTCTCTAATGTGCCTTAGCCCTATAAATCCTTCTACCTGACATTTAATAATGTCATATTTTCTTGTCCGATTTTCCAGTGATAACAGGGAGCTAGAAGAATTGTAGTTTACGGTGATTCAGAGCTAGTAATTAAACAAATCAAAGGTGAGTATCAAGCTAATCACCCAAGGATGAGGCAATATAGGAATGCAACACTTGAGATTTTGAGAATTTTTTCAGAATATACACTTAAAGTAGTGCCAAGGTTGCAAAACTTGATGGCTGATTCATTAGCCACTGCTGCAAGTAATTTCAAATCTATAATGTTTTCAAATAAAAAAATTGAGATTCATATAAATCACAGGCCCTCCATTCCTGATAACTTGAAATTTTGGCAAGTGTTCTGGGACGATAGGCAGGTGAACAATTTCCTTCAAAGTGAAGGCGAGTTTGAGAATTGTTCTATGGACGAAGTGTACAACAAGGATGACCCAGTTATCAGGGCAGATTAGATTGACATACTTCAGCTCAAGGATAATAATATTCTAAAAGGTCTCATACCTTTGGAAGAATTATTTGATCAAGATGACGTGGCAAGAAAACCTACTTTGGTCTCCACAAAAAAATGTGTAGAAGATGTTAATATTGGAACAACAAATCAACCAAAGTTCATCAAGCTTTCAAAGTCTTTGTCTCCCAAGGTAAAGACTAGATATGTTGATTTGTTTACTGAGTTTTCTGACGTGTTTTCTTGGGATTACTCAGATCTAAAGGTGTACGATAAAGATATCATTCAAGACACCATCCCGATCAAGGCATACCAAAAACCTTTTACGCAGAAGCTCAGAAGAATAAATCCAAAGTTGTTGCCATCCATTGAGAAGGACGTAAACAAGCTCTATAAGGCAGGATTTATTGTTACAGTCATATTTTATGATTGGATCTCTAATTTGGTTCCAGTGCGAAAGAATACCAACAAAATTTGACTATGTATAGATTTCAGAAATCTAAACAAAGTGTCGCTAAAAGACAATTACCCGCTACCCAAAATGGACCACATACTTTAGCGAGTTGTAGGAGCCAGTGGGGTGTCATTGCTAAATGGTTACTCAGGGTACAATCAGATCCTTGTGCATGAAGATGATCAGGACAACGTTCACTACACCATAGGGTACATTTAAATATGCCAAGATGTTGTTCGGTTTGAAGAATGCTAGGGATACTTTCTAGTGTGCCATGGACATAGCATTCGGTAACGAGAAAGATGTATTCCTTGTTGTTTATTTAGATGATCTCACTGTTTATTTAAATATATATGATGATGAGCATTTACACCATTTAAGAGTTGTGTTCCAACGATGTAGAGAATTTAGGATATCTCTAAATCCTAAAAAGTGTCTATTTGCTATGGAAGAAGGAAAACTGTTGGGTCACATCATCTCAAAATATGGGATCCGGATAGATCCTTCTAAATTTGAAGCGATACAAAAAATTGATTTTCCTCGTAACAAGAAGGAAGTCCAAGCATTCAACGGTAGGATGAATTTCCTACATAGGTTTATTCCCAATTTAGCAGAGCATCTTAGAGAGTTAAATAATATGCTAAAGAAGGAGAATGATGTAAAATGGTCTAAAAATGCTCGTAAGTCATTCAGCTCGGTGAAATTTGCTTTGACCACTTCTCTAGTTTTGACAAGTCCCTATTATTCTCTAGATTTCATTATATTTTCTTTTGCTTCTAAGCATACTTTGGCAGTGGTGCTAATGCATAAAAAAGATGGGACAAAGCTTCCAATAGCATTGTTCAGTCTCACAATAAGGGATGTAGCCCTCCGATACAACATAATCGAGACATGCCTCGGCTTTGGTTAAAGCACTCAAAGACTTCCATGTTTATATTTGGCACTCACAAATTTTGGCATATGTTCCAAATGCAGCGGTTAAAGAAGTACTCATGCAAACAGATCCAAAAGGAAGAAGAGGTAGATGGATAGAAACCCTCTTAGAGTATGACCTTGAGATCAAGCCGACTAAGCTGATCAAAGGGAAAGGCTTAGCCAAACTCATGGCTAAGTCAAATCTACATGCACTTGACATCAATATCATATCAGCACTGTCTGATGACGTAGTAGGTGTAATTCTTATTCATGTATCAGATCTATTTTCATCATCTCCACGATATGCTGATATTATTTATGTTTTGCAACATTTGAACCCTCATCCAGGCATGTCAAAGAGTAAAAGCAGGTCCTTGAAACTTAAGGCTTCAAATATTGCATACTAGATAGTGCACTCTACTGGAAGGATCCTAGAGGTGTGTTACTCAATATCTAGGTTGAAGATGAGTCCAAAGAAGTGATGAAGGATTTCCACAAAGGAGATTTTGGAGGTCACTTATACTGGAAGACCATGGCCAACAAAGTACTGAGAGTGGGTTACTATTGGCTGACATTGTTTGTAGATTTGTACAAGACGTTCATGAGCTGCAATGAATGGCAACTTTTCCAATGTAAACATAAGATTCTTCCTTTACCATTAAAACCCATTTCAGTTGAAGCTCCTTTCCAGCAGTGGGGCTTAGATTTTATTGGTGAAATACATCCACCCTCATCCGATCAACACAGATGGATACTTACCACCACATGTTATTTCACAAAGTGGATCGAAGCCATCCCAACCAGGCAAGATACAGGCTCAGTTATAATTCAGTTTTTAGAAACTAACATATTGTCCCAGTTTGGTTGTCCTAGAAATATAATCACGGATAATGCCGCAGCCTTCAGATAAAAGAAAATGACAGAATTCAGTGACAGGTATAACATTAATTTGGGTCATTCTACAACATATTATCAACAGGGCAACGAATTGGCGGAGTCCTCTAATAAGTCTTTGATCAACATAATAAAAAATATGTTGGAGGAGAATAAGAAGAATTGGCACAAGAAGCTAATTAATGCACTGTGGGTAGATCGGGTAAGCAACAAGAAATCCATTGGCATGTCTCCATTTCAGGTAGTTTACAGTGTGGATACAGTTTTTCCTTCTTCATTGGCTGTCTTAGTCATGAAACTTTTATAAGAAGCAGGAAGTGAAGAAAATGAAATACAACAACGCATAAACCAAATGATTCACTTGCAACAGAAAAGAAACGAAGTGTTTCAGAACACTTCCAAACTCCATGATAAGATCAAGAAAATCTATGACATAAAAGCAAGATGATTTCAAGATCGACGATGTAGTACTCTGCTGGGATGCCAAGAATGAAGACAAGGGTAAGCATGGGAAGTTCGATAATTTATGGAAAGGTCCTTTTAAGATTGCAACTTCTTGTGGAAAAAATGCATATCTATTGGAAGAAATGGACGAGAAAAGTTTCTTAGGAGGGCCAGTGAATGGTAGGCTCCAGAAGCACTATCCTTTTTTATCTGAAATAATGAAAATTTTCTCATCCTCATTGTATATATCAGTTTGATATTCTTGCAAGTGTGAAGTAGAAAAGCACTGGAGTTCGGAGCCTGAAGTGAAGGCCATGGAGCTTCATTGAGTTTCTACCATTTTCAAGTTTAGTTTTTAGAAAAGCAAGTTAAGTCTTGAGTCATTGTTCAAGTCAATTTCAATCGGTTTCAAAGTCAGTTTGTGTCATTGAGTTTTCAGTATTTAGTCATGCATTTCAGTTTGAGTTTCTTTTGACCTTATTGGCCCAATGGTTAGGCACTTGGTCTACGGTGTTCTTGACACCTCCAAGGAGTTGCCATTGCCAATAAGGTCGATGTTAGTGTCAAAATATGCATTTTGCCATCAGTGATCAAAATTACTCTTTTTATATTCATTTTAGGGGTCCCACTTAGAAACTTTTAATCATTCCATTAGGTCATCTAAAAAATTGATTCACTGATGGTAGCCCTAGTCATAAAGTCTCACTCTCCCTCAAAAATTCTCATTTGCTGGCCTACGTTCATGTATTGCGGAGCATAAAAACACTTTTGAAAAGCTCATTTCACTATGTCTTATGTCAGTCAAAGTCAACCATGGAGTCAGGTCATTCAAGGTCCCATTAGGTCATTAGGTTTCATTTTTCAAGGTCCAAAAATGCACCATTTCATCTCAATAAGGTCAGAAAAAGGTGTGAGAGTGACTCAATAAACATTTCATTATCATCTGCAGAAGATTATCATCATGTAAATATGATATTTTTAAAGTTGTAATTATAGTTTCAAGTATGATTTTCATACTCAAATGTAATTTTATTCAAAAACAAAATTTTAATTTATTTAATTTTTTATGTAATTTTATGCTTCATATATGTAATAAGTTACTCTCCAAAAGTTGCCAACTCCAACTTCATATGCCAAATTCAAGACCACTAAATCAAAGTGAAAGTGCCAAACTCCAACAACTTCATCCTGCAAAGAAGAAAAGTCGAAGAAAAAAGGATATTCAACATGCTTTCAAAAAAGTGAAAAGAAACATAGGAAAAGTGGGTTTTTGATTTAAATCAAAATTCACTCAAGTATTAAAGACTCTTAGACATCAATTTGAAATTCATTTGCCTCCTATTCTATCGAGCAAACACTTGAGGAGAGCGAATTTTCAATTTTTTGGGCAAAGTTCGAGAAAAAATGAGCAGAGGGCACATATCCTGAAGGCGTTGTGCACAGACTAAAGGTGCTGCGGACAGACAAAAGGCGTTGCAGTCAGCCTTAAGGCATTGCGCATATGTCCAACAAAGCCCAAAACACTTCAAATTTTCCCAAATCAACTCTAGAGCTACAACATTGATCTCATCAACCTCTAACAAGTAAGTAAAGGTCAAAATGCATCATTTATCTACTCCTTCAAAGTTTATTAGTTGGTGTTGTATAATTTGCTTGAAGAATTTGGTTTAAGCTCACTAAAATCCTAGTTTTCCTCCCTAACACTCACAACTCGTAAAACCCATTTCCCTTACACTCTCATACCCTTTCCACATTGCAAATACTCTTTCCCAAAATCTCTATTATTACAATCCATGTCCCTAAGATTTTAAATCCTAAAACCCTAAGCCCTAGGTGCTCCTTTTACCTAGGCTCCCAATCCCCAATTCCCCATCATAATTCCCATCACACTATCACTCCTTTACCCTTCCCCCATTTCTCATATCCCTAACACTATCTCCCACAAATTTCCTTTTCCCCATTTCCTATCCCCAAAAGTCACCTTCCACATTATCACATACTTCCCTAGGGTTTTGATCATAAAAACACCATGGCAACAGAAGAAGAGAATAACATACCATACAGTGAGGAAGAGGAAATAGAGGCTATGAGGCCACATAACCGGGGCAGGATAATTAGACTTGAACCTACCAGCACTAGCAAAATTTCAGCTTCTCCAATGACAGTAACATGTTTCAAATATGTTGGTTGTTATGGTTTTTGTGAACAAATTCAGAGGGTTCAGCACCATGACATGTTGACTAGGCTCTTCATATCCAACCTCCAAAACAACCAAGACGCTTTAGCTGGACTCACCTTTACTGTCTTAGCTGCCACCGAGATCCCGAATATTGGGGAGAAATGGTTCAAAAAGAGTGATTTGGAGGAAAACTACTTTGAGCCCTTCCTAAAACCAAGGTATAAGAATGAGAAAAAGAGTTTCTTTCCTTTTTCCCACCTCCAAGACAAATATGCACCGATGATGAAGATATTCATGAAATACTTTTCATGTGAGGGTATATTTTCAAGGCTTTATACTTATCACATCTGCCTC
This sequence comes from Pinus albicaulis, assembly GCA_034641835.2. NCBI lineage: Eukaryota > Viridiplantae > Streptophyta > Pinopsida > Pinales > Pinaceae > Pinus > Pinus albicaulis. The sequence goes on from CM076579.1 coordinate 1,436,486,943, forward strand.
TTGATGCACTTTACTAGGGTAAAGATGCTGAACATACCCTACTACCTTTTCCGAAGCATAGATAAGATGGCATTCATTGTCTAGAAAAGGGAATATGAACATCAAATGAAAAGTCTTTTCCATCATTCCTTAATTAAAATCATAGTCCTATATCATCTCAATCAACTAAACATTACATGGGATACCTTCATAGCCCATGATATATTCAAAGACCCTCCTACTCAACATGCACAAAATGTGCCTTCATCATCCTAGCCATACACTTCCATCCCTCCATCTCAGCCCATAGCACATTCATCATCATCAAATCAATCCCCTTCACCTCCTTTATCTCCATCTCATCATGACATTGGTTCACCGAACAAGATTGAGGACATTGAGCCTAAGTGGGCTAGTATGGTTGAGGTTGAGCCATTGCCAAAAACCTACCAGAGAGGCCACATGCATGTGTTTTCTCCACACATAGTGGAAGGGTCCATGCCTTCTAAATCAACAAAGAAGGTGGAAAAAGGCAAAGAGAAGGTCATCGAGGCAGTCATTCATGATGAGGAGGACACTCATGAGACAGAGCAGAAATTTCAGCTTGTTGACCTAGAAGAGGATGAAAATGAAAAAATAACTAATGCTGCCATCAAAGGTAAGGATGTCATGATTAAGGAGCTCCAAAATAATCTTGATAGGGCTAGATATGTAATACACTTCTTTGATCAAGAAAATGAGCAATTGAAGACTAAAAAGGTCATTGATGAGGTCAAGTATGTCACTGCTCAAAGGGAGGCTAAAAAGGTCAAAGCCATGCTAGATGAAACACTTGAAAGTTATGGATTACTTGATGATGAAGAGGAACAAACACCAAGAAAGAAACCTAGAACTAGAGGGCTGAAAAGAGCTCTAGCTTTAGAAAGACAAAGGGAGGTTGAGCATGTTGATCATCTAACCCTAAATGAACATCTTGCTATAGTGATCAATGAAAACAGGGAGCCGTGGCTTGAAAGAGCCAATCAACACTTGGAGAAGCTACTAGCAAAGGCTAACAAAGACAATGACTTATTGAGGAAGAAAGTCATTAGGGGAATTTTGAGGTCTAAAATGGGCCTCATAAGGAAATAATAAAATAATAACTAAACCAATAAAATAATATTTATGAATTTTCAAATCACTTTTTGCACCACAATCCATGTAACTATAGTTAAATTAAATTCAAAAGTTGTACCAAAACAAAATTTATAAAAAAATTGTATTGATGTGACTATAAATAAAAATAAACTTTTCAAGAAAAAATCATTATCATTGAACAACTAATGCATTTGTCCTTTGTACTTAAATAACTTAAAATAAAATATAAATATAAATTTATAAATTCTTAATTATATTATATTAATTGAAATTTATATTATTTAAATTGTATAATAACATGTAATTAATATACTATATAAAAATAATATAATATAATATAATATATTAAATGTATAGGGATATCCATTGTTTCTTTCAAGAAATATGAAATGACAATAATATTATTTTATTCAAAAAGTGTGAAATGACATTTATTATGAGTACTTTACTTTGACTTTAAAAGTACTTAGAGCACTACTATGGTTAACTATAAGTTTTTATCCACCATTGATAATGTGACAAATAAGTACCTTTAACTCAAGAAATGCCACCTAAACCATTAGGGATGATGTCATACCCTAAAATGTGATTGGTTCTCATAAAGTGAATTTTGATTGTACATTTTCCTTAGGAGGCCCATTTTAGACCTCAAAATTCTCCTAATGCAAATACCATGCACTAAAGGAGAAAATTGCATTGGCCAAGCTCAAAAGTGCCAATGCAAAAATTGAAGATTTGACCATGGAGGAGAAGAAGAAATTGGACATTCTTGTTGAGGCCTCCCTCCAACCCTAGACACATTATTCTACAAATTTTGAGGCATTTTCAAATTTTTTTGCAAATTCTGAGTTTGACTGTGTTTTTCTGAACAAGGAAATATCATAAAATTTGTCATATGCACAACACCCTAGGCGCTGCACAAATGATAGGGGCATTTTTTGGGAAAAAGGTCACCACCAGTGGATTCATAATGAAAAATACAGTCAGGAAAACCACTTTTCCATCCTTCATTTGCAGATTCAGGAGGTTAGAAGGGAAAAAAACCACCAAAAAATCATGTTTCTGCCGATATTTTTTCCTATGCGCTGTGCACAGTACAATCTTAGTAGGTTGCAATTTTGAAGGGTCAAATCAACATTATTTTGAGAGATGGAGGCATATTCAGAAAGAGGACTTGACAAGATTTCCAACAAGCCATCTTGGGCCTTATTTGGACACATGTAGGTCAGTCAAAAGTTTCCTTGAACATGGAGGGCATACAACCTTAAGGCACTGCGCATATGACAGGAAAATGGCGCATATGACAGTTTGCTAATCTTTTTGGTTTTTCACTGTAAATTTTGATTTTATTTTAGAAAATCATATTTCTATTAATGTAATTCATCATGGTAAATGTAATTATGTCAAGGATAACTTACCTAGGGGTAGATTCATTAGGTAAAGTTATCCTTTAGTCAAAATGAATCAGTTTGAATGTAATGAGGAGTGAGTCACTTGGACCATCCTACACTTGAGCTTTCAGTTCAAAAATTAGTGGATCTATTCCTCACCTCATGGATTCTACCCCTGAGGATGAGTGAATGTTGTTTTGATGTCTATTTAGCCTCTTTCTTCACACTAAGAAAGGGTTGGAATCAATTTGGATGTTAGCTTGTTGATCAAGGAACTATTGTACTCAGTTTTAGCCAGTTAATAAAGAAGACTTGCAACTATTTTTTGGGATACTTGTGGTATGATGTTTATCATTGGTTTTTTCTTCAGTTTCATATGTTAGATTGTGTTGTATTAATGTTCATTACATCTCTCTGGTATGATCTCTTTCAAGTTAGATAGGTTGAACACATGCTTGATCATGCTCTGTTTTGGGGAATTGATCATAGTTTGTCCATTTTCCTCTGTTTAGGAAGAATACATCTCCCATGCTCTTCCAAGTTTCTCCTTAATCTCAAAAACATCTCATCACAATCATCTTTAAGTGATAAGCCTTATGCCTACCTTGCCCCATTGAATCCTTGCAACCTCATCTCATTTGCCCTGACCTAGCTCCCTTGACCTAATTTCTTCATCCAATGAAACTAACCAGATCAAATTAAAACAAACCCCTGCACTCAATATCTAGCCTAAAACCCTAATTCCTCTAGCCCTCTTGGCTGTGAATTTTTGGAGAGAGCCCTCTCCGACTTGATAGGGCTAGCTATCAAGTCAAAAGATTGGTCTATGGTTACCTATGTTGGGATTCCTTCTTCAGCCTTGGGAATCTGGCGGAGTGCTAAAAATGTCTAAGGAACACCTTTCCTTATCTAAAGATGACATCATAACCACGATCTTCCAATACTAATACGGAAACAAGATTCTTCCTTAGTACTAGAACATAAAAAACGTTTGTTAGTCTGAGAGGGGATCTAGACTCCCTTTGAAAGGTAAATGTACCTACGTCAGTTGCACTATACCTCTCGTCATCTCCAAAATCTATGTTCTGTTGGAGGTCCTTCTCCTCCAAGTCACTGAATAGATATCTATTCCCCATCATATGGAACGAAGCATCACTGTCAAGGTACCACATGCATCCCCTTACAGTGCTACCCATGCATGCAATGAGAGTAAAATCAAGCTCGAATTGTGAAGCTAGCGCTTCACTCGCTGCAACTGCAGGCTCTTTCTTGCTTGCCTTCTTCGGTGGAAAATTCGAGGCATAGTGCCCATGCTCGTGATAGTGAAAAAACTTGATCCTTGATAAGTCTCTCTTTCCCTCTTCGCCTTGGGACTTATTTCCCTTGGCTTTCTTGCCTTTTCCCACCAATGAAAAATCATCTTCTTTGTCTTTTCTGGAGGTCTCGTTTCTGGTGCTCTGCCTTATCTCTTCTATTACCAAGTCAAACCACAAACACTCCCAGTCTGGTAACTTCGCCCTCCCATTCACAGAGTCTTGGTAACTATGCTAGCTCTTTGGAAGGCCTAAAAGTGCTAGGCTCACTAAATCATCATCAACAACAGTCGCCCCAACGCTTCCGAGCTCATATTTCATCTCGCATGTATATGTATGGACACCCAAATACGACTCCACATACATCAAGGGGAACCACATATAGATCTACTTCATCAATAAAATCATCACTAGTAGCAAATCTATTTTTGCACTATTTATTTACCTTCAACTTTGCATCCTTATTTACCCATCCCAGTGCATATGGGTCAGAATGATCACGAACTTCCAACCCCAACTTATTGACTAGCTCTGCTACCATGAGATTCACCTACGATCCTGAGTCAAAAATAGCATCAATATTCTTGTTGAACTTGACATGTATCTTTATATGGAATATTTTTGTCATTTATTTCTCTTCCTGTTGCCGAAGGATACTCAAATCCACCTCCTTCTATACTAACATAAAAACAACCTTCTCATCGACATCCGAGTTGCTTTCAACTTGGTTGCTCAAATAAATGGTCATGCGATTCTTCTTCTTATTATGTGTCTTCTTGTTCTTCGAGTTTAGCTCTGGATGCCACTTCCAACACTTCTCCTCTGTATGGCATTCAATGTTGTAGTGGTTACAGATGTTTCTAGGTTATTTTCACTAGTGTGTTGTGGCTATCGTCTTCTTATATTTTCCCCTTTTTTCTTCTTCCCCTCCTTAGAAGTGTCTTGTTGTTCCTTCTGCTTCAATCCACTTGATTGCGTTCTTTTCAGGCCTATGTTCTCCAAGTATTATGCCTGTACACAAGCCTCGTCCACCAATTTGGGCTTGAACAATATTATTTTCTCGTACAGATGATGGTGCAAATCCCCCAAATATTTGAGGAGTACATCTGCGTTCTTTGGAGAGATACCCAATATTATAACCCTCTTTCTAAATTCCGTGGTGTACTCCTAGATGCTTTGGCCCAAATTTTTCTTGAACTGATGCCACCGCATCCACTGGTCCTATATGTACTGAATGGGATAAAACTGTGACTTAATGAGGGTTTTAAAATCTTCCCACTTAGTCACTGGAGGTTCTCACTCCAACCTCAGGGTTTCCGTGTGGCTCTCCCACCAAGTCAGTGCATGGCCCTCTAATTTCAGTCTTGCGAATGAGATCTTTTTCCCTTCCTCAATCTGATGGACACTAAAATAAACTTCCAGTTACTACACCCAGTGATTTAGCTTCATAGCGTCGATCTCGCCATGGTATGACTTGATATCAAATTTTGCGTCCATTTTGAATAGGGATTGATTCATGACACTCGAACTGGGTTGATTTTTTCCGAGTTCTTTCTTCAGTTGGTTCTTCATTTCTCCTTGGTCTTCTGATCCTCTTTCAAATTTTTCATATACATTCGAATCCCCATATTCTCCAAATATCCCCGACTTATTGGTTAGGGACGCCATGAAGAGTTTTACATTGCGGTTTATATTGACGACTTGTTGTTCGAGCTGTGAAAACCTCACCTCTACAGGGTCACAAGGTTCGTTTACAAATTCGTCTGCCATGATTAGGGTTTTACGATTTCCAGCCCCGCCAATCTAGATCCTTGCAATCTCCACAATACCCAAAGAAACCTGTTGTGATACCAAATGATCTGTAAACTGTCGTGAATATTCCATTGACAGTTCATCACAATAGATATAATAATAATATTAAAAATACGAGATTCTGCACTATAACAGTTTTATTAAACTTTAATACTTGTAGATTTAAATGTAATTAGTGCATGCATGGGAATATTTTTTATGCAAAAAATTATTCAACTAAAAAATAATCTCACACACACATAAGACACAAGATATTCTCTCTGGGAAACCCTTTCAGGAGAAAACCTAGCTGGAAGGTGAGGTCGCTTAGCTCTCTTTCTCTATATGGAAATATGGCTATAGGTACAAAAAAGTCACATGTTTGTGGCCTATGGGCTGCTACAGTGCACAAATCCACTCTGTTTTCTCTACCTCCTATATCTACTGGTTATATTTTCTCAATTATGGAACAAAATGCTCTTGAAAGAATGGAATGTCTCTTCCTCCTTGTGACCTAGTTATAACACAGTCCGATAGCCTTATAGTTGTTAATTTTGACTACATAAAGTCTTAACTAGAGTTAAAAAATAGACTCTTCTAGAGTATTTTACTTCAAAAACACGTGGCTAGCCCCTTTTCCATATAATGGGGGCTTACGTGACATCCTCCCTAACTATGGGTGTGAAAATAGGAAGGTCAACTTATTAGTGACATAACCTTTGCATACAGACTCCGATTGACGTGCTTCTTGCATCGTTGGAAAGGTCTCTGTGTGTATAATAACATGAAAGGGTTTTACATTGAGTGGAAAATTTTTCCCCCAAAAATATTCGTTTGATTCCTAAAAACGCTCCAGAAGGTTTCAGACCTCGTTTTTCCAAACTGGGTCTCGCCAATAAGGGAAGGTATCAGAAGAGAGTGGACCGCTACATAAAATCCAGAGCAGAATGGTGTGGCAAAAAGGAAAAACATGACTATTGTCGAGGTTGCAAGGGAAATTCTATATGATCAAGACATGCCCAAATTTCTGTGGGTTGAGGCTTGTAATACAACTTTATATGTTCATAACAGGATTCCTCACAATGCATTAAGAAATATCATGCCAGAAAGTGTCTTCACTGGCAGCAAGCCTGAGGTGAGTCACTTTAGGATCTTTAGCAGTATGACATACTGTCATGTGCCTAGTGAGAAGAGGAAGAAGTTGGACATGACTGCAGAAAAGGGGTATCTGATAGGATACAACGAGAATGAAAAGGCATACTGCATCTACATTCCAGAGAGAGGGAAAGTTGTAGTGTGGAGGGATGTGAAATTCATGGAGGAGAGGGCCTCCAGAAGATCCTGCGAGTTTCCTTCTGCTACGTAGTCTGAGGAGGAGCCACTGGTTCAACCTCAACAACATGTGGTAGATAATTCAGCTGCCTCTCCAAGTCATGGGGATCCAAGGGACACTTCTCCCGAGGACTTGCAGGAGGGAGAGCAAGTAAATTCACCCACTACTAGTGGGAGAATGAGTAGGGAAATACGAAAAATTTTGAGGGATGCAAAAGACTTTGTTGGAGCCCCTCGAGATGTGAAGAGGCAATGTAAGCAACCTGAGAGGTACTGAGCCTTGGTTGCATAGGTTGGGGAACCTTCTAGTTTCCGGGAAGCAGCTCAACACCAGGTATGGTTAGATGCGATGGTGGTAGTTCCATCATGATGAATGATGTCTGGGAAGTAGTCCCCAGACCTCAGGATAGATCGGTTGTAGGTTCAAGGTGGATCTACAAGATCAAGTATGCTATAGATGGCATCATTGGGAAATTTGCCAAGTTTGTGGATAACGGGTATGCTTAGAAGGGAGGGATAGATTATGAAGAAACCTTCGCCCCAGTAGCTAGATATACCTCCATTAGATCCGTAATATCCCTTGTTGCGCAGATGGGATGGGAGATTCACCAGATGGACATCAAGACTGCGTTCCTAAATGGGGTGATAGAAGAGGAGGTGTATAGAACAACCAAAAGGCTTCGAGACACATGATCATAAGACTCATGTGTGCAGGCTTAAGAAAGCCTTATATGGACTGAAGCAAGCTCCTAGAGCTTGGTATGGTCTAATTGACAGCTACTTGCAGAAGATGGGATTCCTTAAGATTGATGCAGATCCCAATCTCTACTGTCTAAGGGTAGGGAGTGAGCCCCTGATACTGGTTTTATATGTAGATGATCTATTTTTGACAAGATTGTTAGTGTGAATTCTAATCACAAACGTACGAAAAAAATTGAGTTTTCAATAACAAAAAATCTTTATTAGATCTAAAGAAATTATTAACACCTAAAGGAGTGCCCCTTAATCGTAATGGTTTTATTGAAGGGTATAATCCTTTGGATAAGCATGATAAATCTTTAGTTTTAAAGGTTATTAGGATTAATAAGATGAATGAGCCTATCTTTGAATGGGAAATTTATGATGAATTATTTCTAAGTTCTATTAAGGGAGAAGTATAAAAAAATTTAAGGTGAAGATAACATTTTTTCCCTTGATTGTAGAACACTCAACATGTGAATATTATTACATGGATAGAATTTATACTATTTATGCTTCCTCATCAAAAGAAGACCGCACTTCTGAACATCAACTTAAAACCACAAACAAAACTAACATGCATACCCAACAAGGGTTTTCCTTGGACATAAAAAATGATATAGTGTCTCATAATTGCAAGCAATATGAAAGGAAATAACAAATACTTGGAATGAAAACAACAACTCCCTTCTTTGAAAATTTTCTTCTTCCTTTTTTTATTGGTCATATAACATGCTTTTTGTGTAGTCTTTGGAGGCTAACATGATCCTATATATGAAACCCATCCTTCAAATTAATGAAGGTGGTCATAATACTGTAGTTGGATAGTTAGCTAAGAAGAAAAAATCACAGGATGGAAAGGAAAGGGGTGAAAAAATCACAGGAATGTGGAAGGAAAAGAGGAGATGTTGCATTTACTCCAAATGTATGATCTAGGTGGATATTGGTGGCCACCTGCCTATTCCACTTGGGGCCCCACCATTGTCTCTTTCAGTTTTTTCACAACTTACTATTTTTAGCAGTTTTTCGGGTCCTGAACTTCCAGAGCTGTTTTGAAGCCCCAAACGGAGATAGTATGCCGAAGTTACGTCCTCGGGAAGTTGAAACACCAATTTACCCAAACAGAGCCCATAGTTTTGGCGTTTCATCTCCTAGGGTTAGGTTTTTGGAAGTTTAGAGTTCTCCATTGTTTCTCCATAATAAATAGGCCCTCGAGCCTCATTGTAACACAGTTCAAAGGTCTGTAGCCGCCACATCTCTTCTCATAGATTTGCTACCAACACCCTAGCTATTTTATTTCCATCATGTTTGTAAGCATATTTCTGTGATTTGATATTAATGAAATGAGGCCTTATTTCCGATGTATTTCTATGTTTATGGTTATTTCTGTATTTTGTTGTGTTCTTGCATAAATCCGGATCAGTGGTATCAGAGCAGTCTGCTTTTTCTCGATCCGTCTTTGCATGTCCCCAACGAGGTTGGGGTATAAGGAGTTAGGGCTCGATCTAGTGGAACCTTTGCAAGATCGGCCTCGCAAACCTCGACGAATGCCCATGGGGGACGAAAAGAAAGATGAGGGAGCAGGAGATCCTATCAAAATATTGCTCGAGGAGGCCCTCGAAAAAAAAAAGGAACGCAATGATGGATAACTTTGCCCAGATCCTTCAACGACTGCCCACTGGCGGTGCATCTGCATCCAGCAGCCACTCTGGAGACGCGACTCCCTTTAAGGTACAAGTAAAATTTAACATTCCCATATTTGAGGGTCAAATAGATGTAGATGCCGTAGATAGATGGTTGAAGCAATTAGAAGGATATTTCTTGGTACATGACTTTTCCGACTGGGAGAAGATTATTTTTTCACTCCTCAAAGCTACCCCCCATGTCAAGGACTGGTGGGAAACCTACTGTGAGAAAAAGGACAAGACATAACCCTCTCTGTTCTTAGCCGTACCCACTTGGAATTCTTTCCGAGATGCCATCAAGGAACAATACTATCCCATGGGGAGCTATGAGGAAAAGTACATACAATGGACCACGCTGCGGCAACAAAGGGATCAAGATGTGCATCAACTAACGAATCTGTTCCATACCCTGCGCACAAAGTTGGGTATCGGAGGTTCAGAGAAACATTTGGTGCTAAAGTATTGTGGTTGTCTGCATAGATACATTCAGGAGGAAATGGAGTTCCTCGACATCTCCTTGCTTGGTACGGCATACCGGTATGTTGCCAAGATTGAATAGAAATTCAAATAGAATAAGCGAGACTTTGGATCTGCGAATCAAAAGCAAGGGAAAGGTGCCCCCAAACCGCAGAACAAAGGACAAAGCCAAGGCATGGCGGCCCAAGACAACCTGCCAAAGACACAAGCAAAGAACAACACCACGAAGCCAAAGAAGGACACGGGAAAGTGGTGTGAGTTCCATAAGAGCTCCACTCACAACACAAGTGAGTGTCGGGACAAGCAGTCGCTGGTGGCCGAGATGAGGGCTTCTGAATCAGATGCATGCTCCAACTCTGAATCAGAACCTGACAAGGTGAATGAAAAAGGAAAGCAGATTATTGATGCGAAGCCCAACACCATTATTGCCACTACGAGGATCCAGAAGGAGGAACCAGAAGATCCAGAGGAGGCAGAGCGTCTCTTCCACTCCTAGATGTGGGTAAAGGGTTCCTCGCTACGGTTCATTCTCGACATTGGGAGCCAAAAGCGCCTCATTTTAGTAGATGTCATGAAGCAGTTGGGCTTGCCAACCACATCGCACCCACAACCATACACCATCGGGTGGCTTCACCAAGGACAGGATCTCCGCGTCAGCCAACAATGCTGCCTTCCCTATAGCATCAAGCCCTTCACGGATGAGGTATTGTGTGACATTGCTCCTATTGATGTTTCTGATGTATTATTAGGCCAACCATACTTGTGGAAGCGACATGTTGTGTATGAGTCCCGACCTCGCGCTGTTATTGTTACTTTGGGAAATAAATTGTACAGGATACCAGAGGTACCACTGCCTCCCACTATCTCTTTGGTTACTGCAAAACAATGCAGTAAGCTCATTTTCCAAACCAGGAAATTTGTTTTCCTGATGATCCGCCCCTAGGGCAAGAAGAAGACTGTGGCCACGACCTCCAGACATGGCTCCTCTACACGACAACAACAAATGGACAAGGTTGTGGAGGAGTACGGGGACATCTTCACCTCACCCACAGGGGTGCCTCTACACTGTCAGGTCAAGTACCCCATTCACCTGACTCCAGGTGCGCCACTACCCAATGGACCGATCTATAGGCGCTCTGTTCTGGAGAATGATGAAATCAAGAGGAAAATTCAGGAGCTGCTGCAGAAAGGTCACATCTGGCCAAGTTCATCGCCATGTGGGAGCCCGATCGTGTTGATACAGAAGAAGGATGGGACTTGGAGACTTTGTATTGATTATCGGGCGCTGAACAAGATCACTGTCCGGAATAAGTACCCGATCCCACGGATTGATAACCTTCTGGACCAACTCAAAGGGGAAAATATTTCAGCAAGATCGACTTGAAGTCTGGGTATCACCAGGTACCAATCAAACCCTTTGATGTGTGGAAGATTGCCTTCAAAGCCAAGGAGGGCCTTTTCGAATGGCTCGTCATGCCTTTCGGATTGACAAATGCTCTTGCAACCTTCATGAGGTTGATGGATGACATCTTGCATCCATTCACCAACTCATTTGTAGTGGTATACTTGGATGACATTCTGATCTTCAGCCAGACTTGGGAAGAGCACCTCCACCACATCCGAGAAGTCCTCCAAACATTGCGGCAACACAAGTTGTGTGCCAATTTGGAGAAGTGCACTTTTGGCATGACCCAGGTTCAATATCTGGGATACATTATTGATGAAAGGGGGGTGCATGTGGATCCAGCCAAGATCCAAGTCATTCGGGATTAGCTAGCCCCATTGTCCTTTTCTAATATTTGTTTACACCAAAAATTCATCTGTCCCTTTTGAGCCTCCAAGGAACAAAGTTTATCACTAAAAATTGTTGTCTCTTGAAGGCTCCTTGAAGGCCTCATGCCTCTGTCCAAACCTACACTCTTGTTTACATCCTAAAAGACTCTGAAATCCTGTTGATTTCCAAGATAAAGTACTACTGCAAACTCCCTTTTCCTTTTCCACCTCTTCCAAGAATAATCTCTTTTTATTTTCCCCCACTTCCCATAAAAATCCCTCCTTTTCATGTTTCTCCCTTTTCCACATCATAAAATCCCTTGATAAAGTTCTAAGACCCCTTCTTAGCTTTATTGAAATCCTAAAATCCCTTTCAAAATCCTTGAAAAAAACCCTTAAAATGCATATTTTCTATGTATGGTACTTAAGCCCCCTTTGGCTTAAGTCTCTAAACCTTTTCATTCATGCACCCTGGTGCTAGAACCAGGCACTGAGTCAGTCAGGCGCTTATCCATTTTAAACAATTATTCCGCCCCGAAAATATTAAAAAACCTTTGTTATTTACAAATTTCGGGTTTTATTTTATTTTGTAAATTTTTCCGTCGGTACGATCTTCCACTAAATCTCCACCATCAATCTAAATCCACAGATCGGACGGTGCGGAGTCTATCTACCCGGTGGTCCCCGCCAGCTGTTCCCCACTCCAGAAACAGCGTGGTATCCATCGCACCGCCTTTGGGGCAAGGGCGGTTTTTCCCCGATCGCCAGCGATTCCACACACTGCTCGACACGTGTCCTAGGCATTGTTCCGAAAACCGCCGTCCATCGCGCATTAAAGTTTGGACATGGACACGCAGCAATATTCACGTCCACCGTCCGATATGGAGCCGATCATCGGACGACGATCGCTCGTCTAAGATGCACGCGCGATAACCGGGCTACCGTGCAGCGGCAACAACATCTCCCTGTCGATCTAATCTGCAGATCGACGATCCAAAATTCATCGCCCAAATTCCCTTTGTTTGACTTTCAACTTCCACTCCCCACCGTCAATCTCTACGCGATCAATGGCTCAGATTCATTCTCCTTTTCTGCCTCCTTGTTCACTCTTGATATTTAATCTTTTTTTCCGCTCGTTCTACGACCTCTCCCGATCAATCCTGACCGTTGGATGATGCCATCCAATGGCCACGCTCCCTCCACATGTCCTTTGAAGCAGTCAACCTATATATGCAGGATTTTGTAATAGTTGTTTGTATTTTTGCATGGTTTAAATGGTTTTCCACCAGTCTGAAGAAAATTTGCAGGTTGAGGGTGGCGACCCTCCCGCCTTCAATTCGTCAAAGGAAATCATTCACAGGTGTTAAATGCACGTTTCATCGGTGTTTCATAAGGCATTGATGCCATTCGATTCCTGTTTCAATCCTGCACATTTGAAAGACACAGCAAGTCAATCACAAATCAAGAGTATTAGTATAGAAGACCAGAATGCACCAGAACAGAGGATTAAAAGATAGACTTGTGGGGATTATATCTAAGATTCCTATCAAAAGCCTAATCCTCGGATTTAAACACAGTTTTAAGGAAAATTCAGAGTGTTTTGTCCGACAGAAAGCTCCACCACCTTAGTTAAAGCGAATCAATTCTTCTCAGCTACCACGAAGGACACCTGTGCCTCAAAGAAATCAAATGTAGGCCAAAGTTATTGCATGAAATCCAATATCTGCTTCACAACACAACTAAAGGGTAAATCTACGAACAAACATAATGACAAAATATCTACAGAGTTAATCTAACATGACACAGAGCCTCAAAGGTCAAATTAAGCTCCCACCAAGCTTAAATATTTATGTGAATCATTTAATACAGAAGACACCTATTGTAAGCTTCTTCATTGAGCCCCCATGGGCCGAGAAGCCATTTAAATTCTGTATTAATTGTAATTGGAGATTTTTTTATCAGGATCTCACCTCCTCATTCTTCTATATATACTTCTGCAGAAGATGAGTGAGGGGTTGGTTATTGTTTGATCACAAGTTGTAATACTGAAACTCTTTGAAGTAAATACATATTCTGCTGAAGTTGAAGAACAAATTGAAGTCTTGGAGATCTTGATGATGTTGTTGCATGCTTGTTCCTGAGAAGGCTCTATCTTTGGATCCATGAGCTTGGCTGTTGGTGAAGTATTCTGAATTATGTTTTCCCCCTGTTTTCATTATGTTCCATAATTTCTTACTACAGTAGGATAGAAAGTTTTAGGCTAAGAAATGACTCTTGGAAGAACCTTAGACCTGTTCATCCTTCACTGTTTCATGTTTTCTTCTGCTGAAGTATTTTAGAGGCTTTAATCTTTCTCTTTAGTCTTCATGCTTGTTTATTTCCTTAATAGTTTGAACAGTTGGTTTCAGCATGATTTATGGTTCTCCCTGCTTGTCTGCTGCCACTTAAAAAATATTATCGAAATCTCCCTTTGAAGTTCTTTGCTTACAGTGAATCAAAGAGGTCTGTTTTGATCTTGCCCTTTGTCCTTACTTAAACAGTTGGCTTAAAGGTCGTTATAATTATGATCATGGATTTTTTTAGGTGTTCCCTCTTCTATGACTGTAATTATCAGTAAATCTTTTATGTTTTCTAAAGTCCTTTAGAATAAAATCTTTGAGGAAATAGGGTGTTCCCCGAATCTTAGATTTCATTTTGAAAGTTGTTTTGAAATCATTGTTTGCTTAAAGGTGTGATTTGTAGAATTTATGGTTAGCCATGTCTATCAAAAAACTCTTTATTGTTTCAAATTATGCTTTCAGATTCCCTTTGTTGAGAATTAAAATTCTCTTTCCAAATCATTAATGTTCATCCCATTCCAAAAACAAAAGGATCCTGTGGCCAAGTTAGATTTTCCCTCTGATACCCCATATCCTTTGAAGAGTTTGTTATGACCTTTTCTTGACTCCATTGCCCAATGAACCAGATGTTTCTCCATTCTATGTATCTTTTCTAGACCTTTCATGTTCTGTTGTATCAATTCAATCCAACCAAACAAACAAACAACACATGCACTTAATAACTAGTCTAAAATCAATATTATAAGCACACAAGATAAAATTTTGCAAACAAACATTTGAGAGATCCCTCTCTGAGAACAGGAGGACTAGATCCTGTAACTCTAAAGATTGGTTCTGATGTTGCCTTGTCTTTTGATTTTCCAAACTATCAAAACACGGGACACCAACATAATGGCATCACAGTGGGACTCTGAGTGGAATCTGCAAAACAAAACACTCGCTGTCTAAATATAACATAAGTAACCTTCTTCAAGCACTATCAAGCAATGGTAATCATGATAGGACCTTTTGAATCAGTGACAAACTAAATAACCCTTAGGATTCTCATAAAGCCTTGTCAAACCTTGAAGATTTCAGTTACCAAGCCATAAGAGTAAACTCTGTACGTTTTGACACCCTAGCTAAGTGTTAAATCAAACTTAGAACACTCTCTTAACCTATAAAACCAAAATAACTCAGAAACCCCAAAAACATTTTAGTTTGGCTTCATAATAAATCCGGTGGTGGACTATAAAACTTTTACTACAAGGGAGCTTAAAAATTCCACCTGGCGACTCCACAATCCTAAAAACAGACTTTAAGACTCCACTGGGAAGACCCCAAGTCTTAATAGCATCATAACAAGCTTAGTTAGAAGGCTTTAAGATTAAAATTTTCCTTCTTCTGAAAAGATCAGTTAGCCTCTTGAAGATTGTCATATTTGGTTAAACTCTCTTTCTAACCAGGTCTGAAAAACATAGCATAGTGGCTCCTAAAAAGATTCACACTAGAGCCCGTCCCGACCCAGATCCACCTGAGATAGTTGATGACCCAGAAAGCATCCTTTGGAAGTCTCCTAAGATTAAGTTATCAACTGTTTTCAGATCACCCTTCAGAGCTAATTCAGTTCCCGAAAATCTTGCAGCTCTAAAACAATCACAACCTGACTTAGTAAATCCATTCAGAACTAGGTCATTTGATGATATAACTCAGCTAGACTCTGAATTTTCACTTTCATCCCTTGAAACAAGTGAGCATCCTGGTAATAGAGAAACAACACCTCCTGACTTACATTTCCTTCACAACTTAGGTGTCTCTCATCCAAAATCAGCTCAGCAATCTTTTTCTAGTCCATCCACTTCTGCTCACCCTTCATCCACTGTTCAAACCACTACACCTCAGCCCACTGTTCCTGTTATAAATATGCTCCTTATAAATCCACCCCCACCACCTATCATGGCAGCATGGTATGCTCCCCTAGTCCTTCCTGTACCATTAGTTAATCTTCCACAGGACTATCAGTCCAAAATTCCATTATATGATGCTAACAATGCTACAACTGCATCACAACATGTAGATAAAATGAATGATTACTTTGACAGAAATGAAATTGATGATGATTCTGTCAAGCTTAGGTTATTTTCTCAGAGCTTAGGGGGAGAAGTAAGAAAATGGTTTAAAGGTTTAGCCCCCCATAGTATTAATGATCTCCAAGGCTTCCATCAAACGTTCTTAAACAAATGGGAAGTAAAGAAGAATCCGCTCCAAGTCCTTTCTGATTACAAGAACCTCCATAGAAACACTGGGGAAAGTGTGCAAGCTTACTTCACTAGATTCAATAGTCTGTACAATGTGCTTTCCCCAGAACTAAAACCTCCACAAGGCTCAGCGTTAAACAAGTTTCTTGAAGGGTTTGACCCTGAGATGGCCTATCAGCTGAGAGAAAGAGATTTTGCAACTCTTGAAGATATGCAAAAGGGCGCCCTTTCTGTGGAAGTCAACTTGATGGAGAAGAGAGCAAGAATGAAAACTGAGAAGAGAGTGTCTTTTAGAGAAGAGTCCACTCCTTCTACTTCAAGCTAAAAAATGGAGAGGATGTTGGAAGAAATGATGAAAGAGATGAGCATAATTAAGAAAGCACAAGCAAATCAAAATCAAACCGCTCCTCGAAATAGAAATCAGAATTATAGAAGAGAAAACAATCAAGACAAACAGAACGAGAATGACCAATAGATTAGACCTCCCTTCCAACAAAACTATGTAGATCAATATGAGGAAGATAGGGAGTTGGAAAGGATGGAAGAAGATCATGTAAACTTTATTGGATTAGACAGTGGAGATGATGTTTTCCTCACTGAGGAAGAACAAAGATTCTTCTCTTATGATCAAAATACAAACACCTATGAAGACTCTGATGGATATAGATTGGGTTTTGAAAATGCAATTATGGAAGTGCAAAAACAATACGATCTTAGGAGCAAAGGGAATGCAGATAACTTAAAGGACAAGAACACTAATACCGCTGTCAAGAAAAACACAGAAACTCAGCCCAAAAAGATAGCAGATAAAACTAACATTTTGGCCAAAAAACCAGACTTAAACAAAGACAAAAATATTCAGCCAAATGTTGAAAAAAGTACCCCTAGCACTTCAGCTAGCGGTCCTAACAAAACGGTCCCAATTACCAGTCCAAATAAGGTTCAGCAAATCAAAGTTGCTGAAAAGAATTCAATTGAAAAAGCATATGTAAATACAAACAAGTCAATTATTCCTTTCAACCTTGAGGGAGAGATTTCCAAGATAAAAATCACCATCCCCCTAGCTGAACTAGTAACCCAAGAGGTGTACAAAAACCAAGTTTTGAAAGCTTTGAACTTAGGAAGTGATACAGACACTTTAAACTTGACAGATGATAACCCTGAGTTGTTATTCGGTCCTGAAGTTGAAGGATAATATCAAAAAGGGGCCATCCCTCCCTTCTATGTTAGTTTGAACATACACAAGAAAATTTTACACAATGCCATGTTATACTTAGGAGCTTCACACAATCTAATGCCCAAGGTGGTAATGGAGAGCCTAGGCTTAGAGATTACTAAACCATACAAAGATTTGTATTCTTTTGACTCAAGCTGAGTCAAATGTTTGGGTCTAATCAAAGATTTATGTGTTAATCTAGCTCAGATCCCTGCTAAAAATCTAGTTATGGATATAGTTGTAGCTGACATTCCCCCTAAATATGGCATGCTCTTATCAAGATCTTGGGGAGCCAAACTTCAGGGAAGCCTTCAAATGGACATGTCTTATGCCACTATCCCTGTTTTTAACCAAAACAAAAGACTATACAGGGAATCTCACATGAAGTACATGGTGAGCAACATAGACAAACCAAACAACTCTCCAATCTATTCTATTCAATCAAGTTTAGATTCCTTTATCTTATATAACGAAGATGACATTACTCAACAAGATACAGAAAACATAGACCCAATCAGTTCACCACAACAATCCAATCTTCCCTTCGATCAAATTCAAAACATTGACAATCAACAGCAACAAGAAAATGAAAAGAAAGATGGCATACTTTGGAAAATAAATTTTGATGGATCTTGTAATAAAACAAGCGCAGGAGCAGGTGTGTGGATTCAAAATACAAAATAGAGTTTTTCATACAAATTGGATTTCCCATGCACTAACAATATTGTTGAGTATGAAGCACTTCTCCTAGGCTTACAACTGCTTAAACAGTTAGAAGCCCAGAGGATATCAATCTTGGGATATTCTGAACTTATCATAAAACAAATCAAAGGAGAATACTCAGCTAGAAATCCAAGACTTAAGGAATATCGAAACGCTGCCCTTGATCTATTAAAAACCTTTGAGAAGTATGAACTTATTTTCATTCCAAGAGAATTGAATCATTTAGCAAATGAACTTGCGTTTAATGCTAGTAACTGTCAAATACCTAAGATAAATGAACAGCTTAGCGTGAAGGTAAAACATAGGCCTGCAGTGCCTGATAACGTAGATCACTGGCAAGTTTTTGATTCTGACCAACACATAGATGATTTCTTGAGGTCAGAAAACGATTTCTCCATACCTACATCATAATCGTGCCATAATCAAAACTGTCCATATATTGAAGAAATCCCAGAAGATGAAATAACACACTCTGCTGATATAAGTCATTATGAGAATATGTTTGAAGCAGAGTCAATTGACAACGTGGATCAAAGAGACTTGGAAGTTTTAGAATGTAAGAACAGTTCAATTCCAAGAGGTCTCTCACCTTTGGAACACCTTTTCGACTTTAATGATGTAGCCAAAGAACCAAAAATGGAGCCTATAGAAACAAATGTAGAAGAACACAACATAGGCTCCCTAACGGAACCCAAGATGATTAAATTGTCCAGCACTCTTCCAAGTCACATAAAATCTCGACACATTGATCTGTTTAAAGAGTTTAAAGATGTTTTTGCCTGGGCATACACAGATCTGAAGTCTTACGATACCAGCATCATTCAGCACAATATTCCCTTGAAGGAAGATCAAAAGCCCTTCAAACAAAAACTAAGGAGAATAAACCCACTTTTATTACCTTTAGTTAGAGCCGAAATTGAAAAGATGCATGATGCTGGCATTATAGTACCTGTTAGATTTTCAGAATGGGTATCAAACTTAGTTTCTGTTAGGAAAAAGACAGGAGAGATTAAACTTTGTATCGACTTCAGAAACTTAAATAGAGCATTCCTAAAGGACAACTACCCATTGCCCAAGATGGATCATATACTTTAGAGAATAGTTGGGTCAAAAATGACATCACTCTTAGATGGGTTCTCAGGTTACAACCAGGTGTTAGTGCTCCCAAGTGATCAAATCAAAACTGCTTTTACCACACCTTGGGGCACCTTTATGTATGTCAAAATGCCTTCCGAATTAATGAATGCAGGGGCCACCTTCCAAAGGGCCATGGACATAGCATTTTCTGAAGACATTGGCTATTTCATAATCATTTACCTTGATGACATAACTGTTTTCTCAAAAACTGATGAAGAACATTTGATTCACCTAAGAAATTTTTTGAGAAGTGTAGGAAATTTGGCTTGTCATTGAATCCCAAGAAAACAATCTTTGGTCTCCAAGAAGGTAAACTTCTTGGCCACATAATTTTGGAAGAGGGAATCAAAATAGACCCTACAATGATAGATATCATATTGCAGATCAACCATCCAAGGAGCCTCAAAGAATTGCAATCTTTCATCGGAAAGATTAATTTCCTGAGAAGGTTTATTCCTAATCTTGCTGAGCTATTAAAAAACATAACAAACATGCTTAAGAAAGATGTCGGTGTAAAATGGACTTTACCAACTAAAAAATCATTCGAACTGGTCAAACAAACTCTTACTCAAGCACCAATCCTGATTAGTCTAGATTTTACCAAAGATTTCTATATCTTTTCCTTTGCATCTGAGCATACAATAGCTGCAGTTTTACTTCAAAAGAATGATTTGGGACAAGAAAAACCAATATCTTTCTTTAGTAGGGCCTTGAGAGATGCTCCTCTCAAATATAACATCATGGAGAAGCAAGCCTTAGCATTAGTGAAAGCATTAAAAGACTTTAGGGTCTATATTTTACACTCTCACATAATTGCTTTTGTTCCACATACTGTTGTCAAGGACATTCTAAGTCAAGACCCCGATGGTAAAAGGGGAAAATGGATTGCAACTATTCTTGAATATGACTTAAAAATTAGGCCCACCAAACTAGTTAAAGGGAAAGGATTAACAAAACTTATGGCTGAGTCTAACTTCCAAGCACTAGACATCAATATGGTATATGTGTTGGAAGAAATAGAAGAATTTGATGCTCCTGTTATTGAAGAAACATTTCTAAATTCTCCTTGGTATGCTGACATTATTTATGTGCTTTTATATTTAAATACCCCTCCTTCTTTATCTAAAACTAAAGCTAGATTCTTGAAACAAAAGGCTTTGAATTTTTGTATCTCAGATGGAGTATTATATTGGAAAAATGCTGTTGGAATTTGCTTAAATGTTTACTTGAAGATGATGCAGGAAATATCATGCATGAATTGCATGATGGAGAATGTGGAGGTCACCTCTATTGGAAGGCCACAGCCAACAAAATTCTTAGATCTGGTTACTATTGGCCTACCCTTTTCCCAGACACTCAAAAGCTAGTCAGGTATTGCCATAAGTGTCAAATCTTTGATGGCAAAAGAAAACTCCTTCCCTTACCTTTACATCCTATCAGAGTTGAGGCACCTTTTCAACAATGGGGGTTGGACTTCATTGGGGAAATTCATCCATCCTCCTTAGCTCAGCATAAGTGGATCCTCACAGCCACTGACTTCTTTACCAAGTGGACAGAAGCTATACCCTC
The DNA here is from genome assembly GCA_034641835.2 of Pinus albicaulis. NCBI lineage: Eukaryota > Viridiplantae > Streptophyta > Pinopsida > Pinales > Pinaceae > Pinus > Pinus albicaulis. The sequence goes on from CM076579.1 coordinate 1,436,507,780, forward strand.
CAGAAATGCTAATGACTCTGTCATTATCAAGTTCCTTGAAACAAATATCCTATCCAGATTTGGTTGTCCCAGCAAAATCATAACAGACAATGCTGCTGCTTTTAAATCTAAGAAGATGGTTGATTTCTGCTACAAATACCACATAACCTTGGGCCATTCCACTGCTTACTATCCACAAGGAAATGGATTAGCTGAATCTTCCAACAAGAGCCTCATCAATATCATTAAAAAGCTGTTGGAACAAAATAAGAAATCATGGCACAGTAAGCTGGTTCATGCCTTATGGGCTGATAGATTAACTACAAAGAAATCAATAAATATGTCCCCCTATCAGTTAGTTTATGGCATGGATGCAGTTTTTCCTACCTCATTGGGAGTTCCAGTCATGAAAATCCTTCAAGAAGTGCAGATTGAAGAAAATGATATGCAGAGAAGAATCAACCAAACAATCCATTTACAGCAGACCAGAGAGGAAGTCGATGAAAGAACACAGTTAGTCCAATAAAAAATGAAGAAGCTATTTGATAAGAGGACTAAGGCAAACAATTTCCAAATTGGAAATGTTGTTCTCAAATGGGATTGAAGAATAGAAGAGAAGGGAAAACATGGCAAATTTGAGAACTTGTGGAAAGGGCCCTATATTATTCATGCTGAGAGGGGTCACAATGCATTTTTCTTGAAAGAATTGAATGGAGAAGACCTATATGGAGGTCCTGTCAATGGCAAGATGCTCAAGCATTACTTCTGCCAAGAATCTTAAGTTTCAAAGCATTTTATTTTTCATTGTAAATATCATTTTCTAACCATTGCATTCAAAGTTAGAAAAATCAAAAATACAAAAACAAAGAAAGAAAGAAAAGAGGGCAGATTGTCAAAATAAGAAAGGTATACAGCCCCATACCAAAAAAGAGAAACAAATTCTGAAAGTGTGCAACCTTAAATGCCACTCCTGAGTAACACACTTCTAGTTAGTCAAGCAGTTTAATCTTGACTAATTAGCTTTAAATTTTCTGCTAATAGGATAGTGAATTTGATTTGACAAACTGTTTAAACTTGGCTTATCAGTAGATAGTTTAGGATATAAATTAAAGGTTCGAACATGCTCAAAATCTGAACCTAAAAGTTTCAAAGAGAAAATGACTCAAATCTGTTTCAAATTCTGAGTCAAAAGATGTAAAATATGGTTCTAATCAGATTAAAACCTGAACCAGAAGAAAAGCAAAGATAGCTCAAAACAAAGATCAAAACAGAGCTGTAGAAAGGAGGAAGGAAATGTTTTCAAAATTCAGATCTCAAGCTTTCCCTTTTTGTTTTAAATTTTGTGCAAAATAAATGTCTATGTGCAGTTTGTCTTTTATGCCATAGACCAGCATCAAGTTAGACTGTCCAATCCTAACTTGAATGTTTTTCAATTTCTGTTGTAGAATTTAGAGAATGAAAGTCTGTTGTACAGTTTAATCCCAACAGACAATAGATTAGGTAGAGAAGCATCTAAACTCAACTGTTTAATCTGAGTTCAGGGGGAAATAAGGAGTAGAATTAGATTAGTTTTATGTTTTCAAAAGAATAAAATGATGTGAAAAGAGTTTGCCAATCCAAGTGCACTCTAATGAAGAAAAAATGTTAGATCTGTAGGATTGGGTAGGTAGAAAGCTTGTTGATGAAAGGTCCATTCTTTTCATGGCTGCTAATATGTTTTTAGAAAAGATCATCCCAGCAAAGGAAGGGTAGCCCAATGGATCAGGCTCAGGTCAGCCTCCCAGAGAATGCAAGTCTAAAGTTCTTGATGCCTTCAAAAAGACATCATCCCCAAGTGGAGCCATTGTTAGCCACCTATAATATTTGTTACACCAAAAGGTGGCTAAGACTTTTTGAGCCTCCAAGGAACAAATTTTATCACTAAAAATTGTTGGCTCTTGAAGGCTCCTTGAAGGCCTCATGCCTCTGTCCAAACCTACACTGCTGTTTACATCCTAAAAGACTCTGAAATGCTGCTGATTTCCAAGACAAAGTACTGCTGCAAACTCCCTTTTCCTTTTCCACCTCTTCCAAGACTAATCTCTTTTTCTTTTCCCCCACTTCCCATAAAAATCCCTCCTTTTCATGTTTCTCCCTTTTCCACATCATAAAAGCCCTTGATAAAGTTCTAAGACCCCTTCTTAGCTTTATCGGAATCCTAAAATCCCTTTCAAAATCCTTGAAAAAACCCTTAAAATGCATATTTTCTATGTATGGGACCTAAGCCCCCTTCGGCTTAAGTCTCTAACCCTTTTCGTTCATGCACCCTGGCGCCAAAACTAGACGCTTATCCGTTTTAAAAAATTATTCCGCCCCGAAAATATTAAAAAACCTTTGTTATTTGCAAATTTCGGGTTTTATTTTATTTTGTAAAGTTTTCTGTCGGTAAGATCTTCCACTAAATCTCCACCGTCAATCTAAATCCACAGATCGGACGGTGCGGAGTCTGTCTACCCGGTGGTCCCCGCCAGCTGTTCCCCACTCCAGAAACCGCGTGGTATCCATCGCATCGCCTTTGGGGCAAGGGCGGTTTTTCCCCGATCGCCAGCAATTCCACACACTGCTCGACACGTGTCCTGGGCACTCTTCCGAAAACTGCCGTCCATTGCGTATTAAAGTTCGGACGTGGACACGCAGCGATATTGACGTCCACCGTCCGATATGGAGCCGATCATCAGACGGCGATCGCTCGTCTAAGATGCACGCGCGATAATCGGGCTACCGTGCAGCGACAACAACATCTCTGTCGTCGATCTGATCTGCAGATCGACGATCCAAAATTCATCGCCCAGATTCTCTCCGTTTGAATTTCAACTTCCGCTCCCCACCGTCGATCTCTGCGCGATCGACGGATCAGATTCATTCTCCTTTTCTGCCTCCTCGTTCACTCTCGACCGTCGATCTCTGCGCGATCGATGGCTCGTATTTAATCTTTTTTTCCGCTCGTTCTACGGCCTCTCCTGATCAATCCTGACCGTTGGATGATGCCATCCAACGACCACGCTCCCTCCACACGTCCTTTGAAGCAGTCAACCTATATATGCAGGGTTTTGTAATAGTTGTTTGTATTTTTGCAGGGTTTAAATGGTTTTCCGCCAGTCTGAATAAAATTCGCAGGCTAAGGGTGGCGACCCTCCCGCCTTCAATTCGTCAAAGGAAATCATTCACAGGTGTTAAATGCACGTTTCATCGGTGTTTCATAAGGCATTGATGCCATTCGATTCCTGTTTCAATCTTGCACATTTGAAAGACACAACAAGTCAATCACAAATCAAGAGTATCAGTATAGAAGACCAGAATGCACCAGAACAGAGGATTAAAAGACAGACTTGTGGGGATTATATCTAAGATGCCTATCAAAAGCCTAATCCCCGGATTTAAACACAGTTTTAAGGAAAAATCAGAGTGTTTTATCCGACAGAAAGCTCCACCGCCTTAGTTAAAGCGAATCAATTCTTCTCAGCTACCACGAAGGACACCTGTGCCTCAAAGAAATCAAATGCAGGCCAAAGTTATTGCATGAAATCCAATATCTGCTTCACAACACAGCTAAAGGGTAAATCTGCGAACAAACTTAATAACAAAATATCTACAAGTTAATCTAACATGACACAGAGCCTCAAAGGTCAAATTAAGCTCCCACCGAGCTTAAATCTTTATGTGAATCATTTAATACAGAAGACACCTATTGTAAGCTTCTTCATTGAGCCCCCATGGGCCGAGAAGCCATTTAAAGTCTGTATTAATTGTAATTGGAGATCTTTTTATCAGGATCTCACCTCCTCATTCTTCTATATATACTTCTGTAGAAGATGAGTGAGGGGTTGGTTATTGTTTGATCACAAGTTGTAATACTGAAACTCTTTGAAGTAAATACATAGTCTGTTGAAGTTGAAGAACAAATTGAAGTCTTGGAGATCTTGATGATGTTGTTGCATGCTTGTTCCTGAGAAGGCTCTATCTTTGGATCCATGAGCTTGGCTGTTGGTGAAGTATTCTGAATTGTCTTATGTTTTCCCCTTGTTTATGTACCATAATTTCTTACTACAGTAGGATAGAAAGTTTTAGGCTAAGAAATGACTCTTGGAAGCACCTTAGACCTGTTCATCCTTCACTGTTTCATGTTTTCTTCTGCTGAAGTATTTTATAGGCTTTAATCTTTCTCTTTAGTCTTCATGCTTGTTTATTTCCTTAATAGTTTGAACAGTTGGTTTCAGCATGATTTATGGTTCTCCCTGCTTGTCTGCTGCCACTTAAAAACTGTTATCGAAATCTCCCTTTGAAGTTCTTTGCTTACAGTGAATCAAAGAGGTCTGTTTTGATCTTTCCATTTGTCCTTACTTAAACAGTTGGCTTAAAGGTCGTTATTATTATGATCATGGATGTTTTTAAGTGTTCCCTCTTCTATGACTGTAATTATCAATCAATATTTTATGTTTTCTAAAGTCCTTTAGAATAAAATCTTTGAGGAAATAGGGTGTTCCCCGAATCTTAGATTTCATTTTGAAAGTTGTTTTGAAATCATTGTTTTCTTAAAGGTGTGATTTGTAGAATTTATGGTTAGCCCTGTCTATCAAAAAACTCTTTATTGTTTCAAATTATGCTTTCAAATTCCCTTTGTTGAGAATTAAAATTCTCTTTACAAATCATTAATGTTCATCCCATTCCAAAAAAAAAAAGGATCCTGTGGCCAAGTTAGATTTGCCCTTTGATACCCCATATCCTTTGACGAGTTTGTTATGACCTTTTCTTAACTCCATTGCCCAATGAACCAGATGTTTCTCCATTCTATGTATCTTTCCTAGACCTTTCATGTTCTGCTGTATCAATTCAATCCAACTAAACAAACAAACAACACCTGCACTTAATAACTAGTATAAAATCAATATTATAAGCACACAAGATAAAGTTTTGCAAACAAACATTTGAGAGATCCCTCTCTGAGAACAGGAGGGCTAGATCCTGTATCTCTAAAGATTGGTTCTGATGTTGCCTTGTATTTTGATTTGCCAAACTATCAAAACACGGGACACCAACACCAACTACCCTAACAGAGCTTCGCAGCTTTCTGGGTCTTGCTAATTTCTACCGCAGGTTCGTGTTGGGATTCTCTCATATCACTCGGCCCTTGAGTCAAGTCACCAAGAGAGGAGCAAAAGCAAAATTTTGTTGGTCAAAATCTCAACAGATGTTAGCCTCTCTCATAAAACAATAATAAATCCAAAAATAAAATAAATAAAATAAATATTAAAAGTTAGGAATTTATGCCTAACTCTTTAGTTTGGGTTTTTCCTCTAAGATAGGAGTTAGTTTAGGTAGCTCCTATATTGGTGTGCGTTTGGTTTAGAAATTATCTCAACTAAGGTGTCCAAGATAGCACACACCATCTTGAGACATTGTCCCCTCATCTATTTAATTGTGACACTACATTATTTTAATAATGAGAAAATATGTGAGGAAGCTGTGAGGCTGAAGCCTTTTCCGCCAATATTTTGTCTCTGGTTTATTATGTGCGTTTTAGGTATTTTATTAGTGACTGTTTTTTCAATATGTGGTATCAGAGCAATAAGCCAAGGAGTTTGCTGCCTGTTTACTCGGGCTAGGTCGCCCTGAAGCCATTTGTATTGGTCGGAATCCGGATCAAAGTTTGCATAAGAACCCAACATCAATATATGAGCCCCTGTAGCCTCAAAGGAATAAAAGAGGTTTGAAGGGGAACCACTTTCTCGATATGGCATTTGCCAGCGTGTATTATAGGCTTTGAATGGTTTAACGAGTATGGGGATCTTTTCGATTTCATGATTTCCTTCTGTGACCATCCATGGTCTGGACCTGGCTAGTGGTTCTACAAGCCTACCGTAGGAGTCCCATAGAGGTTGCAGGTCATCGACATATGAAGGGTCCCCCGGCAAAAGCAGTACATCGTAATTCATTTGCTGCACATGCTGCAGGGTGGAAGTCGTCCATCCTGTTTGTCCCAGGTCGCCCACAACTGCAAACGCTATAGGAAGCTGTGCTGGTGGTGTTTTTGAGGAATACTTTGGCCCACTTCCTCCGCAGCGATAATAATAGATAGTACCAGCTTCAAGTGGTCCAACTACAACATTATGGACGGTTGCAGATTTTCAGAGCAGATAATGATAATAAGTGTTTTCCCCTTTTGCAGAAGATGTGTATTGTCCAGAAGAGCTTCCATACTCAACTATTGAGGTTACATTGTCATCGCTTCACATCCAAGAGATTCTCATACCATTACTCCTTGAAAGATAAATATGAACCTGTTGAGAATCTGATGAGAATTCCGTGTCAAGAGGAACTGATAATGTTGATCGAGTAGGAGGCCGCACATATGATCCATATCCATGCGATATAATGATTAGAATACACAGTAAACAAAAATCCATTGTATCTGAACTTTGAAGAAAGCAAAGAACATGGAAGACTTTTGCCCAAAACAAAGACGTGATCCTCTCTGCTATAAACACTAAGGATCATCAAGTCAATCCAAGCGTAGTCAATGTTCCATATGTGTTGCACTCTGCATGGAACCTGCACGTAGCGTTGGAAAGGTATTTTTTTAACTGTTCTGATTTTAGTGCGTGCCTTTTTTCAATTATTCGTGCTCCCTCCTCCGTCATGTAGAGTAGATCTCCAACATGAAACTTTTCACAACACTCTTCCATCCATTTTTAAAAGTTAAGGAAATAAGTATTTGGAGGGGTATATTAAAATGCTTTAATGAGATTCGAAGGATATTGAAGTGATAAGTGTATTTTTCGTTAAAGTAATGTTTTTGGGGGGTGATTTTTAAGTTGGTGGAAAGTTTTTTTTTAGGCACCCGTTTTTGTTATTGAGTAACATTTTGAATGGAGAAAGAATGAGTGGAATAAGGAAGAGAGCTAGCGTGGAGAGAGCCAAATTTTTCCAAAACGAATAAATGCGTTGAAATTTTTGGGGCCACCATAGTCAACTTCTTCTCCAACGATTTTAAAGGTATAATGTATGAGCATGTTAAAGTGTGTTTTAACTTTTAATAAAAGATTCGTTCACTTGAAAAAGTTAATTCACATTTTAAAAGGAACTTCATAATGATTTTTTAATGGGAGTTTAAAAGGGATTCAAAATAAAATACCCTTTTTGGGAGGAGAGATAAGGTGAGGAGTGATAAATAAATTTTTTTATTATTATTATTTAAAGAGTAATAAGGTGTGACAGGATTGCTTCCTTGTAATTTTTTGAAGTAATAAGGAGATTTTACTTTTGTAAGTTTGGAGTGATAAGTTTTTAAAGGGAAGCTTATTATTGTAGGAGGTTGAGTCAGTTTTTTGAAGACATTTTTTTCCAAAAAGTTCTGGAACTTTGATTCAATGAAGATGTTGTGAAGCTGAACAATTATGTACTCCAAATTTTAATAAAGCATATATTTTTTGTGGTGATTGTGTCCTAGATCCGCCCGAAATTGAATAAGGGGATCTTAGGAACACGAAGAGTGTGTTGATGATGGTGCATGCTTCATCTTGTTGCTTTTGATTTGTGTCTAGTTTTGACACATAAATGATTTCATTTAACACATACATAAAGTTCAATATAAACAAGCATAACATCTGTAACAAAGTAGCTACAAGGAAAAATAATTAAGCTCAACACATGCATTTACGTCACTACGACAAATAATCAAAGTTTTCAACATCAACATTTTACTCAGCAACAAGCAAATTAACTCAATACAATCAAGTTAATAAACCTGCAAACTCCAACATTTCAAAGCAAAGTCTACATCAATACAATCAAGTTAATGAGCCTGCAACCTCCAACGTTTCAGAGCACAATCTACATCAACAATATTGAACTTGTAATCAAACTCAAATTGCATTGAATTGTAAGGGTGCATTCTCGGTTGAAACCGACACCCAAGTTTTGAATTAAGTCTAATTAAGTCAAATTGAATTCATTGTAGTGAGTCATTAAAATCATTAAGCGTTTTTGGGTGCATTTTCGACAGTGTTTGACACCCTTTCTTTAAGCAGAATCAAGTGAATGCACGAGTTTTAACTCTAAAGCAAACAAGAAACAAGTTCACATCTCCTGCAAGCGAGCGTGAATATTCATTCAAGAAATTTCCATCAAGTCAGTACAACGTTCAAACCATCAAGCGAGCCAGCGTGAAGTTCATTGCAACAACCATCAAAGCAACCAAGCAAGTTCAACTCTAACACCAATCAAGCAAGTTGAAATCTACATCAAGCGAGCGTGAGTATTCATTCAAGTGAGCGTGAAGTAATCAAGCAAGTCAAGCGAGCATTCAAGCAAAGCGATCGTCATCAAGCGAGCGTGAATTCAAGAGTTCAAGCAAGAAAGTTCTACAACTCTAGCAAGTTTTTCAAACAAGCGCAATAAGCAACAAATCAAGCGAGTGTGCCATTCAAGCCACATAGCAAGAGAGCCTGTCATTCAAGTAAAAAAATCAAGTGAAACAGTTCAAAGCACAACATCTATGACAAGAGAGCATGAATTCAAGAGAGCGAGTTCAGAGGGCGCAACACATCCAGTTGTTAAAAATTCTTCACAATTTGATCCTCTCAAGTGTTGAAGACATGGTGCAAATCAACAAAGAAACTCTTGTTGATATTTCACGTCATCTACAACAAACAAATGAAACCATTGAGTTTCTTCAAATAGAGTCGCAACTACAATGAAATGAGTTGCAAGAGAAGAGTGATGCTTCAAAGTCTTTGAACCATATAGCTAAAGATGATTCTAAGTCATTCATCCAAACAACTTCTAGTGTTGAAGTTCTTCCAGTTCAAATTTCTTCCAAGCCAATCATCAAGCCATGGGAAGAAATTCAAAGTAACAAGAATCGACGAGGCTTAGGATATGTCAACGATGACACGAACTTGCATATCTTAGATTATTCCAAGCCAATTAAGTTCGCCAGTGCAGAATTTCTTGAACAGATCACCTCAACAAGTTCTGAGAAAGTTGTAGACAAATAGAAATGCACGCATCTCAAAGTTGCAGTCAAACCGACATGTTCTCATTGTCAAAGAACCGGTCATATGGAAGATCAGTGTTTTGATCTCCATCATTGTCGCTATTGTGGCAAGCCTAATCATTACTCAGAGAAATGTCGCAACTACCAACAATCAGCCAGATTGAAGATACATTATGAATGGATCGATCATTGGGAATGGTCATCCACAGTCAAAAGATTGTCTCAGTTTTACAACCGAATACAATCACACATAGTGCAGCCAACAGTGAAAAGAAGATGGTACTCTCATGCAGTTGAACGGGGGAGTACACTAGTGCAACACTCCTACACTTGAAGGGGGGAGTTCAGGAATAATTTCCAGAGGATTGTCTCACCTTTCAGCTGACAAAGGGGGAAAAATGTCAATGAAATTGACGATGGTTGTCAGACTGAAAGTCTCGACAAAACCAACAAAAACAACCAGTGGGCAGCTTCCGTAGCTAGTGGGCATCTTCAATAACCAGTGGGCATCAACAAATTCACCAGTGGGCAGTCGACAGCAAAGCAGCAGTGAGCAGCTTTCAACACAACAAAAGCAACAGTGAGTTGTTTTTTGACATCATCAGCGAGTGGGCATTCAACAAATTTTGTCAGTGGATAAAGGATGTCGATTTCACACAAAGGACAAATGGAACATTTTGCAACTTGGCACGTGATGGAGTTGTCAAGTGAAATTCAGAGATGAATCAAACATGCAGCTGACTCATGGTCTCTTCAGATTGCAGTTTTTCAGCATCCAGCTTTGGCAGTTTTTTTAGGCAATGTTTTTTAGGATCAACATGAGAACTTGGAAGATGGTTCCTTGTTCTTATTTTGGATTTATCATTGAAGGGGGGAATGTTAGTCTCTCTCATAAAACAATAATAAATCCAAAAATAAAATAAATAAATTAAATATTAAAAGTTAGGAATTTATGCCTAACTCTTTAGTTTGGGTTGTTCCTTTAAGATAGGAGTTAGTTTATGTAGCTCCTATATTGGTGTGTGTTTGGTTGAGAAATTATCTCAACCAAGGTGTCCAAGATAGCACACACTATCTTGAGACATTGTCCCCTCATCTATTTAATTGTAACACTACATTCTTTTAATAATGAGAAAATATGTGAGGAAGCCGTGAGGCTGAAGCCTTTTCCGCCAATATTTTGTCTCTAGTTTATTATGTGTGTTTTATGTATTTTATTAGTGATTGTTTTTTTCAATAACAGAAGGCATTCATAGAATTGAAACATCGCCTCTATTCTGCCCCAGTGCTCACATTACCAAACTTGCAACAACCATTTGAGATCGAGACAGATGCCTCTGACTATGCTATTGGGGCAGTTCTTACTCGCATCCAGTGGCATATCACAATGAGACATTGTCCGACACAGTTCGAAAGTATCCCACTTATGACAAAGAAATGTATTCCATTGTGCAGGCTTGTTGACAATGGAAGCATTACATTTTGGGGAAGGAGACAATCATCCACACAGACCACCGACCCCTGCAGTTCATACAGACACAAGGGAAGTTGCAGAACGATCGCCATCATAAGTGGTCAACATATCTATAACAATTTCATTTGAACATCAAGTACAAGAAGGGTAGCACCAATAATGTTGCAGACTGCCTCAGCTGACCACCGATCGTGGCCATAACCATCGTTCTCAACTCTTGTGGGCATGAGACTTCTGATTGGCCGCTTCTCTACAAGAGCAATCCAGAATTCAGCTACACATACAAGAAACTCTTGGGGGGCATGCAAGTTCCAAATTTTCACCTCCAAGATGCACTATTATGTCACCTTGGACACCTTTGTGTTCCTTCAAGCGAGCGTGCCAAGATGATATGGGAAGCACACTGTTATGTCCCTATATTACTAGTATAGTCCCTTATTGTTATTAGTGTAATCCCCTTATTGTTATTATTGTACCTTTGTATCCCTAATTCGTTATTCTTGTGCCCTTAAATTATTATTGTTAGGTTGGCTAGGATTACATTGTGGCCCACTAGGATTACATTATGGCCCCATGGACTCCTATATATAGAAAGGAGGTTTTGTAAATTGTATCATCCAAGAATTGTTTATTTATGTAATGTATTGGAGGTTGCCCCCTCGAAGTGGCTTATTTCTAAGGCGTTGATATCTCTTTTCTTCTATTTTTGGAGCTAGTTACACAACATTTGGTATTAGAGCTTTGGATTCTAAGGTTTCGATGCTCCAAAAAGGTCATCGTGGCATTTTCGCTATAACTTTTTTTCTACGAAGTTTCAGAAGCTGAAATTTTTAGGGTGCGAAGCCGAAATCCTGAGGAACATCGTCAAAACATTTCAGAGCCTAGTTCACAATATTTTTTGAGATATGATCTGTGGAAGTTAGGTATTTTTTCAGGCTCCTAAACAGGTCATCGTGGCATTTGTGCTATAACTTTTTTTCTACGAAGTTTCAGAAGCTGAAATTTTTAAGGTACGAAGTCGAAATCCTAAGGAAAATCATCAAAAAATTTTAGAGCTTGGTTCGCAATATTTTCGGAGATATGATCTGTGGAAGGTAGTGCTTTTTTAGGCTCCTGAATTTCATCTCAAAGAGGTGATCGTGGGAAAATCTTCATAACTCTCTCTCTGAGCATCGGATTGGAGTTCCGTAAAAAGTGATCGCAAGTACACAGACAGTAGTTTCTTTTCTTTCAATTTCAGAGCCGAAGGACGAAACAGTGACACGTGGCAAGTCATACAAGTTCGCTCTACTGAACCAGTCCATAATTAGGTCATTGTGGGAGATTGGACACAACTTTGTCTTGGAGAATCCAAATCAGGTCAGGCCTGTGGCATTCGAAAGATAATTCAGAGGGCTACGTTGGTACCGAAATTCAAATATTGAAGTGTTGCAATCACATAGATAATCCAAATTCAATATCGAGCTCCTCAAAAGCAAGAAAAAGGTGTGTATTTTTTCCGAATTGCATTAGTCTTGTTTGAAGAATCAATTTGAATTGATTCCAAGGGCATATTGTAGAATAGATATCAGTATTGGGTTCTAAAAGATGCCCCGTAAAAATAATTCAACACCTATTAAGCCTTCAGAAGGCTCTACTATGACTCTTGAAGATGAAGAATTGCAACATGATCTATCAAAATTACAAGAACAAGTGCAACAAATTTCACTCTCGCAAAGAGCAACAAAAAATGAAATGGAAGTTTTGAAGAAAGGCATGGAAGCAAAGATGGACGGTTTGAAAAAAGGCGTGGAAGCTAAGATGGATGGCATGGAAACTGACGTGGAAGCTAAGATGGATGGCATGGAAGCTAAGATGGATGACATGAAATACAACATGGAAAACATGAAGAATAATCTAAAAGCAGACATAGAAGGTTTGACAAAGTTGATACAAGAAATGTTTCCTAATGGTGAAAAGATAGTAGAAGAACCTCATGATGAGAACAAAATAAATGTTAATCGTGATTTCATAAACTCTAATGTTGGCGGGAAGAACCACCATATTCCAAAAACGGATATGAGGAAGTTTGATGGAAAGGATCCTGTAACATGGATACTACAGATGGAGTAATATTTTGATCTCCATAATGTGCAAAACAAAAAAAAGGTACGCATTGCAACTTTACATTTAGAACAAAAAACATTTGTATGGTATCGATGGCTTTGCTCCTGTAAAAAAAATGTCACTTGGTCAATTTTTACGGAGTAAATGATAGCACATTATGAGGATACAAAGAGCAACACCTTCTTTAGCCAATTGATAAATCTCAAACAAAAGGGTTTAGTGGGGCAGCACATTGAGGACTTCCAAAAATTGAATAGAAGGGTAACTGATATTCTAGAAGAACACAGGATCGATCTCTTCATAGGCACTTTAAAGAATAACATCCAACACGAAGTTCGCGTTTTGGAACCGGATTCATTGGAGAAGGCATTCGAGTTGGCAAGAAAAGTTGAATGTAAAATAATGGCGACAAGGAAGCCTACCACTCAATTCTATAAAGAAGGAAGTGTTGCTACGCCTAGATTTCCACAACCTACAAGGTTGACACCACAACAATTGGAAGAAAAAAAAGAAAAAGGGCTTTGCTACAGTTGTGATAGCAAATACACTAAAGGTCATAAGTGTGTTGAGAAGAAATTATTTTACATAGATTGTGAAGAGGAAGAAGAAAATGAACAAGAAGAGGATATACACCAGGAACCAGCCCTAGAAGAGGAAGAAATGAATCCGACCATATCGTGTAATGCACTTGCAGGAATTACCACTCCTCAAACTCTCAAGATAGAAGGACATATCAAGAAGGAAAAGGTAATAGTGTTGATTGATTCAGGTAGCACCCATAATTTTATTCATTATAAGGTAGCCAAGGAATTAAATTGTTTCCTATACCCAGCACCAGAATGTCAAGTGATGGTTGCAAATGGAGGAACTATAAATTGCTCTGGGAAATGCCATAATATCAAGCTAACCATGAGGGAATATGTATTGACTAGTCCAATGCTTTCCATTCCTATGGGAGGTGCTGATGTTGTACTAGGAGTACAATGGTTACAATCTTTGGGGACGGTAGCTTTTAATTTTCAAGAACTTTTCTTGAAATTTTTTCAGAAGGAAAGGAAGTCGAATTATGGGGTATTGCGGGGAAGCCGGGAAAGATAATAAGCTCTAATGTCATGACAAAGCTTCTAAAGAAAGAACAACGAGGCGTAATTGCACAATTATTCTCATTAGAAGTTCCAACATCAAAATCATCTATTTCTGCAGATCTCCAACAAGTCTTGGACAATCATTCCAAGGTGTTTGAAACTCCCAAAGGACTCCCACCTATTCGGGATCATGATCATGCTATTCATTTGATTCCAGGAAGTGTTCCTCCAAACATCAGGCCTTATAGATATCCTTACATCCAAAAGAGTGAAATTGAACGTATGATTGCAGAAATGTTAGAGGCGGGTATAATTCAACCTAGTCAAAGTTCTTTCTCTGCTCCTGTAGTATTGGTACACAAGAATGATGGATCATGGCAAATGTGTCCGGATTATAGGGAGCTCAATAAGCTCACCATTAAAGATAAATTTCCCATTCCTGTGATTGATGAATTATTGGATGAATTACATGGAGCAATTTATTTTACCAAGTTGGATCTTCGATCAGGATATCATCAAATTAGAATGAAGACTGAAGATATTCCAAAAACAACATTTCGAACTCATGAGGGTCATTATGAATTTTGGTCATGCCTTTTGGCCTTACCAATGCACCTTCTACATTTCAAGGGTTGATGAATTCCATTTTCAAACCCTTCCTTAGAAAATTTGTGCTAGTATTTTTTGATGATATACTAATCTACAGCGAGTCTTGGAAGGATCATGTTGAACATGTTGACAGGGTGCTCAAACTATTGCAGGAGAAACAATTATATGCAAAAACATCCAAATGTTTCTTTGGAGTACAAGAAGTGGAATATATGGGTCATATTGTATCTCACGAGGGTGTTAAGGTAGACCCTAACAAAATTAAAGCCATTAAGGAATGGAAAGTCCCCACAACCATAAAGCAGTTGCGAGGATTTCTCGGGTTAACAGGGTATTATCGCAAGTTTGTTAAGAATTATGGGAGAATAGTAGCACCTCTAACAACATTATTGAAGAAAGATGCATTTTCATGGACTCATGAAGCAACTAAGGCCTTTGAACATCTTAAAGAGGCAATGTGCCTAGCACCGGTCTTAGCTACGCCAGACTTCACAAAAACCTTTATTGTGGAATGTGATGCCTCAGGAAATGGATTGGTGTTGTTTTAATGCAGGAAGGAAGACCCATTACTTTCGAAAGTCGTCCAATCAAAGGAAAGTACTTACAAAAACCTATTTATGAGAAGGAAATGTTAGCAATACTGCATGCACTAAAGAAATGGAGAACTTACCTAATGGGAAGACACTTCAAGGTAAAAACTGATCATGATAGTCTTAAACACTTTTTGGAACAAAGACTATCTTCAGAAGAGCAGCAAAAAATGGGTCACAAAGATGTTGGGTTATGACTTTGAAATAATCTACAAAAAAGGAAAGCTTAATGTTGTTGCAGATGCACTCTCCAGAAAGAATGATGAGGTGGAAGCATTGCTTTGTGCCATTTCTATTATCCAACCAGATTGGATAACCAAAGCAAGAGATGAATGGAAGGAGGACAAAGATGTATGGACACTCATTCAAAAGTTGCAGCAAGATCCTAGTACATCTGATACATTTAGTTGGAAAAATGATTCCTTATGGTACAAAGATCGCTTATATCTTTGTAATAATTCCCAACTAACACAAAATATTCTTCTGGAATTGCACACTTCTCCTTTGGGAGGACACTCGAGATTTTTAAAAACTTACCAGAGGGTGAAGAAAGAATTTTTTTGGGATGGCCTTAAATACGATATTCAAAATTTTGTGGCGGAATGTTTGGTTTGCCAACAGAATAAAGTTGAGACAATTAAGACCCCGGGACTTCTACAACCTTTATCCATTCCAAGTCAACGTTGGGAGGAGATTTCAATGGATTTTATCACAGGTTTACCTAAGTCCGAATGAAAGAGTGTCATCATGGTGGTAGTTGATAGACTTACCAAGTATGCACACTTTTGTGCATTATCTCATCCATTTAAAGCAAGTACAGTTGCTACTACATTTATGGAAAGAATTCAAAAGCTTCATGGAAGCCCAAGGGTTATTGTGAGCGACAGAGATCCCATTTTTACTGGAAATTTTTGGACGGAGTTATTTTCTTGTTTGGGTACTCAATTAGCTCATAGCTCATCTTATCATCCTCAATCTGATGGTCAAACTGAGATAGTAAATAAATGTTTGGAAGGATATCTTCGTTGCTTTGTATCTGATAAACAAACATAATGGGTCACGTGGTTACCTCTCGCTGAATGGTGGTATAACACTTCCTTCCATACTGCAGCAAAAATGACCCCATTTATGGCACTTTATGGATATCATCCACCATCCATCACATCATCTTTAAGGAAAATTCGAAGGTTCAAGCAGTGGAAGATCACATCGAGCATCAGCAAGAAGTTCTCCAACTCTTAAAGGATAACCTGAATTTGGCACAAAATCGAATGAAACAACAGGCAGATCAACATCGCAGCGAGAGAAGTTTTGATGTAGGAGATAGGGTATTTTTACGGCTACAACCATACAAACAAATGTCCCTCAAGCAAGCTAAGAAGGATAATAAATTATCGCCAAAGTACTATGGTCCTTACAAGGTGTTGCAAAAGATTGGTACTATGGCATACAAATTGGAGCTTCCTGCTTCTTCGCGAGTACATCCAGTTTTCCATGTTTCATGCTTAAAGAAGGTTATAGGTGAAAATCTTCAAGTTCAAACAATATTGCCAGAACTTGATGAGGAAGGAAAAATCATATTGGAACCAGAAGCGGTCATGGAAACAAGAACTCGACAACTACGGAATCGATCAATTTCAGAGTATCTCATCAAGTGGAAGAACTTACCCACTGAAGATTCTACATGGGAGGATGATAATTTTATACAGAAGCACCCAGAGCTACTCAAGCGTTGATGACAACACTTTTTTGAAGGAGAGGGGCATGTTAGGTCCCTATATTACTAGTATAGTCCCTTATTGTTGTTAGTGTAACCCCCTTATTGTTATTATTGTACCCTTGTAACCCCCATTTTATTATTATTGTGCCCTTAAATTATTATTGTTGGGTCGGCTAGGATTACATTGTGGCCCACTAGGATTACATTATGGCCCCATGGACTCCTATATATAGAAAGGAGGTTTTGTAAATTGTATCATCAAAGAATTGTTCATTTATGTAATGTATTGGAGGTTTCCCCCTCGAAGTGGCTTATTTCTAAGGCGTTGATATCTCTTTTCTTCTATTTTTGGAGCTGGTTACACAACACACACTACAGTGGAGTCGCTGGGCATTTTGGGGTCGAGAAAGCAGTGGCAATACTGTAAAAGTATTTCTATTGGCCGAACCTTCGACAAGATGTTGGGAAGTACATAAGATCCCGCACTACTTGCGCCATTGCCAAACTGACCATCAAGAAGCAAGGGCTCTATACTCCGCTACCTACCCCTAGTCGACCTTGGGAATCCATCTCCATGGGTTACATGTCAGGCCTTCCTTCTACTAAGCATGGAAACGACTGTGTTTTCGTGGTTGTCGACAGATTCTCAACGATGGCCATTATGGCGGCCTGCAAGAAGAATATCACAGCAGAAGCCACTGCTAAACTCTTCTTTGAACGAGTGTGGGTGCACTTTGGGATTCCACAGTCTATCATATCAGATCGCGACAGCAGGTTCCTCACTCACCAAGTCCATAGCTTTCCATTCCCAAACTGATGGCCAAACAGAGGTCGTCAATAGGATGATTGTACACATTCTGCGCATGTACAATTCAAAGCATCTACGCACACGGGATGAGAGCCTTCCCTATGTACAACAGAGTTATAACCGGGCTCTCCACAGCTTAACCGGCCACAGCCCCTTTCAGGTGGGCTTGGGATTCCAACCACTATGTCCCATTGATGTAGCCATGCCATTTGTAGCTACTCAGGCTGATTCGGCTCATGTCCAGTTTGAAGTTGACAAAGCAAACAACTTCATCGAGCGCATTCAGCACATCCGCCAACAAGTTCATGACGTATTGGACAGAGCCAATGTTAAGTACAAGCAACGACATGATCAACATTAGGTTCCACACAACTTCCAAGTGGGCGAAAAAGTGTGGCTACATTTGCAGAAGGAGAGCCTCACTGGACCCCACCGCAAGATTCGTCTGCTCCGATATGGGCCGTACACCATCACCAAGGATGTAGGGAACAATGCCTTCGAGCTCAGTTTTCCACCATTCCTTGGTATGCACCCAGTATTCAATGTAGACCGCCTTCGTCTCTACTTCCCACCTCTATTGGACACCTCTAACATTGCAGAAGAACTCACACCAAAAGAGTTAAACCCAGACTGCATGGAACATGCCACCATATACTGTATCATGGACATGCAAATCAAGAACACTCGCCGACAGAAGATCCAACTGTATCGGGTTGTCAAAGCTGTCCAACTCCTGCACCAAGGCAAGTGGTTCACTAGGGACCAAGTTCAACAGAAGTTTCCTCATCTCATGGAGGAACTCAACGAAATGGGACCATTGCTCTCTAAAGGGGGATAAATGATCCAGGTGGATATTGGTGGCTACCCGCCTATTCCACTTGAGGCCGCACCATTGTCTCTTTCAGTTTTTTCACAACTTACTATTTTTAGCAGTTTTTCGGGTCCTGAACTTCCGGAGCCGTTTTGAAGCCCCAAACAGAGATAATATGTCGAAGTTACGTCCCCGGGAAGTTGAAACACCAATTTACCCAAATGGGGCCCATAGTTTTGGCGCTTCATCTCCTAGGGTTAAGTTTTTGGATGTTTAGAGTTCTCCATTATTTCTCCATAATAAATAGGCCCTTGAGCCTCGTTGTAACACAATTCAAAAGTCTGTAGCTGCCACATCTCTTCTCAGAGATTCACTACCAGCACCCTAGCTATTTTATTTCCATCATGTTTGTAAGCATATTTCTGTGATTTGATATTAATGAAATGAAGCTTTATTCTCGCTGTATTTTTGTTTATGGTTATTTCTATATTCTGTTGCATTCCTGCATAAATCCAGATCAATGTAACTTAAATATGGGAAATGATCTTTGTTCTTGCAAGGAAACTAAGAAAGGACCTCCAAATTGTTTCATTTGGTGTTTCAACAATTTAAATGATGATTTGACCTAGCCACATAACCAAGGGCCTCTGAAATATTTTTTGCACTAGTGTGTAGCGTTTACAAGCTAAGAGTGCGAAATACAATGAAAGGGTTATCATCAATTTTGAACATTTTGAATGTTATTATCCCAAGGATGCAGGAAGATACTAGATGGATATAGTGATGATAGATTAAATAGATCCACATCAAGCAAGGTGACTCGACCCATCATGAATGCAAGGAGCCTCTCAAATGTTTTCTAATCTAGTTTGTAGTGTTTTCAATGGTGAATCAAACCACAAGGATTCACCTCTACATGTAATCTACACCTCTCAATGTTCCATGTAATTCCATGGTGCCCTTTGTGGTCTAATCTAACCTTGTGTTGTATTGGATCCTCCCCATACCATGCAACCACTACGTGGAACAAGTGTAAATCTAAAGAAAGAATCAAAAGCAAGAACCTACACATAAATATGAATTAAATCTATTTTAATGCTTTTTTTAATATTACTCCTCATTTCACTATATTAAAACTTAGGGTTTATTATATTATATATTACATATATATAATATTATGTAAATTAATTGAAAAGTTACAATATATATTATATTATTTCCTTATATTGTAAATCAAATCAATTCCACATATAATATAAATTAATACAGAATATAATATACTAAAATTATTATATTATCATATTTAATTATCATATAACATCTTAATTATATGTTAGTATATGATTTTAGTAACGTCAATTTAAATTAATAATATATAAACAAGAGCCACGTGGTGGTAATGTCACTGCTTTTGTTTTTTTGCACATTGCCACTGCGAGGAATTTGTTGTGTGCAAGCTTAAGTTAAGACTTCAACCCTTAAATGAGTGCAAGAACCCCCTACTCTGTGCTATTGTCAAAGTGAACTCAAACACATTGCCTCACCCTATGGAATTCATAGAACACCAAAGCCTATCCATCCAATACATAATTCTATTGATTAAATTAAAAAATTTATAAACCATTTTAATATTTCATTTCAATGGTTTAATAAATTATTTCTCTATTTTATAATAAATGAACTGTAAAAAAATATACGAAAACTTCAATTAAGTATTTTTAACAAGAAATTATAATAACAAAAATATGATGTTTAGTTTTTATATTTTCTAAATAATTAATATATCTTATACATTATAATTATAATTATAATTTATAATAATAATTGATTAACTAATTATATATTAACATACTTTCATAGAGTTATGTTATAATTTATAATAATGATTAATTATATTAACTTTGATAGAAATTATTTTTAAAATAATAAAAATGTCAATATCTTCAATTTTAACAATGCAACATCATAACAAGTTTATATTAATAAAAAAATTATTTTGAAAGCTGTTATCCCATTATCATTGCAATACTTCGTTTATTAAGATGTGCCTTGAGCTTTCCTGTTATATACCCTAAATTTAACCTCCCTCCATCAATGCTGCTGGCCAATAACCAATATACCATAACCTCCCATAAATTACCTACTTGGTATATTCTGATATTGATCAGCACAGAAGAAAATGATGGTTGGAGCTTTTTGTATGGAGGTTTGGCGACTTATACAGTAAATTTGTGTAGATGGGTTTGCTTATGTTGAGAATCCCCACGAACATTTGAGCGGCTACCAGATTGACGACACAACAATTTATTTTTTATTGCAGACTCATTTTTTTTATTGCATATCGTCCTGACAGTGGTGATGTCGCGTCTCAGCCTTTGGAGCCCTGGTGGCGGCGCGCAGACGTCACCACCCATGAACCCAAAAACCGAAAGTATACATTGGAATTAAAAAACATAAAAATAAAATTGTATGACGAGGAAATTTTTGATGTATGGACAAGTTAATCATCCGGCATGATCAATATATATCACTGCGCCCCAAGGGCAGTGACACAATAACAATTTATGAATTTATATTTATCTCATTTTAAGTTATTCAATTACAAAGGAAAAGTGCTTTAACTGTTTAATGATAATGACTTCCTTGAAAAACGCACTTAGTCACATCAACAAAATTTTTAATTTTACTTTTGTATATTTTTTTCAATTGAATTTAACAATAGTTACATGAATAGTAGTGCAAATAGTGAAAACAGTAAATTCATAACTCTTGTTTTATTATTTTCAGTAGAATAAGTGGATGGAGGCTTTATACATACCAACGAACAAGGTGGTAGAGGGTTCACCCATACAATAACTAGGTTGTTGTAGGATCTATCTGTGGACAAGACTGTACATATTTTTCATGTACCAATGGGGAGGACTAAATGAGGGTTTTCATGTGCCAGTCGAGTGAACTAAGCAAGGGTTACTCATACTAGTATGGCTCGAAAAGAGATGTTACACTAGTTGTGACTGACAAGGTTATGAATTCACTGTTAACAAAAGCTCTTTTTCTACAATAACCTTATCTAAGCACGACTCTATACCTTGATACGGAGTTCCTATAGAATCATTACATCAAGAGAGATGTGTTGTTGAAACCTCTAATTGTCATGTATTATGTTATCTTTTGTATATGCTTATTTCTATTTTCCTTTTGTTATTAAAACTAAGATCACCATTTACACAACAACTGCATTAACATGAAATCAATGTTTCTTATTGTAATTTTACAAAATCAATATTTTGAACTCATAAATCATCATAACACCAAGCACTCCAACAAAGCCTTTTAGTTAAAAATGCCAATTTCTACATATTATATTTATAAGCAAACTAATAGACATTTTCAAACTACCTTGCCCATAAGAAATGACATTATAGAGATGGTTTAAAGATCGAAGTTGAAATGACTTTATAAGCAAGGCCGTTGATGTAAACAATTTGAAGAAAACACAACCTAGTGTGTACAAGAACAATCTCTTGATTCCTTGGAAGCCATCATGTAACTGGCTTCCCAGACATCTGCGGGTTTGGAATCTTGGTGCGGTACATGACGAGGATGCTTTTCTTTCTTGTCTCCTCTTAACTGTCTTAATGCATGCGGAAGCGCTGGCATCAAAGCATCCAAACACTCAGCTACGGCATTTGGGTTACCTGGCATGTTGATTATCTGCAGAGTCATAAAGTAAGAAGCACCAAAAGCAAATTTTAGTTGAGAGAAACGTACAAAATAACACCATTGAAAAGTAAGAAGCACCAATGACAAATTTGGATTTAGGTGACAAACATGGAAAACAACACCATTTAAACTATTGGCAATTTGCTCACAATAATAACCTTCTGACCATCGGGACAGAAAAAAAGTAAACCACATTCAAAGGCCAACAATGTGACCATATGTTTTAGCTGCATGGATGATAATTTGTAGCAACCATTAATGTTTTGTGGATTCATTTCATATATATAAATTTATATACTCACCAAGGTTGAGCCACGAATACCAGCAACAGCACGAGAAAGCATTGCTGTTCTCGTCACCTGCCCACCAAAAGCATGATGAGTACAGTTAGCACCCATTGCAGCTATGAATTCTTTCAATTGAGGACAGAAAAGAACATGCCACTATTTTAAAACAACATGCAATTGTTAGAGTCGACAGTTCAACGGGGCCGTAGGTTAAAAGCAAAGGATAAAGATATTGGGCATTAGAAGGCTTAGATCCTATAGTTGAACATGTCTGTGAGGTCCAAAAACGATAATTTAGGCAATAATGCAATTAGTATGTTGTAGTCAGGCTGCGGTAGTTGTTGGTTAAGACCATTTAATTTTAAGTTATGATGCATAGAGGACTGATTGCCATGAAAGTTGAGAAAATAATCATCTGGCCTTGCAATTATAATTTCTGTAAAAGGGATTATTTCTTGAATTCAATACCACCATGCTAGATCACCCATATGGGGTGTCAGGGGCAAGAATGTTGGCAGTAGCAACTTGGCAAGAGGATGCAGGGATGCCGGTGAATGGGACAGGTAGGGATCACGGTGACAAAAGGGAGGATGTCACTGGAAGCTGCAGCATTCAAGTTTGACTCTCCTCTCTGGAGCAACCTATACAGCCGGTGGTTAATTTCATAATCACATAGGCTCATGAAGGGAGGCACCACACACTCGAAATTAACTACCTTGATGATGCACTGGACAGATGATGTACCTTATATAGTGGGTTTGTGGAGAATGGCAGTGGGATTGGAAGTTGTGGTAGTTAGCAATAGAATTGGCAATTGTTGATTTTTTGTAGCATCAGGAGGTATTCCTGCATGCCAAAAGGCTTTCCAAGTTGGCCCCACAAGTGAAGGGATGTGACTTTTGGTCAAAAGTTACACCATCTAAGTAATATAAATACAAGATGACCTCCTCCACTTTGACCAGTTCGAACATCATCCTAAGAGAGAGCCACAAATCTTCAAGAAGAGACTGAGCCGGAGAAAATCTATCTAAGGAAGTGACTAGTAGATCTCTGAAAGAGGGCCAAGTATCTTGTCTGCTGAACGAAGGATTGTCTGTCTGTTTGCTGGACAAAAAGGGAGGTTTCTGTCTGTTCTATGAAGGAAAAGCAGGCTGCCGAAATTTCTATGTGAGACCAGAAAGAGGGCTGAAACCGTAGAAGCTGGCCAAAAGGCCTCAGAACTGTAACAGAAGGCCGAAAGGCCTCAATCTGAGTTCAGAAAATCCAAGAGGCCTCAGGTGGTGAGGAGAAGAGGCTGAAAAATATCAGATCCGTGGGAAGAAGGGGCTGAGGTGCCTCAGGACCTTGAAGAAGTCAGCGATGTAGATTTAAGGGGATGCTGTTCTATGAAAGGTGGTTTGCTCAGCATGTAAATGAAGTCTGTTTGATGAAGGATGTCTGGACTCTGAATAGCAAGTTTTGAGGGCTGGTTAGTATGGTTGACTGAAAGGAGCCATTCCCTGTGAGTTAAGGAAGCAAAGGTTTAACTGGTATCTTTGACCTGATTTTGGCACAGATTCCTAAAATATTTTTGGAATTTCAATTATTGCTGAACAATTTCTCATATGAAGAAAAGTTTGCTGGGTTTTTCCCAAGGTCAGGTTTTTCCCGGGTAAATTTGTTGTCTCTTTGTTGCATGGTTGTCTCTTTATGATCCTACTGTTATCATTGTACTATTGTTGAGATTTTCTATGTATAATTGCTTAATAATACATGTGACATAAGTTAACTTGATCAAACAATTGTTGGAATATAATTATCAGATTAGAAGATCAGTTTCTCTTACAGAAAATCAACAGCAATCGCTTGTAGCTCTCGTGGTTAGCAATAGAACTACCCAGAATCATGGAGTATTGCAGACTCCATCTTGGTCTATGAGGTTCCAGACAATGGTCAGAACAAAGAGAGTCAAAAGAAGAGACATACCTTCAAAGGGAAAGGGAATCAAGCATACGTGCAAGGGCTCCTCGAGATGCAAGCAGAAGTTCTCGGACACAAGCTTTTGCTGCAACTTACCAGACCTGCTACTTGGAGACCACAAGGAAAGAGGCAGAATTCTAGGAAATCTGGGCCAGGCTGAAAAGAAGAGGCACCACAAAATCCAAGGTTGACGAGGATATTGGGAAAATTATACCAGATACTGGCTACTGCAGGAGAAGGGACTCAAAATATAATGAAGTATTGAATCTTCACTGGCATGCCAAGGGGCTCAAAACCTGTGGAATTGAGGCAAGGTCTTTCCTTAAGGTTTGAAGAGCTTATTTTTCCGTTTATGCAATATCTTAGGCTCTTAGTTGGAACAGAAAGTCTGCTTACAAACTGGGTAACACAAGACACATATATCTTTTGAATAATATACTGACTGGCAGGCACTCTTCAATACAGCGTAACACTGAGTAGACGAGTACCTAAATTACAAAAAAAGTACAGAACCATCTGAGATTTTTAACGAATTGACCAAATTCTGCTATCATACACAAATTTGAAATTCCTTAATATATTAATCATCTAATCATTTGGTATTCCATTTCAATAAACATGAATTCAGTGGCAGCTATTTACCTTAAGGCTCTCTTGTAACATGACTTGCACAAGGCCTGGTGCCTCCTTGTCTAGCAAAGGTTTTGTTGCTTCTGGAGTTACATCTCTTGGAGCAAATCCAGTACCACCTATCATAGCAGATAAGCAAAATGTTGAAATTCAATTAGACTTAAATATGTACAATTAGGAAACAAGTTTGCCATTAGCAATTGGCCCATAACATCCTGTATCGGATATTTTTGAGGGCATTGCTTTCAAGTTATATTTTCCCATTTAAAGCAGCTTGGTATTAATTGTGACACCCTCAAAATCAATGTATTCTTTTGCAGTTGTTAGGAAATAATGTTGAATGTAAAAGCTCAAGCAAATGTGTAGATTATCTGGCAAGTCAAACTTATCATAGGGCTGGGATGAATGCAAGGTTAGAAATTTTTCCGAAACACAATCCTCACAATATCCTTGATACAATCATGTTGGTTCTGGCATAACTTATCTACTTCAACTACAATAGAAATTCAACATTTGCAAAAAATTCTCACAAGCTGTTAATTGAGGGGAAGAAGTGTCAACTATTCTTTTCATGTGCCATCTAATCCACACTTGACTTACAGAACATAGACTCTAGAGCGTGTGTGAAAAACATGGGCTTCAAACTAAGAAAGATGTCGACAAATGTTGAATGTAATATGCTCAACCTCATGTAACACAAATCAACCAAAATCCACCAAAACTCATGAGCAGTTTCAACATGCAAATTTCATTTACATGTAAACCAAACAAGGTGGCAAGGGTGAAGCCCTTCCAATGAGGGAATAAGTTAACAAAGCTGTCAAAGCCAGCACAAGTGCATGTTGTTTGTACCAATTAGTCAGATTACCAAAAAAGCAAAGTGGCATATCAACTGTTGAGGATTGTGAAAATTTCATCTATTGCAGCAACTGGAAATTATTCTAATAACTGTAAATTTAATTATGCCATTTATTTGCTACCGTAAACAATGAATAAAATCACGACTGCAATTTTCGCCATAAAAATAATGTGGAAAATAAAATACTGAAACTGAGAGCTTCTAGCACACACAAGAATTTTAACACAGTTATTTTTGGATAGATGTCCTCGAAAAAACCCTATGCAGGAAAACCCGTGCAGTAGATGAGGGTTTTATTATTATTCTTCAATAGCAATTTTGAATACGCAATCTAATTTGAGGGAAATATTGACAAAATTATTGTGAGAATTTTCTCTCACCCAACAGCTAATTTTTGCCACCAAAATTACCTCCCTAGCCTTTGCGCAGAGCTTACGCTGGCCCTATGAAATTTTCGGCCTTCCTTCCTTTGCCTCTTCTGGGGACTGGAAACCTTCCTCCTGGAATGTTGCTGCCCTCCTCTTCCACCTGCTACTCACCCTCTGGCTCTATCTTCTTTGCTGAGCTTCTGCTACTTGAGAAAATCGAAATGCCTAAGTATCTGCACCAATGTAATCTTCATCTACCCATTGGCTTCTTCTTATAATCTTTTGTTGGAGCACCAACGACCAAGATTAAAACATAATCGATGGCCCAAATTAGTTCCCTATCGATCTGTGTGAGTTTCTAGATGATTCTTACCTTATCTCAATTAATACTGATTAATTAACCATATTCTCTAAGTTTACACTTAAGAAATAATTAAAATTTGATTAATAATCTAATTGAGACACTTCTAGGCAGAATTTCTAGAAACGATTTCTGGGCTTTGGAGATCTCATGTGTTCTAGCCTCTCCACAAAATTTCGTGGCTAAAACACATCAGATGCTACAAAAACTAACAGTCCCTCTTAACGAGGAATGTGTTCTAGTGTTGCACCTGCTGCCACAACACCATGTCTCTGCATCATCTCCTATCACCTTGTTGACGTCTGACTACTGCTGCCCACAAACCAATGCACAACTCTGATATGAGTTGCGTTTGTGCTGTTGTTGATCCTGTTGAATTGCTGCCAACACTGCAACTCCCTCTCATCTGCTGTTGTTGCAACTGCAACATCTACAACTAAGAATCATCCAAAGTAACTTGTCCCTGCTATTGAAACGGGTTCTCCACCATACCCATATGTTCCCTGAAATAGACGAACTTAGCTTTCCCTAGAGCTTTGGTGAGTATGTCTCCAATCTGTTCTCTTATGGGAACATACTGTAGTTGGATTGCCCCACGTTGTACACAATCTTTGATGAAATGGCATCGAATATCTATGTGCTTCGACCTGTCATGAAACACTTGATTCTTAGAGAGATTTATGCAACTCTGATTATCACAGTACATATTGGTCGCTTCCATCCTCTGCTTGAACAAGCTTACTAGCAGCTTCCTAAACCATATAGCTTCACACGTAGTTGTGCCAGATGCCATATACTCTGTTTCTGCAGAGCTCAGTGCTACTGACTTTTGCTTCCTGCTACACCAAGAAACCATCCCTGATCCAACACAGAAGCAGTACCCAAAGGTATTTTTTCTGTCCACTAAACTGCCTACCCAATCTACATCTGTGAACCCACATAGTCTGACGTCATCCCCTCAAGTATATCTCCACCCATACTCGCCTGTGCCATGCACATATCCCAGAATGTGCTTCGCTGCCGCCCAATGTACCCTCTTCGTCTCTACCATGAATTGACTTAGGATATTGACTGCGAAGCAAATATTTGGCCTAGTGTTGACCAAATACATGAGAGACCCAATGAGCTGTCTATACAAGGTGGGGTTGACATTCTTTGTGAAATTTTTTGAATATTAACTATGCAAAAACCCTACTGTAAAATCTGTTTATACTTCTTCTACTTAATCAAGTTACTAATATGAAATTTCAGTATTAACATCGAAGTAAACACATTAACAGTACTCTTTGGTACAGATCTAAAACTGAATACATGCACACAGACAAAGCGACACACAAGATTTTATGGACAATTGTCCCCAGAAAAACCCAATGCGGGAAAACTGGTCTTCTGGCTGCTGAAGAGTTTATATTATTAAGTAGATTCTAAGTACAACAAATCTGGGCACCTTACTGGCTAACCCGACAGAGAAATATAAGATCTGCAGCAACACTTGTTGTTCCAGAGATGGAAAAACTGGATTGTTCACACCCTCAAACGTGATTTACAGAACTCAGCCCCTTTCTGCCTATAGAAACCCCAGCACTACTCTGAAGCCTTCTGCGTCAGCCCTGCCAGCCTGTTGATGCCCTTGCGCTGCTCAGGAGAGGGTTGCGTAACCCCATATTGGGTGAAGCAGTCCTTACGCTACCCTAGCTGGACCAGCGTAACCCCTGATGGCCCCCTGTTGCCTCTGCACTGCCCTTTCTAGGTCTGCGTAGTTGTTGAAACCCTCTGTGCTGCATAGCTGCTGCGTAGCCTCTACTTCTCTGTGTTGCTCCTGGTTGTTGCTTCTCTGCCTCTTGCTGACTCTTGGCTCTGGGATCAGATCATCCACTTAGCGAATACTACCCCTCGCTGTAGCTGAAACACTTCTGGAAATTATTAGCAAACCACGACCTAGAATTCCATTTTAGTCTCAGTGCTCTGCCTCCATGTGTGTGTTCTCCAACTGACCCCAAACCTTTCCTTTATACTTTTCTCGTTGGGAAACTAACGACCATGATCTAATCTTGAATCAATGGCTAAGATTAAAAGAAAGCTTGATCCCTGTGACTTAAGTCATTTCCATCACATGTTTAAATTAATTACCTTTAATATTTTAATTTTCCTAAGTTAGACTTAGGGTCCTTAATTAAAAATATTAATTAATTAATTTTCTCCCAAACTAGATGGAATTCTTCAAATCCCTTTCTGGGTCTTGGAGATCTCATGTACTCTAGTCCCTCCACAAATTTTGGGGGCTAGCATACATCTGAAGCTACCCCAACAATCCACAAATCTCAACACTCCCTCTTAGCGAGGAAAGTGCTCTAGCACAATACTGCTTCACCCCGAACCTCTGTATTGATCTCTAGTGTGGGTCTCTGTGCTGATGCTTGGCCTGTCGCCCTTCATCACTGTGCTGCTGCTCCTGTACTGCTGCCCATGACGTTGCCACCACCACTGCCACATTTGTACTGCAGCTCCCTCTCAATTTGCTGCACCATGCTGCCAACTGTTGCACTGCAGCTTCAGTTGATGAGAGAAACAACTGAAAAAATCCCGCCCAATCTTTGATAGACAAGTCAGTTGGGTTGCATCCTCATCACTAAAGCTCCATAGGCTGATGCTCTGTGTTGTCCTCCTAAATTCATTGCGCTGCTGCAGCTCTTCTCTGCGTAAGCCAGCCTGCACTGCGCTGTTGAAGTCACATCAACCCCCTCTGCGTTGTGCTGCCATGTTGCTGCTTCATCTACACTGCGCTGCTCCCTCTCAACATCTAGCTTTGCCTCTGCTCCATCTGTGATTCTCTGCACCAACTGCTCCACTTGTCCCGCTACTGTCTTAACTTTTAAGGCTCCCGTAGCACGGATGTGATCCAAGAGCTGAGCTACTCAAGGATCCCGCCACCACTCTGTAGCTTCTCTACAGATCAATATCGCCCCACCTCTTCTCTCGAGGTACATGAGCGCTCATGGCTACGTCATCTTTGGAGCAATCGTTCGCCACATCATCCTTGGAGGTAGAAGCTTCCTTGTCCTTCTTCTTCTGAGGACAATTGTTGGCGAAATGTCCTAGTTCACCGCACTGGAAACACTTGATATTTGATAGATCACGTTTCTTCCTCCCTTGCTGTCTCTTTGATGCCAAGGCTGCATCTTCTTCCTCTTCCTTCTTCACCTTGATCCGGTGTTGTGCTTGTTGTAAAATGTAACTAGGTCAGTCTTCATGCTAACTATGTAATTATGAAAAGAAGAAGACAATGGTAATAAAAATGTATTTTTGTCTCATGGGTTTCATGAGCAATATTTTATGTAGATAGAATTCTTCTTGATGTCTATTAGGTTCTTGTCTTCTAAAGTATAAATAGGATTAAGTGTCAGAGTCATGAAGGATCCAGACCATGTAAAGTAGCTCTCAATCAGCCCTCCAAAAAGTGTTGGAAGACAAGCTGAAAATATGGCGGAAACAACCTTCATCAATCTTGGAATATATGTGTATTAATATGCCAAAGAAACAAACTTCAAGTCTGCCTAAGTCAAAGTTATTAAGTCGGCCTAAAGTAACAGCTGAATGGTCGGCCTAATAAGATAAGTCTCCTATATATATACCTATATTGCGGCTCATTTGGAAACAACATTAATGCGGATCATTCTGAGATTGTATAGCATATAGAAGAACAGATCTAAGGACAGTATTGGCTGCGGATAAGTCTGAAGGTGACAGTGTTTAAAAGGAGCAGACCTAAGAACTAATTTGAATGTGGATTTATTTGAAGGAAGAAGGGACTGAAGGATACAGTTTTTGGAAGCAACTGAAGGACATAGTTTACAGAAGTAGCTGAAGGATATGAATTGCGGAAATGACTGAAGTATTAAGAAAGTGACTGAAGGATATAGATTGCTGAAGGTACAGGTTGCGAAAAGGTACAAAAAGGTACAGGATTTGTGTAGTAAATTTGCGAAAGGTGCAAGAAGGATATAATAAGGATAACTCTGATATTATAGCATCTAAGGAATGAATTTGTAAAAGACAAGATAGTGATCTCAAGGTAATGAAAGGAAAGGAAGGTAAATCAGAGATTTACCTTCCTAACTACATTTCAAGATACTCAGTTACAAGTGAATATAATTTTGTCTCTACATTTGACTAAAGTACCTTGATAATTGACTTGATGAAAGATTAACTAAGTGAAAGAAGAAATACATAAGTAAGCTCACAAGTAGTTATCAAGAAGAGAATTTGTATTAATCTATAGGCTATAGCCCTCCAAATTCTCAACATGGTTTCAGAGCTAAGGTACTGAACATAAGGGTTGCTTGTCAACAAAGTCACTCAAAGAAGCAAGGATCAAATTCTGGATTGAAAAGACAAACTAGTCTACAAGGAAGACTATCCTACTAGTTTATATGAAAAGATTAACTCATTAATCCTTGCACTCAAAACATTGTTTGAAGGAGAATCACAAATTCTGAAGATAGTCATTTTAGTCAAGGATTCAAGAACAACAACTTTGAAGAAAAGAAACTCTTGACTTCATCAACATAAAGAGAGCTGCAAGCAAGACCACTCAAGTAAGTATTCATGACCCTATCTATCAAGATGCCTTTTTGTAAAGAAAGCACCAAGTTACTTGGATCATCAAACTTCAGTGCATGGAAGAAGAGAAAAAACTTGAATTTAATTGAAGACGAAGTAATGGACTATATCGAAGGATCTACTATTCAACCTCCAAAAGAAGATACTTCAGCCCATGCCAAGTACATGAAGGGAGAAATTAGAGCCCAAAGGATTCTCATAGAATCCATGAAAGACTCTCTCATTCCCTATGTATCAAAACTAAAGACTACAAAACAAATATATGAGAAACTGGTGGAGCTATTCTCTGTGAGTACTGCTGGAGAAGCAATCTCTCTGAGACAAGAACTCTACAAAATGAAATTATCAAAGGAAGTAGGAATCGTCCCATACTTTATGAGGATCTCTGAAATAAGAGATCAACTACATGAACTAGGAGAAGTGATGTCTAACACTGAGATGAAAACAGTGGTGTTGAATGCTCTACCAGAAGAATGGGGAAGCTTCACTTCTAGTCTATATGGGAAGAAAGAAGCCACTCCATTCCATGATTTTTGGTCTCTATGTAAAATAGAGGAAACAAGACTAAAGGCCAAAGCTGATACAGGATCAAGTGAAGAGAATCATGCCTTTACTGCCTCATACAGGAAGAAAGGAAGATTCGGAAAATTAGGTCCTCAAAATAAAAGAAGAAATTTGGACAATGAGTGATGCTTTGGATGTGATGAACTTGGACATTATAAAAGAGATTGTCCTAAATCTGGAAATGTCAAAAGGAAAAAGGAAGAAGCTCATGTCACATGAAAGGAAGAACCTAACACTAAAAGATCTAAGAAGGAGGAAGTAAGAGATCTCTATTATGATTGAGATCATCTTTCTCTTTAAGTGATCTCTGATTGTTTGTAAAAAGTGTATGATAGCAATGTACATTAAGAAGCATCTCGAAAGAAGCATGGAAGAAGCTCTCAGTGTAACAGCTTCGGGAAAAACCTCCACACTTAAAGAAAGTAGTCATCAAAAGCAAGGGTCATCATAGAAACATACCTCTGGGATGTGATGACATATTGATGAAACAAGCCAAGGGAATGAAGCTATTCGTTCCTAAAAATTGCTATAGGATGACTCAAGGGAAAAAGGTATGAGGTATGTATATATTTATATGCTGACATTGGATGTTGTGATGTCATGTTATATGGTTGTAGGTAATGAACTTATGTACTTAGAAGTATGAACTATAAAAGAGTATCTCTTAATGCACGGACAAATGAATCAACATAATATGTCCTCATGGTATATGAGGTGGTTGTCGAAAGTTCCTGAAAATGAAAATTGTGCAGAAAGGTAGAGATCATGAAATGCAACCATGTCTTGAGGCAGGTATCATTCAAAGGCCAAGTAGATGTGACTAGAAGATCTCCTGGGAATTTATGTAGACTCTGACGAAAGTCTGGAAACCCTTAGAAAAACATATCATTAGGAGATATGTCAATCTGTATAAAGGATATCGATGCCTACAGGAAGATGTCATGGTGAAAGATCATCACTAAGGTAACTTTCGTTCTAAAAGTTAATATGAATAAGTTTATCTGGATGAATCTGTGCAGGGCTGCTAATCATAAGAAAGGATTTATGATCCTTGGAAATGATTCAAAGGAAAGCAACATGGCATCATAATGGACCAGATAAAGGAAGTCTGATGAATCACTTTGATAGCTAACATGACTCAGGATGGAAGTGATGAATGATCTGTGCCCTATGAAGCTAAAAGTTGGAGATTCCTCAATATCGAAATCCATGACATCGAGAACAGGAATTCTTCATGAGCAGCTGGGTGTCTCACCATTGTTGCTGGAGGTCCTTGGTTAAGAGGGAGCTTAATGGTAAGTTTCTTACTTGGAAGAAACTTGGTAATTCCCAAGGATGAGCTTAGGTACATTCTTTGTATAAGAATTAGTACATTCCCTTATGGAATAAGGTCCTCCCTGGTTGAGAGGAAGAGATAGACACATCATTCTGGTCTTGGGAAGACAGAATGGAGGATTGGGTAATCATCTGGCATTCAATACTCTTTGAGAATGTGATAGGGCATTCAAGATAAGAGTAGTC
The DNA here is from genome assembly GCA_034641835.2 of Pinus albicaulis. Classification (NCBI taxonomy): domain Eukaryota; kingdom Viridiplantae; phylum Streptophyta; class Pinopsida; order Pinales; family Pinaceae; genus Pinus; species Pinus albicaulis. The sequence continues at coordinate 1,436,540,888 of CM076579.1, forward strand.
GGGGACCGATATTCTTTGAGGGCTAGCTACCCAAGAGAAGAATAGTCCAGGAAGGTCATACTTTGGGAACACTCGGGTGGAGAATGTACCTTGGAGAAATAATGACGAAGGTGTCTATAAGTCATGTGTCTCGCCAGCATTGAAGCCCATTGTCTCGTTGAAGAGATGGGGCTGTTAGTCAAGGCCTTGCACTAGTACAATGCTGGTTGAAATGATGCTATACAAATGCGATTACCAATCTGATTTTTCTTATGAGATTCTTTAAGTTTGAAAGTGATTATATGAATACCTCCCTAGTTAAGAGGGAGTGTTGTAAAATGTAACTAGGTCGGTCTTCATGCTAACTATGTAATTATGAAAAGAAGAAGACAATGGTAATAAAAATGTATTTTTGTCTCATGGGTTTCATGAGCAATATTTTATGTAGATAGACTTCTTCTTAATGTCTATTAGGTTCTTGTCTTCTAAAGTATAAATAGGATTAAGTGTCAAAGTCATGAAGGATCCAAACTGTGTAAAGTAGCTCTCAATCAACCCTCCAAAAAGTGTTGGAAGACAAGCTCAAAATATGGCAGAAACAACCTTCATCAACCTTGGAATATATGTGTATTAATATGCCAAAGAAACAAACTTCAAGTCGGCCTAAGTTAAAGTTATTAAGTCGGCCTAAAGTAATAGCTGAATGGTCGACCTAATAAGATCAGTCTCCTATATATATACCTATACTGCTGCCTGTGACACTATCTCTGCCACTGCCTCATCTGTGCTGCAGCTCCCTCTGACTCTGTAGACCACCCGTTCCTCTAATGGAAGGGGTTCTCGACCATCCCCATCTTCTCTCTGAAGTAAGTGAACTTAATCTTACTCAGAGCCTTGGTGAGGATATCTGCCTCCTTTTCCCCTGTAGGAGTGTACCTCAACTGTTCTGCTCTCCGTTGGACATAGTCCTTGATGAAATGGCACTGAATGTCAATGTGCTTTGACCGGTCATGAAACACAAGATTCTCAGAGAGCTTGATGCAGCTCTGATTATCACACGTAATCCCGGTTGGTTCCATCCTCTTCTTGAGTAGGTTCAAGAGTAATTTACGAAGCCATATGGCCTCACACGAAGTTGTGTTTGCTGCCATAAACTATGCCTCAGCTGAACTTAGTGTGATGAACCTCTGCTTCCTACTGCACCAGGAGGTCATTCCTAATCCGAGACTGAAACAGTACCCACTAGTACTCTTCCGATCCATTGTGCTTTCAACCCAATCTGCATTTGTAAACCTACTCAACTGGACCTCATTGCCCTTGGTGTATTTCAATCCATACTCGACTGTCCCCTTCATATATCTGAGAACATGTTTCGCTGTTACCCAGTGAGCCCTCGGTTCCACCATGAACTGACTGAGGGTACTCACTGCATAACAAATGTCTGGTCTAGTATTGACCAGATACATCAATGATCCGATGAGCTGCCTATACAAGCTGGGATCAGCCTCATCATCCTCTGTTGTGTCTATCTTCTTCCAGCTTGTAATCAATGGCGTGGCCATGGGTCTACAGTCTTGCATCTGAAATCTCTTTAGGATTTCTGTAGTGTATCTTCCTTGCCCCAGGAAGATTTCTCCCTTCTGCTACTAGACCTCGAAACCAAGAAAATAATGCATCTGCCCTAGATCCTTCATGCAAATTCAGTAGCTAGATTCTCCTTGCAATATTTGATGAGCTTAGATGATCTTGTAAGAAACAGATCATCTACATATAATACCAGGATTAACGGCTCATCTCCTACTCTCAAGTAGTAGAGATTAGGATTTGCGTCACTCTTGACGAATCCCATCTTCTGCAAATAGCTATCAATTCGCCCATACCATGCTCTGGGGGCTTGTTTTAGACCGTACAAGGCTTTCTTAAGCCTGCAAACATGAGTCTTCTGCTCATGTGTCTTGAAGCCCTCTGGCTGTTCTATGTACACTTCCTCCTCTCCCATCTGCGCCACTAGAGAGACGACGGATCTGATAGAAGTGTAACGAGCTACAAGGGTGAAGGTTTCCTCATAATCGATCCCTTCCTTTTGTGTGTAACCCTTAGCCACAAATCTGGCCTTGAACTTTTTTATGCTTTCGTCTGCAGCATACTTGATCTTGTAGATCCACCTTGATCTTACAATTGATCTGTCCTGTGGTCTAGGGACTACTTCCTAAACATCGTTTTTCATGATGGAGCTATACTCCTCCACCATGGCATCCACCCACACTTGATGCTGAGCTACCTCCTGAGAGCTGGAGGGTTCTCCAACCTGAGCTACCAGGGCCTAGTATCTATCAGGTTGCCTTCGTACCCTCTTCCCATCTCTAGGGACTCCAACAAATTCTTCTGCATCCTTTAGAATTTGTTGGAGTTCTCTACTCAGTCTTCCACTAGTGGTCGACAGTCTTACCTGCTCTCCTACCTACTCTTCTTCGGAGGAACTCTCCTCAGAATCTTTGTGCCATGGAGAGGCACTTGACCCATCCTTTGTAGGCCGTTGAGGGTGTACTAGTGGATCCTCCTCAATCTGCGTATCTGTAGCCATTTCATGGGATTTCCTGAAGGCTCTCTCCTCCATGAATTTCACGTCTCGCCTTATTATGATCTTCCTGTTTTCTGGAATATAGATGCGATAAGCCTTTGCATTTTCACTATAGCCCAGAAGATAACCCTTTTCCGTAGTCTGATCCAACTTCTTCCTCTTCTCATCTGGAATGTGACAATACACCATGTTGCCAAATATCCTAATATGGCTCACCTTCGGCTTGTTGCCTGTGAACACACTCTTAGGAGTTACTTTCCCCAATGCTCTATGAGGTACTCTATTCTGCACATACATAGCTGTATTGCAGGCTTCTGCCCACAAAAAATTGGGCATATCTTGGTCATATAGCATTGCTCTTGCAGCTTCTACAATGGTCTGGTTCTTCCTTTCTGCAACTCCATTCTGCTCTAGATTGTATGGAACTATCCATTCTCTCTTGATGCCTTCCTTTGTGCATAAACTAGTGAAGTTTTTATCGATATACTCTCCACCATTATCTGATCGCAGCTTCTTGATCTTCTTTCCTGTTGCATTTTCGACCAACGCTTTGAATTCTTTGAATCGTTCAAAGATTTCATCTTTGGTTTTGAGAAAGTAGATCCAAGTCTTTCTGTAATGATCATCAATAAAGGTAGCAAAATACTTTGCACCATTGAGAGGGGTTGTTGACATTGGATCGCAAATATCTGAGCATATCAACTCCAATACGCTCTTGACCCTGCTGTTGCTTCTTGGAAATGCTGATTTAGCATAATTCGCTAGTATGCATCCCCTGCAGACTTCATCTCTCCTTGTGCTGAGTTCAGGAGCTCCTATGACAGTCTTCTTGAGAATCTTCAAGGCTCCATGATGTAGATGCCCCATCCTTCTGTGCCATAATTCATTCAAATTTCTTTCATCCATACTGCCAATCAGAGCCATGGGGGATTCAAGCTGGAGCTTATATAGTTTATGGCTCCTTACTCCGATTTGTGCCTTCTTGCTCCAGCTAGGATGTTTGACATAAACTTTGTTTCCAATAAAGTATATGTCATAACCCTTGTTCTGGACCGAAGACACTGAGAGCAAATTCATTCCCAACCCTGGTACATGCAGAACGTTTGTGGCCCAAATCTTGTTGCCAGCTTCTGTCTGAAATATTATGGTACCTCTTCCAATGGGGGTACACTTGGCCTTATTTCCCATAGTAATCTGGAAATTCATCTGTTCTTCTTGGCAGCTCGAAAAACATTCTCGAACCCCCGTCATATGAGCAAATGCTCCACTGTCAATATACCAAACATTTGGAGGAGTTGTGCTTGACACACAAGCGAGATCCTCCTCTAGTTTGGATGCCAGCACCACCATGTCATGTTCCCTCTGCGTTTATGAGTGCTCTGGAGGACTGTGTGAACCCTTCCAGATGTCGGATCTTTGGTCCATAGCATATCCTCCCTTTCTTTCTTTAGCCTTTTGCTCTGATACCATGTGAAATTTTCAAATCTGAAAATTATTACTCGAGTAATTGATTTATTTCGCCTACTTATTAGATAAGTTATTTACAAATGCTTCGGTAAATTCTGAAATAAACACAGCTGCAGTACTTCACTCTAATCAAAAGCAGAAGAACAAAAATAACACATGTAGCACAATAGAAACAACCATATGAACACAGTGGTTTTTGGACAATTGTCCCTGGAAAAACCCAATGTGGGAAAACCGGTGCAGCAAATGAGGGTTTGTATTTATCTTCAGCAATGAAAAGATCTTTTACAAAAGTCTTGGTGAGCAAAATAAATTAGCATACACCTGGCATGAATTTTCTGGACACTCCAAAAGTATTCCCGACCCTCGGGATGTCCTTCTCCACCCTTTGCATCATCCTGCGTCGCTGCTCTGCGCAGTCCCTCCCTGGACTGCGTAATTCTGCATGGAGGGCTTCATGCTGCTGCTCAAAACTGCCTTCCCTTCACCCTTTTGCCTTCTTCTTCTCTGTCAGTTGACTTCTCTCTCCTTCTGCCTCTACAATCTCGCCTCTACAAACTCACCCACTAAAATCAAATTCTCTTACTTCAGAATCAATTTCCTTCGGGTATTGAGAATGTGCCCGGCTTGATTTCCAAATGACCCTCAAGCCTCTTCTTATAATCTTCTCGCTGATCAATCAACGACCAAGATTATATCTTTAATCAATGGCATAGATTAAAAAATGACTTGATCTCCATTTTCTAGAAGATTCACACTCTGCTTTATTAATACCTATTAATTATTTAATTTCCCTAAGTTTAGACTTAGGGTCTACATTAAAATAATTAATTATTTTAATAAAGAAAGATCTGAGAAGCCTCTCCACCAAATTTGAGACTTGGAACACTTCCCGATGCTATAAAATCAACGAAATGTCCCCGGAAAAACCCAATGCGGGAAAATTGGTCTTCTGGCTGTTGGAGGGTTTATATTATTAAGTAGATTCTAAGCACAGCAAATCTGGGCACCTTACTGGTTAACCTGACAGAAAAATATAAGATTTGTAGCAATACCTGTTGTTTTGGAGACAGAAAAACTGGACTGATTCACACCCTCAAACAAGATTTACAGAACTCAGCCCCTTTTTGCATATAGAAACCCTAGCGCTGCTCTAAAGCCTTCTGCGTCAGCCCTGCCAGCCTGCTGATGCCCCTGCACTGTTCAGGAGAGGGTTGTGTAACCCCAGACTGGGTGATGCAGTCCTTACGCTGCCCTAGCTGGACCAGCATAACCCCTGATGGCCCCCTACTGTCTCTGCGCTGCCCTTTCTAGGCCTATGTAGCGGCTGAAACCCTCTGCGCTGTGCAGCTGTTGTGTAGCCTCTACTTCTCTGCACTGCTCCTGGATGCTACTCCTGGTTGCTGCTTCTCTGCCTCTTGCTAACTCTTGGCTCTGGGATCAGATCATCCCCTTAGCCAATACTACCTCTCGCTGCAGCTGAAACACTTCTGGAAATTCTTAGCAAACCATGCCCTATAATTCCAGCTTAGTCTTAGTGCTTTGCCTCCGTGTGTGTGTTCTCCAACTGACCCCAAGTTTTTCCTTTATACTTTTCTCGTTGGGAAACCAACGGCCATGATCTAATCTTGAATCGATAGTTAAGATTAAAATAAAGCTTGATCTGTGTGACTTAAGTCATTTCCATCACATGTTTAAATTAATTACCTTTAATATTTTAATTTTCCTAAGTTAGACTTAGGGTCCTTAATTAAAAATATTAATTAATTAATTTTCTCCCAAACTAGATGGAATTCTTCAAATCCCTTTCTGGGTCTTGGAGATCTCATGTACTCTAGTCCCTCCACAAATTTTGGGGGCTAGAGCACATCCGAAGCTACCCCAAGAATCCACAAATCTCAACATTCTTGTCATCCGATGCATCTATCTTCTTCCAATTTGTGATCATGGGCGTAGTCATGGGTCTACAATCCTGCATTCTGAACCTCTTCAGAATATCTGTAGCGTATCTTCCTTGTCCAAGGAAGATCTCCCCATTCTTCTGCCACACTTCCAATCCCATAAAATAGTGCATCAACCCCAGATCCTTCATGTCAAACTCCGCTGCCAGGTTCCTCTTGCAGTCTTCTATGAGCCCTAATGATCCTGTCAAAAAGAGATCATCCACATACAGAACTAGAATTAGTGGCTCACCCTCTACCATCAAAGAGTAAAGGTTGGGATCTGCATTACTCTTGATGAATCCTACCTGCTGCAATTAATTGTCAATCCGACCATACCATGCCCTGGGTGCCTGCTTGAGCCCGTATAGAGCTTTCTTCGGTCTACACACATGAGTGCACCTCTCATGAGTCTCAAATCCCTCTGGTTGTTCTATGTACACCTCTTCCTCTATCACCCTGTTCCAGAATGTTGTCTTGACATGCATCTATTAAATCTTCCATCCCATCTGAGTTGTTAAGGATACAACTGACCTGATAAGGGTGTACCTGGCAACTGGGGTGAAAGTCTCCTCATAATCTATTCCTTATTTCTGTGCATACCCCTTTGCCACGAACCTAGCCTTGTACTTCTCCACACTGCCATTTGAAGCGTACTTGATCTTGTAGATCCATCTAGAACCTACAATTGATCTGTCTTCCAACCTTGGAACTACCTCCTAAACATTGTTCGTCACGATAGAGTATACTCTTCTACCATAGCATCTACCCACACCTGATGCTGTGCGACTTCTTGAAAGCTAGAAGGTTCTACAACCTGAGCTACCAATGCTTGGTACCTATTAGGTTGTCTAGGTTGTCTTTTGTTCATCTTAGGAGTTGCAATAAACTCCTCTACATCTCTCAATGTCTGACGAACTTCTTTGCTGGCTTGGCCACTAGTGGTGGGAGGTTCAACTGGCTCCTCATCTTGTCCCTCCAGTTTCGTCTACTAAGAACCCTCCGGATCTCCTACCCCTGAGGAAATACTGGTACTAGTACTCGATCCCTGTGATTGTCCTCCTACCGGTCCCACTGGCTGCTCTTGCTATTGGACCAAAGGAGCTTCTGCTGACTGATTCTGATCAACTGCATGCATCTCACAAGATCTCCTAAAATCTCGATCCTCCATGAACTTCACGTCTCGTCTCACTACAATCTTCCTACTGTTGGGATTGTAGATCCTGTATGCCTTTGAGGTTTCGCTATACTCGATGAGAAACCCCTTCTCTGCGGTCAGATCCAATTTGGTACGTTTTTCATCTGGCACGTGGTTATAAGGCACATTACCAAAAAACCTCAAGTGACTAACTTCTGGCTTCTTTCCTGTGAAGACTCCTTCTGGCGTTTTCTTCCCCAATGCTCTATGAGGAATCCTGTTCTGAATATACACTGTCGTGTTACATGTCTCTGCCCATAAAAATCTGGGCAAATCCTGGTCATATAACATAACATAGCCCTTGCAGCCCCAACTATGGTTCTATTTTTCCGCTCAGCTACCCCATTCTGTTGAGAGTTATATGGAGTTGTCCATTCTCTTTTGATGCCTTTCTCCGTGCAAAAATTTGTGAAGTTTTTATCAATATATTCTCCACCATTATCTGAGCGAAGCACCTTGATTTTCTTCCCTATTGCATTCTCCATGAGAGCTTTGAACTCTCTAAAACAATCAAAGACCTCATTTTTGGTATTCAAGAAGAAGCTCCAGGTTTTCTTGGAATGATCATCAATAAAGGTGACGAAGTATTTGGCACCACTAAGAGCTCTAGTAGACATCGGGCCACAAATATTTGAATGTATAAGTCCTGACATGCCACCTACTTTGTTGTCACTTCTTGGGAATGCTGCCTTAGCATACTTCCCAAGTACGCATCCTCTGCACACATCATCGTGTTCCATACCAAGTTCTAGAACCCCTCTTACAGTTTCTCTGAGCATCTTGAGTGCTCCATGGTGTAGATGTCCCATTCTCCTATGCCATAACTCATTAAGCTCCTTCCCACTGCTACTGTCACTACCTATTAGTGCCATTGGAGAGTTGAGTTGCAACCTGTACAATCTGTTGCTTCGAGCTACAATTTGTCTTACCTTCTTTCAGCTTGAGTGTTTGACATACAATTTCTTCTCTACGAAGTGGAAATCATACCCCTTATCCTGCAACTAAGATACTAAAATCAGATTCATACCCAATCCTAGCACATGCAACACATTTGTAGCACTGGTGCTGGCTCTTGACTCCCTCTGAAAATCTATGATACCTCTCCCTACTAGAGTACATTTTGTTCTGTTTCGCATAGTAATTTGGAAGTCCATATGCTCCTCCTTGTAGCTAGAAAAATATTCTCTAACCCTTGTCATATGAGTTGATGCTCCACTGTCTATATCCCAGACACCCTGTGAAGTTGATCCTGACAAGCAAGCAAATTCGTCCTCCAACCTGGAAGATAAATCTGAAGCTTCCTGAATGTTAATTCTGTCCATGGTCATGCTGAAGAATTTAGTGTGTTTTTCCTCTTTCCTCCCGAAGTTGATTCTGCTAAAAATTCTCTGCGTCCAACCAAGGAGTCTGTTTAGCGAAAAAACTGCTTTGCAGCTGCTCCCTCTGATTGTTGGAATTACTAATCCAGGCAACTTGGGTTTTTCCACTAACCAACAACTAGAAAATCGAACTGTTGCCCTCAGCAACTCAGCATGTCTATCAATAAACTGCGTTGCCTCAAGAATTTCGGCCTGCTGGTCATAATGATCAACGAAATTCTTCCCTCTCCATCTCAATCTTCCCAGCTAATCATTTAAGCTTTGATACTATGTGAAAATTTCATCTATTGCAAAAAATGGAAATTATTATTCTAACTGTAAATTTAATTATGCAGTTTATTTTCTACGATAAACAATGAATAAAATCACAACTACAATTTTTACCATAAAAATAATGCGGAAAATAAAATACTAGAAACTGAGAAATTCTAGCACACACACAAGAATTTTAACATAGTTATTTTTGGACAAAATTCCCCGGAAAAACCCAATGCGGGAAAATCGGTGCAGCAGATGAGGGCTTTATTATTATTCTTCAGCAACAATTTTGAGTACAATAATATAGATGCCCAACTGGCAATCTAATTTGAGGGAAATATTGGCAAAATTATTTTCTCTCACCCCACAACTAATTTATGACACCGAAATTACCTCCCTAGCCTCTGCGATGAGCCTCCTGCGTCACCCTTTGCGGAGAGCTTATGCTGGCCCTGTGAGATTTTCGGCCTTCCTTCCTTTGCCTCTTCCGGGGACTAGAAACCTTCCTCCCAAAATGATGCTACCCTCCTCTTCCACTTGCTACTCACCCTCTGGCTTTATCTTCTTTGTTGAGCTTCTGCTACTTGAGAAAATCAAACTGTCCGAGCAACTGAGTATCTGCACTGGTGTAATCTCCATCTACCCATTGAATTCTACTTATAATCTTTTGTTGCAACACCAACGGCCAAGATTAAAACATAATCGATGGCTCAAATTAATTCCTTGTCGATTAGTGTGAGTTTCTAGATGGTTCTCACCTTATCTCAATTAATACTGATTAATTAACCATATTCTCTAAGTTTACGCTTAGGAAAGATGTAGAATTGAGACACTTCTAAACGGAATTTCTAGAAACTATTTATGGGGTTTGGAGATCTCATGTATTCTAGCCTCTCCACAAAATTTCGTGGCTAGAACACATCGAATGCTACAAAACTAACACTTCCTCTTAGCGAGGAATGTATTCTAGTGTTGCACCTGCTGCCACAACACCCTATCTCTGCACCATCTCGTGTCACGCTGCTAACGTCTCGCTATTACTTCCCACCAACCACTGCGCAACTCTGATATGTGATGCATTTGTGTTGCTGCTGACCCTGTTGAACTGCTACCAACACTACATCTGCCCTCAGATGTGCCTGACCTCAAATGTGCCTCGCTACTGCCCAATGTACCATCTTCAGCTCTACCATGAACCGACTTAGGGTATTGATTGCGAAGCAAATATTTGGCCTAGTGTTGACCAGATACATGAGAGACCCAATGAGATGTCTATACAAGGTGGGGTCGACATCCTTGTCATCTGATGCATCTATCTTCTTCCAATTTGTGATCATGGGTGTAGTCATGGGTCTGCAATCCTGTTTTCTAAAACTCTTCAGAATATCTGTAGCGTATCTTCCTTGTCGAAGGAAATCTCCCCATTCTTCTGCCACATTTCCAATCCCAGAAAATAGTGCATCAACCCCAGATCATTCATGTCAAACTCTGCTGTCAGGTTCCTCTTGCAGATTTCTATGAGCCCTGATGATCTTATCAAAAGGAGATCATCCACATACAGAACTAGAATGAGTGGCTCACCCTCTACCTTAAAATAGTAAAGGTTGGGGTCTGCATCACTCTTGACGAATCCCATTTGCTGCAAATAACTGTCAATCCGACCATACCATGCCCTGGGAGCCTGCTTGAGCCCGTACAGAGCTTTCTTTATTCTGCACACATGAGTGAACCTCTCATGAGTCTCGAAGCCCTCTGGTTGTTCTGTGTACACCTCTTCCTCTATCACCCCATTTAAGAATGTTGTCTTGACGTCCATTTGGTGAATCTGCCATCCCATCTTAGCTACTAGGGATATAACTTATTTGATAGAGGTGTATCTGGCAACTAGGGCGAAAGTCTCTTCGTAATCTATTCCTTCTTTCTGTGCATACCCCTTTGCCACGAACCTAGCCTTGTACTTCTCCACATTGCGATCCGCAATGTACTTGATCTTGTAGACCCATCTAGAACCTACAATTGATCTGTCTTCCAGCCTTGGCACTACCTGTGAAAAATTTTGAAACTACTTAACAGAAATTTCTATTGCAGAAATCTAGTTTACTTCTCCTACTTGTGTTGTTAATTATACAAGTTATTTTCAGAATTATTCAGAAAATAGCGAAATAAACACACTACAGATCTACACATACATATTGATCAAGTACTGAAGCATAAAGAATACATGACAAAGGACACAATATTTTTTGGACAATGTCCCTAGAAAAACCCAATGCAGGAAAATCAGTGCAGCAACTCTTAGAGGGTTTTATTATTATGCAGAATATTTGAATACAATCAAGGGCACCAGTAGTGGTTTTCCCAACAGAGAAATCTCGGCAAATGTACCTCTATCACTCAGAGATAGAAAATATGGTTGACTCAGCTGAGGCTTCACACCTTTTGTAAATGCTGAATACGAGTCCTTTCTGGCTTGCTAGAAATCCCAACGTTGCCTTTCCTGGCACTGCGTCAACTCTACGTCCCTACTAGAGCCTTTGTGCAGCCTCTATGCAGCATAGGCTGCTCCTGCGTCACCCCTCTGGGCTCAGCGTTGCCTCTGCGTCAACCTGGCTGGGTTGCGTCCCTCCTACTAGGTCTTTGTGCTGCCTTGTACGAATCTGCCTCTCTGCCTATGTATTCTCGGCCTCAGATCTTAATATCCCTCGCCAATCTACCCCTCACCAGCACTGCAAGCTTATTCGGAAATTCTCAGCAAACAACGCCCTAGAATTTCGACTTAGCTCAAGTGCTACCGCTCTATGTTGTTGAGAATTTTTTGTATTTGAGGTAGCATCAGTTGTGCTCTAGCTCCCAAATTTTGTGGAGGGACTATAGTACACTTGATCTACAAGACCCAAAAACTGATTTGGGAAATTTCATCTGGTTTAGGAGATATTAAATTAATTAATTATTTTAATGTATTTCCTAAGTTAAAACTTACGAAACTTAAATAATTAAAGTGAATTTAATTAAACATGTGATGAAATTATCTTAAGTCACATAGATCAAGTTTTCTTTTAATCTTAGCCGTTGATTCAAGATCAGATCATGGTCGTTGGTTTCCCAACGAAAAAAGTATAAAGGAAAGGCTTGGGGTCATTTGTAAAGATACACAGAGGCAGAGCACTGAAGCTAAGATGAGATTCTAGGGCGGGTTTGCTAAGAATTCTCATAAGTGTTTCAGCTGCAGAGAGGGGAATTTAGGCCAAGGGGATGATCTGATCCCAGGGTCTAGAATCAGCAAGAGGCAGATATTAGCTCAAAGAGGCAGCGCAGAGAACCAGGAGAGCAGCAACGGGAGGGCAACAACTTGTGCTACGCAGGTGCTGAGCAGTCCCTCAAGGATAGCGTAATTGTTGCAGGAAACCCTCAAGGGTTACGCAAAGACCCTAAGGGGCAGCGTAAGGCCTGCGTCACCTAGTCTGGGTGAATTTTTTTAGATGTTCTATGCTTGATGCAACTTTACTTTTATTACAGCAATCACACAAACAGTTAAGTAAAATGCTGATAGAACATACCAGTAGATCTATAGAAGACAAACCAGAAACAGGAGAATGTGTTGGTGCGTTACGGCGGTCAGCAGGATGCTTCAACCAACAAAGTCTTCTTGGTCAGCCAACCCAGAATGTGTCACAACAGTCCTCAAAACAGTCACCCAGTCAACTCAAAGTCAACCCCAGAAAAGTCAACGCAGTCCAGAAAAGTCAACGCAGGGCAACATCAATAAAGTCAAAGCAGCTCCAACTTCAGTCAACCTTTTGACCTCGGTTCTTGTGCCAATGTGTACAGCCTCCCAAAATCGAAGTCTCCACCAATTTTCAGCCTCTTTGGACCATGCGTTGACCAAACGCTGGTCAAACTTGCATGGAAACCCTAGCTGTAGTAAAATTCGTCCTTCTTCTTGGCTGCAGTAATTCGTCTTTCTTCCCACGTGTGTATCGAAATTGTCTCCAAGGAGCTCGTCCTAAATCAGAAGAGGAGAAGAGATGTGATGAGTGAGTGAAATGCTCTCCAATGTTGACTATATTTATATCCATCATTGAGGTGTGTGACACATCTGCTGGGGGTGTAAAACCTTAAGGCCGACCTGCACATATAATTTATTATAAATAATAAATTCAAAATAAATGTTCTGCTCATCGGATTAAGATCAATTTGATATCGATCTTACACCTCTCCGAAAGAGGAACCCAATAAAAATATTGGTATCTTCATCTGAGCATTACAACATGGAGTTTGGACCTAGTTGTCCAATTTTAACACTGGGGTAATGCTGACATTTTCAGAGCAGTGCTGAGGGTCAGAGGGGCTTTAGAGGCTTCAGGGGCAGCGTTGGGGTTTCTAGGCCCTAATTTTGGTTGAGTTCTGTAAATCTCGTTTGAGGGTGTGGACCAGTCATTATTTTGGACCTAGATCAGCCAATGAGTTGTAAATCTTTTTCTCTGTCGGGTTTTTCCATATCTAGAACCCAGGCTTGCTATATACAGAAAAATATTAATAATAAAACCCTCCAGTAGCCAGAGACCAGTTTTCCCACATTGGTTCTTTCCGGGGATTTGTCCAAAAATAACTATGTCACTTTGTCTATGTGTGCATGAACTTGTTCTAGATCTGGATTGGTGGAGATCTGTTATGTGTTTTTCTTCGATTTTAACTTGAATTTATTTAGTTAATAACTTATCTAAGTAGGAGGAGCATAACCAGATTAACAGTAAATAATTTCTGCATAAAGTGTAAAGATTCAGAAATTTCCACATGGTATCAGAGCAATTGCAGATCTAAGAGGGTCACCAGCAAGAATCTGAAGGTTCTACCTGCAGGAAGCAGCTGGAAAAGCAACGGAAACACAGATTTGAAGGGACAACACAATTTTCAGAGGCAGATTCATGCAGAGGGAATGGTGATGTAGTCTAACGCTGTCCCCTAGCAAGCCCACGCAATTACTGTGCAGACGCAGCTCAGAAACAACGCTGGATTAGTCTGAAGCCTGCCCGTGTGATGCAGATCTGAACATGTCAGATCCAGAAAAGATTGAAGAAAAGCTGCAGAAATTCAGAAGGTGCTAGTGGGGTTAAATTTCTGAAGTTTTAAGATTTTAGCCTTAGCACAAGTGACAAAGAGCGGGAGGAGATCAGCTTCTCAAAGAGTTTCTAGCCAAAAGAAACTTGCAGTTTGATCAGACGATCAAAGAGACTTGAATCAGTGTTGATTTGGCAGATTTCCAAGGAGGGAAATCAATTGTCAGAGGGAGTGGAAGATGCCCAGTTCAGAAAGGACTCTAGATCCATATCTCTAGTATAGAAAGGAGGAGCTCCAACAGATTTCTTCAGCAAATGGCTGAAGATGACGTGGCCATGAGCGCTCATGAACCACGAAGGTGGGGCGACATGGATATGTAGAGGAGCTACATAGTATAAGGCGGGATCCTTAAGCAACTCATCTCTTGGATCACATGCGAGCTACGACATCCTTAAGACAGTAGCAAGACAAGTAGAGCAGTGGGTGCATAGATCACAGATGAAGCAAAGGCATATCTGAACGCTGGAAGGAGCAGTGTTGTGCAGTGCAGCAGCAGCAGCGCAAAGGCTGATGTGACTTCAGCAGCGCAGAGCAGAGTTGCAACAACGCAGAAGGCTTCAGAGGGACAATGCAGTGTAGCAGCAGCGTGAGAGATTTCAGCACAAGGGGCTGATGTGACTTCAGTAGTGCAGAGGGAGTCTGCTTACACAGAGCAAAGTTGTAGCTGTGCATCATCCTTCAAGATGCCAGCACAAATTTGTAGCCTATGGAGCTTTAGTGATGAGGATGCAGCCCATCTGACTTGTTTGTCAAAGATTGGGTAGGAGATTCAGTTGTTTCTCTCAACAATTGAAGTTGCAGTGCAACAGATCAGCGGTGGCAATGCTATGAGCAGTGCAGAGGCAGCATATTGAGAGGGAGCTGCAGTACAGAGGTTGCAGTGGCAGTGGCAGAGTCATGGGCAATAGTACAAAATGGCAGCAACAGTGCAGAGTTGAGTGGCAGCAGGCCAAGCTTCAGTAGCACAGAACCAGTGCCCAAAATTGTAACACATAGTGTGATGTATTGTTAGAGCACACCCTTGATGCTAAGAGGGAGTGTTGAGATTTTGTGTATTTGGGGTAGCATCAGTTGTGCTCTAGCTCCCAAATTTTGTGGCGGGACTAGAGTACACTTGATCTACAAGACCCATAAATTGATTTGGGAAATTTCATCTGGTTTAGGAGATATTAAATTAATTAATTATTTTAATGTATTTCCTAAGTTAAAACTTAGGGAACTTAAATAATTAAAGTGAATTTAATTAAACATATGATGAAATTGTCTTAAGTCACACAAATCAAGCTTTCTTTTAATCTTAGCCATTGATTCAAGATCTGATCAGGGTCGTTGGTTTCCCAACGAGAAAAGTATAAAGGAAAGGCTTGGGGTCATTTGTAAAGATACATAGAGGCAGAGCACTGAAGCTAAGATGAGATTCTAGGGCAGGTTTGCTAAAAATTCTCAGAAGTGTTTCAGCTGCAGAGAGGGGAATTTAGGCCAAGGGGATGATCTGATCCCAGGGTCTAGAATCAACAAGAGGCAGAGATCAACTCAGAGAGGTAGCGCAGAGAAGTAGGAGAGCAGCAGTAGGAAGGCAACAACTTGTGTTGCGCAGTCCCTCAAGGACAATGTAATTGCTACAAGAAACCCTCAAGGGTTACGGAGAGACCCTAAGGGGCAGTGTAAGGCCTGTGTCACCTAGTTTGTGGTAACGCAGACCTTTCCGGAGCAGCGTTGAGGGTCATAGGGGCTTCAGAGGCTGATGCAGAGGCTTCAGGGGCAATGCTGGGGTTTCTAGGCCCTAATTTTGGCTGAGTTCTGTAGATCTCGTTTGAGGGTGTGGATCAGTCATTATTTTGGCCCTAGATCAGCCAGTGAGTTGTAGATCTATTATTTCTTTGTCGGTTTTTTCCAAATCTGGAACCCAGGCTTGTTGTATTCAGAAAATTCTTAATAATAAAACCCTCCAGCAGCCAAAGACCGGTTTTCCCGCATTGGTTTTTTTGGGGACTATTTGTCCAGAAATAACTGTGTAACTTTGTCTATGTGTGCATGAACTTGTTCTATATCTGGATTGGTGGAGATTTGTTATGTGTTTTGCTTCAATTTTAACTTGAATTTATTCAGTTAATAACTTGTCTAAGTAGGAGGAGCATAACCAGATTAACAGTAAATAATTTCTACATAAAGTGTAAAGATTCAGAAATTTCCACATGTATGTGCCCTCCAACTAACCTCAAACCTTCGTTTAATACTTTTCTCCGTGAACATTCACTGACCGTGATCTAATCTCTAATCAACGACTAAGATTAGAAAAGACTTAATCCACATCACTTAGAACATTCTCACCCACATAACTAAATTAATTCACTTTAATTTTTTAATTTCCCCAAGTTAGACTTAGGGTCTCCTTTAAAATAATTAATATTTGAATGACTTAAGTTCTGGGTGGAATTTCTCCAAATGATTTCTGGGTCTTGGAGATCTCATGTGTTCTAGACCTTCCACAAAGTTTCGGAGCTAGAGCACATCCGATGCTGCCCAAAATCTCAACACTCCCTCTTAGCAAGGAATGTGCTCTAGCAACACTTAACTCCAGAAGCGTTACTCTGATCCATGGCATCAGTCCCCTGCACTGTTGATGCTTGGTCTGCTGCCCTTCATTCACTGCGTTGCTGCCTTCTATATTGCTGCCCATGAGTCGGCCACAATCACTGCCTCATCTATACTACAGCTCCCTCTGCATCATGCTGCTGATAGCACTGCCACTGCTAACTATTGCACTGCAACTCAATTGCTGAGAAGTAAGCAATTGAAGGACATCACCCAAAATATTGACAGACAAGTAAGTTTGGCTGCATCTCGATACTAAAGCACCCTTTGTTGTTGCTCTGCATTGTGTAAGCACTGCCTCTGTGCTACTGAAATCCCATCAGCCTCTGCATTACTACTTCCACGCTGTTGTAGCCTCTCCTCTGCGCTGCTCCAGTCTTCAGTGTCCCAACACTGCCAAAGTGTCTCCATGATCCTCTGCACCAACTAACTTCAGTCATCCTACTGTTGTCTTTAAGGGCTCCCATAGCTCGTATGTGATCTAAGAGTTTGGGCACCTCAAGGATCCTGAACGTCTCTATAGTTCAAGAGAACTACAGATCAATGTCGCCCCACCTCTTCTCTTGAGGCACATGAGCACTCATGGCCACATCATCATCATTGCCATCGTCCCCTTTGGTTGTCGCAGCCTTGGAATCTGAATCTTCCTTTCCCTTCTTTTTCTGAGGACAAGTATTGGCAAAGTGTCCAAATTCGCCACATCTGAAGCACCAGACCTTTGAGAGGTCCTTCTTCTTCTTCCCTTGTTGTTGCCTCTGTCCTTTGGTGCTAGAGTTGCATCTTCCTCCTCTTTCTTGATTTTGGCTCCTCCGCTACTGCTGCCCCTCTTGGTTATTCTCCTAATTTATTCCTGACGAAGGATTGCCCACATGTCCTCCCAGTTTGGAAGTTGTACTCTGCCCAATATACTTTGGACAAAGGTCTCCCAATCACTAATGACTGCATTTAGGGCAGTCCTCACCATGAGACCGTCATCAAGAGTTGCCCCCATTCCAACCAGCTGATCTCGAATAGCCTTCAATCTAAAGAGGAAAGGATCGATCTCCTCTCCCTTGTGCATCTCAAACAGTCGCATCTGATTCTCTAGAAGCATCTTCCTCTGGATGGAGCTACCTTGATACTGTAATATCCCAGAAGGGAATTTTCAGCAGATCATGCCAGAAAAACGAATTCTTCAGTTAAGATGGCTTCAGCTATCATATAATATGTCTGAAAACGTCTAGAAACCAAAAGAAATAGCAGCAGAAACCTTCACTCAACTTTTAAGGGCAGAAAGGTGGGGAAAAGTGAGGATTTTGGCCCTAAAATGAGTGAATAAGGAAATTTGCGTAAAATGACGGGTCAAGGTTCTGGAATGTTATAATAGGTCAAGAAGGACTTCCATGTCGAATTTCAGCTCGAAAAAAGGCGTTTTTCTATGTTAAACAGTTCCTCCTTCCCAACTAGTCAAGAAAAACCCTGATTTCCCAAGACTTTGAGTATGCAGAAATTTGCTGAAGCAAGGGCAGCGTATTTTCTGAAGGAATATGATGTATAACACTGTGAATAATCAGAGAATGAGTTTGGGTACAAGGCATAGGCTTTCAGCAAGGTTAAATAACAGTTTTATATAGAAAACCCCTCAAGATAGAGGTGCCGCAAGACAAGAAAATAATCCAGAAACCCTACAACGTTTTCTGCAGTAGCTGTGAGACAGAAGATGCATATATAGCCAATAATAATGTATAGCAGCAGAAGAGAGTACAAATCTTGAGGAAACATCCTCTCAAGAGAAGCAATACAAGCTCCAACAACACAATTACATGATCATGAATAACACTGCTATTTCTGCATAAAACCAGGCTATGAAAAACGCAGTCTAAGATAGAATGCTGCTCCAACACACAGATATGATAATAGATGGCCCAAATACAATAGGGGAGCAAATCTCTAACCCTTATAAGCAATAATAACTCAATCCTCCAAGGGATTGGCTGAAATGCACAATACAACAAAAATGTCGGAGTTGCTGGGTAGCTACTGCAACTCCAAACTGAATCCAAATAGAGAAGGCTGAATATGATGAGCAACTGAAGTATACCTCCTCCAATAGATCTTCAAGTGGAAGGCTGATCCTTACACTTGAGATCTTCCCCACAAATCAACCGGCAAACCCACACTGCAGATATACCATAACGCAGTAACTGAGAGGGACTGCGCAGTAGTGGAATAAAACTCTTTGGCCAAGTGCCAAGATCTGCAAATCAGCTCCAAAGTCTCCCAATCTAATCCTCCAAAGAGAAGAAAGACTCTCCCTCTGAAAAATAAGAGAAGGAGGTGGTGTCGCAAAGCCACCACGGCAACACCCTACAACACAGAATTACGCTGCTGCAACAATAATGCTGTAATGGAGGATGATGCTAAGAAAATAACCTTGCCCGAGCAGGCACTCGAAGTCCCCCGGGGCTAAGGGTGAGATCTCCGCACGGAGACACTCAGTGCACTAAGCAGTGCAGCAGACGGGCTAAACAGCCAGCGTGCCAAAGAGAAGACAATATGTCTCACTCAATAATCAATCAACCAAATATCCAAGCATGCCTCAAATGAGGAGGCTCCTCCATCTTTTATAGTGTTGGCTTCCCTCCAAAACCAAATGTAGCCTCTCTCTCTCCTCCACATCCTCATCCTTATCCACATTCTCATCCTTATCTGCGTAGAAGCTTGGAGAAACTTCTAGAGTGTCCATAGTCCCCCTCCTCCACGTGGTGTTGGGTCCCCCCTTGACTCCCACTTAAGTCACAACGTTGTGCTACTAGGTGGATGTCTTATTTCATTTAAGTGAGTTTAGACCCTCTTTACTCACTTTTTATTTACTTACAAACTATAGGTGGAAAAATAAACAAAATAGAATATTCCAATTTGTTGTCGCAAATTAGGAATATTACAGTCCCCCCCGGCAAAATGTTGCTTGCCCTCAAGCAACTGCCTGAACAAGTCTCCTCCTAGCGGATGCTCTCCACCGATACTGCAAAATATGCCTGGGTCCCAGATGCGCCACTGAATCTCCCCTGTACTCTGCATCATCCTGATATGAAGGGATCTCTCAATGCCAGGATCCCAAACTGATCTCTCATGGTACCAGCCAACTAACAATCCTCCCGGATCCCATCGCCACCATGGCCAATAATAGCCCAAGTCCCATGGCTCGGACTGTGCATTGCCTCTAGCTATGACTGATGAAGACCATGACTCTAGCTGTGCTATATCTGTCATGGTGTAAGCTATCCCATCGACTGTGTACCAGCTCATCACCTCTCTCCACTCAAGGCATGAAGTGAGGAACATCTCTCTCATGTGGATCCTCCATCCCCAAGCAATCATCCAAACAAAATGAGCCACCTCCCGACAAGGCAACTCCTAAAAATCTCCTTCCACCTCAAGCTCCGGTAATGAAGGTGGGCTGAAAATCTGATCTTGGCAAGCATCATAGCTTACCCCATGTTGTCCTTCTCTCCACTCATGACAAGTGTAGAGTGTAAGCTGATCTTGGGCTGCAAAATCATTGCCCTCCAATGGCAAAGTGAAGAACAATCCTCCAAAGAAGGTTCCTCCAACAATGAAGAACAGGCTGGCCCAAAACAATTCATCCATGAAGAATAGGACATGTGCATCATGGATCATCCTAATGAGATGAGATAGAAGCGTTAGACACACCGTCCAACCTGTCTTGATCTCTCAATCTGTGCAAGGCCATCTTTGCTCAAAAATGTTGAAGCAAAAAGCTCTTCTCCCTTCTACTGCTGCTGCTCTCAGCAAGAGACTGGATCTAGGTTTCTTGGCGATAGAAACCCTATAGAGACTACGCTCGCTCTGACTAGTGATTTCCATCCTGGAAATCCTCCACCAAATTTGTCGAATCAGACCTCTACGATCACTTCAATGGTTGAATCTCAGATTCTTGGCTAGAAAATCTACTAAGGAACTGTTTCCCCTTACTTTGTCAACTCCGCTAGACACTGTTCTACACCGACAAAAAAAAAGCACCACCAACAACTTCAAATATCAAACTGCACTTCCAGCCACGACAACCGGCACAATGTCACTCCCTCTCGAACTACGTCACCCTCTTGGGCCTGCGTCAACTCTGCGTGAGCTTGACAGGCTCTGCATCACCCTTCAGGGCCTACATCATCGTTTGCGTCAAATTGACACGCTCTGCGTCACCCCTTTAGGGTCTGCGCTGTCCCTCTAGTGTTGTGCTGCCTTTTTCTGGATCGGTGCAGCTTCAGTTGCCTTCCTGCAACAAAACACTTCGTCGCTTTGCTGATGGCTTCAACTCCCCCTGATCTGCAATAGCTCTGATACCATGTGAAAATTTCTAAAACTACTTAACAAAAATTTCTACTGCAGAAATCCAGTTTACTTCTCCTACTTGTGTTTTTAACTATACAAGTTATTTTCAGAATTATTCAGAAAAAGTGAAGTAACACACTGTAGATCTACACACATACAGATCAAGTACTGAAGCATAAAGCATACATGACAAAGGGCACAATATTTTTTGGACAATGTCCCTGGAAAAACCCAATGCGGGAAAATCGGTGCAGCAGTTCTTAGAGGGTTTTATTATTATGCAGAATATCTGAATACAATCAAGGGCACCAGTAGTGGTTTGCCCAACAGAGAAATCTTGGCAAATGTACCTCTATCACTCGGAGACATAAAATATGGTTGATTCAGCTGAGGCTTCACACCTTCTATAAATGCTGAATACAAGACCTTTCTAGCCCACTAGAAATCCCAGCACTGCCTCTCCTGGCACTGCGTCAACTCTGCGTCCCTGCTAGAGCCTCTGCGCAGCACAGGCTACTCGTGTGTCATTCCTCTGTGCTTAGCACAACCTCTGCGTTGCCTCTACATCAACCTGGTTGGGTTGCGTCCCTCCTGCTAGGTCTCTATGCTGCCTGGTATGGATCTGCCTCTCTGCCTATGTATTCTTGGCCTCAGATCTGAATATCCCTCGTCGATCTGCCCCTCACCAACACTGCAAGCTTATTCGAAAATTCTCAGCAAACCACACTCCAAAATTTCGACTTAGCTCAAGCGCTACCACTCAGTGTGTGTCCTCCAACTGACCCCAAGCCTTCCTTTAATACTTTTCTCGTTGAACATTCAAAGGCCATGATATAATCTCTAATCAATAGCTAAGATTAGAAAAGACTTGATCCACGTCACTTAGAACATTCTCACCCACATGTCTAAATTAATTCACTTTAATTATTTAATTTCTCTAAGTTAGACTTAGGGTCTCCATTAAAATAATTAATATTTAATATACTTAGGTTCCGGGTGGAATTTCTCCAAACGATTTCTAGATGTTGGAGATCTCATGTGTTCTAGCCCCTCCACAAAGTTTTGGAGCTATAATCTTCTACCATTGTATCTACCCACACATGATGTTGTGTGGTTTCCTGAAAGCTAGAAGGTTCTCCAACCTGAGCTACCAATGCTTGGTACCTGTCAGGTTGTCTGCATTGTCTTTTGTTCGTCATAGGGGTTTCAATAAACTCCTCTGCATCTCTCAATGTCTAATGAACTTCTCTACTGACTCAACCACTAGTGGTGGGAGGTTCAAACAACTCCTCCTCATCCTATCCTTACTGCTCCGCTTGCTAAGAACTCCCCAGATGTCCTACCCCTGAGGAAATACTAGTACTAGTCACTGTACTCGATCCCTATGATTGTCCTCCTGCCAGTCTCACTGACTGCCTCTACTGTTGGACAAAAGGAGCTTCTTCTCACTGATTTTGATCACCTGCAGGCATCTTACGAGATCTCCTAAAAGCTCAGTCCTCCATGAACTTCACGTTTCGTCAAACCACAATATTCTTACTGCTAGGAATGTAGATCCTGGATGCCTTTGAGATCTCGCTATACTCGACTAGAAACCCCTTCTCTGCAGTCTGATCCAATTTGGAACGTTTTTCATCTGGCACGTGGCATTAAGCCACACTACCAAAAATCCTCAAGTGACTAACTTTTGGCTTGTTTCCTGTGAAGACTCCTTCTGGCGTTTTCTTCTCCAATGCTCTATGAGGAGTCCTGTTTCGAATGTACACTGTCGTGTTACATCCCTCTTCCCATAAAAATATGGACAAATCTTGGTCATATAACATAGCCTTTGCAACCCGAACGATGGTTCTGTTTTTCCGCTCTACCACCCCATTTTGCTGAGGATTATATGGAGTTGTCCATTCTCTTTTGATGGCTTCCTTCGTGCAAAAATCTGTGAAGTTTTTATCAATATGTTCTCCACCATTATCTGAGCGAAGCACCTTGATATTCTTCCCTGTAGCATTCTCCACGGGACCTTTAAACCCTCTGAAACGATCAAAGACCTCATCTTTGTGTGAAAATTTGGGAACCCTGAATCCTACTACAACAATTGATTAAGTTTCTTCTATTTTTTAAATAAACTGAACAAATTATTCACTGTGTTCTGTAATAAATATCGAAACTAATACATTGCAACCTTCACAAATAAAATACTACGGAAAAAAAATAACGTTGGAAAGATAGATGCATACACACAAATAACACTGTTATTTTTGGACTAAGTCCCCAGAAAAACACAACTCGGGAAAATTGGTGCGGCAGTTGAAGGTTTGATTATTATGCAGTAGTAAACCTTAATACAAAACTATGGTTGCTTAAATCTAGCAAACCATACAGAGAAATGACTGACAATAAGTCTAGTGAGAAAAATCGCACTCCCACTGGCGATCCGACACTGACCTTGGCTCAAGATGAGCTCCTTTGTGTTGCCTCTGCGCAGTCACTGTGTCAACCTACGCGGAACAACGTTCCCTCTCGCTAACTAATTAGTTGTTGTCTGGAAGATGGATCCTCCTAGCCTCTGGACTCTCTCTCTGATTTCTGGCACTGAATCACTACTTTTCCCTAGCAAAATACATAATCTCCTCTGAATCATTGCGCTGCCTCTTTGTGGTACTCACTGCCTCTCTGCAATGCACTCACCGGATCTGAAAAATCTTCCTCCGGCCTTACTATCTCTGCTCCTCTCTCACTGCTTCGAGCTCACTAACTCTCTCTCTGACTCTCAGCGTTACTACTAAGGAAATCGATCTATCAGTGAATTCGATCTCTGCAGGTGTGTTCTCCAAGCCCAATCGAGTTTTTTCTTATAATCTCTCATTGAGACATCAACGACCACGATTAAAACTTAATCGATGGCTTAGATTAACTAGAACTCGATCCATGCCTTTTTCTAGAAGATCCACACCAGGCTTAATTAATACCTTTTAATTAATCATATTTCCTAAGTTTAGCCTTAGGAAATATTAGAATCTGATTAATTATTTTAATTAAGTCGTCTCTAGGTGGAATTTTCAGAAACGATTTTTGGATATTAGAGTACTCATGTATTCTAACATCTTTGCCAAATCTCGAGGCTAGAACACATCCGATGCTACAAAAACTAACACTCCCTCTTAGCGAGGAAAGTGTTCGAGTTAATGTTATCGGAACCAAACCGGTTATCGAACCAGAAAACCTTATGGACCGGGAATCGGTCGGAACCGGAAAAAAACTGGAAAAAAAATGATTTACCAAAAACACACAATATATTCATATTTTAGAGAAAAACCAGATATATCCATGTACATCCATATTAACCCAAACCATTTAAACAAAAATATGCAGAAGTTCTCATTTATATAGGTGCATCCATATTAACCCAAACCATTTAAACAAAAATATGCAGAAGTTCTCATTTATATAGGTGCATATAGCCAAAATAGAACTTAGTGCAAAACATCGTTGAACCAAAAATGTTACAAACATCAAGAAGGAGGCACTAAAAGGCCTTTATAGTCCAAAATAACATGCTAGATCATAGTATTATAATACAACCTACAATACTATAAGCTACATATGATCAAATCATCAATCATCATCCTCATCCTCATCTGAAGAATGAGTAGCATGAACATCCAAGTCTGCAAAGGGATTATGGCTTAATTCCCTTGGCCTTGAAGCTACTACTGGTGCTTCTGATATATTTGCCTCTGCATCCTGTGGAGGTGGGTCCAAGCCAACCAAGAAAGGTCTTAATTGTCAAATGCTGGTGCTTGACTCTCCACAACCCATTCTGATGTTGGATCAAAATCACCCAAGACAATGTTGCTTGCTTCAGGGGTTTTATTCAGCAATTGATTGCGCCTCAACCTAAGGTTGTATTGAACAAAAACCATGTCATTCAACCGCTTTTTCTCCAAACGGTTCCTCTTCTTGGTGTGTATGCGCTCAAACACACTCCAATTCCGCTCACACCCTGAAGCACTACATGTTTGGCTCAAAATTCGAATTGCAAATTTTTGCAATTGACGGAATTCACTACCAAATTGTTGCCACCAATAGGCTACAAAAAAGGGTGGAAGGAAAAAAGTATTAGAAAATGAATTTGAAAGTTGAAACTTAGACTAACCAATTTGCAAATTTTAATAGTTCTTACCTGGGGGTCTCTTTGCTCTATTTCTTATAGCCATAGAAATTCCAAAGGTAACCATACTCTCACTCAAATTCAAGAGCTTGTTATGAATTTGATCTTGAGTCTTGTAATCTAGGACCATGTGCTCATTGCATTTATACAATCCCCCTAAAACCTTCCCATCAGCGTCAAAATTTGTAGTGTAATGGTGGTACCTTCAAAATTCAGAAAATAAAAACATATTCATCAAGTGAACAAAACTAAAAGCTAAAACTTATAACTTATAAGCAATGACTCAATGAGAATTGAAATCCAAAATTACATACCTTGGATTTAAGTAGTAGACGACTATTTAAAAATTACATATCTACCTCTGAAAACTACGTTGTCCTTTCAGATCTGCATTTCTGTTGCTTTTCCAGCTGCTTCCTATAGCTAGAACCTTCAGATTCTTGTTGTTGACCCTCCTAGATCTGCAATTGCTCTGATACCATGTGGAAATTTCTGAATCGTTACTCTTTATGCATAAATTATTTACTGTTAATCTGGTTATGCTCCACCTACTTAGACAAGTTTTTAATTGAATAAATTCAAGTTAAAATCGAAGCAAAACACATAACAGATCTCCACCAATTCAGATTTAGAACAAGTTCATGCACACATAGACAAAGTGACACAGTTATTTCTGGACAAATAGTCCCCGAAAAAACCCAATGTGGGAAAACCGGTCTCTGGCTGCTGGAGGGTTTTATTATTAAGAATTTTCTGAATACAACAAGCCTGGGTTTTAGATCTGGAAAACCCGACAAAGAAATATTAGATCTACAGCTCCTTGGCTGATCTAGGGCCAAAATAATGACTGATCCACACTCTCAAACGGGATTTACAGAACTCAGCCAAAACTAGGGCCTAGAAACCCCAGCGCTGCCCCTGAAGCCTCTACGTCAACCTCTAAAGCCCCTCTGTCCCTCAACGCTGCTCCGGAAGGGACTGCGTCACCCCAAACTCGGTGACGGAGTCTCTACGCTGCCCCTTAGGGTCTTTGCGTAACCCCTAAGGGCTTCCTGCTGAAAATCACGTTGTCCTAGAGGGACTGCGTGGTCCTTGTTGTTGTTGCTCTCTTGCTTCTACGTTGTCCCTCTGAGCTGATCTCTGCCTGTTGTTGATTCTAGACCATGGGATCAGATTAGCCCCTTGGCCTAAATTCCCCTCTCTGCAGCTGAAACACTTCTGAGAATTCTTAGCAAACCTGCCCTAGAATCTCAGCTTAGCTTCAGTGCTCTGCCTCTGTGTGTCTTTACAAATGACCCCAAGCCTTTCCTTTATACTTTTCTCGTTGGGAAAGCAATGGCCATGATCAGATCTTGAATCAATGGCTAAAATTAAAAGAAAGCTTGATCCGTGTGACTTAAGACAATTTCATCACATGTTTAATTAAATTCACTTTAATTATTTAAGTTCTCTAAGTTTTTTTAACTCAGGAAATACATTAAAATAATATGAAATTTCCCAAATCAATTTTTGGGTCTTGTAGATCAAGTGTACTCTAGTCCTTCATCAAAATTTGGGACCTAGTGCACAACTAATGCCACCCCAAATACACAAAATCTCAACATTTCCCACGTCTTAATATTTATTGTCCCGAACATCTTTTCATTTTGTGGTATAATTTCCTTTTGTATGTGGCCATCATATGCTTTTATCTCATTTTTTTTTAAACTGCATCAACCTCCAAGGCATCATTCCAGGGCCGACCCAGACATGTGGACAAGAGGAGTGCAGAATACCAGAGCCTTATGGACCCAATGGTCATGTGGACCCAAAGGGGAAGATGACAAAAATAGGGCATGCAATGTGAGGAGGGGAGTGAAAACTCTGGAACGGGAAAATGGGACCACACTACCAAAATCAGGGTTTCCCAAGTATTTCCCATCCTACAGCTGTAAGCCAGTAGGGGAGATCCCACGAGACTAGGGTTGAGGATTAACTGTTGAAAAGTGTAACTAGGTTCGGTCTTCATAATGACATGTGTCAATGTTATGTATGAAGGACCCTTCTTGGGCATATTACATTTGTATATGAGTCAATGAAAGAGTCAAAAGGCCCTCCAAGACCAAGCTCAAGAACCTCCAGTAAGTCGGCCTCAAGATGGAGTAATGAACCTACACCAAATGGCATGTCAGCCTATGGAAAAGGAAAGTCGGCTTATTTCATGGGCAAACACCATATCTAGGCAACCCGGCTTTCATCTGGAGCACACAATTTCGGTGAAGGAAATTTGAGTGAGAAAAGGTGTGAAGATTGCAAAATGAGAAGTCTTATCATCAAGTGAAGAAGGAGGAAGATAAACGAGTATTTTTTCTGATCTGTTTTCAGGCTAATACACTCCACACGTGTGAAGATCCAAGGTTGTCTACTGTAGGAAGGACCGAGATACCATAGTCATAGTGAGAGGGTAGTTTTGGGAGAAAAACAAGGTGATTCTCAAGCCGAGTTGAAGAAGAGAAGGTCTTCATCTAAAGCAAAAAGAATCAAGGTGTTTCTCTCTCATATACCTCAGCTAGGGTTTCTGAAATAGGGTCGAGAATCGCAGTGCTCAATCAAGGGACTGAAATCAAAAGGATATTCGAGAAAGAGGAAGCAACCAAAAATTTGATCATTGTTAATCTCAAGGAGGAGGAGGAGGCTTTGTGTCCTGGTCTTGGAGTGGCAAATAGGTCAAGGGTCTTGGTCTTGGTATTCGTCAACTGACGTCTCTATAAGAAGAAGAAATTGCTTGGATTTTCCTCTCAAGTGGGAGAGTTTTTGGCCCTGGATGATCGCTTACATTTTGTGTGTCTTGTCCCTTTATTGTTTATGCATTGGTAGTTGTTTGATGAAGACGAACACTATAATCTAAAGAGAAGATCCTAATCTAAAGAAGTAAAAAGCATTCACAAGCAATTATCATAAGAAGAGAAATCACCTAATTGATAAGCCCTAGATTTTTCAACATTAACCCCACATTTAAGGTGAGGGGAAAAGACTACAGTCGAAACCTTTCCTTCTTCTAAATCACTCAATAATCCATACGCAAGTGTGCCCACGAAAAACAAGCATAACCACCTGATTGCACAATGAAATACATACCTTTAGCATTGGATGACCCACCTTCAAACATATGATCTCGACAAAGGGGCGAGGGGGCATATGATTAGCTCAGGGAGTGGAAATCAACTGACACAATATCGGCTACATTGGTGGTTGTCTGGGGTTGTTGGTTTTCCGGTGATGACAAATCTAGGAAAAAAAATCTCCTATGGGGTCATCCACTGGTGGTGGGTAACAAGGCCATGGTTGAAGAAATGGCAACCTTGGACAAGAATGAGCTTTGGGATCTAATGGAGTTGTTGGCCAGAAGAAAACCGATTAGCAACAAATGGGTGTCTAAGAAGAAACAGGATGCAGAAGGCGAAGTAGAGAAATATAAAGGTCTATTAGTAGCAAAAGGCTATTCCTGGGTAGAAGGAATTGAATTTGGTGATATTTTCTCTACTTTTGCCAAGTTAGCTTCTATTAGATTTATTTTATTCATTGTTGTTGTTATGAATAAAATTTATATAAAATTAAATAAATGCAAATAAATATAAATAATAAATAATCATAGTTATATTTTAAATAGTCATTAGTTAAAATAGAAAGGCATGTCTAAAAAGACATGTCCAGTCATGAAGGGGCACCCGCCTAGATATAAACCGGGCCTCACTGTAACATTCAACCATCCTTGTAGTATCAACTATCAATAAAAAAATATTACTTTTCAATACATTTGTGTATTTACAATTTCAGTATATACGCTACAAAGCTTGTTGCTACAGTTGCTATTTTTTATTTTGGAGTAGAACAGATGGATGTGAAGACAACATTCCTACATGGGGATATGGAAGAAGAAATCTACATGAAGCAGCCAAAAGGATTTTCTATATGATAGGTTTTGTATCATGTGCTTCAATTTGGGATTCTATTGATTTAAATTTTAGATATTATATTTTCAAAGGAAAAATTACAAGAAGCAGGCTCCATGTCAAGACAATATAAAAGAAGACATTCTAAAAGGATAATCCTTGTGGTTAGTGCTCTTGTTTTTTGTCATTTTTGGGATCATCTCAACTTTTACATATTGTACATGGGTTTGCAGGAGTCCTTCAAGTCCAGTGCTTCAACCATCCCAACCTTAAGCATAGTGAAAACAATCAAATAATAGTGATTTGGATTAGGTACTGAAAGTTTGAATAAATTCTTGTTCAATCCCCTTCTTAATCTGAAATTTGAATTTAATTTCTTTAAAAAACCAAAGTATTTTACAGTGTTTTCAAAATTGTAATAGTTTGCAAAACCTATTGAGAAGGGAATGTCTTTTGTCTAACATAATCATCATTAACAAGATATATGCCGAAAAAACTACTATGAAGACAGCTATTTGTTTGATATATCCTTCATAGACCTTATTACAAATTGAAAATAGTTACACATAAGTTTCCTGAAGCTAAAGCTCATGTCTAGTGGCCAATAATGGAATGTCACTCAACCCATTTTTCAATTGCTAGAGATTTTTCGTAATTGGAAAGTGTGAGGGTTGTGCATAATACTATAAAGGATAACTTGTTATGCTTACAAGCTTGAAACAACTACAAATGTCAATAAAAAATTCTGAATATATATATACACACCCTCACACCTCACCATACCATATCCAGGTTTCTGAAATCTTGTCGTTTCCATATCCATTTCACTGCAGTTTAAGATTGAAGGGGTATATACCCTTTCAATCTTAAGCTGCAGTGAAATGGATACCTCACCATACCATATCCAGGTTTCTGAAAATTTGTCGTTTCCATATCCATTTCACTGCAGCTTACCCCTTCAATCTTAAACTGCAGTGAAATGGATATGGAAACGACAAATTTTCAGAAACCTGGATATGGTATGGTGAGGTGTGTGTGTGAAAGAGAGAGAGAGAGAGAGAGAATCTGTGTGTTTCCTCACCATATCATATGCAGGTTTCTAAAAATTTGTCATTTCTATATCCATTTCACTGAAACTTAGATTGAAAAGGTATAGCCATCCCAATTAGATTTTACAACTTAAAAATAAATCAGATAATACTGTAAAACAATGAAATGGAATTTCCTAAGCAACAATCAAACACATTGACGATTCAGTATTTTTTAATCAAAACTAGAGAAATGATAACTTTAAATCTGCCGAGAGTCACTAACCACTTTTTAATCAACTGCATATACAAGCTTGAGCACTAGAAATAATAATTTTTAATTATGATCACTGATACGAATTTGACAGGTGCCTCAGCAATAAAGTACGTGAATAGACCCGAAAGTTTACTAAATACAACATGCATTTGAACAATAAGGATTCTCAAGAAAATCATCATTAACAAGATATATGCTGAAAAAACTACTATGAAGACAGTTATTTGTATGACATATCCTTCATAGACCTTATTACAAATTGAAAATAGTTACACCTAAGTTTCCTAAAGCTAAAGCTATTTGTCTGATATATCCTTCATAGACCTTATTACAAATTGAAAATAGTTACACATAAGTTTCCTGAAGCTAAAGCTCATGTCTAGTGGCCAATAATGGAATGTCACTCAACCCATTTTTCAATTGCTAGAGATTTTTCGTAATTGGAAAGTGTGAGGGTTGTGCATAATACTATAAAGGATAACTTGTTATGCTTACAAGCTTGAAACAACTACAAATGTCAATAAAAAATTCTGAATATATATATACACACCCTCACACCTCACCATACCATATCCAGGTTTCTGAAATCTTGTCGTTTCCATATCCATTTCACTGCAGTTTAAGATTGAAGGGGTATATACCCTTTCAATCTTAAGCTGCAGTGAAATGGATACCTCACATTACCATATCCAGGTTTCTGAAAATTTGTCGTTCCCATATCCATTTCACTGCAGTTTAAGAACTGCAGTGAAATGGATATGGGAACGACAAATTTTCAGAAACCTGGATATGGTATGGTGAGGTGTGTGTGTGTGTGTGTGTGAGAGAGAGAGAGAGAGAGAATCTGTGTGTTTCCTCACCATATCATATCCAGGTTTCTAAAAATTTGTCATTTCTATATCCATTTCACTGAAACTTAGATTGAAAAGGTATAGCCATCCCAATTAGATTTTACAACTTATAAATAAATCAGATAATACTGTAAAACAATGAAATGGAATTTCCTAAGCAACATTCAAACACATTGATGATTCAGTATTTTTTAATCGAAACTAGAGAAGTGATAACTTTAAATCTGCCGAGAGTCACTAACCACTTTTTAATCAACTGCATATACAAACTTGAGCACTGGAAATAATAATTTTTAATTATGATCACTGATAAGAATTTGACAGGTGCTTCAGCAATAAAGTACGTGAATAGACCCAAAAGTTTACTAAATACAACATGCAGTTGAACAATAAGGACTCTCAAGAAAATGAATGTTCAATAATAGAATTTGCTTTATAATCAACTGCATATACAAACTTGAGCACTAGAAATAATAATTTTTAATTATGATCACTGATAAGAATTTGAGAGGTCCTTCAGCAATAAAGTACGTGAATAGACCCAAAAGTTTACTAAATACAACATGCAGTTGAACAATAAGGATTCTCAAGAAAATGAATGTTCAATAATAGAATTTGATAATAAAAAAAGATAAGCATATGCACCAATTCCCAGTACATTGAGTGTTGCAAACAGGATCTATGGATACATTTTCAGAGAAAAAGCATGATATATCCCAATCTATTCATCAATAAGAATATTTTACTACAGTAAAACATC
Organism: Pinus albicaulis; assembly: GCA_034641835.2. Lineage (NCBI taxonomy): Eukaryota > Viridiplantae > Streptophyta > Pinopsida > Pinales > Pinaceae > Pinus > Pinus albicaulis. The sequence goes on from CM076579.1 coordinate 1,436,572,751, forward strand.
AGAGAAAACCATCAAACACACATTGTTTAGCTAAGATTAAAAATAATCTCTTAAATCTATATTTTGAATGGAAAAATGAAGAAACCTGTAGTTAAAATAAGATCAACTTTATCATGATCACTCCATCTTTGTATGGCTCCTCTAATATGATCAACTGTATCATGAACAACTTCAGTTGCAACCACCCTTGCACCACCCAGCTTTTCTGACACAGAATTTATCACAGAAACTGCCCTTGGACCACTGCACAAGATTTTTCAAGTGTGCCTATTTTATTACACCTCCCTTGTCATATTATTCACTTAAATAAGAAAGAGGCTACAAGATAAATCCACATGTGCTTCCAAACAACGAGAAGTCTACTTACTCTTGAAACATAAACTTTTAGTTATACAAACTCTCAACTTTTCCTTATAAAACACTTCCAAGATCTTACAGATAACTCAATCCATTATAAACAAGAAACCTGCAATTAGATCTAATTGTAGATATGGGTTTTTAAAGATAACAGTGTTGATTTTTTGGGTAGCTGCGGGAGGTATTCCCCGGCTACACAAGTTAAAAAAAAGAAAAAAATTAAATTTTAAATTAAAAAAAAAAAGAAAGATTAATTTTTAATTTTATTTTCAAAGCAACGTGTGCCTTGGGCACCCTAAAAACACTATAAAAAGACACTTGAACTTCTCTTTTACACTCACTCATCACACAAATATCTATCTCTCACACGTAAAAAGTAATGAGGAAGAGGCCAAAGTTTCTAAGAAGTTGAATTTTCTAAGTATAATTGCTTAATGATGTTCTCAAGTGTGCTAAAGTAATATCATATATCATTGGAAGTAACTATTAGTTGCAAAAAAATGTGCTTGTCTAATTAGCACCTAGAAAAACAACATGGTATCAGAGCTTTGGTGGATAAAGGCCTCAAGGGAGTGTTAAATTTTTGGGGTTGTTACAATCTTTATGTACAACATATATACTTTTACTCCTGCCTAAAGTGATGCAAAAATCTATATAAATTATGGTGAGCAGTAATTCCTGATAAGTATGTTTAATTACCGAAATATAAAGAATGTATTGCATATTTACTTTTTACATCTACCTAAATTTATGTAAGAATCACATAATTATGGAGAAACAATTTAACAAAGTCAAACACTAGGTGGATGGATTATAGCTTAATTCCAATGAAGTAAAATACAATTTTAATGTGAAGAAAGATTTAACCTCATAGCACCAATGAGTAAATAGTTAGAGAATATGTGCGGGATGAATAGCGACATAGATCCAGTAGTGTTCATCAGAAATTAACCTAGGATATTTAAAGGGCATCTAAGAGGATTCTCCTAGGATCAATCATAAACTCAGCAAAAGTGATTTGTGTTTGAGAGGGAGAAATTGTACAGACATCTAGAACTGTGCCAGATGACCAAAATGTGAAAATTCTACTGTAGTATCATGGTTTACTTCTCCTACTTGATTTAAATTATACAAGTTATTTTCAGAAATTAGATTAAGAAAATACCGGAGTTGTAGAAATTTCAGTTTCCCACCCCGGTTTTCAGTTTCTCTTTATTTCTCCAAATAGTTAAATGTCCATTCCCATAGCCATACATTCAACAAGCTGAAAAAATAAATATTTTCTGAAAACACAAATTTTGGAAATTTTCAAATGCTAGAAATGCAGAAATAAAACTCAGCAAAATAAATCAGCCACACATAGAAAATAGACACGCTGATTTTTAGTCAACTTGACCCTAGAAAAAATCCCTAAAACTCTTAGGGAAAACCAGTTTGAAAACTCCTCCTTATTTCTGATAATTGCTTTTACAGTGAGACAGAATTTACAGAAAAAATTCCAGCAACTTAATAAATGTACTTATCTCGAATTTCGTGCTTCTACCCTGCCTTGGAAAACGTGCCAAACAGGAAAAACTCAAAACAGAAAATGTACAGCATTAAATGTTGAACTGACTTTCTCGAAATATGTGCCCATCTGTACGCCCGTACAGCAGTACAGCTGCTGTACGGACTGTACAAAATACACAGCAGTCTCTCTCCTCGATTTTCATGCCCTTTTCTGCCTCGAAATCTGTGCCGAAGCTACTATACGGTTGTTGTACGGTTTTCCTTGACAAATGTGTCAACCTCCTGCTATACGAATTTTTGCCTTGGGAACCGTGCCTCTTTGCTGATGTATGAATTTGCTGAAGTCTCTATCAGCTGCCCTCCTTCTCCTCACTGTTCAGAAATTTCTCCTTTGCTTTCTCTCCTCCTCTCTCAATCTGCTCATGAAAGAAATGAATGACCTTTTCCCTCCCTTTCCTCCTTTAACCTAACCCTAAGTGACTTTTGGGGAATCCCTAAATCCAATGGCTGAAAAAGCTTTAGATCTAGGGCTGAGATTAAATGCTCATTTAAATCTCAATTTCTATTTTTTAATTCACCCCACTTTAATAAAGACCCACTTAGTCATTTATTTCCAAAGTCACTTTTCTTTTCTAATTTCACATTGACTTTATTAAAGTCACTTTAAAATTAGACTTTAGTAACTTTATCACTTAAAGTCACTTTTAAATTAGATTTGACTTTATAACTTTATAAAGTCACTTTAGAAGAAAAATTAAATTCTTTTGGACACTTTTCCCTAGGCTAAAGATCAAAGCCTTAGGGAACCACCTGTCCTCCGGTAACCAAATTTCAACACTCCCTCTTACCAAGGAAGGTGTTCCTCACCACACCCATCTTGTCTCTAAAGTAGACATGTTTGCCTCGTGGTAAGGCTTTGGTAAGAATATCTGCAGCCTGCTCATCAGTGGGAATATACTCAAGCTTCACAGCTCCCTTCTGAACATAGTCCCTAATGAAATGATATTTGATCCCGATATGCTTTGACCTATCATGAAATACTGGATTTTCCGTGAGTTTAATGCAACTCTGATTATCATAGTAAATCACTGAAGGTCTCAGCGGCTGACCAAATAAGCCAAACAACATCTTGCAAAGCTAGATGGCCTCACAACTAGCTAGACTGGTTGCCATGTACTCTGCTTCCGCTGAACTCAATGCTACTGATTGCTGCTTCCGGCTGAACCACGACACCACTACCGAACCCAAACCAAAACAGCACCCTGAAGTGCTCTTCCTATCAGAAGCACAACATGCCCAATCAGAATCAGTGTAACCTACCAATCTCACTCCATCACCCTGCCTATAATCCAGACCATAATCCACTGTCCCTTGCAAGTATCGCAAAATGTGTTTTGCAGCAACCCAGTGCACCCTCCTGGGCTCACACATGAACTGGCTCATCGTGTTGACTGCAAAACATATAGCTGGTATGGTGTTGACCAAATACATCAAAGAACCAATCAGTTGTCTATACAAAGTGGGGTCCACCAACTCAGAATCTGAAGCGTGAAGCTTCTTCTAATTGGTGATCATCGGTGTCGACATGGGTCTACAATCCTCCATATGGAATCTGCTAAGGATGTCCACAATATACTTCCCATGCCCCTCATCCTGCCACACCTCCAAACCCAAAAAGTAATGCATCAAGCCAATGTCCTTCATCTCAAACTCTAACGTGAGATCTCTCTTGCAGTGCTCTATGAGTCTCTCTGCACTCGTAATGACCAAGTCATCCACATACAACACCAAAATGAGAGGCTCCTCACCTATCACAATAAAGTAAAGGTTCGGATTTGCTTCACTCTTTGTGAAACCCATCTTCTGCGAGTATGTATCTATCCTGGAGTACCAAGCTCTGGGAGCTTGCTTCAAGCCATAAAGGGCCTTCTTCAATCTGCACACAAGGGACTCCTTCCCATGCACCTCAAAGCCCTGTGGCTGCTCAATGTACACCTCCTCTTGTATGATGCCATTGAGAAATGCGGTCTTCACATCCATCTGGTGGATCTTCCAACTCATCTCTGCTACTATCGATATGATGGAGCGAATCGAAGTATATCGAGCCACCAGAGCGAAGGTCTCCTCATAATCAACTCCCTCTACCTGGAAGAACCCTCTAGCCATAAACCTTGCTTTGAATTTCTCAATACTACCATCTGCAGCATGCTTTACCTTGTAAAGCCATCTGGAAGTAACCACAGATTTGCCCTCAGGCCTCGGCACCACCTCCCAAACATCATTCTTCGTGATAGAAGAATACTCTTCCTACATGGCCTCTCTCCAGACTTGCTGGCTAGCTGCCTCCTCATAGCTAAAAGGCTCAGAGTCAAGGATGTTGGCAACCATTTCCATATAGCTACAGAACCTCTCAGGTGGTCTGCTCTCTCTGACCGGCCTCTTAGGCCCAGTAACAGATGTGGCCTCTCTCAAGGTATCCTGAAGCCACTTGGGCTTCCTCTTCCCTGTGCACACTTCTCCCACTGGAGAATGAAACTCCTCCTCATCATCACCAGGAGCCTGAACTCCTGACTGTCTATCTGTTGTCCTCCTGCCTGAACCTGAACCTGTAGATGCTGAAGTACCATGTGAACTGTCCATCAGTGGACTCCCTAGTGAACCGCTCAGCGGATTGCTCTACATGCTGCCCGAAGCACCACCCCTCTGACTCTGCGAGCCACTGCTCACTGACGGACCTGACACCGTAATCGATGTACCTCCGGATCCTCCTGATCCCTGCCCACTGGATCCCTGTGACTAACTCAGCTGCTCCTGAGGGTCTGGCTAATCCAGATACTCTAACTCCCGCGACCTCCTGAAAGCCATGTCCTCCTCGAACTTCACATCCTGCCTGACAACAACTCTCCTCTGTGTAGGAATATAAATCCGAAAGGCTTTCAAGGTCTCACTGTAGCCCATAAAGATACCCTTCTCTGCGGTGGGCTCTAGTTTGGTCCTCTTCCCCTTGGGTACATAGGAGTATGCAATACACCCAAAGATACGAAGATGACCAACATCAGGCTTCTTCCCAGAAAAAGCCTCCTCCGGAGTCACATGCCCCAAGGCACGATGCGGACTCCTGTTCTGCAAATATACAGCAGTGTTGTAGGCCTCTGCCCACAAAAACAATGGGAACCCCTGATCATGTAGCATGGCTTTGGCAGCCCCTCGGATGGATCTGTTCTTCCTCTCCGCAACCCCTTTCTGCTAGGGGTTGTAAGGAACTATGAACTCCCTCCTAATGCCTGCCTCCGCACAATAATCAACAAACTCTCCAAGGGTGTACTCACCTCCATTGTCCAACCTCAGGGACTTGATCTTCCGACCTGTCTGAGTCTCCACAAGAGCTCTGAACTCCTGAAACCGCTTGAAGACCTCATCCTTGGTCTTCAAGAAGTAAATCCAGGTCCTCCTGGAGTGATCATCAATGAATAAAACATAATATTCATATCCACTCAAGGAAACATGAGACACCCGACCGCTCACATCGGAATGAATCAAATCAAGTATCCCAGTCGCTCTGTTGTCACTGCTGGGAAAAGGGGATTTGGCAAACTTGCCCATCGCACATCCTCTGCAAGAATCAAAGTGATCAGTACTGAAATCTGGCACACTTGTAGTGATCTCCCGCAATGTCCTTAAGCCTCCATGATACATGTGCCCCATCCTGCGGTGCCAAATCTCACACAGCTCTGAACTGCTAGCTCTGCTGTCAATACTATTGCTCAATGCCAAAAGGGGCTAAAACGCAAACTTGCACACCTTTGCATGGCGTACACCAATCACTCTAGCTGAATTAGCTGGAGCACCCCTGGGATATTTCAGCACCTGTCCTCTCCTAAACAATATCTCATATCCTCTGTCCTCCAACGCTGAGACGGATATGAGGTTCTTCCTCATCCCTGGCACATATAAGACATCTGACACCTTCAAGGGAGGTTTGGGTTCCCTATCAAATGTCAATATCCCCACACCAACTGCACTAACAACGTTGTCATCTCCGAGTACTACCTCAATATCAGTGTCACTCTCTGAAAGCTCTGGGAAGTACTCACGGACTCCTGTCATATGACGTGAAGCCCCACTGTCAACATACCAGATACCTGAAGATGCTCCGCTAATGGAGGGAAATGCACACTCCCTCTCAACCTCCATGGCAGGTGATCCTGCACTAGTGGACTCACAAGCAATGAACCCAAACTCCCGATCAAAGCGATTCGTAAAGTCCTCTACCTCTGCTGATGCTGCCATGTTCTGGTTCTTCCCCTTCTTCTTCTTCTCCGGACACACAACTGCATAGTGTCTCATCTTCTGACAATTCCAACACTTCACCTTGGAATAGTCCTTCTGCGTGTTCCCCTGTTTACCTTTACCTTTGCCCACACCATTGCTTGTGGAATCTTGTTTCTTTCCCTTGCCTTTCTTGCCTCCTGCCAACAGTGCTACATCCGCATCTTGCTCAACTGGTTTGACTGCCACAAGCTGGTTCTTTATGATTTATGTCTATATGCAATCATCCCAGAACCTCTCCCAAGTGGGAAGGGTCTCATGTGCACAAACCCCATCAGCAAAGTTCAGTCATGAACTGGGGAGGTCATTCACTGCAATCCGCACCAACTCAGTGGGTGGAATGACCTCTCCAATTGTTGCCAACTCATCTCTCACATTAGTAATTTTTGTGAGATATCTAGCTGCACTATCAGTCTTACCCATTTTAATGGTCTTCAGCTTCTCCCTTAGGACCATTTTCCTATTCTCATTGGTACTCTGGTAGAGATTGGTCAATGTTGTCCACATCTCATGAACATTTCTCTTTCCTCTCACATGAAGAATGCAATGGTCTTTGATTCCGTCTAGAATCAGTCTCTTACCCTTGTTATTTTTTTTATTATAAGCTGTCAACTAAACAACATCAGTAGGCACATTAACAGGGTGTTGTGCGGTATGCACCATGATATCCCAGACTTCTACCTCCTCAAAGATACTCTACATTCTCTCCTCCAAACACTGTAGTTACTATGCCCATCCAACCTATCCTCCACCCTCAAGCCCAAAGACATGCTTTCTGTCCTAAATAAGCTGAAAATAACACTGTTGTAGTAAAGGTAAAATTTTATGGGTGAAAATTCAACTTGCTGTAATTTCTAAGTGAAAAATCAACTTGCTGTAATTTTTCCTTCTTGCAGTCACAAACTGCCTTTTCAGCAAAATAGCTCTGATACCATGTAGAAATTTCAGTTTCTCACCCTGGTTTTCAGTTTCTCCTTATTTCTCCATATAGTTAAATGCCCATTCCCATAGCCATACATTCAACACGCTGAAAAAATAAATATTTTCTGAAAACAAAAATTCTAGAAATTTTCAAATGCTGGAAATGCAGAAATAAAACTCAGCAAAATAAATCAGCCACACACAGAAAATAGAAACGCTGATTTTTGGTCAACTTGACCCTGGAAAAACCCCTTACAACTCTTGGGGAAAACCAGTTTGAAAGCTCATTCTTATTTCTGATAAATGCTTTTACAGTGAGACAGAACTTACAGCAACAATTCCAACAACTTAATAAATGTACTTATCTCGATTTCTGTGCTTCTACCCCGCCTTGGAAAACGTGCCAAACAGAAAAAACTCAAAACATAAAATTTACAGCATTAAATACTGAACTGACTTTCTCGAAATATGTGCCCAGTTGTACGACCGTACTACTGTACAGACTGTACGGAATACACAGCAGTCTCTCCTCGATTTTCGTGTCCTTTTCTGCCTCGAAATCTGTGCCAAAGATGCTTTATGGATTTCTCAAAATCTTTGCCACCAACCAACTGTCTTTCTCCTCAATTTTCGTGCCTAGAATCTGCCAAGAAATTGTGTTGAAGCTGTTGTATGGTTTTTCTCGAAAACTATGCCTCCTCCCTCGAAAAATGTGCCAACCTCCTGCTGTACAGATTTTTGCCTTGGGAACCATGCCTCCTTGCTGTTGTACAGATTTGTTGAAGTCTCTATCAGCTGCCCTCCTTCTCCTCACTCCTTAGAAATTTTTCCTTTGCTTTCTCTCCTCTCTTAATCTGCTCATGAAAGAAATGAATGACCTTTTCTCTCCTTTTCCTCCTTTAACCTAACCCTAAGTGACTTTTGGGGAATCCCTAAATCCAATGGCTGAAAAAGCTTTAGATCTAGGGCTGAGATTAAATGCTCATTTAAATCTCACTTTCTATTTTTTAATTCACCCCACTTTAATAAAGACCCACTTAATCATTTATTTCCAAAGTCACTTTTCCTTTCTAATTTCACATTGACTTTATTAAAATCACTTTAAAATTAGACTTTAGTAACTTTAGCACTTAAAGTCACTTTTAAATTAGATTTGACTTTATAACTTTATAAAGTCACTTTAGGAGAAAAATTGAATTCTTTTGGACACTTTTCCCTAGGCCAAATATCAAAGCTTTCGGGAACCACCTGTCCTCCAGTAACCAAATTTCAACAGAAGTAAACATAGCTAACAGTCTACACATGCGGATCATTTACTGAATATTACGTTCATTCAAACAAAGTGACACATGGATTTTTGGACATAAGCCCCGAGAAAAACCCAAAGCAGGAAAACCAGTGCTGCAGATATGAGGGTTTATTTTATTAAGAAGAATCTGAGTACAGCAAATCTGGGTTCCAGATTTGGAAAACCCGGCAGAGAATAAAAGAACTTTGTAGCTAACCTGTTGTTCCAAGACCAAATGTCTGACTGATCCACACCCTCAAACGAGATTTACAAGACTCAGCCCGAATCTGGCCCTAGACACCCCAGCGCTGCCCCTAAAGCCCAGCATTAGCCCTGCTAGGCTCTTTTTGCCACTGCGTTGCCTAAAGAGGGACTGTGTAACCCCAGAGAGGGTGACGCAGGCCTTACGCTGGCCCTGCATACCGTCTGTGTAATTTTGAAACCCTTTGAAGCTGCAACGCTACCCTTTCCTTGGCCTACGTAGCACTTGTGTAGTGGCTACGCAACTACTACGTAATTGTTGTTGCTGCTCTTTACTCCTCTGCACTGTCCTTGTTTACTACTCCTCTGCCTCTTGCTGACTCTTGGCTCTGGGATTAGAACATCCCTCCAACCAATACTACCCCTCACTGCAAAAAACTCCTCCGGAAATTCTTAGCAAACCCTGCCCTAGAATTCCAAATATGTCTCTCACTTCTGCAACTGTGTGTGTGTCTCCAACTGACCCTCAAGCCTTTCTCTTATACTTTTTTGAAGATCTCATCAATGACCGAGATTAAAACATTCATTAACGACTGAGACTAAAAGACTGTTTGATCTGTGTCTTTCAGAAAATTTCAGCACATGTGTTAATTAATTCACTTTAATTATTTAATTTTCCTAAGTTTAGGCTTAGGAAATCCATTAAAATGATTAATTATCTGAATAACTTCAACACCAGCTAAAATTTCACAAAACACTTTCTGGGTTTTGGAGTTCAAGTGTCTTAGCCCCTCCACAAAATTTCAGGGCTAGAGCACACCCGATGCTACACCAACTATACAAAATTTCAACACAAAAGAGCTTCTAGTTCAATTACTCAGGTAGAGTGGAAGGATGCAACCTACTGGTGATCCAAAGGGTCTCTCATGATGATAAGGAGTAATGAGGCTCCAATACATTTCTACGGACAAGCAGGTCGCTGACATTCTCAAAAAGCCTCTATCCCAGATGAAATTTGTATACTTCAGGGACAAGCTTAGAGTGGTTGAGAATGCCTCCCTCATTGAGAGAGAGTGTTGATCTTGTAGCATTAGGGTAGAAATTCTCCCTGGGTCAAAGGTATTGACCGGGTGCCATGTAATGTGACTAGAGAGAATGACCCAGATAGCAGCAAAGCTCGAACTGCTCCCCTGGTCAGAAGGTCCTTACCATATTGCCAAGGCTTACTTGGTTAGTGGCTAGAGTGGGTACCTCAAAGTATCGGACACATATTTTTACCATTCAAGTGCTATGACAACATGGGGGAATTGTAAATGGGCCCAAGGTTTCACCATTGGCCAGGGAAAATTGACCTAGTTCCAAGTGACGACTTGGTTAGTTGGTGTCCCAAAACTAGTTTTGTTTTTTACCCCTATTAAGAGGTACCTAACCATATCGCCAAAGGGTATTTGGCTAGTGGGTGACTAGATGTTTTGTATGATGTTGATGAAGATGCTTTCCACATGGTTCTAAAATGGAATATGAAGTGGATGGATACATTAACATAGCGGGCTCATTCAATCTTTCTTGGGATGGAGAATTATTTTTTTTAAGCGAAGTGGAAATTTGAAGAAGTCAAGGTGAATAGCTCCCTAGCTAAGAGGGAGTGCTGATTTTTTGTGTAGTTGCAGGAGGTATTCCCCAACTACACGAGTTAAAAGAAAGAAAAAATTAAACTGTAAATTAAAAGAAAGAAAATTTAATTTAATTTTAAATTTAATTTGCAAAAAAACATGTCCTTTGAGCACCCTAAAATGTAATATTCCAGATAGAAATAAACAGCAATATAAAGCACATAAACAAAGAACTACAGCAACTAGAGAGACATCACATGAACAAGAGACAATATGGAGAACGTTGAGCCATTTTATTAAATACTAAAAGATGAAATAAGTACAAAAGTGATCAGAATGATGGCACCTTGGCTTGCACAAGGAAAGCATAGAAATACTCTCAGAATGTATCACTCAATGGCTGCTCCCTCAATGACTACGTAATCTCCAAAGCTGTTGGTGTTGGTGCGGTGCTACTGCTACTGCTGGAATGAACTGACTATTTGGGGCTGCACCCCACCTCAGAAAATTATGAAACTTTGGGAATGGTCTCTTCACCCAATACCCAGAAAAGCCCAGAAAGCTTTTTGGAAATGGCTGACCTCCAAAAATGACCTCCCTTGAGGCTCCACGCTATCCCCAATGATAAACGCTGGCCTTGAATAATTTGTTGCAAACAATGGCCCCCAACTCTACCAAAATGATGGAATAGGGAAGCGCTGACCCCTTTCCAACTCTCCCGGGTTGAATCCCCTGATAAACCCTCAATCCGGAATCACCTCCTCCAAAGACTGCGTCCTCCCTCTCACTGACTGCGCTGTCTCTGCAAGTGAATTCTCCCAACTGTGGTTGCTGCAACTCTCTTCGGCAAAATAAGGATAGAACTCCTCACCCGAGCAGGCACTCGAAGTCCCCCGGGGCTGAGGTTGGGATCTCCGCACAGACACACCCGATGTGCTGAACAGCACGTGCAGACTTTTCTAAACAGCAAAAGCGTGCTCAATGTCGAGAGACAAATAACATAGATGCATAATCGAATGATCAAAATGAGGAGCCTCTCTCCCTTTTTATGCTTGGAGACCCTTGCTCTCACCTAGGCCCCACCATTAGCTGCGTTGTCTCCTTGGGCCACGCTGTCCCTCTAGCTCTGCGCTGACTTGGGCCCACGCTGCCCATGCTAACATCTCCTCCACACTGCCACTTCATCCTCTAGGCCCCGCGCTGCCAAGTAATCATGTCTCCAAGTGACTTTAAGAAATGTTTTTATCCTAAGTGTGAGTTAAGTGTCCCTCTTCACCTACTTTATTTCTAACTTAACTTTATTAAAGTGAAATGGTCAAAATTTAATATTTCCAATTAGCTATTGCTAATTGAGAATATTAGAGTCCTCCCCGGCAAAACGTTGCTTGTCCTCAAGCAACTGCAATGATGGATGATGTAGAATTTTCTCACTCTCCCAAGTGGCATCCTCATCCAGTAGATTCCTCCATCTTGGGGGGGGGGGGGGGGGGGGGGGGGAAACGTTGTAGCACAAATGCCATGCCTCTCATTATCTATGGGCGGGAGCTCCTTAGTTGTAGTCACCTGTTGTCCTAGTGCCTTCTTCAGGCATGACACATGGAAAATATTATGAATCCTGCTACCAGTGGGCAGCTCCAACTCATATGCAAACTCCCAATCCTGCGTCACCCTGTATGGTCCATAAAAGCAGGGCTTGAGCTTTTCAGCGTGGATTGCTGATATGGCTGCAATCGTAAGTAGACCAAGTCCCCTACCTCGAACTGCCTCTCAACACGTCCCCTGTCGGCATACAGCTTCTACTAATTTTGTGTTGTAGCTATGTTATCTTTAAGAGCTCGAAGTATATCTTGACTCTCTTGGATCCAATCCTTGGCCCTAGGGGCCTTGCTAGCACCAAACATCATGTCAGCAAAAGATAAAGCATGATACCCATATAAAGCATAAAATGGAGACATACCGATAGACATATGATGAGTGGTGTTATAACAGTACTCCCACAAGTGCAACCATCGTAACCATGCCTTTTGTTGCCCGCTGACATAGTTTCACAAGTAGCCTTCCAGCCACTTGTTCACTATCTCCGTCTCCCTGTCCGTCTATGGGTGATAACTAGTGCTCGGGGTCAACTCGGTGCCCACCAAACGGAAAAGTTCCTACCAAAACCCGCCCATGAAGCGACTATCCCTGTCACTGATAATGGTCTTTGGGAGACCATGCAATCTGAAAACATCCGTGAAAAATAACTCTGCCGCCTGTGCTGCAATGTAACGTGCTGATATAGCGAAGAAATGTGCATACTTTGTCCACTGATCAACGACTACAAATATGCAATCCTTTCCCTGTGGGCAACCCTGTGATGAAATCCATCGAAATACTCTCCCATTTTCCCTCTGGTATGGGAAGAGGCTGCAGTAAACTCGCCGAATGGTTCATCTCTCCCTTATTGCGCTGACAAATTTCGCACTCCCTGACATGTCGAAGTACGTCCTCCTTGAGGCCCTTCCATGAGAACCTCTCTCTGATGGCCCTATAGGTCTTGGTGAACCCTTGGTGGCCTAATAGTGGTGAATCATGTGAGGCGTGCAATATGTTCCCCTTGAGCTTGGAGCCCTCAGTCAAGAAGATCCTACCCTGAAGTAGATCACCTCGTCCATCACCCTGTACCTGTCATCCGTAACCTGTCCATCCAACACCTCACAGGCAAAACGATCCTTGGAGTACTCGACCAACAGCTGAGCCCTCCAATCTGTATCTAAACTCATCAAAGACAACGTTGCCTGTCTACGTGAAAGTGCATCGGCCACCACGTTGTTCTTCCTCTTGACATACTCGATGTCAAAATCATATACCTGGATCTTGTTGACCTACTTCTACTGCCTCTCCTGCAACTGCTTCTGCTCTAGAAAGAATCGGAGGCTGTTGTGGTCAGTCCTCACTCTGAACCTGTTCCCCACCAGGTACTGCCGAAATTTGGCCAATGCATGCATGATGGCCAACATCTCCTTGTCATATATAGCATACAACCTCTCATGTGCCAATAGCTTCCGGCTCTCGAAAGCTATGGGGTGGCCTCCCTGCATCAACACTGCGCCTATCCCCTCCCCTCATGCATCGCACTCTAAGACAAAGGGCTGCGTAAAATCTGGCAATGCCAAAACCAGACAACTGCTCATCACCTCCTTGAGCCTGTTGAAAGCCCGCTACGTTGTGTCAGTCCAACTAAATGCTCCCTTTTTGGTAAGGTCTGTAAGGGGTGCAGCAAGTTGGGAAAATCCCTTGACGAACTTCCGGTAGTAGGTGCAGATACCTACAAACCCCCGAAGCTCTATCACATTCTTCGGCTCTAGCCAATCCCTGATGGCGTTGATCTTCTCCTCATGGACCCTCACTCCATCCACCCCAATGATGTGCCCCAAATAGAGCATCTCTGTCAGCCCAAACTCGCATTTGGAGAGCTTAGCATAAAATTGTTGCTCCTCCAATATGCGCAATACAGCCTCAATATGCTGTAGGTCCTCCTCCCATGTCCTACTGTAAATCAAGATGTCATCGAAAAACACTAACACAAGCTTCCTCAAGTGACTGCGGAAGATGTGATTCATGCATGACTGAAAAGTGGCCGGAGCATTGGTCAGCCCAAAGGGCATCACCAAGAACTCAAAGTGACCGTAATGACATCTGAAAGCGGTCTTGGGAACATCCTGCTCCCTCACGCGAATTTGATGGTACCTGGATCTCAAGTCAATCTTTGAGAAGAACTTCGATCCCCTCAGCTCATCCATCAACTCATCTATCTGTGGAATGGGGTACCGGTTCTTCATGGTCTTCTTATTGAGAGCCCAGTAGTCAATGCACATCCTCAATGTGTCGTCCTTCTTCTTCACCAATACTACTGAAGAAGCAAAGGGGCTAGTGCTAGGACGGATGTGCCCAAGAGCTAAGGGCTCATGAATGGCCTTCTCGATCTCATCCCTGTAGGCCTTAGGATGCCTATAGGGTGTAGTGATGACAACGTGGATGCCCTGCTCTAGCTCAATCGTGTGCTCAAATCCCCGATCTGGTGGCTGCCCTGGTGGTATCTCTCCAAAAACCGTGGCATATATGTCTAAAATGGACTGTACATCTGGGTGTACGGCCTGCTCTGTAAATCCTGCCTCTGAAACACGTAGCTCCACTGCCCACTCTATGTCTCCCTTCCAGAAATCTGCCTCCATCCAGTGTGCTGAAACTGTCTGTGGTGGGTAGGTGTGCATACCCCGAATCTTCTCGTGCCTCCCAGTCTTCTTATCTGTCCACTCCATCTCCAAGGTCTCCCAATCTGTGGTGACCTTCCCCAGCGTGATCAAACACTGCACCCCCAGTATCACGTTGCTGTCTGGAATGTCCACCACGAAGAAGTGATCTGTCAGGATGTAAGTCCCCATAGTCACTGCCAAGGCTGGCACATACCTGGCACACTGCATGGTCCTGTCACCTGGAACCAATAACGAAAACCCATCAAAGCTCTCTGTCGGTATGCTCCTTCGCTCTACCAACTGGGCATCAATAAAATGTGGGTGGCCCCACTATCCACTAATACTGAAACACTTTGTCCCTGCACAATGCCTCGGACATGCAATGTCAAGTATTTGGGAACCCCTCGCAAAGAAGCAAGGGCTCCCCTGGTAGGTGCAAATGCCGCACCTCCCGCTCCTGGTGGTGGAGGTGGCAGATGATCTCCCCTCTACGCTGCACTGCTGCCTCCTGCCTCTATCTCCTCATACTCCTCTTCCCCGCCACTATCGAAGAAAACCTCGATGTAATGTGCCTTCCCCGCGACACAACGGTGTCCTGGTGCCCATGGCTCCTGGCATGTGAAACATAACCTCTTCCGCCTCAGATCTCTCCTAGTCTCGTCATCCAAGGGGCCTCTGCTTTGGTTCCCCTTTGGAGGCGAAACCCTCATGTCCTTCCCCTTCGGTTGGAATGCCGGACTCTAGGGAAAAGGAGCTCTAGTCCGGGGTAGTGCATCCGGCAAGTCTCGAGTCCTCCCGACTGCGTCATGGAGTGTAGTTGGCCTCGTCGATCTGAATAACCCTCGATAAGGCTCTACCAATCCATCGATGAACATGTAGATCATCCGGGCTGCGGATAAATCAGGCACCATTACAGAGAGTCTCAAGAACTCTGAAATGTATGTGTCCGGACTCAACAAAGTGCTCCTCTGGATCCCTTCGATCAAATCACTCTATCAGCCTCCGTGTAAACTCGGCATATGATGTCACCCCTGAGTGCCCCAGCGTAGCCATCCCATGAAACCACTAGTCATGGGCCTCGCCCTCCAGGTGCAGCGTTGCCACCTTGATGGCCTCTATCTCTGCCATCTGGTTAAGCTAGAAATATATATCCAACTTCTCCACCCAAGCCTTTGTCGAACAGTTGGTGGACCCATCAAATGTTGGTAGATAAAATCTGCCTACTGTGCGCTGTACATCCCCATCCTGAGAATGCCTGTTTCCCCTGTGATGGTTGCGGGGTCGGCTATCCCTCTTGAGCTATACGAAATCATGGAATGTGAGGGCATATCTGAACTCCTGTCGTAGGACTGATACTTGGCAAAGTAATCTCCCATGTGAGCTGGTTCCTGCTCTTGCCCCAGTGTCTGCGGCAAGAAATGTGGGCATCGTGGAATGTGGAGGTGTATGTGATGCCATCTGTTGCACTGTGAGGTGCTCCTGCAAATGATGGGATGTGACCGATCCCTCTCCGATATGGAAACCCCTTGGGGTTACATGCTGTCTAGATTCTACAGTGAACCTTTGACCCATCCCTTCTATCCGCCTCGACAAATCCTGCACTGATTTGAGGAGAAGTTCCCTGAACTCCTTTCCGACATTTCTTTCCTCCACCATTGGTTCCTCCTCTTCTGCGTCCAATACTGGAACGCAATCACCTTCCCCGAAAGTGATCTCTAACCTCCGCTCTTGGTCTCTACACCTCCTTCCTCGGTAACAAATGTACGGTTTTCCTGCTGGTGTCATAGACAATCTGCTCCTTAGGCTGAGCCAAGTCTATGAGCTCTGATACCACTGTAATATTCTGGATAGAAATAAACAACAATATAAAGCATATAAACAAAGGACTACAGCAACTAGAGAGACATCACATGAACAAGAGACAATATGGAGAACGCTAAGCCATTTTATGAAATACTAAAAGATGAAATAAGTACAAAGGTGATCAAATTGATGGCACCTTGGCTTGCACTAGGCAAGCATAGAAATACTCTCAGAATGTATCACTGAATGGTTGCTCCTACAATGACTGCGTAATCTCCAAAGCTGCTAGTGTTGCTCCTGTGCTGTTGCTACTGTTGGAATGAATTGACTATTTGGGGCTGCCCCTCACCTCAGAAAATTATGAAACTTTGGGAATGGCCTCTCCACCCAATACCCATAAAAGCCCAGAAAGCTTTTCGGAAATGGCTAACCTCCGAAAATGACCTCCCTTGAGGTTCCACGTTGTCCCCAATGATAAACGTTGGCCCTGAATAATCTGCTGCAAACAATGGCCCCCAACTCTATCAAAATGATGGAATAGGGAAGGGCTGACCCCTTTCCAACTCTCCCGAGCTGAATCCCCAGATAAACCCTCAATCCGGAATCACCTCCTCCAAAGACTGCGTCCTCCCTCTCACTGACTACGTTGTATCTGCAAGTGAATGCTCCCAACTGTGGTTGTTGCAACTCTCTCTGGCAAAACAAGAATAGAACTCCTCACCCGAGCAAGCACTCGAAGTCCCCCGCAGCTGAAGTTCGGATCTCCGCACAGAAACACCTGATGTGCTGAACAGCACGTGCAGACTTTGCTAAAAAGCAAAAGTGTGCTCAATGTCAAGAGACAAATAACATAGATGCATAATCGAATGATCAAAATGAGGAGCCTCTCTCCCTTTTTATGCTTGGAGAGCCTTGCTCTCACCTAGGCCCCACCATCAACTGCGTTGTCTCCTTGGGCCACATTGTCCCTCTAGCTCTGCGCTGACTTGGGCCCATGCTGCCCATGCTAACATCTCCTCCACGCTGCCACTTCGTCCTCTAGGCCCCATGCTGCCAAGTAATCATGTCTCCAAGTGACTTTAGGAAATGTTTTTATCCTAAGTGTGAGTTAAGTGTCCCTCTTCACCCACTTTATTTCTAGCTTAACTTTATTAAAGTGAAATGGTCAAAATTTAATATTTCCAATTAGCTATTGCTAATTGGGAATATTACATAAAATCACTATAAAAAGATACTTGAATTTTTCTTTTACACTCAATCATCACGCACATATTTCTCTCTCTCTCTCTCTCTCTCACACACACACACACATAGAGAGAGTAATCTGAGGAAGAGGCCAAAGTTTCTAAGAAGATGAATTTTCTGAGTATAATTGCTTAATGATGTTCCGAGGTGTGATAAAGTAATATTATATATCATTGGAAGTGTTGACGACTGGAGTGGCACTTGATGATAATGAGAAGACTCCATGCCCAAGGATGACCCAGAAGACATTTGTACCATCAGATATCATCAGTTCAACAGAGCTTTTAAACTCTACTTTTACTTCTTATCATTTTTTCTTGTACCCAGATTCCACGCCCTACAGGGAATTGTAATAAGTGATGTTAGTAATGATGAGTTTTGAGTCAGTATTGAGTCTGTAACAGGCCTAGGTAGCCTGGGACCTTGCCAACAAGTGAGTATTACTTTGGGAGGTTTTTTTTACTTGGTTAATTATCATCTCCCTAGTAGGAGTTAATAATTAATTGAGTTTTTTCCTTCAATTTTACCCCAAAGCCGGAGTACGGCTTGATGGTGAGGCCTTGGGTGATTCCTAGTGTCTAGAGTCAATGTATATTACCATACTAGATCACACAAAAAATTTCGTGGAATTTGGTTAGGTCTAGGTAGTGATTTTTTAATTTTTTAGATTTCCCGCAAGTCGAAAATTGCAATAAAAATTGTAATTGAATTGTAATAAGTATTGTTTAGAGAATTTGTATGGGATATGAGTAATCAAAATTACACCTCTCACGCTCAACTTTCTACTACAACACACTTTGAAGGGTTAAAAATGTGTTTTGAACCCTCAAAACCCACTTTTTCTAAGTTTAGTGGGAAATCTGACAATTAATTAAGCCAGAAATTAAATAAATGGAGAAAAATAAATATCCACACATGCTAAATGAGGTGGAAATGAGGTGGAAAATTATGGAGAAGTTAAAGTGAAGTCCCAAGGTGATATGGACTCCTAAAATCAAGGAAAAGACATGTGCTCAAATAAAATTGAATTTCCGGCATTAAATGAGAGTTGCTTACTTGGAAATTCGAATTTGTGAATTTAGTGCATATTTGAGAGGATTTGGGAGAATAATTAGTGCAGATTTTTGTGGGAAATTGTCCCCACATGGGTTACCAACCATATACACATGTCATTCCATCATAAAATTCGAATTTGGCACATAAGGGAAGAAGAAAATGATGTCCACTTGCCAGAATTCGATTTTTACACTTGGCATTGGAGTTCCACTTACCAAATTCGAATTTGCCTTGAGATCTCCTCCCTCTCACCACTTGGCATATGGTTCTTCATTGGGATTTGCTCCCAACTTTTTATATAATAGAGCCATGGGCTCTCATATTGAATCATTGTTTAATAGCTATTGTGCTTGCGGAACCGCTACTGCCTTGTACACTTTCAGAAATATCAATAAAGACTTTGGGGTTTTATTCATGAGGTGTTCCTTCTTTTGGAGTGTAATGAATTGTTGATCATTGATATAATTCCTTTTACTCATGCTTTGATCTAATTTGTTTCCATATGCTCTTGTAGATTTGTTAATGTAGAGCTATCTTACATTGACATTTGATTTAGGAGTATGCTATAGGTATAGAATACTCTAGTTGGTTTCAAATAAATCTCTAGAGTTTCTTATCATTGTTTATTGCTAGATCTATATGGAACTAATTCTTGATTGAAGTTTTGTAGAGGGAACATCTTGTTGGGATCAAAGAATCAAGTGTTGGGGGAAGTCTTTGGAGAGACCAGCCCACTCTTGATACATTCTCAAAGGAGCTCTCATTTGTTCTTTGAACCTTCATAGTCTTATCTTACAAAGTGGTTTTGCAGGGGTTTTGGGACATAGCTTGTATACAAGCCGAATACTTCTAAATTTGAATATCTTTTAAAACATTATACTTCATTGCTTTCATTTGCTATCTAAGAGCTTGAAGATGACTAAACAAAGAAGAGAGTTTACTCGAACTCTTTGGCTTAGCCCTTTGTACACTGTTATGCAATATTTTGCAATTTTATCTATCTAATATTTGATTGGTTTTGTAGCCCTTTTTCGAATTTTTTCTTGTGATAGCTTGAGTGGACAACTACAAGAAATTACTAACAAGTTGTTGCAGGACCTTTGGGCTGAATTTCAAATGAGGAAGATAACTCTCTCTTCTTTGGTTGTGGGCATAGAAGAGGCTTAGCTTCTCTTCTCCTATTGTAAAGTCTGAATTTATTTTGAGTTCTTAGAAAATTCTCACCGAGGAAAAGTCTATGGTCTCAATTTTTATTTGTAAAGACTTTCCTTGGTTTAGAAAATGCCTCATGGTCATTCCGTTCTTGTAAAATTAATAAAAATTTATATTTTTGTTGTGGGAGCATGGGTTTTACCCATTGGCATCCCTATCTCTCCATTTCAAAGGAGAGAATTTGTAGATGGATTGACTTAGTGGTTTTGACATTTCTGTTTTCTTTCACATCACATATGCATGCTCTAATTGGGAAGTAACACAAATCGCATAGTCCTTTAATTTCTTAATTTGCAATCTCATTTGCCATCACTTACTTATGTTTTGTGATCTATTTCTCATTTGGATAAGTTTCACAATATACTCCAAGTAAAGAAGCACAACACTTTCAATTTATTGCAACTTGAGTTATTGTTCTAACTATGAAACATATTTAATTGAATCATCTCCATCTTTTACATAGAACTTGCAAACTCACTTTCATATCATTTAGGCATTTTACTTTTCATACTAAACTTGCATCTCTAAAATTTACCCTCCAACTTAAGTTGGTTGAATAGACGTTTTAGGGACCCTCTACCTCTATGGACTCCTCACTGTGAGATCAAAATATTTGGGCGAGGGTGAGGTCTGAGGATTAGAGTTCAATTGTAACCTTGCTTTAGAACTAGTTAATAAAATAAACCAAGAGCACTATCTCATCACATTTACTTGCAAAGTTCCCAATTTTTTTGCTATCTTGACGGTTTAAAGATTCACATGCAAATATTATCTCAAGAAACACTTTGGATGCAAGCATTTTAATTCCTTAAATTTTGCAACAAGTTTAATTCTATGGTACTTGGAAATTTGCTTCTACATCCAACTTCATTGCATGTTGTCATTTTAATGATCATTATGCTTATGGATGATTGATATATCTCGTTTTATTGGCAAATACCTTTATTTGGTGTTGCAAATTTAATTGCATATTGTGATCTTGGTCTAACACTTTCTTTGTGGGATTATTGTCATTATATCTTGAATTTCATTTTTGAGCAAGCATTTGTCATCTACTTTAAAGGACTGGTCTATATTTTGAACACATCATTGAATATTGCTCATATACTTATATGCTTGTTTACATATTGGAATCGAGTCATCTTTGATAAGCAATTCCTTCTAATCAATTCTCCTAGAAATCTCACATCTTTAACTTAGTTTTCCTTTAAAGACCACCCCTCTTAGCTAACCTAGGAGATAGCTTAAACGGAGAGTTGGGAATAGGTGACATCCCCTTCTATGAGTTCCTTGCCACCAACCACACCTGTGGGGTTGAAAGTTTTTCCCACTAACTGTAGGTAGGTGTAGGCGGCAAGCAATAACAGGAAGTAATTATCAGTTGTAGAAAATTGTGTTTGTCTAATTAGCACTAAGAAAATCAACAAATAGAAGCATACTAGAAAGGTGCATTGTTTTCTTTATTCTTGACTAAATACTTTCATTGAAAAATCAAATTCCTTCCATGGCCCCACTCACAAGGCAAAAAAGCATAGAGCAGGTAGTGCTTTGGGTATTTAGAGGGGGCCAAGGATGCAAGAATAATTAACAAGAAATATAGAGAAAAGGGAATCAACACATTCATTTTATAGAATGGTAAGAGCCTACTTCTCCATAACTTTAATCATCATATTTCTCCATTTGTGATTCATCCCTAAGAATTTCATTCAATTCTTTTAGTGTTTTAACTTTGAAGTTTTAACCTCTCCGAGGCAAGTTTGGTGAATTAATTTCCCTTTTATTTGGTAATCTTGTATTTCTGGGATCCTGTCCAGAATCCATGGTTAGTTGAGTGAAATTTCTTCCTATAGATAGGCTACTTTTAGCCTTGTGCCCTTATGCCTTGTGCTCTCAAATATTTAATTTATAAAACAGAGTTCTGAATCTTGATTTAACAATTTTGATCTTTTAATATTTGTCAATTTTATTTTGCAATTTCATTTACATCAGCATCATCAATCATGATAACTTCAAGCTCAGTCATTCGTGAGGTAGAGGAAGTGGAACTTGAAATTGAATCTGCCCCTAAAGTTGATCCAAAGTCACCACTTTGAAAATATGTAACTACTGTTAGGAAAATCCAAGGAGGGGGATCATTGGCATGGGTTTGCAGTGAGTGCAAAAAGGAGTTCAAGGGATCATACACATGGGTCAAAGCACATTTACTTGAGTTAAAGGGCAATGGATTCGAATATGCAGTGGTCCACCTAAAGAGAATGGGACAGATGGAAATGGCTTAAGCAAGGCACAAGTTGCAAAATATTAGGGAAAAGAAAATGAGGAGGATCTTAAAGCAAATGAGGCAAATCCTACTTCTCAATTAAAACACCCAACAAGGTTGGGAGCATCTTCATCAAAACCTCCACTTCATTCTCATGGACTTGTTGGCTCAAAACGGTCTAATTTGGGGCCGCTTGAAAGGAGTTTTAATAATGAAGCTCAAGAAATAGCAAACGCAGTTATAGGTCAATGCATTTACGCAAATGGTCTTCCCTTTAACCTTGTGCGATCTCCTTACTGGGCAAAAATGATAAAGGCAGTGAATGAAGCCCCAAAAGGGTTCAAGAGCCCTGGATATGAGAAGGTACGCACCACAATGTTGAGTGCTGAAAAGTTAGATTTGAAGGCTAAATTAAGTCCCATTCGTAATTCATGGCACATTTCAAGGGTGTCCATCATTTCTAATAGATGGAAAGATCAAAAGAATAGGCCTTTGATCAATGTGATTGCTCAAAGCCCAAAGGCGTCAATGTTTTTGAAGGTAGTGGATTGTGAGGGGCAGCTGCAAAATTCTCAATTCATTGTTGACATCTTGATTGAAGCAATTGAATTGGTGGGGCCAGAAAATATTGTACAGGTAATAACTGACAATGCAACAGTGTGTAGAGCAACAGGTCTAATTATTGAAGGCAAATATCAACACATATTTTGGACCCCTTGTGTTATACATTCATCGAACCTCATGTTGAGCAAGATGGGGAAGCAAATTGAGTGGATTCGTGTTATTTTTGAAGAGGCAAAAATAATTCAAGCATTCATCACAAACCACTACATGTCTCAAGGCATCTACAGGGAATTTGCAAAATTGAAGCTCCTTAAAGTACCTAAACTTTAAAGTTTATTTCTAGAGTCTAAATTCAAATATGTAAATTGGATTCTCAAAGACTCAAATGTCATCATTCATGATTCGTGAATCATAAATTTATTTCTAGAGTCTAAATTCAAATATGTAAATTGGATTCTCAAAGACTCAAATGTCATCATTCATGATTCGTGAATCATAATAGTTAATAACATCAAATTATGATTTTTAATTTTTTGAATGAAACATTAATAATTAACAATTTGGCACCTGTAGGTTGCCCAGACTCTATTTGTTTCTCACATCATAGTCTTAACAAGGCTTATGCAGGTGAAAGATGCATACAATCAATGGTATGCAGTTCTCTTTGGAATCAATGGAGGCAATCCCAAAGTGATAGAGCATAAACAGTGAAAAGGTTGGTTGTTGATGATGAATGGTGGGATAAGGTGGAGTACCTCTTGGCATTTACTAAGCCAATTGTGGATTTGCTCCGTATGTTTGACACAGATATGCCTAATTTGAGAGAGATGTATGAGGGCATTGATTCCATGATAGATTAGATAAGGATGGTTATAAATGCCAAGGAGAATGACTCAGATGAATTCTTTTATAGAGAAGTAAAAGATATATTGACCAAAAGGTGGAACAAGATGACCACCCCATTGCACCTTTTGACCTATGCGGTGAATCCAAAATATTATGTTGCAGAGTTGCTAAGTGATCCAGAAATAATTACACCAAGCAAAGACCCAGAAGTATCACAAGGATTTAAAAAAGCTTTTAGAAAGCTTTTTGTAGATCCTGAAATTGGGCTTCGGATTCGTTCAAAGTTTGCTCATTTTGTAGGATCAGAGGGTTGGGGTTCTGATATTGATTGTATGCGAGACAACAAGGCAATGAGTCCAATTGAGTGGTGGAACTACTATGGTGGGGAACTTCCACATATCCAAAAATTGGCCATCATGATCTTGTCACAGGTTGCTAGTTCCTCTTCAGCAGAAAGGAACTAGAGTACTTATGGCTTCATCCATTCAGTGAAGCGAAACAGATTGGGCTCTAAGAAGGCTAAGGAACTAGTGTATGTTCATTCAAACCTTCACCTTCTATCACACAAGAGAGACGAATACAAATTTGGGGCCGCCAAATTATGGGATGTGGAACTAGAGTTGCCTGACTTGGATATAATGTTGAATGTCAGGTCTCATTTGACTTTGTTTGATGCAGAGTCACCAATTGGTGGATCTTCAAGTGGACATGGCAGCAATGTTCCCACTTCTGGATCTGGAGAGGATGTGGAATTTCTTACTAACAGGGATGAACATGAGGACATATTTGATGATATGTAAATGTAATTTATGGTGGTGTTTTAACTTTTAAAATTTTGAACAACCATATAAATTATGAACATTGAATAATGATAGTAGACTGCAACACATAGTTCATTTTGTACTTTGCAGTATGTTAGGTAGTGTGCACTGTGCATTATTATTTTTGGTTTTGATGTTGTAAGTTGTATGATGTATTATGTTGATGATTGAACAATGAAATTTGAAAATTGAACCAGAAACTTCATGATATGTTGAA
This sequence comes from Pinus albicaulis, assembly GCA_034641835.2. Lineage (NCBI taxonomy): Eukaryota > Viridiplantae > Streptophyta > Pinopsida > Pinales > Pinaceae > Pinus > Pinus albicaulis. The sequence goes on from CM076579.1 coordinate 1,436,597,228, forward strand.
TGATTGAATCATGATGATGACAATGTTTAAACTTTAAACATTAGATATGCTGAATTGATGATGATGATAGATGATAATATCATAATTCAATAATTGATATTATTAGATATAATCTAGATTGAAAGATTATAATTCTTATTTTGTTATATATATATATATATATATATATATATATATATATATATATATATATATAATTTAATATATGTGTGTCGTTTCCTGTCGTATCGTATCCAGATTTTTTGAAAATTTGTTGTATCTGTTTCCAACCCCGTATCTGTATCCGTTCCCGTATCCGTTGCAGTGCAACTTAGCCTTCAAGTTGTTATGCTTTGAGAGAAGGTACTGGCTCTGAAACCAATTGTTTGAAACACTGAGAGGGGGGTGAATCGGTATTTCTTTTCAATTATTATTTTTACTAGTTTAGATCTCTTATAATTAGAACACAAAATGAACAATAAGAATAAATATTTTTATTAATCTCAATAAATCAAGTACAATATATATGTAGGGCTCCAACCCTAGATGAAGCCACTAATCTTCAATCTCCCAGGCTCCAACCTATACTTTTCCAAGCACTAACTTGGACTTTCAAGGCTCCAACCTTGTCACTTTGAGGCACCAACCTCCAAGGCTCCAACCCTGTCTTTGGTACAAGCTCCAACTTGGTCTCTTGAGGACTCCTATCCTCTAGGGTTCCAACCCTATCTTCCAAGGCACCAACCTTGTCTCTATGAGGCTCCAACCTCCTGCTTCAATTCGTCAAGATTAGTTTGATGATTGTTCACAGCTCCCAAGATCTTCTTCAACGAGCCATGTCTATCTTCAGTAATACTTCCTCCAAATCACTTCATCAACGACAACCTTGTTTTCTTAGAAGTTGTCACCACTGCTCTTCATATTACCCAAAACAAAGATCTCCGAAGTTATCTCATGATTGCTTCAACGCATCATGGTCTCAAATAATATCTCCAAGACCTTTAAGATGTCTTCAATAGGCAGCCCAAGTTCTGCACTTGTTCTAAGCCTCTTCAAAGGCTTCTTCAAGAGCTCTTCAAGGGAGTCTTCAACAATGCTCAAAGATGTCTTCAATAATGGTTTCCCTAGATGTGTCTTCAATAATAAATTTCTTTACAATCTGCTCCAAGGATTCTTCAATGGTTGCTTCAAAAAAATGTTTTATCTTGTAAAATAATTTTCTTCCAACCTATGGGGAGTTAGGAGGAGTGTGAGGGCTTGTTGGAAAGAGCTCAATGACCTCTATGAGCTTATGCTAATTCCACCCTTGAAAGAGAGCATTTAACCATAAAAAAGGAATATATTTGTGCACTGTCATCTAGGATTTTACATATAGGATAGAGTTGGAGGACATATTTACAGAGTTTGTCCATTAGGGTAGGCATCAACCAAAGGATGCTTGGGAATCATCAAGGTATAAAGAACATCATTATAAAATGCCCTAGAGTTGCCTTCATGGATTGACCTCATATTGACTTTAGGTGATGAGGATATGGCACATTAAGCATCATACAAGAATATTTTCCATCACAGCGAATGCCATATCGACATCAATGACAACCTTGATCAACAGTTTCCAAACTCAAAACATTATAATATAGAGAGAAGACAACATATGATCAAAGTATGCACATAAATATATCTATTATATAATATGGCACCCAGACCACTGTCCAATACATATAATATATAGAGATCAGAAGAAAAACAAATAACCAAGGAGGATCTAAATGGCCTCTACAACAAAACATCACTAGTCACTACTGTTAAAGAAACCTATAATCCACCACTTCGTGGGTGATATCCTCGAGAGAATTTTTTCTCCATGATGTACCTCAGTCAACAACTAGCAGTCCCTTCCAACCTCCTACTAGCTCATTGTGCCATTTCTCTGCCACCTGAGCCAGCCATGTGATCCCTCGCCCACCTGTATTGATCGTATGTTTGAAGGTGGGCCTCCCGAATCTAAATGTATGTCTTGTCATTTGGTAATTGAGTATTGGGTTTACTTATCATGGATACTTATGGGTATGGATTAATGGGGGGATTTGGCAGAAAGAGTGGACTTAGTTTGTGATTTTGTGCCCTTGATCTCTTAGTCATGTGGGATCTCCTTTATTGACCATTTGGTTCTAGGGTGGTACCACTTGAGAAAACTTGACTTTGGGTGCGTGGTCCCACTCCCCTAATCCACATATATTACACCCTTTCCACTCACTATTTCCCCATTCATCATTTCTCCCACCTGGGTCCACATTGCCATTCTGGTTCCACATAGGACTAGCCTCCCTATCCCCTTGCCCCCACCTTGGGTCAGGCCTGGAATGATGCCTCAGAGTTTGGTGCAGCTAAAAGAAAACGAAAAAGAATATTTGGCCACATTTAACAGGAAATTGTACCACAAAATGCAAAAAATGGTCGGGACAAAAATAATTAGCACATGGGCAAAAGCCAATACATGAGCTCTACCCCCATCCATGGTCATCAACCTAGTTCCATAGGCCCTAGATGAGCCTCCTTTATCATTCAGGAACTAATGATTGTCCCAGCCCCTGGAGGGCAATGAACTGCCCTACCTAAAAGGGGGTAATCACTGCTATATCTTACACATCATGCTCTTGTCCTTTGAGCCCCAAGCAGTTAATTAAAGAAAAATCATCAAAAGAAAAGGGCATATAGAGAAGGGTGGAAAAATCAAAGCCAGGGTATTTCATGTACCACGATTGCTCCCTCTTACACATTATATACTTAAGTGTGGGCTTTCCCTTTATCTGGCTACCCCTATGCCCCAATATGTGACCCATGATTGCCCCTCTCACTCCCTACTCCATTCCACTCATTTATCACTTACCACCCCCATTAGAGGGATGTGCCTTGGACATACTATCCCCTTTAAGGGATGTAACCACCTAATAAGGTGCTTGGTTAACCCCCTTTCGAGCCAGGAGACACTATCACACGCCAAAGCCCACTATGGAAGGGCATGCCATTATGAAGTGCCCATTTTGTCATCCATGGTTTGTAAACTCTATTACACGAATATTCTAATGATTGGTTGTACTGGAAGCCTAGGGGGATACATTGGATCTTATGCAAGATTACAGGTGGTTTCCATTTGGGTTTGGTCTCCCTATACAGGATCCTAACCCCCAAAGGCTACATTGGCACACATAAGGTGTGTATCAAGAGGTATGGGCCTCCACAGCAGCAGAAAACGCTTCATGGACCCCTTTAGATGTTCAGGGATTACTGGAGATCCACTCTTGGATGATGAAGATGCATCATCCCTATTGACCACTCTATGTCAACAACCCCATAGCAGTACCCCCCTTTTTTCGCAAAAGGGATCCATCATGTTTGAGTATCCATGCCATTCAGATTTCATCATCAGTTGATAGTTTATAAAAGATATAAACCCATTCTCCATGTTTATAATGTAAATGATCATAGTAAAGGCCATCATGTATGTAACAACCTAGGTGTTGCCGCACTGAATGTCTAGGCACCGCGACAACGGCTCAGACCGGGAGCTATCACCCTGATCCCCAATCTCTCTATTTAATTTGTCTCTTTATAGCAAACTAGGGGGGGTAGACCCTATGGAAATGGAATGAAGGAGAACTCGTTGGGAACCAACCAGTTTGGGAGACACAGTTAAACGACCAAATACTTGTAAAAGATCTAGCAATATTAAATGATTCGATTGAATTGGAAATATTGATATCAATGTCTTATGGAGTCAACTATCCTGCTAAAAAAATTACAACCAAATACTTGATGAGAAATTGCTGCTATGCAATGTTAATTTAGAATGCAGAATGCAAGGAAAACGATTTGAAGAAGGAGCGAGATGAAGCAAGCTTCGAAGATGAGAGTTAATGTTAAAAAGCATAAAGCACTTAGATTATAAATAATCTGATCTAACCAGTAAGTACTTAAGCGAGAATGTCAATTATGAAGATGCCAAAATTACTCGATTAAAAGATATACAAATCCACAATAGAGCTTTCAAAATCAGATATCAATCACACTTACTTGAAAAGATTTCTCAAACATTAGTATTCAATAAACATCCAATAATTCAAGTAAATGAAACAAAAATTAATTAAATATTAGGCAATTTTAAATGATAAAACACGTTCCAAAACTCAGATGCCAATGATCATCAAACCCAACTGAAACATATGAAGTTTACTAGCACTTAATCTTAGTAAATATTCATCCAGATATACCATGAAAGTATAATGCTAATAAAACCACTTCATCAAGCAATTTATGGATTAAATGATGTTCTTAAAAATGCAAATCCGAAAATTAAATTTTCTCCTATAATCAAACTTAGGATATATTTTTCAGCAATATTTCAGATCTGAAATATAAATTACAGCAGTAATTTAAACCATAGATCAGCAAACAAACAATACCGGCGCCAATGCCCAAAATGACTAAAAATAGTAAATATTGTTGCATTTGAAGAAAAATCAATTTTTAAGGCTTGATTAAGAGAAATTTCAGATCTGATATTTTTATTTCAGCAGTGAAACAATGACAGATTAGCAAGATAAAATTGTCCAAAATAGCTGCCAAATACTTTCAGGAATAGCAAAAAAATATATATTAAAACTTGAAAATTTCAATTTTAAGGCTTTCAAAAATATAGATAACTGATACTTCTGCCAAATCAAAATGTTATTTAAGAAAACCCTGAAAATTGCACAAAATATCTATATGCAGATCAATCCATAAAATCCATCAACTATCAAATGCCAATAAAAGTAGCAGAGTTTAGAGACAATATCACCACATAGATCTGGAAAAGGAACACCAAAGTTTGTCACCCCAAAGTCTTTATGTTTTATTGATCAAAAAACTACAAGAGCTTCTGAAAACAAGTGCACGATCCAAAGATCAGATGCAAATGACATACAAAGACCTCTAATTTATAAGATAAAATCTCCAATGGCTAGTTCGGTTGATCCATGTCAAAATAATCTCGACCATCGAAAAAGATTTAATTATCTTTTAATCTGGACCGTCAAAATTATAATTTTGAGGAAATTCGAATTTATAATTTAATTCCATTTTAATTAACTCAAAAATAATATTTTTGAGTTAATTACTTTAAAATTTTGACTTTGAATTAAACCACCAAGGCTCAAGGGTTCAAAATTTCTTGAAATTCTCAATATTCCCTTGGCCTAGGACCTTTAAAAATTTATTTTTTAAGGACCCACGAATTTTGCCTATAAAGAATTTTAACTCACCTAGGACTTCAAATTAATTAAATTTCTGACTTAAGATTTTTAATTTAAATTGGCCAGAAAATTTAATTAATTGACTGAGAGGGGATTTAATTATTTTTCCAACCCTCTTTATATAAGATAAATACATTTAGACACATAAAGGGAGAATACCCATTTGCGATAGACCCTCAAATAGCTACTCAATTCTGTGATTCAAAACATGATCTAGTAGACCAAGTAGCTTGTAATAAAATAATCTAGCTAATTAGCTAGGATTATTCCCAAACTACTTTTACAAAGACTCGATAGAAAACACTAGGACTCACTTAGCATCTTGATGACAAAATCCACCCTAGCTTTGGGGTGAGGCTAGAGGGGAAAACTCTGTGATAGAAATCATCACCAAAATACCTAGGTTGTTACATACATAGTGGTCTTACTTAGATCATTTACATCATAAACATGCAAAATGGGTTTATATCATTTATAAAACTGTCGACTGATGATGAAATCTGAATGGCATGAACACGTCGAACATGATGAATCCCATTTGAAAAAATGGGGGTGTACTGCTATGGGGTCGTTGACAAAGTGTGGTCAACACTAGGTAAGCCTAGTATTTTGGTATCGATTTCTATCCTAGGAGGTTTTTCGTCTCACAGATTCATCCGTGTCTCTAGACAAAAAAGATCGGCTGAGTGTTTCCCTCTAGCCTCACCCCAAAGCTAGGGTGGATTTTGTCATCAAGATATTAAGTGATTCCTAGTATTTTTTTATCGAATCTTTGTAAAAGTAATTTGAGAATGATCCTAGCTAATTAATTAGATTATTTTATTACACATTACTTGGCCTACTAGATCATATTTTCAATCGCAGAATTGAGTAGATTATTGAAGGTCTATTATGAACGGGTGTTTCCCCTCATGGGTTTAATGTATTAATCTTACGTAAAGAGAGTTGGAAAATTAATCAATCCCTTCATAAGTCAATTAATTAGATTTTCTGGCCAAATTAAATTAAAAATCTTAAGCCAGAAATTTAATTAATTTAATGTCCTAGGTAAATTGAAATTCTTCAAAGGCAAAATTCGTGGATCTTTAAAAAAAAAAATTTAGAAGTCCCGGGCCAAGGGAATATTGAAAATTTTGTGAAATTTTGGACCCTTGGGCGTTGGTAGTCAAGTCAAAGTCAATTTTTTGAGGTAATTAACACAAAACTATTATTTTTGAATTAATTAAATAGGAATTAAATGAAAATTTTGAAATTCCTCGAAAAAAAAAATCGACAGATGAGATTAAAAGATAATCAAATCTTTTTCAACAGTCGAGATTACTTTGATGGGGATCAAAGGAACTAGCCGTTGGAGAATTTATCTAAAAATTAGGCGTCGCTGTCAGTCTATTTTATGATCCGATATTTTGACCGTGTATTAAGCTCTCAAGCTCTCTTGTATATTTTCTAGAATAAATGCAAAGTCTTTGGGGTTTCAACTTGTAGTGGTGTTCCTCTTCATGAATTTATGGTAACATTGTTTTAATTTCTGCAGATATTATTTGAAAATTGCAAATCAATAGCTCTTCTAGAATAATCTTAATACAGTTATCTTATTCAGTGTGTTGGATCTAGGATAACATTTTTAATTTTACTTGAAGTAGCAGATATCTCTATTTCTTCATAATTTCATTGTTATTCTATTGCTCTACTTGGTTTGACGGTTGATCTAGTGTTTGTAGAAGATCTCTAAGGTTTCATTGAGCGTTTGGGGATAGTCCTCAGTTGGACCAGCCGACTCTCAACATACTTTCTAAAGAGCCTACTTCATAATAACTCCAAGATTTATCTAAAGGTCAGTTTTTTTATGCAGGAAGTTTTGGGCTAGTACCTCTCTAAAAGCCAAAAATCTTTAAACATTTTGTGGAAAATTTGTTAGATCCGGCTAGTAAGAGCCTTAGATCTTCAGATTTGGAAGCGGAGTTGGACTCACACTCCTCAGATCTAACTTGGGATTGGGTTTTATTTTCAGATTTTTGTATATATATTGAGTGTTTGGGTTTTTTGTTTCTTGTTTTTTGATGGTGTGGATCTAAGGTTTTTTTTTACAGAAAATTCCAAGATCCGAGCAAGATCTAGGCCCTGGAGAGTAAGATCTTGTAAAATTTCCACTTAGATGCTTTCCTTATGATGAGACATGTACATCTGAGATGAAATCTATGATATACTTCTTTAGGTCATGGAGCTTGACCTGGAGACCAATAAGGTGTGTGTGAACTTTACCAAAGTCATATATGACTGCCATGGACTTGATTGTGGTAAATCGATATTAGTTGTGCCGAGATGAGATCTATCGTACAGTCGGAAGAATGTCTCATTGGCTGAGAGGGAGTGTTGAAATTGATTGTGATGTTATCTGCTTCCCATATGATGAGTTATCTACATATGAGAAAGAATGAAAATACCTCCCTGGCTAAGAGGGAGTGTTGATAATTGTAGCCATGGTCGGAATTTCCATCAATGGAAATAAAAGGAAGAAATTGAAAATTTTATTTATATTTTTGCCTCCAAAATATTTCAAGTCGGCCTCATGTTGTTTAGGTCGGTTGGGCGCCAAAGAGGCACCCATTTGACCCCCTTGGAAGTCTATATAAAGAAGAGACCTCCACCACCATTTTAACACATACAATATTGTCTTGTTTATCTCTGATCCAATGAATTTCAGAAGGAGAAATGAGGGCCGAAATTTCAGGAAGGTTTCGGATTTCTTCTTGTTTTTGGGAATTGGTTTGGCTATTCTCTTGATGTTGTTTATGAAGTATTGATGAACTATGGACACTCTCTCTCGCATAAGGAAAGATTTCTGGGTTTTCTCCCTTTAATTTTTGTGTCTCGTCTCTTTGTTCCACTATCATCTTTACTGCTATTTTCATGTGTTAACGGTTGAATTTTCTTCTGTATAACTACTTACTGATAATGGATAACGAATGTAATTAATGCTATCTAATCATCAATCATAGTTATCTGTTGAACAAAATGTTTCTAGTTGTGTACACTAGAAAATCAACATTCGGCAATTGAAAAATTGTTGAAATCTTTTCTCTAGTTGTCTCATTAAATTGCCTTTGATTGTTTACTGTCTATCATTAATTGTAGGTTGTTTTTATATTGCTGTCATAAATTTGCATGCTATAAAATTGTCATTATTTTAAAAACCCTAATTTATTGCAGCAATCATTAATAATCAAGTACCATGTGTTTGGAATATTTTTGAGAATCTCCAGGACTCATAATAGCAATAGACTTAGCCATAGGTTCTTTGAACTTGTTACTCAATTTCATCCGGAGCCCTATATTATTGAACATTATTCAAGGGTATATATTTAACAGGGTCCTTGAAGGGTATAAACCCTGGAAACCCTTGGGCTATTTAATCTTTGAAACCTGTTGGGGAAGCCTCCCTTTTGGGGACAAAATCCATCCACAAGACAGTAGAGGAACAAACACTAAGGTGACAGTGGTGATTGATCCCTTTGTTGCCCTTAACCTAGAGTGCCTAGTGAGGCTTTGCACTAGGCTGTTAGATTCTGTGGTAACAGGGACATTTTATTTGCATTTTTGACCAAATTTGTTTGTTTTTCTACAACTTTCATTGCAGAAACATGGGTATATTATCACAGATTCGTGAAGTTTCAGTGTTGTTTTGACATATTTAATCATAACTTTGGAAGTTTAATATCGCTGATTTGAAGAGGTAAGATGCAGATTTTCATATTTGATTGCAGAGTAGCAAGTTACCATGCAGATTTGACAGTTTTTTGGTGCTATTTTACTCCAGAAATTCAAGGCTGGAGCCTCAAATCATCTATAGGGAGAAACCCCTTGAATTGGCACACATCAATTCAGAAAATCAGAAGTGGGAAGAAGTTTGACTAGTGACAGGGACTTACTTCCTGATAGTTATCCAAACAACTTGGATCCTCTGGTTCAAAGTTATTTCTGGGTGATATCACATTTTTTTATATGATAGGCAAAAAATTGTGATTGTTGCATACCACTATAAGAGCCTGATAATGATGAGGCCATAAGTCACAAGAAGTTTTCTCATCACTAGCTAGTGGGAGGCTTCCTATGTGAGGAACGGGGTGATATGGCTGGAAGAAAAATTATTGTGTGTGTAGATAAATAAATGAATAAATATATTGAGATGGCAGCATAGGCACACTATAACATGTAAAACACTACAGCATGTGGTATTGTTATCTTACTTATAATGTGTTACACACTATGGCTTGGAGATCTCAAAAGCATATGTATATTATAGAACCCTTCTTTTTCAAAACAAAATGGGTACCTTTCAGCCTAAATTTTCATGTACTGAGAAATATAGAATAAGCTAGCTCCAGATATCATAATTAACAACCCTTTTGTTGACATTGTCCAAATTGATATGCTAAATAGTGAGTTATTTGTGTGTTAAGATCCATTTGAAAGATAAGATAATTTTGAAACTAAGATTTCAATTAGAAAAATGAAGTTCTAAAAATAACAAATGCTAGATCCATAGCTATCTTCACCTTCGATCAGGCCCAGCACCACAGGCTACAGTATCGCTCACAGTCAGCACTGCTACCTTGACACTTGTATCACTATGTTCCTCTTGAGAATTCTTGAACATATTTTCATACTTCGCACTTGAAATTTGACCACTTAAAACATTGTCCATGGATACCGATGTCTGGGGAACAGGCATGCTGCTGACATCAGAAATTAACAGTGCCCACACCATTGTCCCTGCTGGAAGTATTTTATTTCCTGTGGGCAATTCTAATAATGAATTTGCAGACTTCATGCTTAAAAGGCGGCTACTAACTTGGTGTCCTGTGCTTACAGCAACAAAGCTGGACAACATGAAAGCCCATCATAATCATGCCAGGATACAAATATCAATCAAATGAAGAAAAATAAAATATATCTATAGAAAGTAAGAACAAACAAAATGTGACAATCAAAGTGTCTGTTATATTCATTATCAACATGTCAGCTTCCATAAACTCCCTCACAATTTGGAGGTTCAACACTCATTTGAAGTCGGAACCACAACAATCAAGCACAAAAACTTAAGAAGAAAGCCACATATATACGCTGCAGTGCATCAGGGAAAAATAGAAAGTATAAAACTCACCCAGGGTAACCAGATCCATTGTCTTGTTCCCAACGAATTATAGCACGGTGATATTCAGGTCTTAAAGGGTCTAATGCTCTTGGTTCTGAAATGCGAGCTTGTACTCTGCAAGACAGGTTTAAACCAGTATAATTCGGATTATCTTCTATATTCTTAAGTCCTCCTGAAAACATATAAACAGCTGGGAAGCAAACCTAAATCATAGACACATCAAATATCTATGTTGGACTATGTAGCACATCTCCATGCTAAGTTTCTACCCAAAGGAACATCCAACTGTACTAAAACTTTTTTAAAATGATCGTTTGGTTATATAGTTTCCTGCCATCACAATTATCTCTTAAACTTTCCGATTTATGCACCATTTTCAAGCAATTTTACTCCACATCAGCAATCAATGTGCCCGAAAACTTCCTTCAGATTCTCTCTCTCTGGTGTAGCCAGAATTCATAAAACAACCAACTAAAGGTTTAGTAACTGATTCAACTTTATATAAGAGGATGCATGAGGTATCACTTAAAGGATGTTGGGATAAAATCTTGAACAACTAACTAGGCCAAAATGATGACTATTACAATAAACTTGTGAATAAATAGTGAAAGATTACTGTTGATTTATGCATAAATGCACAAATATGAAACTGAAAATGACATTCTTAATATGAACAAAATAACATATATATAGCATAAAGCTTATTCAATATAGGCGCAAACACTCAAACCTCCAAAGCTTGGGATCTCTCCAACCAGCTAAGCGTCGGATTGCAGGAATAGCCATAAGATAGAAACAAACTAAGCAACTAACAGGATTGCCCGGGAGACCAAATGCAAGAATATTTTTTCCTGGCCTTGTTTCTGTTGATGCAACATTTATGGTTGCAAATGTTACTGGCTTTCCGGGCTTCATACAAACCTGCATGCATGAGGCAAAAGAGCATCAAGGATATGCATCAGCTCAAGCAGTTATAGAGATTAACTATGACTCGTTTTAACAAAATAAATTAATTTTAAACAAGGAAAATACCACTCAGCCATGTTACTAACATATGCAGTATTCACAGCTTTATTTCACTTGACCCAGATAAATGTGTATGCACAACCATGAAATATGGTTATAGTAAATTAGTAATACCTTTTAAGTGAATTTTTTTGGATTATAGAGAAACCTGGCAAGGGAGATCGAGCAAGTTTGACCAGTGTGCAAAATACGAAGTAAAAATTTGACTTTATCCTTTCATCAACGCCTCAAATTATGTTCTACTATAACTTGAGACCATTTGGGAAATCCATCCGATATGTTCCAGATAACCCTTGACAAGGGCATGAATTATCAATTCTGAAACCTTTTAATTGTTGAAATTTGGGGCAACTATGAGATGAATTTTCTAAGAGAAACCCATCTGCCCAAAAAGAAGCCCATCTTGCCCCATAAGAAGAATTCAAATTGGACAAAAGAAATATTATTATTATTGATGTGTTAGGCACTTTCTCGTTATTTTTTTATGTGTCCAATTCTGGGCAAGCGATTTGGTAAATATATATTTCAAAGAATTTTTACTAGTATGGTGTGGGCAAAATGGTGAAAAGTTCAAGTCGGCCTCATCTAATAAGCCCCTCTTGGCTCCTCCACCGTTTGGTATAAATAGACCACCTTGGAGCTCATTCAAACACAACACAACACAACACACCACATTCTCTTCTAATCTGAGGTTCAGATGATCTGAGGTAGCCGCAGCCCTCGCTGAGCTTGAGAAGAGTCGGTCGTTGGTCCTCTTTCTTGTATTTGGTCTTAGACATCTCGAGGGATCCATGGAATGTTGTCTACTGCTGTGGAGGCCCATGGTTCTCTACACACACCCGACATGTGCCAATGTAGCCCTCTGGAGGGTTAGGACCCCGTATAGGAAGATCAAACCCAAAATGGAGACCATCTACAATCCTGCATAAGATCCAGAGCATCCCCTTGCCTCAAGCCATTTAAATAAATCGAGTTAAAGAGCTTACAAACCAGTGAAGCACCAACCGTATAAGACCCGCGGGTCTTTGTGGGTTCTATAGTGAGTCGGGTCACTCGCATAGAACCCACGCTCTCTATCCTTACCTGCTCAAACTAGTATTAAACTTGCCTAGTCTCGTAAGACCCGCGGGTTTCTCATAGGACCCGTATCGGACCCCTATAAGATCGTCCCACAACAAAAGGCAAATTTTTTGGGATTTTTCTCAATTTTTTTTATTTTTCTATTTTTTTTGGAAATGAGGTGGAGGAAAAGGGAATTTGGAGGGAAGGAAATGCTTTATAAGCACCTATCTCCCTTTCGAAGTAGCAGCACTGGCAGAGTAACAGCTGTTAATTTTGGACAACTAGGTCCAAACTCCATGTTGTGATGCTCAGATGAAGATGCCAATATTTTTATTGGACTCCTCTTTCAAAGAGGTGCAAGATCGATCTAAAAATCAGCCTAATCCGATGAGCAAAACATTTATTTTGAACTTATTCAAAGTATGTGCAGGTCGGCCTTAAGGTTTTGTGCCTCAGCAATTGTGTCACACACCCTCACTGATGGATATATATTGGTCAATGTTGGAGGATATTTTCACTCATCTCATCCTCACACATTTCTCTCTCCTCATCTGATTGGTTCGATGACCTTGGTGGCTCTTCTCTCCACATGTGGGAAATTCCAAGCAACAACTCATTTCTAATTTCAGTCTAGGGTTTCTGCAGCAAACTTTGCCCAGCGTTGACTTTGGTCAACGCAAGGTCAAAAGGACCTGAAACTCTCCCAAAAGTTCGATTTTCCAAATCCGCATTTTTTGGCACTATTCCCGAGGCAAGACATTGACTTTGACTTTTCTATGTTGACCTAGATGATGCTGTTTGCGTTGACTATTGACTGACAGCATTGACTTTTTTGGTTGACTTTTGAGTTGACCATTTCGCTGTCCTAGAGGGTTGTGTGACATTGCTGGTTGGCTGACCATATTGAGACTTTGCTGGTTGAAGCATCCTGTTGACCGCCGTAACGCACCAACACACTTATATATTTTTGGCTTGTCTTTTGTCGATCTACTGGTATGTTCTATTAGCATTTTACTTTATTGGTTATTTGGTTGTTGTTTGATATTGGGAGTAAAAGTAAAGTTGCATCAAGCATAGAACATCTACATAACATGGAATCAGAGCTGAGGTGAAGACAAAGCCATAATTTGTAGCAATCACAGAAGAAGAGGATGGGTTCCTAAAACTACAATGGCTTTAAGGCTAATGACAAATTGACTGGAAAGGATGACTTCCATGCTTGGAAGATGACATTGGATCTTAATTTGGAAGACCAAGATGTCATGGACTATGTGCAGGGTAATATCCAAGAGCCTCCATCCACTGCAACTGTTGCTGCCAAAACAAGGTACAACAAGGGGGAAATCAAAGCAAAGCTGATAATCAGGGACTCAATGCATAAGAGTCTGGTTGCCTACATCTTTGAGCTGGGCACATCCAAGGAGATGTATGATAAGTTGGTCCACATGTTCAAGGCCACAAGTCCTATTCTTCAAGAACCAATTAAAGAATCTGAAGAAAGGCAGGGATGAGTCTGTTCAATCATATTTTTTTAAGCTGACCGAGATCAAGAATAATCTGTTGGCTATTGGGGAGACAACAGTTGATCGAGAGATGGTACTCACTGCACTTGGAGGTCTCTCATCCGAATGCCATGTATTCAACACTACCATTTTCAATAATAATGTCATACCTGATTTTTATGAAGTATTATTGAGATGCGTACAAGAAGAGACAAGGATGAAGGAATATGAAAATGAAGGAAAAGTTGCCTTCGCTGCTCATTCTAAGAACTTTGGTGGTCCAAGGAGCTAAGGAAGAGCAGGGGCCCAAGGAAAGAAGGGCAAGTGTTACACTTGTCACAAGCCAGGTCACTATACTAGAGAATGCCCTTTCAAGAAGGATTCTCCAGATGATGACAACAACAACAACCAGAGGAATGGCAATCAAAGGAACAACAGGTTCAAGGGGAATAGGAAGGCTCCCTCCGGCGGAAATGGTCAACCTTTCAAAAGGTCGAGAAATTCCAAGTATGAGGAATCAAATGTTGTTGATAAAAGAAATGAATTCATTCTTGTATCTGCCCTCTATGCTGCATCTCCGCTCGACACTATGGATGTCTGGTTGATAGATAGTGGTGCCTCAAGGCACATCACTGGGTTCAAGGAAGCACTCTCTGATATGGTTGAAAAGGATACTAATCTGGAAATTATCCTTGGAGATAATGCCACATATCCCGTGAAAGGGACAAGGACTATGACCCTCCACTTCTCTCAAGGTCAAGTCCTCCGCCTGAGGGATCTACTCTATGTACCTAATTTGAAGAAGAACCTTCTGTCTATATTGGCCATGGAAGACAAAGGTTTCAATGTGGCACTCATTGATGGGAAGGTGCGCATGTGGAAGAAGAGTTTCAAGGAAGCTACCACGATTGGGTTTAGAGTTGATACACTCTACCAGGTTGGAGGAAGTCCACTGGGAGCAATGACGTGTGATACTATCTGACAGACTGAACTATGGCACCGGAGGTTTGGAAACCTTCACTACAAATCCCTTTCCAAAGCAAGGTAGGTGGTGACGGGGATGCCCGAGTTTTCAAATAATCATGAAGTTGTATGTCAGGGTTGTGCCGAAGGAAAGCATACAAGGGGACCTTTCCCCTCAAGTGTCACAAAGACATTTGATGTCTTGCAATTGATACATTCTGATTTGTCTGGTATGTTGCCCGTGGAATCCTTGGTAGGATGTTCTTATTATATGACATCCATAGATGACTTCTCTCACAAAACCTGGATATACTTCTTAAAGAAGAAGGATGAGACTTTCATGTGGTTATGTACCTTCAAAGCCTTGGTGGAAAATCTAACAGGGAAGAAGATCAAGATATTGAGGATCGATAATGGCACTGAATATGAGACGAATGAGTTCAAGAACTTTTGCAGAGAAGCTGGCATCAAGAGGGAGACCACAATGTTTGTCGGCTTCAGTGAAACTTCAAAGGCCTATAGAGTCTATGTGCCTGGTCAAAGGGAAGTGGAGATATGCCACGATGTTACCTTTGACGAAGATGCTTCATTGAGGAAAGTAATCAATCTTCCGAGATCTGAGGAAGATCATGAAGCAAGGCCTGGAAATCAAGAAGAATCGAAGTATGAGACAATGCCCGATGTTGAAGGACCGATGGACCCGATTGATCCACCTCCTTTGATGAGGAAGAGACCATCATGGCTCAGGGACACTCTCAAGGATGCCGAGAGACATATGGCCTTAAGGGGGACATTCCGTGAAAGCAAGGAGCCGAATAGACACCAAAGGTATCTAGCTGCCATGAGTACTATCGTACAATCTGAGCCTGGATCTTTTGAGAAAGTCGTAAAGCATCAAGTCTGGAAGGATGTATGCATGAAGAATATGAGTCCATAATGAAGAATGATGTCTAGGATGTGGTTCCAAGACCGGAGGACAAATCAGTCATCACCTCGAAATGGATCTACAAGATCAAGCATGGATCTAATGGAAGTGTTGAAAAGTTCAAGGCAAGATTCGTTGCCCGTGGCTTCTCTCAAAAGGAAGTCGTAGACTACGGTGACATATTTGCACCTGTGGCCTGATATACCACCATCCGATCTATCATAGCCCTTGCTGCTACACAAGGATGGAATCTTCATCAGATGGATGTGAAGACTGCATTTTTGCATGGTGCGATAAAGGAAGAGGTGTATGTGGAGAAACCTCTGGGGTTCGAAGTCCAGGATCGGGACAGCCATGTCTGCAGGTTGAAGAAAGCCTTCTATGGGTTGAAGCAAGCACCCAGAGCTTGGTACGAGAGGATAGATAGCTACCTGATGAAGCTGGGCTTCACTCGTAGTAATGTTGATCCAAACCTTTACTTCAAGGTTGATAGAGAAAAGCCTAAGTGGACGACCTCTTCCTGACAAGTGTTGACCCTCTCATTCATCAGTGCAAGAGGGAGCTTGCTGCTGAGTTCGAGATGAAGTACCTAGGACTGATGCATTACTTACTAGGCCTGGAGGTCTGGCAAAGACCTAGCGAGATTTTCCTTTCTCAAGGAAAATATATTGTGAAGCTTCTGGAAAGGTTCGGTATGGTGGACTGTAAGTCCGTGTCGACACCGATGGAGCTCAACTTTAAGAAGTTGAGTGGCAGCGTTGCTAGGTCCGTGCTAGCAAATCCTACTGAGTATCGTCAACTCATAGGGGCCCTGATGTTCTTAGTGAACACCTGTCCGGACGTATGTTTTGCAGTGAACACTTTGAGACAACATATGGTTGAGCCTTATCACTTTCACTGGGTTGGTGCCTAGAAACCCTTGAGATATCTCTAGGGCACGATAGACCATGGGCTGAGATACACTGTCGGGAGCATGACACTCCCTGGATATACTGATGTCGATTGGGCTAGCAGTGTGGTGGATCGCAAGAGCACATCTTGATGCTACTTCACACGTAGATCTGCTTCGGGCAGGAGAAACAAGTCAGTAGCCTTGAGCACTACTAAGGCCGAATACATTGTAGCATGTATGGCCTATTGTGAACTCACTTGGTTGCGAAAGCTCTTCAGTGAGTTATTCGAGCATGTGCTAGATGCCACTGTTATCCTTTGTGATAACCAAAGAGGCATTTGTTTGTCATGGAATCCCGTGTTCCATGATCGATCCAAGCATGTTGATGGCTGGTACCACTTTATCCGGGATATGGTACAGCGAGGCGCCGTAAAGCTCGATCATATAGGAACTGATGAGCAGGCCGCGGATATTCTCACAATGCCCTTGGGGAAGGTCATGTTCCTAACCTTCCGTGAGAATCTTGGAATCATGGAACGACCCTATTCTGAGGGTCCTGTTGGATGTGAGCTTTGGGAGCTCTAGGGAGCTTTGGGGATAGCTTCTCGGAGCTATAAGCACTCACGGGGCTAGGCTTGCCGAACCTTGTGGTGCTTCTGCCCTGCCGTTATGGTGATTGAGTTGGCTCACCTCTCATGATCTATGCCCCGTTTGCATCCTACCCATTAAGTCTCGAGCTCATGGGAAGTACCTCTCATTTGGCCAGTGAGGTGGGAAAAGCTAGAGACTAGTAGCAAATACTGATGGACGCACCAAAGATTGTTGTACTCTCTATCTAGGATGGCACTGTCCAACCACTTGATCTGGGATGAAGTCTAGTGAGTTTTCAGACCTCCAACTGACTTCGGGTCAGTGAAACTAACTTCGGGTCAGGTAAACCAACTTCGGGTTGGTATGAGACCCTTTGTGAGTCCTATAGAGGTTTCGGACCTCTAGGTTGAATTTGTCAACCGGGAATGATGTCTTTGTGACTAACCCACTTTTGTTCTAAAATAAAGAAGCCAGCAAAGCAAGTTACGGCGAGATGACGCAGGATGTTTAATTGCACAGGTGGATGGACTTCTCCCTAGTTGAGAGGGAGTATTAATTTTGGACAACTAGATCCAAACTCCATGTTGTGATGCTGAGATGAAGATGCCAATATTTTTATTGGACTCCTCTTTCGGAGAGGTGCAAGATCGATCTAAAGATCATCTTAATCCGATGAGCAAAACATTTATTTTGAATTTATTCAAAGTATGTGTAGGTCGGCCTTAAGGGTTTGTGCCCCAGCAGTTGTGTCACACACCCTCACTGATGGATATATATTGGTCAACGTTGGAGGACATTTTCACTCATCTCATCCTCACACATTTCTCTCTCCTCATCTAATTGGTTCGATGATCTTGGTGGCTCTTCTCTCCACACGTGGGAAATTCCAAGCAGCAGCTCATTTCTGATTTCGGTCTAGGGTTTCTGCAGCAACTTCGACCAGCATTGACTTTGATGAACGCAAGGTCAAAAGGACTTGAAACTCTCCCAAAAGTTCGATTTTCCAAATCCGCATTTTTTGGCACTATTCCCAAGGCAAGACGTTGACTTTGACTTTTCTGCGTTGAGCTAGCCACAGTTGCTGTTTGCGTTGACCATTGACTGGCAGCGTTGACTTTTTTGGTTGACTTTTCAGTTGACCGTTTCGCTGTCCTAGAGGGTTGTGTGACATTGTTGGTTGGCTGACCATATTGAGACTTTGTTGGTTGAAGCATCATGTTGACCGCCGTAACGCACCAACACACTTATATATTTCTGGCTTGTCTTCTGCCGATCCACTGGTATGTTCTATCAGCATTTTACTTTATTGTTTATGTGATTGTTGTTCGATATTGGGAGTAAAAGTAAAGTTGCATCAAGCATAGAACATCTACATAAATTTACAGCAACACACTGTAATAGCAAGGCGGAGTCACAGCATTGGCAGAGTAGCAACACACTGTAACAGCAAGGCGGAGTCACAGCATTGGCAGAGTAGCAGCACTGGCAGAGTAGCAGCACTGGCAGAGTCACGACACTGGTGGAGTAGCAGCACTGACGGAGTAGCAGTACATTGTAACAGCAAGGTGGAGTCACAGCACTGGCGAAGTAGCAGCACTGGCGGAGTAGCAGCACACTGTCCAAGTAGGCTTCATGATCTTTGTTTCATTTTTTTGCAACTTGTTTCTTCCATGTAATTTTTTTTTTAATTTTATCTTATCAATTCAATTTTATTTTATTTTGTTCACTTGCAATTTGCAAATTTTTTTGGCCTTGTGGCTGAGTTTCTCAACCACACAACGGCCCCCTATGTGGCTGAGAATCTCAGCCACAAGGGCCTGTGGGTTTCCTCCTCAGCTCGCAGGTCCTATGGCTAAGAAACTCAACCATAGGGCCAAAAAAAATTGTAAATTAAAAAAAATAATAATAACCAAAAAACCAAAAAAAAAAAAATATATCAATTAGATTTTAAAAATTTAATTTTTTTCTTTCATATTTCATCACCATGCCACCAAAGGGTTCTAAAAAGTCTCGTGATCCGGCATGGGCACATGGTCAACGAATCATTGCCGATAATGACCACCATGTCAAGTGCAATTATTGCAATGCCACAATGCATGCAAGAATAAACAGGCTAAAATACCACCTAGCTAGAATTCCTAGGAATGGTGTGGGATGTTGTCAAAATTTCCTTGATGAAGTCACTACTGAAATGGCAGCTGCTTTGGAAGCCATTAAAGAAGAAACTTCTAAGAGGGCAAGAAGGAAGGATGAGATTGTTGGGATAGGTAGATCTTCATCTCAGAGTGAAACACATATTGAATGTCCAAAGTATCGGTAACTCCTCTTCAAGTGTTGTGGCACACAAGAGTATAACCTCTTCTTTCTTCACTCCTCGTACAACTCCAGGATCTATACCAACCTTGGATAGTTTTAATGAAAAGAAGAGGAAGGAGGCAGATATGGTAGTGAGGAGCTTTTGGTACCATAACACTCTTTCATTCAACTATGCAAAGTCATATTTTTATCAGCCTATGATGGATGCCATTGCAAGTGTTAGCCCTTGATACAAAGCCCCATCTTATAATGCATTTAGGGGGAAAGAGCTAGATGAGGATTTTGAGATTTTGAGTGTGTCAAGGAACAATTGGAGAGCATTAAAAGCTCATGGAAAATTACAAGTTGTACAATTATGTCTGATGGGTGGACAGATCAAAGGGGTAGAACAATAATAAATTTTGTTGTAGCTTGCCCTAAAGGAACCATGTTCCTAAAATCCATTGATGCATCTGCAAATGTAAAAGATGCACATTTGATTTTTACAGTGTTGGTTGATATGGTGGAGGAAGTTGGGGTTGCAAATGTTGTCCAAGTAATCACGGACAATGCAGCAAATTATGTAGCAGCTATAAGGTTGCTTTGTGCCAAAAATCCCACCATTTTTTGGACTCCATGCGCTGCCCATTGCATAGACTTGATACTAGAGGACATTGGGAAGTTGGAGTGGGTGCAGGATGTTGTGCAAGAATGCAAGCAAACTACCAAGTATATTTATAATCATGCTTGGGTGTTGAACCTTATGAGGGAATTCACACAGGGTGAGCTTAGTCACCCAGCTATCACACGGTTTGCTACAAACTTTCTTTCCCTTCAAAGCCTTTTGTATGAGTACCAAGCTTTGCAAAGAATGTTTTGTAGTCGGCAATGGGTATTTTGGAAAGATAGCACAAAACCAGAAGCATTGTCTGTGAAAGCATCTGTCTTTGGTGATAGTTTGTGGGACAAAGTCACTGAGATTGTCAACTTCACTGAGCCCCTTGTGAAAGTCTTGAGATTGATGGATGGAGAGAAACCTCCAATGGGATATATTTATGAGGGCATGGATAGGGCCAAAGAGGCCATCAAGACTTTCTATAAGGGAGATGAATCTAAATATCTCCCTATATGGCAAATTATTGATTCCAGGTGGGACAGACAACTACATTCACCATTGCATGCAACAGGAGCATATCTCAATCCGAGCTTATTCTATAATGAGGGGTCTAACATTCAAAGAGATCCCGAGGTGATGAGAGGTGTCATGATATGCATTGAGAAGATGTTCCCAGATGTAGATATTCAAGACAAAATCAACCTACAATGAGATATGTACAAGGAAGCATCTGGCATGTTTGGATTTAGCTCAAGCCAACATCTCAAGGACAAGAAAATGCCTTGTAAGTGCAAATTGTTAGAACTTAGCTTGTAATTTTGCTAGTTCTCTTTTATATGTTTGGCATTGAAAACTGATAATCTTTGTTGTTATTTTTTTACAGCTCATTGGTTGATAGATTGTGGCTCTGAGGCACCGCAATTACAAGAATTCGCCATCAGAGTTCTGAGTCAACCCTGTAGTGCTTCTTCTTGTGAGCGCAATTGGTCAGTGTTTGAGCACATCCACAGCAAAAAGAGAAACAAGTTGGAGCATGAGAGGTTGGAGAAGTCGGTTTTCATCTACTATAACTTTCAAATGCTCACAAAACAAGTGCAACCAAAGGATACGGATCCAATTTTATTGGATACTATTGATTTAGAGTCTGATTGGGTTGTGGAGGAGGAGCCCCCTGATTTGAGTTAGCTTGATGAAGAGACTGAGGATCTCTCTAGTTTGCCATCTCAAATGGAGACTCCCAATAAACCTGCCTCACAGTTGCTTCAGCCTTCCGATGCTACCATGAGCTCCACGAGGGCTTATTATAGGCGTGATCATCCATGAGTGATGAGACTCAAGATTGTTAAGAGACAATCATTTATCATTTATGACATATGTATTTGAATTTTGAACTGGTTGACATTTTTTATTTTAATTATGGAATCATGATTCCTTTTCTTATTCAGTATCTAAATGTTTTGCTTACAAAAATCGAATATGCTATGTTGTACGTTTATAGATATGAGATGATGTTATGAATTATTGCATATATTGTGGTTTTTATAACTTATAAGGACTGGAATTATCATTAGTTTCTTTTTTCTGCTTAAAATTTACCATATTTTAATTTTTTTTTGCATTTTGACGAGTCTTATACGAGTTTTATATGGGTCGTTCACGAGTCTTATACGAGTCGACGAGTCAATAGTCGTATGAGTCTTATACAAGTACGAGTCGTGCAACATTGTTACAAACCATGGACAACAGGTGGGCAGCTCATAACGGTATGACCTTTCATAGTGGGTTTTGTCATGTAATAATGTCTCCAAGATCCTAAGCGGGTTAACCAAGTACCCTATTAGGTGGTTTCTACCTTTAGAGGTAAGTTGCACTTAAATGGATACGGGAACGGATACAGATACGAGGTTTGAAACGAATGCGACAAATTTTCAAAAAATCAAGATACGATACGGCAAGGAAACGACATATATATATATATATTACCATTACCATTCATCTTTTAGAGTCTAGAATCTATATCTAAAAATACATAATCGTCGTCATGAATTCAACATAAACAAATCATCATCATCAATTCAGCATAAACATTGTCATCATCATTAGTGATTATTATAAAATTCAACATATTATCATCATCATTAGTAATGTAATCAGAAATGCTACAACCTTTGTGCTTTCGGGTCCAACTCCTTCAAAGAACGTGTCAGGCATGGCAGATGATATCTATCCTCCTTGCATGGAAATTAAAATGCCCATGGGATCATTGGGATACTCCATCAAGACCTATTTGAACATTTCAATCTTCTCAACGTCAACGTGGTCCCTTGAATCTATGCAGGCAAAAGATTGGCTAGAGAAGATTTGTTATATTGGAGGAATTTATGAAATCAAGAGAAAAATCAATGACAATTAACAAATCCTTAACCAAACTGAAAATTAATCGCTCAAATAAATTTATTTACGAAGACATTCATCAAAACCTTTTGTTTGCATTTTTGAACATGTATATTTTTCTTAGTAAGAATCCTTGATAAATATATGGAGTGTCGTTGTTTCTAAAGATTTAGAAGAGACTTTATGAGATTTTGTTTATAGTGAGTTTATTTGCAAATCTGATTTCTTCATTTTTATTATTAATTTATGGTTATACAATTTGTCACACTTTTTAACATTATGGGTGGATTTCGATCACGATTTTTGTGGATCCGTTTCCAAAAATCTGAAAACGGATCCAAAAAATTTAAATCCCTTGGAAACATATCCAATTCCAAATCTAAAGTTTCCGATTTTTTGAAACAGCACAAAAATGTTTTTACAAAGATTCGGACAAGAACGGTATCTGTTTCTGTATCGGAAACGGGGATCCATGTTTCTGGCAAATTCTTCAGTTGTTTCCGGTAACTTAGCTTTAGAGGGGCTAGTATACCCAAGGTACATCCCTCAAATGGTGGTGGCATGTGATAAAGAGATGAATGGAATACCGAATGAAAGGGAAAAGCTGGGCCACATGTCGGGGTACAAGGGTGGCTAGTAAAAGGGAAGCCCACACTAGGGTATATAATGTGTAGGAGGGAGCAATCGTGGTGCATGAGATAGCACGGCCTTGATTTTTCCACCCTTCTTTATATGCCTTTTCCCTTTTATGATTTTTCTTTGATTAATTGCCTAGGGCTCAAGGATAAGAGCATGATGTGTAAGGTATAGCAGTGGATATCCCTTTTAAGGCAGGGAGGTTTATTTCCCACCAAGGGTTGGGACAATCATGGGTTCCCGAATGATAAAGGAGGCTCATTTAGGGCCTATAGAAACTAGGGCGATGGCCATGGGAATGGGGTAAAGCTCATGCATTGGCTTTTTCCCACATGCTAAATGTGTTTGTCCCAAACATCTTTTGCATTTTTTGGTACATCTTCCTGTTGACTGTGGCCAATTATGCTTTTAATTTTCGTTTCAACTGCATCAACCTCTGGGGCATTGTTTTAGGCCCGACCCAAGGTGTGGGCAAGGGGAAGGGGAGGCTAACTTTATGTGGACCCAGTGGAGGGATGTGGACCCAAGTGGGAGAAATGATGAATGGGGTTATAATCGACGAAAGGGGAGTGATATATGTGGATAAGGGAGCGGGACCACGAAACCAAAATTAGGTTTTTCCATGTAGTACCATCCCTAAAGCCCAAAGGTTAGTAAAAGAGATCCCACGGGACTAGGGTCCAAGGGTAACATCCAAAAGAAGTCTAGGGGACAAGAGCATAGACCTAGCCCACTATTTCCATTGAATCCCCCCATTAATACATGCCCAAAAGTTTCCATGATAAGTAAACAACAATACTGGCATACATTTAGGTTTGGAAGGCCCACCTTCAAACATACGATCATGACAGATGGGTGAGGGACCATATGGCTAACTCGGGTGGCAAAGAAATGGCACAACGAGCTAGTTGGTGGCTGCAAGGGGTTGTTGGTTACCCACTGAAAACCATCTTGGAGAAACTTTTCTCCTAGGGATATCACCCACAAAATGGTGGGTAATGTGTCCCTTTCAAAGCATTTTATGTGACAAATGTGATGATGTGGCTTCCTCATCATTGCCTAATGCACCATAAATCCCAATGCAATGATATATTTCCCAAGAAAAAGGCACAAATCAAACGTCAAAATCTATATTCAATCACAAATATACAAATCCCATTGTAGTGTCAAAAATCCTGAGGCATGGTACATGGATCCCAATGCAAGACACTCACTTAGAGTTGTGAGTCCAACTTCTTTATGTGCTATTATGTGGTACATCCTTAGAGATTTCTTCAAAAACAATACAACAAAGGTTAGTTTTATAATTTCCTTAATTTTTACCATCAAAGAAGCCTATAGGTGTGTCAAGTCCTAGAACAAAGTGTGTTTTCCAAGTCCCTAAGTAGATGATAGGTGATGTGATGGAAAATCATGAAATGGGAAGGGGAAAAACTTTATGAAATGACTTTCAAAATCTACTAATGACGCAAATATCTTACATTTATGATCAACTATCTTTCAAGAGCTAAGCATTTTGTGTATAGAAGCCTTTAGAGAG